>OZ035834.1:28033731-28673962 GCA_964034765.1 Knipowitschia caucasica | reverse complement strand
TTCAGTTCTCCAAAAAAGAACCAAAAGAGCAAGTCCCCCCTTCTGCCTCATGATTGGGGTTTCTGCTTTAATGCTCATGTCATGTTTAAAAGATTGAAGACAGTGAGATTATGATTTTTCAATCTTTCAATATTTGGCACAGTCTTAACTCCATATCTTTTTTTAAATGAGAAAACAATGTAGTACCATGGCTCATAAAAATGTCATCATTTCCAAAAATCATTGATCATACATCAGAAATAGTGGTTTTACATGAATACTCTTCAACAAGCCAACAGTTCCCAGTCCCAGTTCCCAGTTCACTTTGTTAAAAATGGTCAGCCTTTCTACATACTGCATGGCCTTTTTTATATACAACTATTGAGGTAGCTTATGCCATCACCTCCTACTTTCAACAATTGATATTTACACAAGCATAATTGGCCTTCTTAACTTGTCATGCATCCCTCTCTTTTACACCGCTTTAACGTCAAATAATCCAAGCACGTAACGGTCGGAAAGTGCAAATCAATCAGCCGCTGACACGAGAATGACATAAATACCATTCAATTCTGTAAGATCTCACTCTGCACCTCTATCTCCTTTTATACCGTTTTCTCATGTGGAGTGACATGACATTTCTGCAAGCCGTAATTGACAAAGATCCGTATTGAACCGTTGTCTATTTGAGGGAAGCATATTCTAAGCCACTCCAACTGAGCGCAGGCGATTTTGCTCGTGCGGAAAACATGGCAATGAAGATTTCGAGTAACATTGGCTAATTATCAATGTGTTTGACGTAGTTTAATTGACAAGTGGAGTAAAAAAACAAAATAGACTACAAACACGAGGAAGTCCAATGTATGCGAGACAGAGAGGAATCGGCATATATTAGTAAGCGACAAGGGAGGTGTGCACAAAGATGATCAGAAATTGAATATGCTTCTTGTACGTTGGCAATGATAAGAGGATTGAAGGTTCTAAAGCTTTCAGTTCGCCTCTCGGATGGACTCAAGAATTACAGTTTATAATTCCTGGGTCCATTGGAATAATATCATCCATTTCTCGTATTCAGGATTTTATTTCAAAGGAAGGAGTTTCTGTAAAAATGGCAAGAATAAAACAGATATGAGAAATGAATACACCCATTGTGGGTAACTTTATGAAATGTAAAAGTTGCTTCCAAGTTGCTTTAGTTTTGCAGTGAGGTTGAGAAATGGCAGTTATAAGCAGGTTTATAGCATGAAATAAAAAAATCACGCGACAAGCAAATTACAAACCTGCCACTGGGAAACTGCATAGGAGTTGATGAAAATCCGTTGAACTATGTTTTGTCTCAGAGTCTGTATCATGATGAAATTTAATTTTTGAGGTTACAGCAAATTACAGCGATTATTGTGGTCCATTAGTTGGCTAAGGCATTTCTTTGGAACACCTCCCGGGGGGTTGTCGCAGGCAACAATGAGGAGACACACTGGAAGAAAAACTGTAAAAATTGCCTACTGGAGATGTATTTGGCGTTGTGATTCCCACTCAAGTATCTTGGGGTCTTCTTCATGTGTTAGGGAAGGATGGAACATGAGATTGACAGACGGATTGGTGCATCTTGTGCAGTGATACGGGTGCTGTATCAGACTGTTGTTGTGAAGAGGGACCTGAGTGGAAAGGCAGCGCTCTCAATTTACTGGTCAAGCTACATTCCCACCCTCACTTATGGTCACCGCAACTTTGAGAGGAGTTGCGGTGGCTCGGGCATTTGTTTTGGATGCCTCCAGGACGCCTCCCTGGGAAGGTTGTTCCACTTCCCACCAGGGCCCAGTTCACTTGACTATGACTCTCAACTGACCTGGGAAACGCCTCGGGATTCCCTGCGTTGTGCTGGAGGGCACCTCTGTGACTCTGCAATGGATTAAGTAAAGGGGAAGAAAATGGATGGATGGATGTTATTGATTTCAGTTGTCATCTGTCTCTTTCGTGATTCTACCTCTTGTCTGCTGTTTATTATCTCTAATATTGTTCTCTGTTGGCGTCCAACAGTAGCTCTGATAAAGTTCAATAAAGCAATGGTTCACTCAATATAGGGGGATTTCCCATTGAGATGAACAAGCAGACCCAGTGTGTGTAAGATATGTTTCATTCACACCTTTGGCAGTTCTTTGTTGGATTCACTTAAAGTAAGTAAGTAAGTAAGTAATCTTTATTTATATACCGCCTTTCACATACCAGAGTCACAAAGCGGTTTACAATTGTGAGCATTTGTCCTCTCACTCCACACAGAGATGGGAGCGAGGTCGCCAGTACAGGAGGCACATGCCAGACCTATTGTACATGTTTTTAGTGGTAGGGGAAGCCGGAGTACCCAGAGGAAAGAACATGCAAACTCGACTCAGAAAAGACCTGTTCCGACCGGTATTCGAATCCAGGACCTTCTTTCTGAAAAGCGAGATTTCTATCCACTCAGCCACCGTGCAGCCCGAACATGTATCTATAGAACATGTTTTAAATGTTCTATAAACACACTCTCGCAGTTATGGCAAGGCAAGGCAAGGCAAGGCAAGTTTATTTATATAGCACAATTCATACACAAGGCAACTCAAAGTGCTGAACAAGATAGCATTAAAATCATAAATAATTACAGAACATTAAAAAGAAAGATAAAAATATAAAATCCCTCAGTTGTATGCACAGCTAAACAGCACCGTTTTTAACCTGGTTTTAAACATTGTCAGAGAGGAGGCCTGTCTCACATCTTCAGGAAGACTGTTCCAGGTTTTAGCAGCATGAATCTGAAAAGCAGCCTCCCCATGTTTAGTTCTGACTCTGGGCACTAACAGGAGTCCAGTCCCTGTGCTCCTCAGAGTCCGGGCTGGTTCATATGGAACTAACATGTCACTAATATATTTTGGTGCGAGGCCATGGAGAGACTTGTACACAAGCAGAGCTGTTTTAAAGTCTATTCTCTGAGCCACAGGAAGCCAGTGCAGAGACCTGAGGACCGGACTAATATGGTCGTACTTCCTGGTTCTAGTCAGGACTCGAGCTGCTGCATTTTGAATGTACTGCAGCTGTTTTACAGCCTGTTTGGAGAGACCTGTGAGCAGGCCATTGCAGTAGTCTAACCTACTGGAGACAAATGCATGGATAAGAATCTCCAGGTCTGCTTTAGACACTATGTTTTTGATCCTGGCAATGTTTTTTAGATGGTAAAAAGCTGCTGATGTTACTGATTTGATGTGGCTATTAAAATTTAAGTCTGAGTCCAGTATTACCCCTAGATTTCTGACCTTGTTTGAAGGTTTTAGGGAGAGAGACTGAAGATGACAGATGACGCTCTCTCTTTGTTTCTGGGGACCAAAGACAATCATTTCAGTTTTGTCTGCGTTTAGCTGAAGGAAGTTGTTTTGCATCCACTCACTGATCTGTTGGATACAGTGAAGGAGTGCAGTCAGTGAGACATAGATCTGAGTGTCGTCTGCATAGTTATGATAGGAAACTTCGTTTCTGCGTATTAACTGACCTAACGGCAGCATGTAGAGATTGAACAGAAGAGGTCCCAGGATCGACCCCTGTGGTACTCCACAGGTCAGGGTCATATGATCTGAGACACAGTTTCCAATCTCCACAAAGTACTTCCTGTCTTCAAGGTAAGACCTAAACCAACTTAGGGCGGTGCCAGCGACGCCAACCCAGTCCTCTAGTCTCTGTAAGAGGATCTCATGGTCGACAGTGTCAAAGGCAGCACTCAGATCTAACAGGATTAGGATTGAGACTTTGCCTGCGTCAGTGTTCAGCCGGATATCGTTTGTAACCTTGACGAGAGCAGTCTCAGTGCTGTGGTGGGGTCTAAAGCCGGACTGAAACATATCAAATGAGTTGTGGATTATAAGAAATCTATTTAGCTGTTGGTAGACAACTTTTTCAAGGACTTTCCCCATAAATGGCAGATTTGAGATGGGACGATAGTTGTTAAGTACCGTAGCATCCAGGCTGCTCTTTTTTAGCAGGGGCCTGATGACTGCAGTTTTCAGGGCCTTTGGGAATATTCCAGAATTAAGGGACATGTTTACTATCTGTGTGAGTGAAGGTAACAGACTGCTCAGAACAGACTTTAGAAATCTAGTGGGTAGTACATCCAGGCTGCATGTGGAGGAGCTCAAACTGGAGATTATCTCTTGGACAGTTATCTCACAGCATGCCATTTAGAAACGGATCAAAGTGCAATCGAAACTTGCCCTCAAATTCTCTTGTCGCATGATCTCGTCTGAAAACACAATCTCCAGCCTGATTACCACGTGTCATTAAACAGGACTATCTCTGCTCTGGCCACACCTCTGAATGATAGCTGGAGGGGTCACGAGGGGGTCTCAGGTCAGATGGAGACAGGACATGAATGAAAGCAGGGCTCCATCCTCATTCAGACGGCCCTCCCTGTGACCCCCGGACCCCGTCACACAGCGCAGATAGTGGATGTGCTTATCTGGGCCTGCAGCCAGCCCACGGAGCAGCAGCTGTCACTCACTTCTTCGAGATGGTGGGATGGAAGTGGAGTGATCTTCTGCCTGTGAGAAATCGTACATGAAAGGATGTGTGCTGATGGAATGAGAAGTGAGGAAATGGTTGGTGTATAGAAGGATAATAGAAAGTCTATTGGTAAAGGACACCCGTTAATCAAACTTGAGCTTTTAACCATATTTGAACTGTTTTCTCTTCTTGTTTACCCATTCAGATTTGTTTTTAGCGTGAGTCTCCAACAATATACCATCTTTGTAGACATTTCTTTTTAATCATACTTTCTCCACTTGAACTTTTTGGGTCAATTCTGTCGACAAGCATATTATGGTCACCAATTTTGTCATATTTTGTGGACTCCAAATAAATCTTAAATAAAACAATTATTCAAACTTTTGTCAAATGAAAGAGATAAGTGGAGACATGGATTCTAGCTCTACTTTTCACTTCCAGGGCTGGATAGCACAATCGCTTCTCAGCAAGAAGGTCCTGGGTTCAAAACCAGTCGGAGGGTTCCTCCGGGTTCTCCGGTTTCCCCTACCACTAAAAACATGCACACTAGGTAGATCCTCCAGCTTCGGTAATCCTGACCAAGCTGAGCATCAACATCTGGAGATGGGTTCCCGGGCGCTGTTACTACGGCGACCACTGCTCCTGACGTAAGTCTTAACGGCATCAGGATGGGTCAAATGCAGAGGATGAATTGCCCTACTGGGATTAATAAAGTGCACCTTTACCTTTACTTTCAGTAAATCTGGACAAATTTGACTGATTTAAGTAGAAATTAGGACTCAAGTGATTATTTATGCTGGAGCAAATGAATGTAGTTTTATCTAGCCCGTTTGCGGACCGTTTTTTTTCAATACAATTGCATAATAACCCCTGATTTTCTCCTATGGGGGATCAATAAAGTATCTATCTATCTATCTAATCTTGTATGTAGTCTTTATTTTCTCAAATTAGACTGAGATTAAGAGATCCTTTATCATCATCTTTCCTTTCGCACCATGGCATGTACTGGTTTTTACCTTTTTGATTCTATCCCATGTGAACCATTGGTAAAGTGTTTATTTACCTTGACCTATAACCCTGTCTTGAACTGGTACTAATAGAGCTACGCTGACAGTGATGGAACCATTGACCTCTTCTTAATAACACACAGCCAGATGAGTCCATGCGTCCCACCTCCAACACTGTAATCCCCCTTATCTGCAAACATGACGAACAATACACACCTCTGCCATTGGCTTCCATTGACGTGTGGATGAAAGAGCGTCTAATTTAAGGTCTTTAATGGTGGAAATAAGTGTTTTTGAGCAGGGCCCAGATGAGTATTAGGCTGTTAAGTACATGCTTTTGGGATCAGTGCTATAGGTCAAGCAGATGTAGAGATATCTAATGTAAAGAAGGATTTGTACTACTGTTTGTATTTTTGTATCCTGTTTGTTGTTATTTATTTCCAACGTAAAATGTTTATTTATGTTGGAAATAAAAGACTACTATCTTTATCAAAGCCTTCACCTTTACTAAATCAACTGTTCCTAAACCTAAGCCCCAGCCCGCCATAACTTGAAATTTAACTATGAAATATTATATTGTTTAGAATAAGTCTTTTTCTGTAGCTATAGAGATAGAAGTAAGACACAACTAACAACACATGTGGACGTTCAATGAAACATGGCAAAGTGTTTTAAATAAAGTGAATCAATCTTAAAAGTACAAAATGAGGCCTAGTCAAAATTTTTAGTGCTGAAACACTAAACTGTGTGAACTTCTAATGTGAGAAATGAGAAATTCCCTGGACAGTGTGAATAGGGATTAGATGAAGCAATATATTTTCTTTATCTTCTGTTTGGGTACTTAATTTGTATAATAACGCTGGGATTTATAACCTTTCATAAATAATACATATAATTTGTCTCAACAGAGAAAGCTTTGCATACTTGTAAGAAAGATCGGCTGTGATGCTCTTTGACGCTTTGGGCTGAGAGCTGATTGGCTGAGTGAGGGTGGTCCTCTCTTTTTCACTTTTCTATCCAAAAATGTTGGTCTAAAGACATTAGAGAGGCTACAAATATGTGTGTGCATGTGAAAACTAGTGCTTTGAGAGCTATTGGAACCAGATGGATTATACAATGTAGTGAAAATTAGCTACCCCACCTTTAAATAAAAGATAAACAAGATTCCAATGACAGCACAAATGTATATTTTCACAATAAGAAACATTAAACCAGTTCAACACTAGCTTTACACCACATGTTTTCAGTGCATCCAAACCGCTTGAAACTCATTTCCTTCATGACAAGCGCTGCACAATAATGGCTCTTTGGACGACACAAAACCAAGTGCGTTAGCCAAAAGTGCCCTTCTTTTATCTCTGCAAATCCCCTTATTTGGCTGGATACAAAGGCAAACGCAGAGTGGAGCATGGCGGCAGGGGGTCCTGGAGTGGGTAAGGGGGGGTAAGGGTGCCACTTAACCCCAGAAAGCCCGTGTTTAAAGCCCTCGACATATGTAGTCTGGTCTGGCTCGGTTTGAGTCTCCAGTAGCCTTTTGTAATGTCATTAGCGTAGCATTAGCTTGTTGTTTGTTACAGTAAAGGGGTTTATTTAGGGGTTTGGAAGGGGACCCCGGTGTGCGCAAGCTGGCGAACAATCTGTGCTGACAGGGCGCTAGGCGAGTTTCAAAGAGTCAAACCACAAAAGGATTGGGTTGAGTTATGAAGGGTTTGATGAACAGTAGATTTCACTATACAGCTGTCACACAAGGTGAGTTAAGCAAGGTGATTTGGTGAAATGTATATAAAAAGTGGGAATGAGCTTTATGTCCCTGGAAATGGGAGAAAACCACTTTTGCCTGTGTCACCTCTCTTTTACTGTACAAATGTGAATCACAAAATCTCTTCCCTGCCGTCGACTCTTCTTTCACCCACTGACCTTGCGTCTAAAAGCAGACACAAGCAAATAGAAGGAGGAAGTGAACCGCGGGGCCGACCCTCTCTCACATTATCCCAGTCACCGAGCGGAATAATGGCCCCCGTGCTCCCTGTCTCTGCTGCCAGTCAACTCAAAGAGAATCCTGGGTAATCGACTAACCCACCCCGGCGACCCCGAAGCAGCGGCCGTCCCGGAAACCCCCTGCGGAGACTCCGACAGAGCAAACACTACGGGGACATTAACCACTCATGCCCATTCTTAACCATTATCCTAAATGGACTAGGACTGCTCTTTTCTCCTTCCATAAGATTTGAACCGTTGAACAAACTCAAATGATAATCCGTCAATTTGTTTCTACTTAGTTCTGCTGAATAATGGAGCTGTTGGAGTCGGAGGTAAAAGGTGTCTGGAGAGTTTGTGATGGAGAGCTTGTGCTAAAGGTTTAGTAAAGGGCAGGTTTTTTGGAGAGCTGAAGACAAAATAGGGAAGTGGAGTTTCTATGTTAAAAAAATGGCAAATAATGTATGCTCTAATGGTAATGAAAAACCATTATTGGATGATTTAGTATATATCCTTAAATACAATACATTATTTCTTGGCCCTTAAAATCAATAATGAGGCTTTTTAATTTGGCATGAGATGTTTTATAATGTGGACTAATTTAAGTAACATGTAACTAAGAATAACTGATGATCTCAGCAAGTCATTGTCCACATCTAACTCCGGATATAGGCGCTTAGACCGAAGGGGCGGGAGACGTAGATCTATTAACATTTCCTGCTATGGGCGTGGATGGATCTTAAAAGAATTTCAAGTTTGTTTTTGATGAGGAACAATGTTTTAATAGCTACAAATTATGACTGTTGTTGAGGCCTCAATACCTTCTTAACCCGTTTTTTTAACCCTTTAGTCACTTTGCCATCTACTTGTACATCACTTTTTTATTTCATTTCATTAAAAACAATGAAATTGTTCATTGTTCAATTTCATTGTAAAAAACAATGAAATTGTTCATTGTTTTTAACGCCATCCATGTTAAAAGATTTCTTGGCTTAAACTTGTCCCATGCCCCTCACTGCATGCTCAGTGTTGATTATTGTCCAATCTGATGTATCATAGACAGACCTATAGAGATCCTGTAAATTTATAGTTTTGTCCCCAGAGACAGACATCATTACAATTGCATGCTCATGCCGTTTCCAGCGCATTCAAAAGTTAATTTCAATTCAATGTATTCTTGTATTGCCCTAAATCACAGTAGTCATTTCAGAGGACTTAACAATACCACTGAAGTCGTCAACACAGATCAGAGAATCAAGACTTAAGACTCAAAACATATAGAATACATAGGTATTGGTCCATAGGGAGAGACCAATATCCATGAATGTTGATAAATGTCCATACCTGATGTAGAATGTCCTGGATCCTCACCAAAGTCCTTCTTGCTAGACCATTAACAGTCTAACAGACCCTCCTGCATCATAAAGGAAAAACTCTAAAACCCAGTGGGAGAAAAGTGAGAAACCTCTAGGAGATCCACATTGAGAAACGGATCCGCTCCACACGGACAGACGGGCTATAGATCCAGGACCTAAGCTACAGAACGAAGACCAAGGCCACTCAGTGGTTGTAGAACGAGGACAGGTCCGATGCATGACTGAAGCAACTGCAGCCCACAAGGCGGGTCGGGCAGGGCAGTTTGGCAGAGGTGCTGTTGTCACGCCATGAACAGCAATAGCAATGAATAGCAATGAACAGACTACAGTCAAAATCCTAATAATGCAGACAGATAAAGTAGGGAGGAGGAGAGGATAGTGCTCAAGTTACTAAACAACTCCCAAGACCCCATATGCAGCTTGACTGACAATCTAAGATTTTTAGTCTTCCCTGAGTCGAACCTATCTAACCATATGCTAAATTGAAGAGGACTGTTTTAAGCCTGGCCTTGAATGTAGAGAATGTGTCTGACCAAGGGATAGACAGCAGGAGCTATGGGAATAGCAAGCACCGACAAAAGTGTTTAATCCACGATATATAGTGAGCAGTGACTATAGGTTCGAGTTTGTAACAAAGGTTGAAAGATGCAGCGGTTTGCCGCAGACTCCGAGACCAGACAAACAACCTAACCATATGCTAAATTGAAGATGACTGTTCTAAGCCTGGCCTTGAATGTAGATACCCGTGTCTGCTTCCTTAACGTGAATGGGAAGCTGATTGCACAGTTAGAAGTAAACTACACATCCTCTATAAATGGTCAGTGTTTATTTTAAATTATATTTTTCTTTCCCAGGCAGACACACTACGTCAGCACTTTTCATTGCATTCTATTCCTGGCTGTGTTCTCCGGTTTGGTCACATGACATGGCGAGGACGCGTGCCAACTCTATTGTTGCTGTAAACAGTCTGGGTCTGAACACTGGGCCCTGAGGAATACCCCTTTGATTGTAGCTTTTTATATGATTCCTGTGCAACATCTGAACTCTGTTTAACCCCGGCTGTGTTTGAGTCCCATGTGACCATAGCTGGGAACGGATTTATGTTGATCTCACTGAATCAATTCACAGTAAAGGAGTTCTAATACCGATCACAGGCTATAGTAGTTCAAGTTAAATGAGGCACATGATGCTTGTTTTGGCCGACATACATACATATTAATTCTATATTGCGTTCACTATATGCAGGATTACTAATCTAAATCACCTTAATAGAAAAGATTTGTTGAAATCCTGTTCTATTTTGTAGAAACATGATAAAGCCTCATTGTTTGACCAACCATTGTTTGCTTGGTTTTGGGCAAATTTAGAGGCAGAACTTCACACTCTTGAGTACAATGCATGAATGTACTGTATATTATCTGGCTTAAGCCGGTCTTCAGCCTAATTGTGGTCAGCAGCGTGTTGATTGGCCGTAAACTCACATGTTACTCTGGTCCTGCGGAAGAAGAATCACTGTGCAAGTGAGTTTGGTGAAGGGATTGCAGGAGTGCTGCACTGGATCAAAAATAGTGAAAAACACTTAAAGGTGCTCATCCAACCCGTGGGCTTGAGTTAACTGGTACGATGAAAAAATGGAGAAGAAGACACTCGGAAAACTTTGTTTTAATATAGAGTTGAGCCGAAGCGTTTCGACATAAGTCTTTGTCAGGGCAGTGAGTTCAACTGGATTTTAGCAGCAGGAGCTCGATTCACAATTATTAGTGGATAGTAGTTATTATAGGTTTTTAAAATATAACAATATTTTCGACTAGTGGACAATAAAAACCTCAAGTTTCCATTGTCTTAACACTGCTATAAAGCTGTGTGATATAAATACCACTGCACTCTTGACTCCAGGAAGCTGCATCCGCACCTTTTCCCTCACCCTTCCACACGTGTCTGGCCGCGCAGCCTTCGGGTTTCGGCGCCTCTAATTTTAAAGGTGGAAATGGCACTCTCTGACGTGTCCGGGCCGAGGTGGATTTGCACCCTGTCCACCGGCACAGCTGTCCATCCAGCTGATGTCCGCGGGCTAGACGGATCTCTTTATTAAAACGTGTGAATGTAAGGAGGAAAGAAGTGAGACTTACAAGGCTTTAGATGGAAGAAGGAGAAGGCAATAAACGTAAAAACTTATAGGGCAAAAACACAAAATCTGTAATGTCGACTAATTAGTGAAGCAGTAATCACTTAATTTTTTACAATCTGCAGCCATCCAAGCTCTACTCCTCACTTTCTCAAAAATTAAATGCCAAAAGGAAAATATGACCTCAAAATGAAATAAATTCATTGAAAAATCATACTTTTTAATATGAAAGTCGGAGGACCTTAATTATAATGGGAGGCATGAAAGGTTTCTTTAAAATTAATAAACTAAAGATAATTGAAAGAAAACAATGTAATTTCGTACAATAATTTGAAAACTCAAAAAGAATACAGTCTTTTGTAATATTGCACACAAGTCCCTTTTCTTTTCTCACTTTTCTATTTTTTTCCCATGACGCATTTGATTAGAGTCATGTTCTAATTCCACTGTCAAATCCCGCAAGGCCAGAGATAGCATGTCTCCCCCCGGCACGCCTCCAGAGACAGACCCAGTGCTGTAAAGACTTCTAAATTACTCTATCACACATAAAGGAGTAATTCATTTAACATTGGATGGAATAATTGCTTTGTGGTTTTTCATACATCTGCTTTGTTGGACGTAATTAATAATAGGCTAATGATTTTTACATGATGTCTATTAACAGGTTTACATGCACAGATAATTCAGATGGTGCTAAATAACATAACTGTAATTTTTCTTTGTGGTTACACTTTTGGTTTTTGTTCCCCACAGTTGGAAACTCTTTGTAATGGCGCAGGATTGGACAGTGTTCCTGGATGGGTAAAACTACAAATATGAATGCCAATCTTTTATGATCCCTCTACTCACGGTAAGTGCTGTGAGTGTAAAACAGTTGCGGATGTATACATACATACGTACATAAAGTATTTCCTGCACTAGAGTATACAGTACACAGTATACAGTGACAAATAAAGGTTATCTGATTTTATACCGCTTCTTTATTACTATAAAGTAAGTAAGTAATCTTTATTCATATAGTGCCTTTCCCAGACCAGAATCACAAAGCACTTGTATCTCTATATATTTTCTACTATTAATAATTCACATCATATAACATGAAATGACAAAGTAAAACGTCTAATTGTCTTGTTAATGGCAAAAAAAAATATATAATATTACTCCAACACTGCTCGCTTGGTCCTGTTGCGGCCCATTAAGTTTTCAACACAGACATTGTTTAAAATCTAAAACATGAAATGCTAAAGTAAAGACTGAAGATCACGATTAAGAACCCAACATAATTTAAATGTGTAAATAAGACGGGGCCATTCATCCCACTTCCCTGACATCCTTTTAAACGCTCTGCATGAGTTTTTTGAATACCACTTAGACATGCAAATTCCTAGCTACAAATATATAGCACAGTGACACGTTAAGAGGCCCTTGTCAGCGTGGCTTTTTTTCTGCCCTTTTTACGATCATCTCAGGGCAGAGTCGTTTAAGCGTCAATGAGAACGTGAACTTTAAGGCAAAAGGTGGAAAAGTTGCTCCGTTTTTAATGACAAGAGGTTGAACATTCTCAGGAGGTGCCAAGAGAGGTACATTACTCTCAATATGAAGGCTAATACATTCTGCCGACGATGAAAAATAGCTACATTTGTCTAATGCACGCCGAGGAACTGGCTTAATTCTGAAAAATGATTGCCGTCCGATGGTTTTATTCACTTTCTGCCAAGGACACGAGTCTTTACCACTGCTTTAACACTTTGCTTTTATGAGCTGATGACTTGAAGGAATATACTACCAGCGAGTAATACAGCAATGTTGAAAGCACAAAGATGCAATATGGGAGATGATAGACGGCAAATTCGAGCTGATTGGCCGAGGCCAAAAACAGTGGCCAATAATACATGCATACAGTGAAAGTGTGACTACTAATAGTTGTTACATAGATTCAATGATTGTAAATGGAAGTTGCGGTGACTCTTAGTTTATTCTCTTTTCCATTATATTATATTTCTAGTATTTGGCCTTTTTTCCTATCTTGTAGAATGAGACATTTTAGCATATGTTTGTCTTAAGCGGTTGCATTTAGCTTCTAGTGTTACATATTAGTTTTGTGTTTGAAATGTAGATAGATACTTTATTGATCCCCGCCGGAGAAATTCAGGTGTCCAATAGCAGTAAAAAATAAAAATAAAATTGATCATTCAAAAAAGCTAACAATAGTAATAATCAGCAACAGCCTTTCAGGTCACAGCAGCAGAGGTGGAGTAGCCTCTGGGTGGAGCAGGACGGGTCAAAAGGTGGAGTAGCCGCTTGGTTCGGAGCATTTTCTCTGCTCTAGTCCAAAGTAAAAGGCTGAATGGTTCATTAGTATTTTTGAAAAAGTTTGCATTCCTCCAATGGATTTTCATCTGATCCACTTGGTTCAAACCATAAATCCATAAATATACAGTGTGCAAATAGGCAATGACAACAAGACCAAGATAAGCTAAGATAAAAGAACGTTTATTCATCCCTACAGTGGAGAAATGTCATTGTGCTATAAGAGTGTGTGAGAGAGAATTAGCAGATTGTGGGGGGAATAGATAAAGTGTCAAGTGGACATTATGAAATTGCAGTATTGCACATGATTGCAGTGTTTTTGTTTTACTGTTATGACAGAAATATCAGGAGAGTTTGCGAGCAGACACACTGGACTCATCAACAATTCTTTTTACGTATCTTATAACTTGTATATTGTCCCATCTCACCCTGACCTAAATGCAACGTGTATTATCCAATTTGTCTGTATGGATTTTGGTTTGACGACAGTTGACAAGTGTCTGTCTGACTTCCTCTGGCTTTAATCAGAATCGACAAACTATCACAGTGTATCATGCAATCAGGAGACCTTGACACGTTTGTATTAGAAAGCTCCTCTTCACAGCAGCAGTGTCAGCCTCGTTCCATCACACCCACAACAGGCACTTGTCCCAGATCACCACTTTTTCCCTTAAAGGACAAACATTGTTCATTTTTGGTGTTGGTTTTGGCCCTTAGACCTGACCTTGACAATGTTTGCTTTATCATTTCATGTTTCAGAATGTGAAATGTATGGATAAAGATGTTTGGATAAATACATTAGGCGAGTTGTTGTGGAATGGCCAAAATTGCATTCTGAATTTATTCTGCATATCTTGGTCTGAAGATTCATTATGACTATCGCTGAAAAAAGTGACCTAACTGAACAAAGAGCATTTAGACAGAAAGGACGGGGTATGTCAAAAATTTAGGAACAATGTCGGAACATGGATAAAACCTCACAATATGAAAGACAACATTTCGGATGGAGAAATGTTGGAGATAGTTATGTAATGTTTCTCATATTTTTTCTGTCCAAAACTGGAATTCTTACATTGATGTCACACCAAGTATTTTTGCATAAATATTCCAACGTAGTTTAGTACAGCAAATGACGATTTACTGAAAATAACTTTTTTTAATTATATTACTAGGCTTTATTAAGAACACACAGCGCCCTATAGACATTAAAAGAGCAGAGTCCTCATATCTTGTCTCATAGTTTTACTAAAAAC
Source organism: Knipowitschia caucasica (assembly GCA_964034765.1). Lineage (NCBI taxonomy): Eukaryota > Metazoa > Chordata > Actinopteri > Gobiiformes > Gobiidae > Knipowitschia > Knipowitschia caucasica. Next base: position 28,659,414 of record OZ035834.1, on the reverse strand, counting down.
ATGTACAATAGGTAGAAGATACATTTCCGTAAAGGGACCATGAAATATATCTTTAAGTTTAATGCCATACTGTAGAACATTCAAGGCAAACAATGGGGCATGTCGCTGTGACACTGGCCAGAGGAGCCGTGGGTGGGACTGACATCTCGGGTGTTAGAGAATATAGCATTACTCGCTCTAAAAGCAACTTTGAGTAGGTGTAAATAGCCATTCTTGGTCAAAAGTTGTGGAAGTTTAGCTTCTGAAAGCAATATGCCGATTGCTATCCTTCCAAATCACGATATTCTGAATCGGAACAACCATTCCATGCTTGGATAAAGTCTGGGAACCCCTGCTCTACACACATCCGTGCCTGGGCGTTGCCTCGCCCTGGCTGCCGACTTGTAGATAACCCATGTATATATTTATCCTGACAACAGCAGTAGTGTGCGCCAAAGCTAAACGCTACAAGCTAACGTACAGGTCCCCTTCACCCGGCTGCGCTGTCACTGCCGATGAAAACGTCCGTGAGCTATCTGCCTGTGTAATTGCAGGGATGTTTGGTTAGCAGATTAGCACACGGGAAGAGTACGCAGCCTGCTTCATTTTGAACAAACACGGAGGAGTTGGCTAAAGCAGCTCGGTCCAAGACAATCCCCAGAAGAACTGCTCTATCTCGGGTGAGGGACGAACCGGGTCGGCTGAGAACAATCAAGTCTTTGGAATGCATTTGACAGAAACTGACAAAATGTGATTTCAGCAGTTGTCTTTATTTTTGAATAATATATATTCAAATGAATGGAATGCAGAAACGTGTTTGTTTGTCATTTCTTGGCAGTAAATGACAAATATCATGTTATTTTCAGAATTGTTCCCTCTAAACCAGCTTCTTTTGCAACAATGACCCCTCAGAGCTATTTTCTATATAAAAAAAAGTATTGCCTATGACTTAATTTTGGAATTACATTATGTTATTAAACCTGTGTGCCTTCAATTTGAGAATGTTGGATAATCATAAAAGCAGTCATTTTTATCCCCAAGCACTTGCAAAACTTATTCTTAAGATCATGAATAAATGAAAATGTTCAAAATCAATAGTTTTCCACAAGAAAGCGGTCAGAATCTTACAAGGCTTTGGACAAAACGTTTATACAATTCAACACCGCCTTTGATATTCCAGTGTGGATGAATCTGTTTTGTGGTTAAACGCTCAAAAACATCAACTTTGTCTTCTTTAAGACATCCTTTTTTTCATGACAAACGCCTAAAAGAAAGTACCAAAAGCTTTCTCAACCGCACATTCCACTTCCTTCAATCAACCCTAACGCAAAAAGATTTTACCCATGCGGCGCACATTTAAACGCGCATTAAACGGTCAAGTACGCAATCAAGCTGTCATCCATTCTCTGCGACGCCCGGGCCATTTCAGATCATTGCCATTCCACTATCGCCACTTCTTGCGTACAATAAGAATGCATTAGTCGGCCTGAGTGTAGTTACTGTATGGAAGTCTGCGCAGCTCTTTTGTGGGCAGATCTCCCGGCCGCTTGACAGGCTATATTTGAGACCGGCGCGGCCCCCTCCCTGTCTCTGAGGGTGGTATCCCATCAGCCCGCCTGCCCCACGCCTTCTATGTGTCCCTCTGCCAGCTTGGAGCTGCTCTCGCAGGGCCCTGCATATGCTTTGCTCTTCAGGTAGATGCACCAAAGCTATAATTATATTTACAAAACTAATAATCACATACCAAATAAGATTTTTTTTTAAACTTGTAACATTGGCTGGAGCCAGCCGAGCCTCACTTGGGTGACGTAAAGCAGCAACCCATGGTGGGCTGTGCTGTATGATCTTCTCTGTTTATCACTGTTATAAGGTTCAAACCTTTCCTGTACGACATTGTGTCTACAGTTTAGCGGGTGTATCATATATTGTGTTTTTGACAACAAACATAGGTTTTTTTTAGCACTAAACCATGGCTTGAAAAAGCCCTGGGTATAGACTGCATTTGATTCCACCAAAAAGCCTCCTTCTTAGTCCTTCCTCTTCTTGGGGCAGCTCCAGGTTTGGTCAACATAAATCTAATGCTGTTAAAAATGTTTTAGGTAGGTCAAACGGTTTGCTTCAAATTTCGGATGGGAAGTGAAAGGAAAGGTTTATTTATAAAATAAGTTGCATGCAAGAGTCGGGCGGGTATCCACCTGTTGTTTTCTGTTCAACTCATCCTATTTTCAATTGGAGGATTACACATCTCTAAAGTCAAACTATTATAAGGATATAAATATGAAACTGGTCTGAACTAATTCAGTTTATATTTGTATAGCCCTAAATCACAACAGCAGTCACCTCAGAGGACTTTTACCTGGTTGTCGAATCACCAACAACAGATCAGAGAATCAAAAAGTTCTAACACAGGAAATGGAAGCAGGGTCATCTCCATGCAGCCCTGTACATGCAGCTCCAAGCTCACTGTTTCACCTACTCCCCGCCTTATAGCTGCCACAATACCAAGCTCCCATCCACACTATTAAGACCCATTTCCATCCATCTCCCCTTTCGTTCGCTAAGCTTTTATTCCGCCATTCTTGTGTCTTTTCTTTGCGCTGTCGTGGCATTGACGGGCCAGGGCTGATGGAGGTTCATGTTTGATACTGTCAGATGGGCCGGAAAATTAAAAACCCAATTAAAGTGGCAGCACGGGGGTCAGCTCGTCTGCATATCAAAAGCCCTCCTCTGGCTATATCCGTTAGCGACGTACTTGCTACGCTGGTGCTTAGGTGGGTGTGAGAGCTTTGTGTGGTGAGGATTCCCCTATAAAGTCTTCAGTCACTAGATTTCAGTTAATGTGTGTTTAAAGGTATTTACAGGACGTTTGGAGGCATCATTTATAAAGGACATAATAAGATGTAATTTCCAGATCTTTGAAATTGTTTCAAATTTGCTGGAGATGGCTTTGCACTGTGGTCACACTCTCCCTTTATCAATTCTAGATCAAGGTTGAAAAATATATGCAACACAGGGGAATTTTTTATTATGGGGTAAGGGGGGGTGGGAGTTATCAGAAACAAGTATTATAAGGAGAGGTTGGTTGATGAGGGGGATTGGGGAGTTATAATTTGGGGATTTAGGTTTAGTTTGTTATATTTTGGTGGTATGATGGGGGATGGAGAATGATTTGGGGAGGATGTCTGGGTGGGGGGTGAATGAAGGGGAATTTATGGGGGAAGTTTGGGGGGGATTTATGTAAGAGGAAAGAGGGTGTGTAGAGGGGGGGGGATGGTGATAGGGAGGATATGTGAAGTTGGTTGAGGATTAATGGTGTGATTTGTTTGGAGTTGGATGGGGGGGGCAATGGAATATTAATAGAGGAAGTTGGTGGGTAATTTATGGGTGAATGTAGGGGGATATGGAGGGTTTATGTCACTGGTGTTGGATATTAAATTTATGGGGGAATTGGGATGAGTTGGAGAATTTTAATTGATAATGTCTTGTTATTAGGGGGGATGGTTGGTTATTTGTGGAGGATGAATGGGTATTGGGCATGGGGAATGGGGGGGGGTTGGTTCGAGGGGATGTATTAGAGAGTAGGGGTTAGGTGAGTGAACTTTGTTATATCGTGGATTTGGTATAATGTGGGCATTGTGTATCAGCGGGTGTTGGGTGTGTAGTGGGAGTGGTCTTTGCAAGGGTTGGATGTATGTATAGGGGGGATTAGGAAGGATTTAATTTTGAATGTTATGTATTTGGGGGTGTGTATGGGGATGGTGGAATGGGGTGAGGGGATTATACGAAAAATGTGACTATAATTCGGTGATATTAATATGACCATGGGAGATTGAGTCAATGTGTGTCGGACACAAGCAATACTCGACATGAAGAGTTGCTGCAAATTTATTGGTATTAATTATATATCTGCAAGGCATTGGGCTTGAAGGTTTTTGTACATAGGTAAAAAGGTATGAGTTTGCGATGAAAAATATTGAGGAGTGGAGAGAGATATATCGAGGAGTGATATTGGTATGGGAGAAATAGGGTGGTGGTTGTTTAGGGATGGTTAGGTGACGGTGAGGGGGTAAACGGGTGGGGATTGGAAGTGGTAATATAAGTGTGGGTGGGTGGCGTATTGGGGGTATAAATGGGTTATTTAGTTTTAATGGGGTGGAGTGGATTTAGGGGATTTTTGGGAGTTGGGTTAATAGATGATTGGGTAGGGGTCTAGTTGTGATTGTTTAGGGCAAGTAATTGAGGAGTATAATAAACCGGGGAAAGGAAGGAGGAGAAAAAATTGGGTAAGGAGTAGATAAGAGGAGGATGGTCAAGGTTTGGGAGGGGGATGTAGTGTAGTGGGGGTTGAGGGGGGGGGGGTTTGTGATGTGACTGGGGGTGGGGGGAGGAGTAGGGTATAGGTTGGAAAAGTAGTGATGGGGGGGGGGGGGGGGGGGGGGGGGGGGGGGGGGGGGGGGGGGGGGGGGGGGGGGTGAGTGAGTGAGTGAGTATGGGATTTATATTTTAGTTGTGGGGGTTATAAGATGTTGAGTGGGGGATTAAGTGTTGTATTTATTTGGATTTTGGAGATGGATTATTTGTTTTTTTGAAATTTGTAGTTTTTATAGTTACAGTTGGTTTTGTGTTGTTATTGTTTGGTTAGGATTAGGATGGGTATTGAGGGGGGTTGTAGTGGGTTATTCGTGTATGGGTAGAGTGGATGATCGGGGAGGTAGGAACAGTAGGGTGCAGATGACTTGGGGGGGGGGGTTAGGTCTTGTTTTAGGGGTCATTTTGCTTATAATGGTAGTGGTCTTTTGTATTAAACTCTGAATAATGGGGAATTGAGGCAACTGAGAGGTAGGAAGAAAAAGGAAAGTGTTTGGATGGTTGGGGTTGGTATGGGTAGGGCATGGGGTTTGGTTGGATGTTGAATGACACATGCATTGTATTGGCGTGGGTTATGTTGGTGTTGACTACATCTTTCTAAATATTGGGAGATTATGTTGTTGGGATAGGGATTGAGTGTTGTAATAATAAGGAAGGTGGAGAAGTGTGGGGGGGGAATGAGAGGGGAAATAATATGGATAGGGGCATGGGTGGAGTTGGGGGGGGACATGGCTGATGGGGGGTAGGGGTGTGGGTGTAGGGAAGGGGGATGAACATGGAAGTAAGAGGAGGGGATGTTAAGAGGAGGAGGGGTAGGGGGGGGGGAGGGAGGTTTGTGTGGGAGGAGATAAATGGCTGGGATGACGAAATGAGGGAAAGGCAAACAGGGAGTGGTTTGGGTGAGGGTACAAGAGATGGGTAATGGTGTAGACGAGGTGTAGAATTATGGAGGATGGAGGTGGAGATAGGGTGGTCATGGAGAAGTGTAGTGGGGGTAGGTGAAAAGGGGAAAGGAGGATCAGGGAGGGGAGTGTGAGGGGTGGGAGGTTTGAAGGAGATTGTGAGAGTGGTGTAGAGGGGGGATAGATGAGGTAGGGGGGGAATTGGGAGGTAATATGAGGGTTATGGGGGGGAGTTGTGGTTGGTGAATGGGTGATGGTATGTTTAATTTTGTACAGAGATGTTAGGGGGGTGGGTTGGGGAATGGGAGGAGTAGGATTATGAGAAGGAAGAGGAGATTAGTTGGGTATGAGGGGGGAGGGGGTACAGATTAGTATGGGAAAGTATTAGGGGGGGGGATGTTTGATTTAAAGATGATTGAGGTAGGGGTGTTGTAGGTTTCTTAAGGTGTTATGATAGGTGTTGGGTGGTCAAGGATAGTAAGAGTAGTTGTGTCTGATATACAGGGATAGAGGTGTTTGGTTGGTGGGTAAGTGGGGGGGGGGGGGATAGTTTAATGGATAGTGGGGGGGGTGGGGATAGGGGGGTAGTGATGAGAAATGTGGGGATGAGGTGGGGGGAGGGATTATGGTGAATGGTAGTAAGGGGTGATGTAGAAGGATGATAATAATGTTTGGGAGGTGGTTGGATGGGGGGGTTGTAGAGGGATGGGGATTGGGTTGTATAAATGTGGGTAGATGTGATGGGGGAAGAGATTGGTTAATGGGAATAGGAGGGAGGTTAGTTTGGTAGTGGGGGGATGAGGAGGATGTTGGGGTTGGCGAAGGATGTGGTGTGGGTTGGGTAAGAGATTGGGATAAGAAGGTTGTTGGGAATTAAGAGGATGGTTTTTTTAGTGAATAGGGAATCGTCAATGTGAATCAGAACTCGTCACCTTATTCTGGAGTGGAATTCGGTGTGCACGCAGGGTTTGGTACTCGGACCGATTCTTTTTACTCTCTACATGCTGCCACTGGGAAACATTATTAAAAAGCATGGAATTAATTTCCACTGCTATGCAGATGACACACAGCTTTATCTGTCGATGAAGCCTAACCAGACAGATCAGCTAGAAAAGCTCAGTGCCTGCATAAAGGACCTTAAAATGTGGATGACTCTTAACTTCCTACTTCTCAACCCGGAGAAGACAGAAGTGATCCTACTCAGTCCGAAGCGCCTGCGTGACTCCCTCACTAACCAGATGGTTACTCTCGATAATGTCAGTATAATACCCAGTAACACTGTGAGGAATCTTGGAGTCATTTTTGACCAAGAACTCTCCTTCAAGGCTTATATAAGCCAAGCAACTAAAACGGCGTACTTCCACTTACGGAACATCGCTAAAATTAGGAATTTCCTTCCTAAAAGTGACGCGGAAAAACGTATTCACGCGTTTGTCACCTCAAGGCTCGACTACTGTAACGCTTTACTGGCAGCATGCCCTAAAGCGTCTTTGAAGAGCTTCCAGCTCGTTCAGAATACAGCAGCTAGGATCTTAACAGGTACCAAAAGGAGGGAGCACATAACTCCGGTGTTAAAATCACTCCACTGGCTCCCTGTGGAGTACAGAATAAAGTTTAAAATCCTACTCTTAACATATAAAGCCATAAATGGCTTGGCTCCCTCTTATCTCCAAGACACGTTAGTGTCGTATCAACCAGGTCGAGCGTTGCGCTCACAAAACGCCAGACGTCTGGTGGTCCCTAAGGTCTCAAAGGTCACTGTTGGTGGCAGAGCATTTAGCTACCAAGCTCCTTTACTGTGGAATCAGCTTCCCATTTATGTTAAGGAAGCAGATACGGTCTCCACATTCAAGGCCAGGCTTAAAGCACTTTACTTTAATTTAGCATATAATTAGGTAATATATAATATGTAGTGTATATTATATATATATATGCTGTATTATGTTATATATTATGTTATATATTATTCAATAATGTATTGTGTTATGTTGTATATTATGTTATATATTATGCTGTATGTTATTCTTTATTCAAGGCTAGGTTTAAAACAGTCCTCTTTAGTTTAGCATATGGCTAGGAAGGTAAGACTCGGAGAAGGTTAAACTCCTCAGAGTGTCAGTCAAGCTGCATAGGGAGTCAGTTTGCTGGGAGAAGTATGGTAACTTGAGCACTATCCTCTCCTCCTTCCTACTTTATCTGTTTAGCATTTTTAGGATTCTGACTGTAGTTTGTTCATTGCTATTCACCCGTTGTCCCATTGTCTGTTTCATGGTACGATGACGGGATCTCTGAGCCTGGCCTCTTCCATCTACACCTGCGGACTGCCCCGCCCGACCCGCCTGGGAGTGCTTCGGTCCTGCACCGGACCTGTCCACTTTCAGCGTCCACTGGTCCACGTTCTGTAGCTAGCTTAGGTCCTAGATCATTAGCCTGTCCGTCCGGAGGAGCGGATCCCTTTCTCATATGGGTCTCCCTCCCTGTGGGTTTCCCTAGTTCTCCTCCAAGGTTTCTCACTTTTTCCCACTGGGTTTTTTAAGAGTTTTTCCTTGTCGATGCAGGAGGGTCTTGTTGGACAGTTAGTGTCCAACAGAAAGGATTGGTGATGATCAGGACACTTTAGCATTCTACAACATGTATGGACATTTTCTTCTGTGTGTGCTTTATATTCTTCATGTGTTTTAACTGTTGATTCTCTGACCTGTGTTGGTGATTTCAATGGTTTTGTTAAGTCCTCTGAGATGACTTCTGTTGTGACCTAGGGCTATACAAGAATAAATTGTATTGTATTGTATTGTATTGTTGTGTGCTTTGATGTGAGTGGTTGAAGAAAGACGTCATTCAAGATAACAGACAAGTGGTTTATCCAATCTGACACTTATTTTTGCAAGGCCCCGCCTTCTGAAATCCAACCACTATGACTCAGATCCAGACCCATGTGAGAAGTGCAGCGATCTACAAGAGTCTGGCGAGAGTCGGGCTAGGTTTGTGTTGTTTTTTCTCAGAAGTTCACACCGTTATGGATAGAGCTAAAAACAACTCCAGGTCTGTTTTTAATGAGGGAACGTTAGTTGTCCATAACAATACCACACAGATTTCTCTGACTCCACTAGCTGAACAAACTTTTCACTATTATCATTGACATTATTTCCTGTGCTCTAAAAGCCTCTACTTTATACCTTGCTCTCCCACGAACTTGCTGCATATCCAGAACTCACACAATGTCACAAATGATCGATCGGACACGTCCACATTTGAGTGAGAGGAGGTTGCCGGGGGTAACGTCCAGGACAAACTGCCTGGTCAGCACATGGGCGTACTACGGACACCCCCGTCCACTCATCGGTAATGAGTGGATGTTTCATGGTGGAAGCTAGCTCCTCCGGGTGACCCTCTGACAGTGAATGATGCGTCGGTTTATTAAGGCCGATAGCTGTCATGTTAGACAAGCATTAAGCTGGCGCAAAGTGAGCCGTGTACTTTTCCTGCGGTAAACAAAAGAGTGGACAAAAGGAAGGAGAGACCTCGGGATGTCAGGCCAAAGTGTTTTATGTGGAGTGTGGATGGCACCGTAATAATGTGTAGCAAATGGCACAGACGGGGCGATACAATATATGGTTTAACTGAAACTTAGAAGACCTGTACCAAATGTGTGCAGCCTTTAAAATGTCTGTTCCAAAAAAAGTCTTAATTCACAACAGTCCTTCAACAGCAAATTCTCCATTAGCCTAATAACTTACCACAATGAGTTCACAAGCTTTCTTTTACAGCTTTCACAGACAAGAACACAGATGTCACAGTACGCTTTAGTGGTGTACTTCTGATATCTTTCAGTGATTTTATTTACACCATTACTGCACTGCTGTGTTGTTTTGGGTATTGTACATTCTCTATTACCAAATATGTTTTAAGCAGCAGAGAGAAACAGCTCAATGGATTTAGGTAGATTATACTAGAATTCCCATCTCTTGTTGTTGTATTTACCTTTACTGTCTTTCACATTTTCTTAGTAACCCACACAATTGTTTAACGCATTTGCAGCTCTTCTATTTCCACCGAAATCACAAAAAACCGTAGATTGCTGCTAACCGGACTTGATCCACTGCACACAACAAAGGGGGACGCGTGATTGGGGCTAAGCACAAAGGTTGACTGTGAACTAACCAATTATTTTTTAACACATTATATTTTTTACTAGATAGATTAGTACATTTTTTACTCCCTAAATACCTTTAAAGGAGAGTGCTGAAAATATTGTACACAATATTCAGTATTAAGCACAATTCTAATCATAACAATGTATCCGAATATTAAAAGAATGATCAAGTTGAAAACATAACTCTTTTTGTTCAAATGTGCTACAAACAATGATTAACGGACAGACATCGGTGCCACCCTTCCCTTTATTGTCAATCTCATTAACCTTATCCCAAACACCACACCACTGCCTGCACTGTACTATTCTCCCGACCAATGTTCCATATCTGGCCTACCCCGCACACACTCCACTTTACCCCACACAGCCTCTTGTTTTCAGCTTCATTAAGCCTTAGCGCGGGTCCCGGAAAGGCTGACAGAATGAAGAACGGCCCCCGCGTCCCCCCTCCCACAGCTGTCCATTGGCAAAATCGCGGGGGGAAAGAGGACACCCCTGTCACCGGCCTTGTTACAGCTCCAGGGGGGTAGCTCTAATTAGAGACACGGCAAAAGTCCATTACACCCAAGTGGACCTCGAAGCCGAAAGTAACTGGGATAACCCCCGCCACACTTTTTGTTGCCCACGGCGTATTATTTAAAAGGAGGGGGGGAATATTGGGCAAAGTAGTAGAGTTGTAGACTGCGTTGGGATTGGAAGGAGCGTACAGGTGACAAGGGTTTTTGAAAATGATGTTCCAATTAGAGGTGATGATCAAGTCGTCTCCGAGGCTTTTGGGAATACTGGAGATTCTGGGGAGATTCTCGAGGATAGGAGGGGTGGTGACGAGGGATATTGAATCTGCATGATAAAAAAATACTTTGTAATTCAAAAATGCTAATTATACAGCTGTCAAATAACACTAAGTAGATGCTATTTGACAAACTTTTCAATTAGATTGTTTAAAATAGTATATCTATTTCATCATGCTTTTAAATTAGTGAATTATTATTTGTATGATTCTTATAGTCAGGCTTGTGTTACTACTGTGTTACTACAAAAATAATTAACATGAAGACTACAGGCTTTATACTTATGTCTCCGCAAACATATTAACATAAAGTGCAAAACAATCCATCCACATAAAGAAAGCAGTCTGACAGAAGGCACAGAGCTTAAGCTGTATTATTTTATGTGTTTGCTACTATTGCTTATAGTGTAAATGAATAGGGGCTGTACAGACCCATTTAACTCATTAGAGAAGAAATACCAAACCAGATTTATCCAAAGACTTCATCTGCAGTCTGTTTAATGGCACTGTTGGTGGCAGTCAAAATAGTTTAAAAAAAACAATATAAGACCAATCTCACAGACCAAGGTAACATAAACGTTTTGGTGTGTTTTCTATTCACCACACACACGGGTGCACCAGACCATCCACTCATCATCCCCTCATTCCTGTTGCACGTTCATTTTTTGTAGCAGGGGAAACCGTAGCACCCGGAGGAAACCTACACAGGACTTTTCATGCAATGTCTAAGCTTTGATCCACATCAGTAATCAGGTGATTCCCAAATGAGACAGATAGTGATTCACATGGCACAATCCTACAACTATATAAGATTCCAAGATAAAAACTTTTGGTTGCAAACTCCTGCTTTTACAAAACGCTTTCAGGCGGGAAAAATATCAACAAAGTCAGGTACTGCTGCGTAAATGGTTAAGTCATAGCTCCAAAAGTCTGCATTGATTCAGTGGGCAGCTAATGGCAGCAGAGGATGGTGCCTGATACATGAGTCAGTTCCAGCGTTTAACCTCCCTGTGCTTATGTATGCACCGCGGCGTCGGCCACTCCATCACGTGCCCTTTGGGGAGAGGCGCTGGTCTCATTAGCCTCGGCCTAATGGTATGCACGGATACACTGCTTCATTCACCCAGGAGAAGGCTGCAGCCCAAATCCAGCGTAAATCCTGTCCTCCCGCGGCTTTATAAATCGTCCCAAGAACAGTCACCCGCAGAGGGCCCATCTGGGACTCAGATAGTTTAGGACAATACAGTAGTAACAGCTCTTGTCATTATGCTGCCATAGTCATTCTGGAGTAATGTTACTATCAGAGCTGGAAAGAACTCACATTCATTTGAAGAAACAATTATTGAGTGATTTATTTGACAGTGCAACAGTATTCTTACTTGAGACTCTTGTGTCTCTGTTACTCCGAGTTTGTACTGTATGGGGATGTTTTGTAAAGCTTTTCATTCAGCAGGAACGTGATTTCAACAGATTCTGAGTCAAATGACAAAAGCTTGAAATGTCCACAATATTAAACTATTTGTTCATTTGTGGCATCTTGGCCTTAATAAATGTACACGAGTGTTCATCTTAAAATATTTGTATTTTCAAAGTCATGTTTTTCTCAAAGCTGATTATTCTGGATTTATGCATCTGGAATACACTTAACAAGACACTGTTTTTGTTCATAAAACAAAACAAAAACTGAAAAGTGTGGCATGCAGAAATGTGGTCTTTTGGTGTATGTCTCAATAAGTATGCTACAGATTGACAGCTCATGCTTGCCAAATTAGAGTGTTGTCAATAGATGATTTTAGATATTTCCAGATTTTCAATTGGAAAGGTGTGGACTGGGTCATACTAATTCCTGAATTGTCGAAATAGCAGAAGCTCCATCCACACATTGACACATTCCCCCCCTCCCCATAGAATGATGCTCCTATGGTTTGGCACTGGGCTAGTCGGAATAAAGTGAAGAGCAGTGTTAGTTTTCCACCACAAAGGCTATTTAATTTAACAAAATGTTTGTTTTTGGTCTCAACTGACCACAGCACCTTCTGTGCTTCTTCTGTGGTCAGAAGACGGATGCGTCCCTGTTTTTCTTCATGTGGCTTTCTTTCACCACTTGCTTTCTCATTACCACCTGTCCAGAGTTGTGTAGTGTATGACTAATATTTGCCCCATGTACAGATTGCACCGGATCATTGATGTCCTTGTTTGGCCTGTTAGTTTCGAAACCCTGGCTTGGTGGGTTTACAGTTTTGCCATACTCTTTCCATTTCTGTATGATGGCTTGAATATTTATGAGATGTTTAATGCTTGGACTTTTTTGTTACTAAGCAAGCTTTAAACTGCATCATCACTCAGGTACTTCTTACTTACTGTAGGTCAGTATTTGACCATTCATCAGTCATCAAGCAAGTTCAAAAGGCAATTGGTTGCAGTCAGAGCCTCAAGCCACACTGTCCAGTAAAAAATAAATGAATTTATATTTTTGCTTTCACAATTATCTGGCACTTAGTGTTGGTCTTTCACAAACAAATCCAATAAAATATCTTTATATTTTAGTTTGTGAAAATACTAAATGTGAAAAAGCTCATGTTCTCAAGGTGTTGTAATGGCTCAGCTTGTGCCAGTTTTTACTGAAACAGGAATGGTCCAATTTATCAGATTTTCCCCACGTCATACATAAAGGCAGTGAATCAGTCTAAATAATCTTCCTCAAGCTTTTTCAGTCCTCTTAGCACATCACCCTAAAGCTACATTTCCAGTCGTGCGCTGTCTTCTTTTCCCTGGAGCGGAGAGCAGAAACGAGGCCAGGCTGTCTGCTGTTTGCCACATTTATTCATTTCTCCGGCTCGTGACTCCGGGGCCACCAGAGAAGGGCCCGCCATCAACAGCCGCGACACACAACATTAACACCGTAATTTACATAGAATTACTTACATCCCGGCGGCACGCTTCCATTTGTTTGACCGGGAGATTCACCGCGGCTGCTCGCTCTTCCGCACGACCAGCTCTCGCGCAAAATGTTATTGGAGAGACTGGATTTGGCATTAAGACATGGCCGTGTGGAGGTATACATATGCAGATATATACAGACGGTCTGAGATAGGTTTGTGTTATGGTAATTAGACAAGGAGCACATTAGACCCTACAGTAATTGAATTGTATTGTTTGATAGCATTGAGCCTGGGTTATATGGCTCCTCAAGGAATAATATAAGACAATCAGAAGACCATGTTTTGTGTGCCGTCTGGGGTTACCATGCCACATTAGGTTGGGTTTGCGTTTGCAGCGAGGCACTACATGTGAAATATTTGAGTATTATAAAATCAAAGAAGTGAAATTAACACTTTAGTAGGCTACAAAACGCTTTTTGAACAAAGGGTCCAACAAATGGTAAGGATAGCCTGTGTTGCATTTGTAATACAAGCAACTCAACATGAAAGTCGTGAGAAACGTTTGATGTAGGTTTTCAGTATCAAATAAAATGTATTTATTTCACAGGCAAAAAGCACGACAACAGTCATCTCGAAGGACTTCACAAAATTGTTGATTTGCCAACTACAGAAAGACTGAAGATCGTAGGTTCGAATCCAACGCAAGACCTGCTTCACGACTCCCACTGATGTCTGCTGTTGTGTCCTTGTGCAAGACACTAAACCCCACTTTGCCCAAAAACCCCCGCTGAAAGATCTCAGCTCCTGTGGACTCACCACCAAGATCAGTGAGGGGCTGGTACTGGACTGCCACCCCCCGACCCAGAAATGGATTAAGGGGAAGAAAATGGATGGAATAATTAGTCAAAAAAGATGATCAGACCAATTTTCACAAGAATTAATCCTGGAGCATTTACCTGGGAATTGAGAACTCAGGCCCAGTTGATATGGCTTTAAGTTTTCTAAATGTGTTATTTAATGGCCTCATTTTTATTTTATGAGTTGCAAATGACTGGACCTGGAGGGACCAATGTGGTGATTGGCAGAATGTACTAATCTGTGGCTGTGTTGTCCTGTATATAGATCCTGTAGCTGTTGCGTGTCACCGCTACTACACCACTACATGTCTGGAAAGGAAAATCACAGGTTTATGTTTGTGCTAAATGCTAAAAGCAGGGGTGGCATTCATGCGGCCCGTGGGCCAGATTCGGCCCGCCAAGAGATTTGACACGGCCCGCGGCTCATTTATGTAAAATGATAATAACAATAATATTAATCCGTTCCGCAACACGAGGCTCTGCAACGCCAAGCGCCGCCGCGCTCAGCAGCGAGTTGAGTGCATCTGTAGTGGCTCTCACCAGAGCGTGTTCTGTGACTGTGACACCCTCAGCAAAATGTCTCTGTCAAAAAGGCAAAAAGTAGACATCGAGTGTCGGATTTTTCCAAATAAAGTGGACTAATTCTTATATGTTCGCGGAGGTGAATGAAACGGAGGTATCATGCAACAAATGTCTCTGCTGAAGGAATATCATCCAAAACTACGAGACTTGGCAAAACAAACGGCAATTTAAGCGGAGAATTGAGAAGACAGAAGATAAACGTGTCTGGCCCTGAAGAAACAGCAGTCTGTTTGTGCCCAGAGCAAGAGGTTAGTGATGCTGCTGTAAAGGGAAGCTACCTGAGTGATAACCATAACATAGCATTAGCATCGCAGCCGCACAGTGAGGGAGAGTTTGTCCAAACTCTTATACAGGCTGCAGACTGTGTCCTGAGAAACGACACGCTTTTACAACATCATGTTGCCATTGATGAGAGACTGATGTCACTGATGTCGCATATTCATTTGTGGTGTTACTGAAACTTTGACTATCACAGAGGAGTTATGAGCGCTGCTGCTGGTGCTGTTGTTGCTGGTGCGTTGGACAGTGTGGACTGGTCCTGCGCTCTCAGCCTGGTACCGATGGTAAAGGCTGGTGTTGTGACAAAGCTGCAAATGGAGGTGATGATATTTGGACATTTGACTGTATTTTACACAGAGACACTGCTGCAGTCGTTAAGGATCACGTTATGGAAGTTGTTTTGATCATTTCAACTGAAACATGGTCAGTTTGATGCTTTCTCTCTGATAAGAACATAACCATGGACCTTACCACACTGAAGATGGTTAAGCTGAGGTGTTTTGTTAAAGTGCTTTTTTCTACCTACTTTACCTTTGTGAGCAAGTTTTCTCTGTAATGAGCCTCAATAAAACACAGACAAACATAGAAATATTAATATAAATATTGTGAAATGCCGTTTACAATGTAATATTGTGAATACCTTACATTATTTGCACTAAAAAACTCACTGTTACATTTAAGTTTGTAACAGATTTATAGTTAAAACCGAGTTTTAAAGGACAGTGTTTTAAAGGAAGTATTAAATACATGTGTTTATGTGCACAAAAAGTTGGACTTTGTACCGTGTTTGGGTATTTTTTGTAGAGAATCTTCTAGTCCAGCCCAGTTGAGATCCAATTAGGTTGTATTTGGCCCCCGGACCAAAATGAGTTTGACAGCCCTGCTTTAAAGTGTACCGCTACAGTGAAGTATTTCACTTGTCTACTTTACATGTTTTTAAAAAATCTACGGTGAATGTCTGCATTGCAATGTTTGTTTTTTTCCACCGTGATTCCCAATTTTAAAAAATTTAATAGAACAACCCCCAAACAAAATAGTTCCTCACACAAGTCTACTTTTACAGTAAACACAGAAAAAAACCAGAAATGTACTCGAGCTAATTTCTCAACTGCATACTATCCCTGTCCACAACCCCAAAAGCATCACCCCTCCCCTCTTTTCCGGATCCATTTTCTGAATCACTCTGGGTTTCTCTGCCTCTGTCCTCTGACATGTTATTACGCATTGTTTCTGGGGTGGAAGCGTTTCTATTATTGTCATTAGAAATATGAAAGTTTTTTTGCACATAGCAGCAGCAGACGCACATTTGGGAGGGGGGAGAGAGGTGAGGCTAAAAAGCGACTGAAAGGCTGTAATTATTTGAAATGGTCTGCTAATGTGTATTATCATGTCATTAAATGTAAATGAGATAGAGCTAAAAGAGGCTGTGGAGATGCTGATGGGAGAGTGGGGGCTGTGGAGAGGTTCAGAGGGAGGCAAGTGTCATGGCTCCAACAGTTCACCAGACAACCCCCAATGTAAGGCAATGTGAGGTGCGAGTGGGAACACTTTATAAACACTGGTCAATTTATCAAAGTTTTTGCTATTATATTTCAGATTTTATTAATTTAGCCATGCTTCTCATTTAATTGATGCATCATTGAAGTAGTTAGTCCTGCTTCTAAGTTCGCTAATACAATTGAAAAGGTTAACAGTGTTTCTATGTTTAATAGTATTGAAGCATGCATTTCTTTTCAGTTTCAGTCGGAAACACTGTTACAGTGTTTACGATGAAGTCAAAAATTAACAAAGTAACGTCTTTAACATAAATTTCATCTCAGTACTACAAAAGTATATATATTAAATTCACGCATAAAGCAGTTTACTTTTAGTTTATTGAGGACAATGTGCAGTTACATTAAAAAGGATGCACCAGATTTAGCATCATGCTATTTTCCATTTGTAGTCCTGGCTTAGCCTAGTCTACACTTTATCACTTTTGTCTCACAATAAAACTACAATTTTACAACAATTTTTCCCACTCTACATTGTATCAACAACAACAACAACACAAATTCACAACCTCAATCTATGCTCACTTGAGTTAGACAACAGGGAATGCCTTATGCCTGTGTGTATTTGTGTCGGTGTGTTGATGTGTTTGTGAGTCTGTGTGTTTGTTTGTCTATGTGTCTGTGTGTTTGCTGCCTGTGTGTCTGGTGTTTGTTTCTGTGAATTTGTTGTGTATTTGTGTCGGTGTGTTGATGTGTTTGTGTGGCTGTGTATTTGTTTGTGTGTCTGTGTGTTTGCTGTCTGTGTGTTAGCTGCCTGTGTGTTTGCTGTCTGTGTGTTTGCTGCCTGTGTGTATGTGTTTATGTGTCAGAGTATTTGTTTGTGTGTCTGTGTGTTTGTGTGTTATGTGGCTGTGTATTTGTTTGTGTGTCTGTGTGTTTGCTGTCTGTGTGTTTGCTGTCTGTGTGTTGGCTGTCTGTGTGTTTGCTGCCTGTGTGTATGTGTTTATGTGTCAGAGTATTTGTTTGTGTGTCTGTGTGTTTGCGTGTCTGTGTATTTTTGTGTTTGTGTGTTTGCTGAGCATCGCTCTTCTGCTTCATCAGGTCATGTGGACGCAGAAAACATAAGTCGGCTTCAGACGGAGGTGGGCAGAGAGCCGCTGGATCAGGATGCTGTGGAAGTCATGAGCAGGAGGCGGCAGAGCGGCTGGGCGGGGCAAGGGCCATGGAAATATGGCTTTGTTTCGAGATTATCAATAGTGGTTTTTTACTGAGTATCAAAGGTGGTTTAAATGATGTTGGCCTAGTTTGGTGGTTTGATAGAAAGTTCCTTTCAAAAATAGGGGCAATGTTTTTTTGTTGAAGATTAAATATTATACACCTTATGTGTTTCAATCCTTAATACGAATACGACCCTAACCCTAACCCACATTCACAGAACAATTGGATACCAAAAGTAAGAACAAACTGGAAACGGAATCCCCAACAAGACCTCATCAGGCCAACAGACAAGAGTCAACTTCAGGACGTCTTAAAGGTTAAGAGTGTTTACCGCTTTTACTGCTCTGGGCTCAAAGGAGTAACAAAAAAATGTTTTCCTTAACTGATATGACTCAATATCACCGTCCTGATGGCAGAAGTTCAAATTTGCGGTTTAGCGGATGAGAAGCATCATTGATGATGAGCTCAGCCTTCTTTCCAGAGCGCTCCTCGAACAAACAGCAGAGAGATCTTTGTTAAAGTGAAGTTCGGTGAATTTTCAAATAGTGAATATAGAGAGACATTTTTTGAATGCAAGCACCAGTTAGAGCCGCCCCCACAGATTCCTGATTGGACATAATGGATTAAAATCTCTGAGAGATAGCTGAGGCTCCACCTAGGAAGACATGACCCTACATGGTCAAAAATATATATTCCTATAAAAATTGTGGTTATCACCTACTAGCAGAATCTGGACATTTGACATTTCATAGTTTTGAAAAAAGTATAACAAATAACAAAGTATAACAATTATGGATACACATGTATAAAATGGTGAATGTGGTGATGATCACAGACATTTATGGACATTGGTCATCTGTCCCTGATGAACCAATGGCTCTATGTGCTTTTTATCGTTATATTTTCTAGGTTTTTTTGATCTGTGTTGGCAAATCAACAACTTTGTAAAGTCTTCCAAGATAACTAAAGTTGTGATTTAGGGGTAATACATTAAATTAAATTGAATGAAATTATCTTGCATCTGGCAGAAGTGGGAGGTAACATGGAGCAGTGCAATTGAAGGTTAAAAAGAATACCATTAGAGCAGAGAAATTCACAAAACTACCTCAGAGGCAAGTCTTTTTTTTCACAAGGCAGACAACGGCTCTATACATGACATCATAGCCTACAGATTCATCAAAAGATACCATGTTTGAGATAGAAGTATTGAGACAGAAGGGGCGGAGAGTGTGTTTGTACTGATTTGTGCCAGACGTTCTGGATATTAGCATACACACTGAACAGTTACCACGTTTTCTTTTATTTGATTGGAGCTTGGAATAGAGCACGCAAACACTGTGGCATTCTTTCAAGATGTGAATAAAAAATTCCCATCCATCCATCCATCCATTTTCTTCCGCTTTATCCGTTGCCGGGTTGCGGGGGCAGCAGTCTAAGCAGAGACGCCCAGACTTCCCTATCCACACACACCTCCTCCAGCTCGTCCGGGGGGACCCCAAGGCGTTCCCAGGCCAGCTGAGAGACATAGTCTCTCCAGCGTGTCCTAGGTCTTCCCCGGGGCCTCCTCCCGGTGGGACGTGCCCGGAACACCTCCCCAGGAAGGCGTCCTGGAGGCATCCTGAACAGATGCCCGAGCCACCTCAACTGGTTCCTCTCGACTTGGAGAAGCAGCGGCTCTACTCCGAGCTCCTCCCGTGTGACCGAGCTCCTCACCCTATCTCTAAGGGAGCGCCCAGCCACTCTGCGGAGGAAGCTCATTTCGACCGCTTGTATCCGCGATCTCGTTCTTTCGGTCATTGCCCAAAGCTCATGACCATAGGTGAGGGAGGGAACGAAGATTGACCGGTAAATCGAGAGCTTTGCCTTTCGGCTCAGCTCCCTCTTCACCACAACGGTCCGATACAGAGACCGCATCACTGCGCACGCTGCACCGATCCGCCTGTCAATCTCACGCTCCATTCTTCCCCCACTCGTGAACAAGACCCCGAGATACTTGAACTCCTCCACTTGAGGAAGGGCCTCTCCACCCACCTGCAGAGGGCAAGGCACCTTTTTCCGGTCGAGCACCATGGCCTCGGATTTGGAGGTGCTGATTCTCATCCCAGCCGCTTCACACTCGGCTGCAAACTGCCCCAGTGCATGCTGCAGGTCCTGGTTTGTTGGAGCCAACAAGACGACATCATCCCAAAAAACATCATCATAAAAAATTCCCCTGTGTTGCATATATTTTTCAACCTTGATCTAGAATTGATAATGGGAGAGTGTGACCACAGTGCAAAGCCATCTCCAGCAAATTTGAAACAATTTCAAAGATCTGGAAATTACATCTTACTATTTCCTTTATAAATGATGCCTCCAAACGTCCTGTAAATACCTTTAAACACACTTTAACTGAAATCTAGTGACTGAAGACTTTATAGGGGAATCCTCACCACACAAAGCTCTCACACCCACCTAAGCACCAGCGTAGCAAGTGCGTCGCTAACGGATATAATTTGCGTCCGCAGTAGCCAGAGGAGGGCTTTTGATATGCAGACGAGCTGACCCCCGTGCTGCCACTTTAATTGGGTTTTTAATTTTCCGGCCCATCTGACAGTATCAAACATGAACCTCCAGCAGCCCTGGCCCGTCAATGCCACGACAGCGCAAAGAAAAGACACAAGAATGGCGGAATAAAAGCTTAGCGAACGAAAGGGGAGATGGATGGAAATGGGTCTTAATAGTGTGGATGGGAGCTTGGTATTGTGGCAGCTATAAGGCGGGGAGTAGGTGAAACAGTGAGCTTGGAGCTGCATGTACAGGGCTGCATGGAGATGACCCTGCTTCCATTTCCTGTGTTTGAACTTTTTGATTCTCTGATCTGTTGTTGGTGATTCGACAACCAGGTAAAAGTCCTCTGAGGTGACTGCTGTTGTGATTTAGGGCTATACAAATATAAACTGAATTAGTTCAGACCAGTTTCATATTTATATCCTTATAATAGTTTGACTTTAGAGATGTGTAATCCTCCAATTGAAAATAAGATGAGTTGAACAGAAAACAACAGGTGGATACCCGCCCGACTCTTGGGTGCAACTTATTTTATAAATAAACCTTTCCTTTCACTTCCCATCCGAAATTTGAAGCAAACCGTTTGACCTAAGTGGCACCTAAAACATTTTTAACAGCATTAGATTTATGGTGACCAAACCTGGAGCTGCCCCAAGAAGAGGAAGGACTAAGAAGGAGGCTTTTTGGTGGAATCAAATGCAGTCTTACCCAGGGCTTTTTCAAGCCATGGTTTAGTGCTAAAAAAAACCTATGTTTGTTGTCAAAAACACAATATATGATACAACCGCTAAACTGTAGACACAATGTCGTACAGGAAAGGTTTGAACCTTATAACAGTGATAAACAGAGAAGATCAGACAGCACAGCACTCCCCCACCATGAGTTGCTGCTTTACGTCACCCAAGTGAGGCTCGGCTGGCTCCTGCCAATGTTACAAGTTTAAAAAAAATCTTATTTGGTATGTGATTATTAGTTTTGTAAATATAATTATAGCTTTGGTGCATCCACCTGAAGAGCAAAGCATATGCAGGGCCCTGCGAGAGCAGCTCCAAGCTGGCAGAGGGACACATAGAAGGCGTGGGGCGGGCGGGCTGATGGGATACCACCCTCAGAGACAGGGAGGGGGCCGCGCCGGTCTCAAATATAGCCTGTCAAGCGGCCGGGAGATCTGCCCACAAAAGAGCTGCGCAGACTTCCATACAGTAGCTACACTCAGGCCGACTAATGCATTCTTATTGTACGCAAGAAGTGGCGATAGTGGAATGGCAATGATCTGAAATGGCCCGGGCGTCGCAGAGAATGGATGACAGCTTGATTGCGTACTTGACCGTTTAATGCGCGTTTAAATGTGCGCCGCATGGGTAAAATCTTTTCGCGTTAGGGTTGATTGAAGGAAGTGGAATGTGCGGTTGAGAAAGCTTTTGGTACTTTCTTTTAGGCGTTTGTCATGAAGAAAAGGATGTCTTAAAGAAGACAAAGTTGATGTTTTTGAGCGTTTAACCACAAAACAGATTCATCCACACTGGAATATCAAAGGCGGTGTTGAATTGTATAAACGTTTTGTCCAAAGCCTTGTAAGATTCTGACCGCTTTCTTGTGGAAAACTATTGATTTTGAACATTTTCATTTATTCATGATCTTGAGAATAAGTTTTGCAAGTGCTTGGGGATAAAAATGACTGCTTTTATGATTATCCAACATTCTCAAATTGAAGGCACACAGGTTTAATAACATAATGTAATTCCAAAATTAAGTCATAGGCAATACTTTTTTTTTTAAATAGAAAACAGCTCTGAGGGGTCATTGTTGCAAAAGAAACTGGTTTAGAGGGAACAATGCTGAAAATAACATGATATTTGTCATTCCATTCATTTGAATATATATTATTCAAAAATAAAGACAACTGCTGAAATCAGGCCACAATCACATTTTGTCAGTTTCTGTCAAATTCATTCCAAAGACTTGATTGTTCTCAGCCGACCCGGTTCGTCCCTCACCCGAGATAGAGCAGTTCTTCTGGGGATTGTCTTGGACTGAGCTGCTTTAGCCAACTCCTCAGTGTTTGTTCAAAATGAAGCAGGCTGCGTACTCTTCCCGTGTGCTAATCTGCTAACCAAACATCCCTGCAATTACACAGGCAGATAGCTCACGGACGTTTTCATCGGCAGTGACAGCGCAGCTGGGTGAAGGGGACCTGTACGTTAGCTTGTAGCGTTTAGCTTTGGTGCACACTGCTGCTGTTGTCAGGATAAATATATACATGGGTTATCTACAAGTCGGCAGCCAGGGCGAGAGGGGCCCTGCCTGTCAACGCCCAGGCACAGCATGTGTGTAGAGCACGGGGGCCCAGACTTTATCCAAGCATGGAATGGTTGTTCCGATTCAGAATATCGTGATTTGGAAGGATAGCAATCGGCATATTGCTTTCAGAAGCTAAACTTCCACAACTTTTGACCAAGAATTTCTATTTACACCTACTCAAAGTTGCTTTTAGAGCGACTAATGCTATATTCTCTAACACCCGAGATGTCAGTCCCACCCCCGGCTCCTCTGGCCAGTGTCACAGCGACATGCCCCATTGTTTGCCTTGAATGTTCTACAGTATGGCATTAAACTTAAAGATATATTTCATGGTCCCTTTACGGAAATTTGTCTTCTACCTATTGTACATGTTTTTAGTAAAACTATGAGACAAGATATGAGGACTCTGCTCTTTTAATGTCTATGGGCCGCTGTGTGTTCTTAATAAAGCCTAGTAATATAATAAAAAGTTATCTTCAGTAAATCGTCATTTGCTGTACTAAACTACGTTGGAATATTTATGCAAAAATACTTGGTGTGACATCAATGTAAGAATTCCAGTTTTGGACAGAAAAAATATGAGAAACATGACATAATTATCTCCTTAGTAACATGCAGTCATCCAGTCTGGCTAGATTCACCGCCAGAGGATTGGATAGCCATTTCGGCAGGTCGAAGCCTCCTGGCTTCGACCTGCCACGACAACAATGGAAGACTCTGAACCGGTTCCGAACAGGTCAAGGTCGCTGCGCGACAAACCTTGTCCGTTGGGGTCAAGCCACTGACCCAACATGTAGCTGTGGTGCTCCAGAGACTATGGCACACATTGTGAACGACTGTCCACTGACTCATTTTACCGGTGGACTACCGGCCCTACACCTTGCTGAAGAAGATGCTGTTCTATGGCTAAGCACGCAAAGCAAACGCTAAAGAAAGAAAGAAAGAGTAACATGCAGTTGGCATTCTCCATCAGAAATGTTGTCTTTCATATGGTGAGGTTTTATCCATGTTCCAACATTGTTCCTAAATTTTTGGCAAACATACCCCGTCCCTTCTGTCTAAATGCTCTTTGTTCAGTTAGGTCACTTTTTTCAGCGATAGTCATAATGAATCTTCAGACCAAGATATGCAGAATAAATTCAGAATGCAATTTTGGCCATTCCACAACAACTCGCCTAATGTATTTATCCAAACATCTTTATCCATACATTTCACATTCTGAAACATGAAATGATAATGCAAACATTGTCAAGGTCAGGTCTAAGGGCCAAAACCAACACCAAAAATGAACAATGTTTGTCCTTTAAGGGAAAAAGTGGTGATCTGGGACAAGTGCCTGTTGTGGGTGTGATGGAACGAGGCTGACACTGCTGCTGTGAAGAGGAGCTTTCTAATACAAACGTGTCAAGGTCTCCTGATTGCATGATACACTGTGATAGTTTGTCGATTCTGATTAAAGCCAGAGGAAGTCAGACAGACACTTGTCAACTGTCGTCAAACCAAAATCCATACAGACAAATTGGATTATACACGTTGCATTTAGGTCAGGGTGAGATGGGACAATATACAAGTTATAAGATACGTAAAAAGAATTGTAGATGAGTCCAGTGTGTCTGCTCGCAAACTCTCCTGATATTTCTGCCATAACAGTAAAACAAAAACACTGCAATCATGTGCAATACTGTAATTTCATAATGTCCACTTGACACTTTATCTATTCCCCCACAATCTGCTAATTCTCTCTCACACACTCTTATAGCACAATGACATTTCTCCACTGTAGGGATGAATAAACGTTCTTTTATCTTAGCTTATCTTGGTCTTGTTGTCATTGCCTATTTACACACTGTATATTTATGGATTTATGGTTTGAACCAAGTGGATCAGATGAAAATCCATTGGAGGAATGCAAACTTTTTCAAAAATGCTAATGAACCATTCAGCAATTTACTTTGGACTAGAGCAGAGAAAATGGTCCGAACCAAGCGGCTACTCCACCTTGTGGCCCGTCCTGCTCCACCCAGAGGCTACTCCACCTCTGCTGCTGTGACCTGAAAGGCTTTTGCTGACTATTACTATTTTTAGCTTTTTTGAATGATCAATTTCATTTTTTATTTTTGCTGCTACTGGACACCTGAATTTCTCCGACGGGGATCAATAAAGTATCTATCTATCTATCTACATTTCAAACACAAAACTAATATGTAACACTAGAAGCTAAATGCAACCGCTTAAGACAAACATATGCTAAAATGTCTCATTCTACAAGATAGAAAAAAAGGCCAAATACTAGAAATATAATATAATGGAAAAGAGAATAAACAAATAAAGTAACTGCAACTTCCATTTACAATCATTGAATCTATGTAACAACTATTAGTAGGGGTGCAACGGTTCGGTTCGTACCTCGGTTCAGAGGCCACGGTTCGGTTCATTTTTCGGTTCATTTTTCAAAAAAAAAGTTTTGTCTTTTTAATAAACACAGCTCATGTGGACTCGGCACCTGCTCTGACTGCCCCCCCTGACCTAGAAATGAATTAAGGGGAAGGAAATGGATGGATGGATGGAAGGCATATTCCATCCATCCAATTATGTCTATTTAACATAATTAATGAAAAACAACACAAAGTGCAACATAAGAAGGCACTTTATGAGGATATTACACCACCTTCCTGATTCTCCCGAGGAGGGGGTCCATTCTGGGCCCAGCCTCATTCACTGCATTTATTTAATTTTTGGCATTATCAGTTGTGACTGGGATATTAGTACTGGGCCTTTGTCTTCCATTCCTCCGCTGCTTGTGTCAGAACCTGCGCTGTGTGACTGTGTGACGGTCGTAGAGGGGGCGTGTCTTCAGCGCCAGACTTTTCATCTCCCAGTCTGCGGTGATGAAGTGAGCGGTTCCGCTCATGGATCTATTATAGGTTCCGCGGGACGTCCAAGCGTCAGTCGTGAGCGCAGCTGAGGATGCGCGGGAGAGTTGACTTTAGCCCGGTCTGACTGTGCGTAAAGGGGATGCTTAAATGCCGCGACAATAGGCGGTCGTTGAGACGCTTTTTTCACTCATGTCTTTCTTGTGCCACAGTGCTTACACATCGTGACAGTTTTGTCGAATATTAATTATCAGTGTAGTTACAGTGAAGCCAAAATGCTCTCATACTGGGGATTTAAATGACGCAGGGCTTTCAAGCATCTCCGTTCCTCCGCTCGCAATGACCAAGCTGTGTGTGGACTGAACAACGTGCGCACAACTTTTTTTTCATAAATCAAACCGCGGATCACGTCTGTACTGAACCGAAGACGTTGAACCGAACGGATCACGGATCAGTGATGAACCGTTGCACCTCTAACTATTAGTAGTCACACTTTCACTGTATGCATGTATTATTAGCCACTGTTTTTGGCCTC
Source organism: Knipowitschia caucasica (assembly GCA_964034765.1). NCBI lineage: Eukaryota > Metazoa > Chordata > Actinopteri > Gobiiformes > Gobiidae > Knipowitschia > Knipowitschia caucasica. Next base: position 28,633,652 of record OZ035834.1, on the reverse strand, counting down.
GGCCAATCAGCTCGAATTTGCCGTCTATCATCTCCCATATTGCATCTTTGTGCTTTCAACATTGCTCCATTACTCGCTGGTAGTATATTCCTTCAAGTCATCAGCTCATAAAAGCAAAGTGTTAAAGCAGTGGTAAAGACTCGTGTCCTTGGCAGAAAGTGAATAAAACCATCGGACGGCAATCATTTTTCAGAATTAAGCCAGTTCCACGGCGTGCATTAGACAAATGTAGCTATTTTTCATCGTCGGCAGAATGTATTAGCCTTCATATTGAGAGTAATGTACCTCTCTTGGCACCTCCTGAGAATGTTCAACCTCTTGTCATTAAAAACGGAGCAACTTTTCCACCTTTTGCCTTAAAGTTCACGTTCTCATTGACGCTTAAACGACTCTGCCCTGAGATGATCGTAAAAAGGGCAGAAAAAAAGCCACGCTGACAAGGGCCTCTTAACGTGTCACTGTGCTATATATTTGTCGCTAGGAATTTGCATGTCTAAGTGGTATTCAAAAAACTCATGCAGAGCGTTTAAAAGGATGTCAGGGAAGTGGGATGAATGGCCCCGTCTTATTTACACATTTAAATTATGTTGGGTTCTTAATCGGGATCTTCAGTCTTTACTTTAGCATTTCATGTTTTAGATTTTAAACAATGTCTGTGTTGAAAACTTAATGGGCCGCAACAGGACCAAGCGAGCAGTGTTGGAGTAATATTATATATATTTTTTTGCCATTAACAAGACAATTAGACGTTTTACTTTGTCATTTCATGTTATATGATGTGAATTATTAATAGTAGAAAATATATAGAGAAACTAGTATCAAGGGTAAACAATGCTATCGGCCTGTCCTATCCCCATGCTACGAGTTAAATGTCTTTTGTTTTTGTTTGTTAGAATATTGAAAATTACTAGCTGCCGACACAGCTATGCAATTGCAGAGAATGTAATTTCACTAAGAGGTATGAGAGCAGGTTTGTACCAGAAGACTAAGATTAAAAGATTCTTAACTCGTTCCACAGTGGGAACATTTCAGTGTTGCATCACAAGTTACAGAACAGTAGGAATAAGGAGCGAACAAAACAAGAAAGATAAGTGAGTAGGTAAGTATAAAGTATAGCACTTAATTCTATACTCAAACACAAATTCTCCAATCATTGTAAAGTGCTTTGTGATTCTGGTCTGGGAAAGGCACTATATAAATAAAGATTACTTACTTACTTTATAGTAATAAAGAAGCGGTATAAAATAAGATAACCTTTATTTGTCACTGTATACTGTGTACTGTATACTCTAGTGCAGGAAATACTTTATGTATGTACTGTATGTATGTATACATCCGCAACTGTTTTACACTCACAGCACTTACCGTGAGTAGAGGGATCATAAAAGATTGGCATTCATATTTGTAGTTTTACCCATCCAGGAACACTGTCCAATCCTGCGCCATTCCAAAGAGTTTCCAGCTGTGGAGAACAAAAACCAAAAGTATAACCACAAAGTGAAATTACAGTTATGTTATTTAGCACCATCTGAGTTATCTGTGCATGTAAACCTGTTAATAGACATCATGTAAAAATCATTAGCCTATTATTAATTACGTCCAACAAAGCAATTATTCCATCCAATGTTAAATGAATTACTCCTTTATGTGTGATAGAGTAATTTAGAAGTCTTTACAGCACTGGGTCTGTCTCTGGAGGCGTGCCGGGGGGGAGACATGCTATCTCTGGCCTTGCGGGATTTGACAGTGGAATTAGAACATGACTCTAATCAAATGCGTCATGGGAAAAAAATAGAAAAGTGAGAAAAGAAAAGGGAATTGTGTGCAATATTACAAAAGACTGTATTCTTTTTAAGTTTTCAAATTATTGTACAAAATTACATTGTTTTCTTTCAATTATCTTTAGTTTATTACATTTTAAAGAAACCTTTCATGCCTCCCATTATAATTAAGGTCCTCCGACTTTCATATTAAAAAGTAGGATTTTTCAATGAATTTATTTCATTTTGAGGTCATATTTTCCCTTTGGCATTTCATTTTTGAGAAAGTGAGGAGTAGAGCTTGTATGGCTGCAGATTGTAAAAAATTAAGTGATTACTGCTTCACTAATTATTCGACATTACAGATGATGTGTTTTTGCCCTATACGTTTTTACGTTTATTGCCTTCTCCTTCTTCCATCTGTAATCTAAAGCCTTGTAAGTCTCACTTCTTTCCTCCTTAAATTCACACGTTTTAATAAAGAGATCCGTCTAGCCCGCGGACATCAGCTGGATGGACAGCTGTGCCGGTGGACAGGGTGCAAATCCACCTCGGCCCGGACACGTCAGAGAGTGCCATTTCCACCTTTAAAATTAGAGGCGCCGAAACCCGAAGGCTGCGCGGCCAGACACGTGTGGAAGGGTGAGGGAAAAGGTGCGGATGCAGCTTCCTGGAGTCAAGAGTGCAGTGGTATTTATATCACACGGCTTTATAGCAGTGTTAAGACAATGGAAACTTGAGGTTTTTATTGTCCACTAGTCGAAAATATTGTTATATTTTAAAAACCTATAATAACTACTATCCACTAATAATTGTGAATCGAGCTCCTGCTGCTAAAATCCAGTTGAACTCACTGCCCTGACAAAGACTTATGTCGAAACGCGTCGGCTAAACTCTATATTAAAACAAAGTTTTCCGAGTGCCTTCTTCTCCATTTTTTCATCGTACCAGTTACAGTAACTCAAGCCCACGGGTTGGATGAGCACCTTTAAGTGTTTTTCACTATTTTTGATCCAGTGCAGCACTCCTGCAATCCCTTCACCAAACTCACTTGCACAGTGATTCTTCTTCCGCAGGACCAGAGTAACATGTGAGTGTTACGGCCAATCAACACGCTGCTGACCACAATTCCGGCTTAAGCCAGATAATATGCAGTACATTCATGCATTGTACTCAAGAGTGTGAAGTTCTGCCTCTAAATTTGCCCAAAACCAAGCTACTGCTTTGGTCAAACAATGAGGCTTTATCATGTTTCTACAAAATAGAACAGGATTTCAACAAATCTTTTCAATTAAGGTGATTTAGATTAGTAATCCTGCATATATTGAACGCAATATAGAATTAATATGTATGTATGTCGGCCAAAACAAGCATCCTGTGCCTCATTTAACTTGAACTACTATAGCCTGTGATCGGTATTAGAACTCCTTTACTGTGAATTGATTCAGTGAGATCAACATAAATCCATAGAAAGCGTTCCCAGCTATGGCCACATGGGACTCAAACACAGCTGGGGTTAAACAGAGTTCAGATGTTGCACAGGAATCATATAAAAAGCTACAATCAAAGGGGTATTCCTCAGGGCCCAGTGTTCAGACCCAGACTGTTTACAGCAACAATAGAGTTGGCACGCTTCCTCGCCACGTCATGTGACCAAACCGGACAACACAGCCAGGAATAGAATGCAATGAAAAGTGCTGACGTAAGTGTGTCTGCCTGGGAAAGAAAAGTATAATTTCAAATAAACACTGACCATTTATAGAGGATGTGTAGTTTACTTTTGACTGTGCAATCAGCTTCCCATTCACGTTAAGGAAGCAGACACGGTATCTACATTCAAGGCCAGGCTTAGAACAGTCATCTTCAATTTAGCATATGGTTAGGTTGTTTGTCTGGTCTCGGAGTCTGCGGCAAACCGCTGCATCTTTCAACTTTTGTTACAAACTCAAACCTAAAGTCACTGCTCACTATATGGATTAAACACTTTTGTCGGTGCTTGCTATTCCCATAGCTGCTGCTGTCTCTACCTTGGTCAGACACATTCTCTACATTCAAGGCCAGGCTTAAAACAGTCCTATTCAATTTAGCATATGGTTAGATAGGTTAGACTCAGGGAAGACTAAAAATCTTAGACTGTCAGTCAAGCTGCATATGGGGTCTTGGGAGTTGTTTAGTAACTTGAGCACTATCCTCTCCTCCTCCCTACTTTATCTGTCTGCATTATTAGGATTTTGACTGTAGTCTGTTCATTGCTATTCATTGCTATTGCTGTTCATGGCGTGACAACAGCACCTCTGAACCCGGCCAAACTGCCCTGCCCGATCCGCCTTGTGGGCTGCAGTTGCTTCAGTCATGCACCGGACCTGTCCTCGTTCTACAACCACTGAGTGGCCTTGGTCCTCGTTCTGTAGCTTAGGTCCTGGATCTATAGCCCGTCTGTCCGTGTGGAGCGGATCCGTTTCTCAATGTGGATCTCCTAGAGGTTTCTCACTTTTCTCCCACTGGGTTTTAGAGTTTTTCCTTTATGATGCAGGAGGGTCTGTTAGACTGTTAATGGTCTAGCAAGAAGGACTTTGGTGAGGATCCAGGACACTCTAACATTCTACATCAGGTATGGACATTTATCAACATTCATGGATATTGGTCTCTCCCTATGGACCAATACCTATGTATTCTATATGTTTTGAGTCTTAAAGAGCGACTAAACACCTGTGCCCAGCCTTACTCCGCCCACATGAAGATTTGAAATTTTTCTCTAAAAAGGGCGTTGCCTGGAGGACCAAGAGACAAGAAGGGGGGCTTAGAGTTGGGCGTGGTCTAGGCTGTGATTGACAGCTCACTTGTCACACACAAAAAAAAACAGACAGTTGTCATTGCTGCTTAAAGCAATAGTTTACAGACCAGAAAGTCTCATTCCACCCTTGTTTACACACTAAGATAATTGTAAAGCTACACACCTGAACCTAATCACACTCAATAATCTCAGAATGACTCATGTAATTTAATTTTAATCCACTAGATGGCGCCAGAATACTCCAAACTGCAGCTGGGGCGTGTGAGAGTTGAATGGGTTCACATCACTGGCTCTGACAGACTGACGTCACACAAAACAACTGATGTCATAGAGAACTTCAGAGTCAATGGAGAGGCCAGAACCAAATTCAAATGTAGTACCACCAAAAAGGTTGAGAGGGCGCCACACAGACGTTTTTTGGCTCAAAAGTGATATTTTATCTAATTTGAACTAAAATGTCAATGTCAAAATGACCAGGATATGTAGACAGCACTACAATAAACATACTTATGCAGTTTATGAGTTAAAAAAAGTTGATTTGGTGTTAAGTCGCTCTTTAAGTCTTGATTCTCTGATCTGTGTTGACGACTTCAGTGGTATTGTTAAGTCCTCTGAAATGACTACTGTTGTGATTTAGGGCAATACAAGAATGAATTGAATTGAAATGAACTTTTGAATGCGCTGGAAATGGCTTGAGCATGCAATTGTAATGATGTCTGAATCTGGGGACAAAACAATTAATTTACAGGATCTCTATAGGTCTGTCTATGATACATCAGATTGGACATATTCAACACTGAGCATGCAGTGAGGGGCATGGGACAAGTTTGAGCCAAGAAATCATGATTTTAACATGGATAGCGTTAAAAACAATGAACAATTTCATTGTTTTTACAATGAAATTGAACAATGAACAATTTCATTGTTTTTAATTAAATTAAATAAAAACGTTTTGAATAACATCTGTCTTTTAAATAATGTACAAGTAGATGGCAAAGTGACTAAAGGGTTCAAAAAACGGGTTAAGAAGGTATTGAGGCCTCAACAGCAGTCATAATTTGTAGCTATTAAAACATTGATCCTCATCAAAAACAAACTTGAAATTCTTTTTAGATCCATCCACGCCCATAGCAGGAAATGTTAATAGATCTACGTCCCCCGCCCCTTCGGTCTAAGCGCCTATATCCGGAGTTAGATGTGGACAATGACTTGCTGAGATCATCAGTTATTCTTAGTTACATGTTACTTAAATTAGTCCACATTATAAAACATCTCATGCCAAATTAAAAAACCTCATTATTGATTTTAAGGGCCAAAAAATAATGTATTGTATTTAAGGATGTATACTAAATCGTCCAATAATTGTTTTTCATTACCATTAGAGCATACATTATTTGCCATTTTTTTAACATAGAAACTCCACCTCCCTATTTTGTCTTCAGCTCTCCAAAAAACCTGCCCTTTACTAAACCTTTAGCACAAGCTCTCCATCACAAACTCTCCAGACACCTTTTACCTCCGACTCCAACAGCTCCATTATTCAGCAGAGCTAAGTAGAAACAAATTGACGGATTATCATTTGAGTTTGTTCAACGGTTCAAATCTTATGGAAGGAGAAAAGAGCAGTCCTAGTCCATTTAGGATAATGGTTAAGAATGGGCATGAGTGGTTAATGTCCCCGTAGTGTTTGCTCTGTCGGAGTCTCCGCAGGGGGTTTCCGGGACGGCCGCTGCTTCGGGGTCACCGGGGTGGGTTAGTCGATTACCCAGGATTCTCTTTGAGTTGACTGGCAGCAGAGACAGGGAGCACGGGGGCCATTATTCCGCCTGGTGACTGGGATAATGTGAGAGAGGGTCGGCCCTACGGTTCACTTCCTCCTTCTATTTGCTTGTGTCTGCTTTTAGACGCAAGGTCAGTGAGTGAGAGAAGAGTGGACGGCTGGGAAGAGATTTAGTGTTTCACATTTGTACAGTAAAAGAGAGGTGACACAGGCAAAAGTGGTTTTCTCCCATTTCCAGGGACATAAAGCTCATTCCCACTTTTTATATACATTTCACCAAATCACCTTGCTTAACTCACCTTGTGTGACAGCTGTATAGTGAAATCTACTGTTCATCAAACCCTTCGTAACTCAACCCAATCCTTTTGTGGTTTGACTCTTTGAAACTCGCCTAGCGCCCTGTCAGCACAGATTGTTCGCCAGCTTGTGCACACCGGGGTCCCCTTCCAAACCCCTAAATAAACCCCTTTACTGTAACAAACAACAAGCTAATGCTACGCTAATGACATTACAAAAGGCTACTGGAGACTCAAACCGAGCCAGACCAGACTACATATGTCGAGGGCTTTAAACACGGGCTTTCTGGGGTTAAGTGGCACCCTTACCCCCCCTTACCCACTCCAGGACCCCCTGCCGCCATGCTCCACTCTGCGTTTGCCTTTGTATCCAGCCAAATAAGGGGATTTGCAGAGATAAAAGAAGGGCACTTTTGGCTAACGCACTTGGTTTTGTGTCGTCCAAAGAGCCATTATTGTGCAGCGCTTGTCATGTAGGAAATGAGTTTCAAGCGGTTTGGATGCACTGAAAACATGTGGTGTAAAGCTAGTGTTGAACTGGTTTAATGTTTCTTATTGTGAATATATACATTTGTGCTGTCATTGAGATCTTGTTTATCTTTTATTTAAAGGTGGGGTAGCAAATTTTCACCACATTATATAATCCATCTGGTTCCAATAGCTCTCAAAACACTAGTTTTCACATGCACACACTTATTTGTAGCCTCTCTAATGTCTTTAGACCAACATTTTTGGATAGAAAAGTGAAAAAGAGAGGACCACCCTCACTCAGCCAATCAGCTCTCAGCCCAAAGCGTCAAAGAGCATCTCACAGCCGATCTTTCTTACAAGTATGCAAAGCTTTCTCTGTTGGGACAAATTATATGTATTATTTATGAAAGGTTATAAATCCCAGCTTTATTATACAAATTAAGTACCCAAACAGAAGATAAAGAAAATATATTGCTTCATCTAATCCCTATTCACACTGTCCAGGGAATTGCTCATTTCTCACATTAGAAGTTCACACAGATTAGTGTTTCAGCACTAACAATTTTGACTAGGCCTCAATTGTACTTTTAAGATTGATTCAGGGGCGACAGTAGCTCAGTTGGTAGAGCGTTGGCCTTTGAGCCTGAAGGTTGTGGGTTCGAGCCCACCTCAAGACCTACTTCACGACTCCCACTGATGTCTGCTGTCGTTGTGTCCTTGGGCAAGACACTTAACCCCACTTTGCCTGAAGCTCCCACTGAAAGATCTCAGCTCCTGTGGACTCACCACCTGCAGGAGGATCAGTGAGGGGCTGGTGCTCTGTGTACTGGGTGCAGCTCTGACTGCCACCCCCCCGACCCAGAAATGGATTAAGGGGAAGAAAATGGATGGATGGATGGAGATTGATTCACTTTATTTAAAACACTTTGCCATGTTTCATTGAACGTCCACATGTGTTGTTAGTTGTGTCTTACTTCTATCTCTATAGCTACAGAAAAAGACTTATTCTAAACAATATAATGTTTCATAGTTAAATGTCAAGTTATGGCGGGCTGGGCTTAGGTTTAGGAACAGTTGATTTAGTAAAGGTGAAGGCTTTGATAAAGATAGTAGTCTTTTATTTCCAACATAAATAAATATTTTACGTTGGAAATAAATAACAACAAACAGGATACAAAAATACAAACAGTAGTACAAATCCTTCTTTATATTAGATATCTCTACATCTGCTTGACCTATAGCACCGATCCCAAAAGCATGTACTTAACAGCCTAATACTCATCTGGGCCCTGCTCAAAAACACTTATTTCCACCATTAAAGACCTTAAATTAGACGCTCTTTCATCCACACGTCAATGGAAGCCAATGGCAGAGGTGTGTATTGTTCGTCATGTTTGCAGATAAGGGGGATTACAGTGTTGGAGGTGGGACGCATGGACTCATCTGGCTGTGTGTTATTAAGAAGAGGTCAATGGTTCCATCACTGTCAGCGTAGCTCTATTAGTACCAGTTCAAGACAGGGTTATAGGTCAAGGTAAATAAACACTTTACCAATGGTTCACATGGGATAGAATCAAAAAGGTAAAAACCAGTACATGCCATGGTGCGAAAGGAAAGATGATGAAAAAGGATCTCTTAATCTCAGTCTAATTTGAGAAAATAAAGACTACATACAGGATTAGATAGATAGATACTTTATTGATCCCCCGTAGGAGAAAATCAGGGGTTATTATGCAATTGTATTGAAAAAAGCAGTCTGCAAACGGCCTAGATAAAATTACATTCATTTGCTCCCGTATAAATAATCACTTGAGTCCTAATTTCTACTTAAATCAGTCAAATTTGTCCAGATTTAATGAAAGTAAAAGGTAAAGGTAAAGGTGCACTTTATTAATCCCAGTAGGGCAATTCATCCTCTGCATTTGACCCATCCTGATACCGTTAAGGCTTACGTCAGGAGTAGTGGTCGCCGTAGTAACAGCGCCCAGGAACCCATCTCCAGATGTTGATGCTCAGCTTGGTCAGGCCTACCGAAGCTGGAGGATCTACCTAGTGTGCATGTTTTTAGTGGTAGGGGAAACCGGAGAACCCGGAGGAACCCTCCGACTGGGATTCGAACCCAGGACCTTCTTGTTGAGAAGCGATTGTGCTATCCAGCCCTGGAAGCGAAAAGTAGAGCTAGAATCCGGTCTCCACTTATCTCTTTCATTTGACAAAAGTTTGAATAGTTGTTTTATTTAAAATTTATTTTGAGTCCACAAAATATGACAAAATTGGTGACCATAATATGCTTGTCGACAGAATTGACCCAAAAAGTTCAAGTGGAGAAAGTATGATTTAAAAAAAATGTCTACAAAGATGGTATATTGTTGGAGACTCACGCTAAAAACAAATCTGAATGGGTAAACAAGAAGAGAAAACAGTTCAAAGATGGTTAAAAGCTCAAGTTTGATTAACGGGCGTCCTTTACCAATAGACTTTCTATTATCCTTCTATACACCAACCATTTCCTCACTTCTCATTCCATCAGCAAACATCCTTTCATGTACGATTTCTCACAGGCAGAATATCACTCCTCTTCCATCCCACCATCTCGAAGAAGTGAGTGACAGCTGCTGCTCCGTGGGCTGGCTGCAGGCCCAGATAAGCACATCCACTATCTGCGCTGTGTGACGGGGTCCGGGGGTCACAGGGAGGGCCGTCTGAATGAGGATGGAGCCCTGCTTTCATTCATGTCCTGTCTCCAACTGACCTGAGACCCCCTCGTGACCCCTCCAGCTATCATTCAGAGGTGTGGCCAGAGCAGAGATAGTCCTGTTTAATGACACGTGGTAATCAGCCTGGAGATTGTGTTTTCAGACGAGATCATGCGACAAGAGAATTTGAGGGCAAGTTTCGATTGCACTTTGATCCGTTTCTAAATGGCATTCTGTGAGATAACTGCGAGAGTGTGTTTATAGAACATTTAAAACATGTTCTATAGATACACGTTTGGGCTGCACGGTGGCTGAGTGGATAGCAATCTCGCTTCTCAGCAAGAAGGTCCTGGGTTCGAATACCGGTCGGAACAGGGCTTTTCTGAGTGGAGTTTGCATGTTCTTTCCTCTGGGTGCTCCGGTTTCCCCTACCACTAAAAACATGTACAATAGGTTTGGCATGTGCCTCCTGTACTGGCGACCTCGCTCCCATCTCTGTGTGGAGTGAGAGGACAAATGCTCACAATTGTAATCCGCTTTGTGACTCCGCTTTGTGTGAAAGGCGGTATATAAATAAAGATTACTACTTTAAGTGAATCCAACAAAGAACTGCCAAAGGTGTGAATGAAACATATCTTACACACACTGGGTCTGCTTGTTCATCTCAATGGGAAATCCCCCTATATTGACTGAACCATTGCTTTATTGAACTTTATCAGAGCTACTGTTGGACGCCAACGGAGAACAATATTAGAGATAATAATAAGCAGACAATAGGTAGAATCACGAAAGAGACAGATGACAACTGAAATCAATAAAATCCATCCATCCATTTTCTTCCCCTTCAATCCATTGCAGAGTCACAGAGGTGCCCTCCAGCACAACGGAGGGAATCCCGAGGCGTTTCCCAGGTCAGTTGAGAGTCATAGACTTTACATTTCCCGGGAAAGTGAACTGGGCCCTGGTGGGAAGTGGAACAACCTTCCCAGGGAGGCGTCCTGGAGGCATCCAAAACAAATGCCCGAGCCACCGCAACTCCTCTCAAATTTTGAGAAGCAGCGGCTCTACCCAAAGCACCTGAACATAAGTGAGAGTGGGAATGTAGCTTGACCAGTAAATTGAGAGCGCTGCCTTTCCACTCAGCTCCCTCTTCACAACAACAGTCTGATACAGCACCCGCATCACTGCACAAGATGCACCAATCCGTCTGTCAATCTCATGTTCCATTCTTCCCTAACTCATGAAGAAGACCCCAAGATACTTGAGTGGGAATCACAACGCCAAAAACATCTCCAGTAAGCAATTTTTACAGTTTTTCTTCCAGTGTGTCTCCTCGTTGTTGCCTGTGGCAACCACCCGCCCCCCCCACCGGGAGGTGTTCCAAACAAAAGCCTGAGCCAACTAATTGACCACAATAATCGCTGTAATTTGCTGTAACCTCAAAAATTAAATTTCATCGTGATACAGACTCTGAGACACAACATAGTTCAACGGATTTTCATCAACTCCTATGCAGTTTCCCAGTGGCAGGTTTGTAATTTGCTTGTCGCGTGATTTTTTTATTTCATGCTATAAACCTGCTTATAACTGCCATTTCTCAACCTCACTGCAAAACTAAAGCAACTTGGAAGCAACTTTTACATTTCATAAAGTTATCCACAATGGGTGTATTCATTTCTCATATCCATATTATTCTAGCCATTTTTACAGAAACTCCTTCCTTTGAAATAAAACCCTGAATACGAGAAATGGACGACATTATTCCAATGGGGCCAGGAATTATAAACTGTAATTCTTGAGTCCATCCGAGAGGCGAACCGAAAGCTTTAGAACCTTCAATCCTCTTATCATTGCCAACGTACAAGAAACATATTCAATTTCTGATCATCTTTGTGCACACCTTCCTTGTCGCTTACTAATATATATGCAGATTCCTCTCTGTCTCGCATACATTGGACTTCCTCGTGTTTGTAGTCTATTTTGTTTTTTTATTCCCCTTGTCAATTAAACTACGTCAAACACATTGGTAATTAGCCAATGTTACTCGAAATCTTCATTGCCATGTTTTCCACACGAGCAAAATCGCCTGCGCTCAGTTGGAGTGGCTTAGAATATGCGGTTCAATTCGGATCTTTGTCAATTACGGCTTGCAGAAATGTCATGTCACTCCACATGAGAAAACGGTATAAAAGGAGATAGAGGTGCAGAGTGAGATCTTACAGAATTGAATGGTATTTATGTCATTCTCGTGTCGGCGGCTGATTGATTTGCACTTTCCGACCGTTACGTGCTTGGATTATTTGACGTTAAAGCGGTGTAAAAGAGAGGGATGCCTGACAAGTTAAGAAGGCCAATTATGCTTGTGTAAATATCAATTGTTGAAAGTAGGAGGTGATGGCATAAGCTACGTCAATAGTTGTATATAAAAAAGGCCATACAGTATGTAGAAAGGCTGACCATTTTTAACAAAGTGAACTGGGAACTGGGACTGGGAACTGTTGGCTTGTTGAAGAGTATTAATGTAAAACCACTATTTCTGATGTATGATCAATGATTTTTGGAAACGATGACATTTTTATGAGCCATGGTACAACATTGTTTTCTCATTTAAAAAAAGATCTGACTGTGCCAAATAGTGAAAGATTGAAAAATCATAATCTCACTGTCTTCAATCTTTTAAACGTGACATGAGCATTAAAGCAGAAACCCCAATCATGAGGCAGAAGGGGGGACTTGTTCTTTTGGTTCTTTTTTGGAGAACTGAGGCCCCGTCTACACGTAGCAGGGTATCTCACAAACCGAAGATATTTTCCTACGATCTGGCCTATCATCCACACAAACCCGGAGTTTTCTGTCGATAAAAACGAAGGTTTCTGAAAACTCCGGCCAAAGTGAAGATTTGGGAATTCTCCGGTTATGCGTTTGAGTGTGGACATAAATAACCGGAGTATTCGGCTGTACGTCACTACCAGCGTGCTGCTCTGACGTCACACGCGCGACCTGTGTTTACATCAGAAACAACATGGAGGCCATCAAAACCGCTTTTGTTTTAACGATTGTTCAGGCACTTTTTGCTTGCTTGTTTTTACAAGCTCAAATACTGCTTCATGTTGAAGAGCACAGACGAAGGAGCACTTTAAGGTCGGCTATTTTCCGCCAAATAACCATCCCTCGTCCAAGACATGTTCCTCGTCAAAGACGGCAACGGCAATTTTGGGTCAGACCGGGACGCACTGCCAGCTGGTGGGAGAACTTTGAGATGGAAGTCGTCCTCCCGGAGGAAGGTAGGTTTGTAGGTTTGAAATGTAATTGACAACGCATGTATGCGGTTAGGTGTGGATGCCGTTTTTTAAAAAACCGAGGCTGTGTGGACAGAAGTTTTTTTTTTAGGCGGAGGGCGGATTTATAAATGCCCTGCTACGTGTAGACAGGGCCTGAGCCAGGGACGATGTCTTTACTTCTCTTCATCAGCCTTTCACAATGTTTGCCTTAAATATTCACCATTTAATTGAATAAGTTATGTGTTTGTCTTTGTCTGTGCATCAGTATATTGTGGGTTAAAGAAGTATTCCTTGCCTCAAATGTTTGATACAACTGCAAACCAACCAAGACAAGGCTGTCTGCCCAAACTCAGAGCTTGAACAGGCAAGTTGATGGGAAGGTGGATGAAGCATTTTACAGCACAATTATGGAAGAAAAGCAACTGGAGTCAGAAAAAGAGGCTCGGGTGGATGTTTACCTACTATCAGGGATTATTTTTAAACATAACGACTCTTCATACAATAGAATGAATAGGTTTAAAACGAAAACCTATGCATGTGTTGAAATGGCTCAAAGAACATTCTGATACATATTTTTTTTAGATCTCCATCACATCTTAATTGCAGAGCTACTTTTATAAAACAGATATGGCAGAGCGTGTCATAATAAAAGTGTTGTCTATGCAATATTCATTCATTTTCAACCCCTTTATTAGTCCATTTCCGGGTCGGGGGGGTGGCAATGAGAGCTGCCACCTCAAAGCACCAATCCCTCGCTGATCCTCTGCAGGTGGTGTCTCCACAGGAAGATGGCCGCTTGTGATGGGCTCGAGCCCACAACCTTCCGGCCCAAAGGCCAATGCTCTACCAACTGAGCTACTGTCGCCCCTAGTCTATGCAATAACTAAAAGGTAAACTAAATATAACACTTAAATCAAAATTGTACCATTATAATGTATATCCCTTCATTAGTGCCATAAGAAAAATATAAGTGACTCAATTTTGATTCCTGAGTCAAACTTCTAATGTAAACATTATATTTTACATTACTGTTTACATTAGATTCACTTGTTTGAGCAATAACTGACTTTACAAGTAAAACATATGTGAACTTGAAGTAAGAAAACAAATAAATAGATAAACAAGCCATTTTTACAAAAAAAATATAAAAATAATGCTTGTTTCTTGATGATGATGAAAGATAATACTTTCAAGTCAAATCTGAATAGCATGATTCTAACTGTTCTCAACCATGTTTACACAGATCTATAGCCATCCTATCCAGACTCTATGTCCTGTCCCAGCAGCTGTGTGTCTCCTGTGCCAGCCATTGAGTGAGCTGAATGACTTTACCGAACAATGCTGTGACAAAGAGGTCCTTGCCGTCGCACAAGAGCCCTTTCTCATCCACACAATAACACGATTTAGTTTAATTAAATTGCAGCTAATAGGCGGTGATTGAGACCCGCTTGTGCAGTGGGATCAAATGAGCCTTGCGCACAGACAACGAAGCGCTTAGGTCACTGAGGTCTCATGAGCAGTTTTGGATCGACCCATACAGGCAGGAGTTACAGGATATACAGGGAGACACACTCATATTATGGAAAATAAAGACATATCTGAGTAACATAAACTTGTAAACTAGTACTTTGACTAATAGTATAAAACCTACACATACAAATGAGTGAGGGCAAGGATTACAATAAGGACACACCTCCATCCATCCATCCATTTTCTACCCTTTAATCCATTTCTGGGTCAGGGGGGTGGCAGTCAGAGATGCCACCCAAGTCTCATAGCACCAGCCGAGGACACACCTGTAATCTTTATTTACAGTATATAGCACATTTTACAGACCAATGTAACACAAAGCGTTTTACAATGTTCAGAATTCAAATATTGTTCGTTCACTCCCCCAATCAACACCATCCATTCACCCACTCATTCCATTCAGCCTATTGTACATGTTTTTAGTGGTAGGGGATACTGGAGCAGACGGAGGAAACCAAAGCAGTCGGCGGAAACTGGAGCAGACACGGAGAGAGCATGAAAATGTTCAAATGTTCATGTTACTGTTATTGACATAAATATAGAGCCACCTCATGAATGAACACTGGTCATTCTTTCTGGCATAGGTTGTCATGGGCTCTACTTTCAATATGTACATTTTGATTTTTTTTAATGAGTACTACTTGAAATATTTATACAACACTTTGTGGATGTGTGTGCCATAAAACGTTATATTTTGCATCAAAAACACTTTCTCATAAAATTATTACAGGAGAACCAAGCAAGCTGGAAACACACTTCTTTTTGCTGCTGAAAGTAGACAGTCCAGTCTTTCAGGATCAGTTCATATTTTACATGGTCATACCACACAATCATTAAATCATCAAAAACGGCTGGCGGTCAAAGCGCTATGAGGCTCCTATGTCCTCCACTCATGTTACCTGTATTAATGGCACCTGTCCACAACCTCAAACAGTCAGACTCCAAACTTACATTATAGACCTGCACCAGGCTGGGAAGACTGAATCTGCAATAGGTAAGCAGCTTCGTGTAAAGAAATCCACTGTGGGAGCAATTATTAGAAAATGGGAGACATACAACACCACTGATAATCTCCCTCGACTCTGGGGCTCCACGCAAGATCTCACTCCGTGGGGACAAAATGTGTTCCCCAAGCGAATGACCTGCAGAGAGCAGGGGCCAAAGTAACAATGGCTACCATCGGTAACACATTATGCCGCCAGGGACTCAAATCTTGCAGTTCTAGACGTGTCCGCCTGCTTCAGCCAGTACATATCCAGGCCTGAAGTTTGCTAGAGAGCATTTGGATGATCCAGAAGAGGATTGGGAGAATGTCATATGGTCAGGTGAAACCAAAATAAAACTTTTTAGCAAAAACGCAGGAGAAAGAATGCCAAGTTGCATCCAAAAGAACACTATACCTACTGTGAAGCATGGGGGTGGAAACATCCTGCTTTGGGGCTGTTTTTCTGCAGGCCTAGCCAGTCTCCAGATCTCAACCCCATATGTAAATCTTCACACGGTTTTCACACACTGTTGCTTGTATTTTGGCCCATTCCTCCATGCAGATCTCCTCTAGAGCATTGATGTTTTGGGGATGTCGCTGGGCAACACGGACTTTCAACCACCCCCAAAGATTTTCTGGATTTTTTTTCTCATTCTGTCTCTCATAGTTGAGGTATACCTATGATGAAAATTACAGGCCTTCCTCGTCTTTTTAATTGGGAGAACTTGCACAATTAGTGGCTCACTAAATACTTTTTTGCCCCACTGTATATGCCACAATTGTTATCAAAATCTGCTAAATAATAGGAACAAGTTCATTGACATTCTTGTAGTAGAATTTTATTGCAGCTGGTTAACATGAACATGTTTCCTTCTTTATGAAAGGGCGAAAGCGTGGTGATCTTTGTAGCAAATCTCCAAATGCAGCAAAACAGAGGATTACTTAAATGTACATGCACTGTGCTGTTAATGACATATTCTAGTCTTCATTTTTACTCAAACAATCAATTATCGAATGTAATTAAACTTTACTATAACAGTGTCTAACTTTACAATGTAAGTGTCATAATAGTCCACTTTACATATACTGCGCCTAAATATAACCATTCTCACTTCCTCCAAAGTTGCCAGGCCAAACTTGGCCAAAGTGGTTGCTGTGAGTTTTCAGTGGGAGTTAGAGTCATGTCACCTGTTGTACCGTGACAGCTATAGCCAGAGGCGCCTCACTTCTACTTGTGTGTCTATGTGTGTGTGGGTACGCGCGTGTGTGCCTATGTGTGTGTGTGCTTGTGCCTGTGCCTGCGTATGTGGAGGAGCATTCAAACCCCCCGGCTGGGACTGTCTCCACACCGGGCCACTGACAGGGCTCCCATCACCTCCCATCAGCACTTTTCTCACCCCTGCGGCAGCGCTGCGCAACGACCCACACTCCCCAAAGTTATACAGAGAAACCGTTCAAGTTCCAGAAGCCACTGTTTATTTATTGATGTCAGTAAATGTGTCCAGAAAGAGTGTAAAGGTTTGAGACGAAATATTTTGTGGGACAGTTTGTTACTATTGTATTATAATAGCAGGAGCAGCTGTTTTGGGGAATTGAGTTACAGAATTTTCTGAATTTTCAGTTGTAGTAACAAATAATTAATAGTAGCAAAGATACAAATTATACAGATACAGGAAATGCAATTTGAAATGGATGCATACCTGTAGCAGTTTGGAGATCAACATTTGTTGGAAGCCATGAAAGGTGGGGGACACGTGTCTTATAGTAAGATTACACAGAAACCTCTATACTACATCTGTATGAGTCTCAAAGGTAGTACAGGACACTGTTGCATCTCGCCCTATCGTGTATAGGAACACCATTTCCAGCGTAAACAAATAAAACAAGACTAAAGATACTTTTTCCATTGGTAAATATTCATATTGAAGAAATTGTCTTTATATTCAAGAAATAACTTCCTTTACCCTTTAGGGCTGTAACAAATTATTTTCAGTTTTGAATGAAGGAAAAAAAATACACTTTATGGGAAGTCTAGTCCTCATCCCAGTGAATATTGATCTGAATTTTGTGTTAGATTCTCTAATGTGCTATGAGTAAACAAACTTTGTTGTGACTTTGGGTTAAGAAAGAGGCCTGTGAATACTTGTCCTTATAGAACGCCTCTCTGCGACCTATCTGTGGTCGCCTGGGTGGTCTGGGATGGTGCAGAGGTTAGCATGCAGCAGTCAGATGGTCCAGGACACAGCGCAGCACTGAGAGCACTGGGATTAGAGCTGATGGTGACGTTTGACACAACACCAGTGGGGTGTGGGTCATTTCACAGTGAGGGGTCTGAGGTTCACCCAGGCCTGACCTGACCACTGCTGAGGAGGAGAGGAGGTGAGGAGTGGAGACGGAGAGTGTAATCTACGCCAGGATATAACCCCCTGGATCTGACCTCCAGCATGTGTACGACTGTCATATGAGTAGCTAAACAGTCAGGCAGATGGAAAGTATAAGTAAGTATCAGTATTTGTGTTTATTTTGGCTCCTTAATGTGATTGAGAATATTGCCTACGGAAGTTTTGTTAAAAAGGTGCATTTTTAGATTTTGACTTTATATGACGGAATCAATCATTAAAGTTATGTAGTGGATGAAGGAACAATGTTGTGAGATAGTGAAAAACTAAAAATACGACAAACATTGCTTAACTTTGCTTTTACATAAAGTTGAAGCAAGCACCGGTTACACCAGTTTATCCTCACCCCCACTGCTTCCTAAAAGAACAGAATTATTTTGAATCCTAGATATAGCGATGAGGCCCCTTGCCATTGGTCCAACTCCTCCACTAGCAAATCTTAATAGTGGTGGTTATGCCAAGGAGAGGGAATATATAATGTATATTGAATATACTATTTTTGAAATATACTTGTGCAATATTCCATGGTCATTTGGTCAAAATAATGCATTATTTTAAAAATACAATTGAAGTGGCAGACCTCACCTTTAAAGCTGATGTCACCGATTCTAAATGGATTTACTGGCCCTGTCCCAATTAAGGTTATTTTTGATGTCTTTCTTTTGTCCATATTTTGGTGATTGACTGATTTACAGAATGTTTTTCACTCATCGCTAGTGATTGTGTGAAGTCAAATATGTTTGTCGGATTTTGAAATCATTGAGCCCTCTGGAGAAATCTACAATGTACAGTTCATACAAGACGCCCAGGATTTTACAGGAACTGGAGGTCGTTCTGACAGAACATTTTGGCCAAGAAGAATGGGCAAAATTACCATCAGAGTGGATGAAGAACCTCCACAACTACCTCAAAAGACTTCAAGCTGTCGCAGATGTTAAAAGGGCAATACAAGCTATTGAGAACTGGGGGGTGGAGACATTCAAGCACAACTGGATCTCTAAAATTGCCCTGTCCCTACCTTTGGTATTGACCCGGTAAATGTGACGTCCCGACCACGCCCACTCTCCATGATAGACGGAGGAAGTCTAATTGCGAGCCCACGGAAACCTGACCAAAATAACATGTTTTGGCAAATTACAGCCAAAACTGTAATATTTTGCAGTGCGGTTGGTTGTACTAACAGGCAAGGACATAAGCCGAATGTGTTTTTATCTGATACCTGCTCGTCATGAAGACAGAAGACGACGATGACGGCAATCAACCAAAATGACTGGGACCCATCCAAGTACTCTCAAATATGCAGTGAACACTTTTTACAAAATAAATCAATCACAAGTTTGTATTTTTTTAATTTCCATTCATTTGGAGGACAATGACACACGTCAAACGTGTCTCTTACTACTGTCCTGTATGTGCGCTGCAACATTGAAATGTCCCCACTGTGTCACGAATAAAGGATCTCTTATCTTATTTTAGACGTCAGTTGCGTTTTTCACTATTTTCCTCTCCGTCAACATGTATCATTTTTGGCCGTAGACAGAAAAGCCACAGAAAAGTGGACTATTGCTAATGCGCTAATGCTACCAGCAAAATGTATATATAAATCTGCTCCAGTGTGAGGGGATGCATTGTTAACATTATGAAAAAGATCATGTGGGGTGAACTCGAGTAAAATTAGACATTTCATTTAATCGATAAAATTGACTGGGGGGAGAAGGTACGGGTCAACATCCAGTTAGGCGATCCTTAACTTCTCCAAATACCACTCTTTGTGAGCCCTGACCTGAAAGTCCTACTTCCACCTATAACGTAATCGAACATGTGCTTGAAGCAGCCACTTCTCGATTTAGGAGAGGAAGCTCCGTTTTTAAGAATTGTAGTTCATTTTGCTCTTGCTGCAATGCTAGTTTCCACCACTTCCGACGTGAGCTCAAGCACAATCACGTGACCAGATGACGTCGATGCATCTGGTCAATAAGCATCACCAGTAAGATTTGCTTGAGTAGAATAGCCAGTCAGGTTTGAATACTTTTAGTCCAATCAGAAAGCAATGGCTAACCCAATCGACCTTATTTCCTTCGTTGCTCACTCCTTATTTCTCCACAATCTTTTCACCCTCTTGTATTCTCCCCCTCTCCGTCCTCCTCCACTGGGCTGCTCCCTCTCACTGAAGCCTTGTTCTCTTGTCAGCTCCAAGCGCACTAATTATCCCAGCACTTCAGGGCGCTCGGCTGCCCTTTTAAACGCCCGTCCAGCGTTTGGAGCCATACTAATTGTAGCGTGTGGTGCCGACCCGGTAATCGGCCGAGGATGTTCCTCGTTTCTTGTTTCCATCACTTTCATTTGATCTTTGTTTGTCGTAACTTTGCAATTTGTGTCTAGAGCACAGCCACCAGTCAGGACACATTCACACTGTAAAAGAATTTGTGGCAAAATTGACTAGCAAATAATAATTGTGAGCTTTGTCTCTAGTACTGCCCATGTTCATTCACACTACAGAGCTCAGCCAATCGCATGTACCAGGTGAAGCCTGTCAAATTCAGGTCTAAAATGCATCAAAAGGGCAAATTTTTGTAACTTGTAATGCAGCACTGTTGAACGAATAAATTATCTTAAAATTCGAATCTCTTATCAACAAGAATCACATACATTCAGTGGGATTTGTTGCCAAAATCTAGTCCTGGTTTAAATCTGACTAAGACCTGTTTAAGTCCAAAACCAGTCCTCGTTCAGACTCATGGTTCAGACTCATGTGAGGGACTCGCTGTGAGGGTCATGTTTTTTGACTTCTCCAGTGCTTTCAATACCATCAGACCGGCACTGCTGCGGGGGAAGATGGAGGACGCGGGAGTGGACAGTAGCCTCACTGCATGGACCATCAACTACCTCTCAGACCGACCACAGTACGTGCGGCTGCGCAGCTGTGAGTCTGAGGTGGTCGTCTGCAGCACTGGGGCCCCTCAGGGCACTGTCCTCTCACCGTTTCTCTTCACCATCTACACCTCAGACTTCACACACGACACACACAGCTGTCACCTGCAGAAGTACTGGTCCCATAATACAAACGCCCTGCACAAGAAGGGCCAAAGTTGCCTCTTCCTTCTGAGGAGGCTGAGGTCCTTCGGAGTGAGCAGGCCTCTGCTCAGGACTTTTTATGACTCTGTGGTAGCTTCTGCCATTTACTACGCTGCCGTGTGCTGGGCCCCGGGCAGCACAGAGCGGGACAGAAACAGACTGAACAAGCTGGTCAGGAGGGCCAGCTCCACTCTGGGCTGCTCCCTGGACTCTGTGGAGGAGGTGAGGGACAGGAGGGTGCTAGCCAAAGCTACCTCCATCATGAACAATACCTCCCACCCACTGCACAGGACTGTAGAGGAGCTGAGGAGCTCCTTCAGTGGAAGACTGAGGCACCTCACCGCTGTCAGACTGTACAATAAGTCACAATGGTCACTGTGTGAAAACCTGCACTACTATTGACACTGTTTCCAATTGACACTTTTGATGTACATAATTATCCTGCATGTAACATGTTTGCACATTTCTTTCTTTTGCATAATCTGAGTGTTTCTATCCACGCCAATGTGACATGTACATTTCTCCTTTGTGAGATAAATAAAGCAAATCTTATCTTATCTTAACTTATGGTAAAGCCTTGTGTGTGTAGGCGAAGTGCTTCTCAGGGAGAGTAGTCACCACAGAGATCTGAGTTTGTACCTGTGCAGAAACAATAATGAGCTTCATGAAGATGACAATCTGATATTGTCAACTCACAGCTCACTCTGTTGTGTTTCTGCTCCCCCTTTGCATCCACTATTGCGCGTTGGTCACGTGGTCTGTCAGTGTCTATAGTCTGAGCTATTTGGGGGTGTGAACGCAAAAGCATGTTCATCCAAGGGAAAACCACACGGTGGCTGAGTGGATCGCACTCTTGCTTCATCACAGCAAGAAGACCTTAATCACATAATGCATTTCAATGACTTTTTAGAGAACAGTTCAACCAGATTCTGGCAATAGGCCTTGTCCACCACAAGTACTGAGACTTATACAAATACTGTATCACTGACTCTGTCTGAGTGTAGCCTAATAGATCGGAAGTCCTGTACCCCCCAAAAAAGATTAAACAAATAAATAAATCGCAAGTGGATGAAAACTGGTCATTAACCACCCATGGCTCAAAGTAAGCAAAGCTGCTTTTCTATGTTTGTCAAAAGTGTATTCACGTGCATGATTGCCATTTTCAATAGAAATTACAGCTCCAAAGTTTAATTCCAAATACAAAATAGCCCCTAGTTTGCAACTCTCTAGCAACTCTGACCTGCTTTAGGTTGGTACATGAGTTGTCTGAGCAATTTGGGAAAGTTTAAATACACAAGACAAAGACTAATTATGTTAAACCTTTCCCAAATGAATGACAGTCATTTTCAGAAACATGTTAACCCCTTAGAACAAGTCTCTGCTCACTTGAAAGCATCGTCTGTAATCTTAGCCAAAGGACACACCAAAGAATGGGCAAATGACTTTTCTCTGAGAATAATTCAGGGTGATTAACCTCATGTTTTTTCTTTTTCCCTTTTGGCTTGCGTCCCGGTCCAGATTAAACCTGCTAACGAGTGGAGCAGCTGGAGTTATGAGAAAGCCATGTTGATAGCCTCCTGGAAGAGTAATTGGGGTTAATGAGCAGTGCTGCATTAGAGGGAATTATTACATTTGGTCAAACTATGAAAAATCTCCACGCCGACCATGTTTAATAAATGTACAGTAATTCTGCCTGATTTGAAAAATACTCTAGGTCCGGATGAAAACAATCGGGGAGTCCTGATCCGGAAAGTCGTTGCTAATGGTGAAGGGTCATTTTGAGATTTTAATTATTGTAGTGTTATAGCCAAAGTAAATGGCACTTGGCGTGTAGATTATCTTTTTAATATGTTGTTCTGAATAATGAAGTGATATTTTTAATAGATTATTACTGTAGTTCACATTGCACTTCATCTAGTGTTTTCATTTTGATATAAAAGCTTTGTTCTATTATTAATATATTAAATGTTGGCACAATTTAATAAAGTATATAGTATGAAGTAGAGCACTACATATGTTCTACAAGTGCTTTATCCACCGCATCCAGTGCACTCACTTGTACTTTCTAGTAAACACATCTCTTCATAACATCAAGAGCGGATTTCACAAACATATCTGCACATTTAGGCAAAACGTATTCTGTACAGCTAAACCAGAGGGAAAGTAATTGGTGCACATACTATTTGATTATCTCTAACATTAGCTTGTCCCTGTGCTAACATGGAAGCACCCTTTGCTCTTTGAAGCCTCTGTCAGACAGCGGAGATCGGCCCTTGAAGTGACTGTGCTGTCATCTCCCCCCTTTCTTCAGCTGTCTATGGGGCGCGGGACATGTGAGGAGATGACAAGATGGCCGCCGATCACCCGTCGTGGTGCCGATCCTGGAAGAAGGCTGACGGGGCCCGGGGACACGAGTGAAGCACGACTGACAACACATATAAGACGCCGCAGACACAAAGACGAGTGCGGAAGAACAATGCGCGGTGCAGGTGAGGTTTTGGGAACGCGCATTCATTTTTTAGCACAAGGGGCTTCAAAGAATACAACTACTGTAGAAAAAAATCTCTTTTGTTTTTAATGACTTTGTCAATACACCAGAATCATTTGTCATAATATTTTCTTTAGCTATTAAGCATGTTTCAACATTGTTCCCTCATTAAGCACCTTCAGTCTTCTGTCTAAATACTTTTTTTTCAAACTTACGCTACGAGGAATCCTTAGACAATGGCATCATGGTACTGGGCCTCAGAATAATAATGCATATAAGGCGGTTTTCATGATTTCATGACACCCAAAGACATTTCACATGGCATTATTCACTCACTCTGTACACTGTGGTAAACTACTGTGTAGTTAAACAGACTGACAATAACGAGGCTAATCATCTGCGCCATAGTCCCCTCCGAGCACCACCAATCATTCACACATATCCCAGACTCAGACTAGGCAATTTGTGTGAAGTGTCTTGCCTAAGCACAGTACATATTTTCAAGATATTTCTTTAAACCCCCACTTGGTAAGTTATAAACTAAAGATCAATTGCATGATTCAATTTTGTACATGGCCTATGTATGGAAAACCTAGCACAATGGCTGAGTGGATAGGTTCTGGGTTCGAATCCCAGTCAAAACAGGATTCTGGGTTGAGTTTGTATGTTCTCCCTGTGTCTGGGTAGGTTTCTTCCCACTAAAAATGTGTACAATAGGTAAAAATCCTCTAGCTCAGGTCATGTGCGGGCACTCGGAAGAAACCTATGCAAACACAGAGAGAACATACAAACTCTACACAGAAATGTCTGGAGGTGGAATCGTCCCCAGGACATTCTTGCTGTGAAGCACAAACTGCTGTGCCCTTCATATACATGTATTCATTGTTGCCAAAATGTCCTGATATTAGACTGGATGGAGCTAAAAGACACAGTATTATCCAAGCAAAATAATTTGCTTCACTTTGCTCTTCTCTACACCGGTCTAACCCTCTCGACGTCTTCCTTCTCAGCGTGCTTGATAGGCCTGTCCCGGGCTGTTCATTGTGGCGGTGTCAGTGCTGGATTTACCCCCTCTTTTTACAGTTGTGTGGAAGTGCGGGACAGGCAGGTTGCTTACACACGGCACAACAAAGGCTCCACAATGGACTCCTTCAAAGACACCTTGAGCCGACCCATCCGTCAGAGAGCTCGCCCCTGGGCAGGTGTCTGGCCCCACGCGGACTGGCTCGGGGCTGGACAAATCAACTGCCCGCTTCCATTGTGTCCTGGAAGATGGATGTGTGCGCGACGCCACCTTTGTCCCGTCGCTAAAGGTCCAAAGAGCTGTCACCTTCACTGTCTGCCAGTACACAAAAGAGCCGGCTTAAGAATGAACCAATTCAAGGAAAAAAAGTTCAAGATGGCCATTTTTGTTTTATTTGTGGTGGGGCTAACAGTTTTTGATGAGCAAACAATGTGTTCGATACAAGATGACAAGCTCAAAGAAGAAAACTTTTGTCCATTCACAACTTTCCGGATGCTTGAATAACTGCTGATTATCTTGTCCATTCTGAAATTACCGTCTGTATTTTGGATTGTTCTACACACATGGAAATATGGGCAAGAGTTGGATTTGGTGCTGAAAACAACCATTTGAGTGGCGCGAGCAGCAGTGGCCTGGATGCCCCGGTGTGTGGCTGTAATGGCGCGCTCAGACCAGGCTGTCCACATTTGATTTGACAATAAGGGGTTTGCAGAGCAGCCAGAGTGACAGCAGAGAATGGGGAAGCTCAATGCTCAGAGAGAGTGCTATTTTCCACAAAAAATACACACACACACATTCTCATAGTATTTTCATGTTGCAAAAACCATAACTACTATTTTCTAAAATGACAAAGAGTTTCTGTGGAAATACTGAAAAGCACTCTGCACATGACAAACAGGAAAGTGGATGTATTTAAAATTGAACAATTGGTAAATATATGACAATAATGTTGCATAATAATGTGTATAATAGTATATTGTACTACTGAAATATAGTTGTACTTCTTCATGTCATTGTGAGTTACTTTTAGTTGTGAAAATTGTATTGAATATAAATTCTGTCAGCATCAGATATTCTTGTCAAATTTACTGTTTTAGACAACAAAAAGGAAAATATTAAGGCGTGTCTAACTCATTTTGGTCCGGGGGCCAAATACAACCTAATTGGATCTCAACTGGGCAGGACCAGAAGATGCTCTACAAAAATACCCAAAAACGGTCAAACATTTTGTGCACATAAACACATTTATTTAAAACTTCCTTTAAAACACTGTCCTTTAAAACTCACTCAGTTTTAACTGTAAATCTGTTACAAACACAGTGAGTTTTTCATAATGCAAAATACAAAAAAATAAAAAACAGTATTAATTACATTCTAAATGGCATTTCACAATATTTATATTAATATTTGTATGTTAG
Source organism: Knipowitschia caucasica (assembly GCA_964034765.1). Lineage (NCBI taxonomy): Eukaryota > Metazoa > Chordata > Actinopteri > Gobiiformes > Gobiidae > Knipowitschia > Knipowitschia caucasica. The sequence goes on along the minus strand of OZ035834.1, from coordinate 28,607,655 downwards.
CTTTGTTTTAAGGCTCATTACAGAGAAAACTTGCTCACAAAGGTAAAGTAGGTAGAAAAAAGCACTTTAACACAGCACCTCAGCTTAACCATCTTCAGTGTGGTAAGGTCCATGGTTATGTTATTGTCACAGAGAAAGCATCAAACTGACCATGTTTCAGTTGAAATGATCAAAACAACTTCCATAACGTGATCCTTAACAACTGCAGCAGGGACTCTGTGTAAAATACAGTCAAATGTCCAAATATCATCACCTCCATTTGTAGCTTTGTCACAACACCAGCCTTTACCATCGGTACCAGGCTGAGAGCGCAGGACCAGTCCACACTGTCCAACGCACCAGCAACAACAGCACCAGCACCAGCAGCAGCGCTCAAAACTCCTCTGTGACAGTTTCAGTAACACCACAAATGAATATGCAACATCAGTAACATCAGTACTGGGCGACAGTAGCTCAGTTGGTAGAGCATTGGCCTTTGAGCCTGAAGGTCGTGGGTTCGAGCCCACCGTAAGACCTACTTCACGACTCCCACTGATGACTGCTGTCGTTGTGTCCTTGGGCAAGACACTTAACCCCACTTTGCCTGAAGCTCCCACTGAAAGATCTCAGCTCCTGTGGACTCACCACCTGCAGGAGGATCAGTGAGGGGCTGGTGCTCTGTGTACTGGGTGGCATCTCTGGCCACCCCCCCCGACCCAGAAATGGATTAAGGGGAAGAAAATGGATGGATGGAGTAACATCAGTCTCTTATCAATGGCAACATGATGTTGGTAAAAGCGTGTCGTTTCTCAGGACACAGTCTGCAGCCTGTATAAGAGTTTGGACAAACTCTCTCTCACTGTGCGTCTGCGATGCTAATGCAACAGTATGTTATGGTTAGCACTCAGGTAGCTTCCATTTACAGCAGCATCACTAACCTCTAGCTCTGGGCACAAACAGACTGCTGTTTCTTCAGGGCCAGACACGTTTATCTTCTGTCTTCTCAATTCTCCGCTCAAAGTGCAGAGTCTCGTAGTTGAAGATGTTTAAGAATTACTCAACTTTTTCCACCCGACACTCGATGTCCACTTTTCACCTTTTTGAACAGAGACACAAAACACGCTCCGGTGGGAGCCACTACAGACGCACTGGACTCGCTGCTGAGCTCAGCGTTGCGGCGCGTGGTGTCGCGGAGCCTCGCGTTGCGGTGCGGATTACTTTTATTTTTAGAATTATTATTATCATTTTACATAAATGAGCCGCGGGCCGTGTCAAATCTCTTTTCGGGCCGCATCCGGCCCGCATTAATGACACCCCTGAACTAGACTTTAATAACGAGTTTCTTACAACATTTATTCTCAAATGTAATGTTGTGTTTTGAGAGTGAAAGGTTTAATGTAAAACATTCTTGTTCAATCGAAACAGCGTGCTTTTAAGTTTTATATCCAGCAAGGAGCTTGCCCATTTGCCTCGGAACAGATATCCTCTGAAAGAAGTTTTTGGAGCAACAAAGACCTCACTTGTTCCAGTTTAATAAGCATCTAGGTTTAAAAACCATTTTAAGCAACCATTTTTATCTTTGGAGAACACGAAGCTATCCCTTTAACAGGCCAATTAAAGTCTGACTGTAGTCAAACAGCTTGATTTCCGTCAGTCACAAGCACCACCGCATAAGCCGGTCTTTATAACAATGACCAAACCTCTCTTGAGAAAATCATGTTGTTTTTTTGTCCATCCCGCTGCCAAAAGTCTTTCTTCCCCTGTCCCTATGGGAAAGAGCCTTGAAACTGTTCATTTACCGAGAGGAAGGAGTTGAAGGCCGGCACAGATTTGCCAAGATTATTCCCATCATGATCCTATTAGCTGCAGGGAGAATGTGACCGCTTAAGATGGATTTATGGAAAAACAGTTATCCTCCGTAAAAACATGGCCTGCTTGATGAGCTCCTGCACCCCCACCATTGGTGGATTTGGAATTGGAGAGATCCCTCGTTCCCATTGAGGTCCAAAAGTCCAGAGGTCATAATCCACCGCCAGAGCTTCAGTTTCCCAGCAGGCCTCTTTCCTGGAGAGGCTTTGGAGGGGTCTGGCACCTGCTTGGAGATGTTTCAATTACGAGCTAAGTATTTGTTTACTTTAACACTTAAGGAGGGTAGAGGGCAATATTAGACAAACTGCCCCAGTACAAATTCATAATCACTACTTTCTTCTTTTCTTGGAGAATCCTTGAAGTTCAGCCTGTAAAATGAAATCTTGACTGTACTAATATTAATCAGATATTTGACGTTCAATAGGAGTCACGGCCACCAAACTTCACACCATCACTATTTTAGTTGTGAACTGAATTTCACCTCTCGCAGCCTGTACTTAACAGGGCAAATAAAAAGGTTATCTTGGCAGAGTTTGAGGAGGAAGCCCACGAGTATGCATGATACTAAAGCGGAAGCAGTACAGAGAATATACATAATTTTATTACAAATTTTAATGGTTCCTTTTCCTTTTCTTTCTTCTAAATTGTATTAATTGTGTGATATGGCCAATCTTGCATGTGAAAGCCAGATCCCATCAAACATCTCAAGCTCTGCAGGGCAGGGCCTGGTTAGTACCAGGATGGGAGACCTCTGGGAATACCAGGTGCTGCTTTTCTTCCTCTGGAGCCGGAGCAGACATGTCTGCTTTTTTTGATCAATTCTCTTCAAATTTTTTCCACGGATCCGCAATTCCCGACTTTTTTCCGCTGTGAAATTTGTGACAGCGGGCCCTTTCTGTCGTTTGCTGTACGTACTCGATCGCGATTTACATCCTCTGTTTTGACCGCGGGAGCAACTACAGCTGCTTTGTAATGACAGCCACTTTGACAACAGCTCAGCGAACGCACATAACGCCGTAACGTGGTACCGTGTGCAGACCATAGACGTGCAGACAGAACCATAGACGCATGTTCAGGACCATCCCCAGCCAGTAGCAAGTGCAGGTCTCCCCGGTGTCTCCTACCTATGCGCAAGAAAAACTCTTGCAATTAAAGCTTGCATTAAAAAGGCATGTTGGTTGTTCACAAAAGTAAATTGTTGAAAACAAATCCACCACAACAGGCGTCTTTTTTTTTATTTAGCATGTTTAAGTGAGTCATTATTTGACTTTTTGGGCTGAGAGTGGATTTTTTTCCACACAGTTAGTGCCTCTTTATTGCCAAACTCTTGTTAAATCATTGTATTGAGAAATATTTGGGCAAGTAACTTTTGACATTGGGCAAGTGAAATATAGATGGTACTTGTCCGAAGGGCAAGTGGCTGACAAAGCTTAATGTAAAGGCCTGGCAGTGGTGTATCACCACTGTGTATTGAGTGAAAGAATAATGACATGTGAAGCGTCTTTGGTTTCATATACAGTAGCACTCTTCTAGATACTCAATGCATTATTATCATTATTATTAAAAAACACAAAAAAGTACAGGGAAAATGTGTCAAGTGAGCTATCTGAGCAAAGCATTGAGAATAACCATCACCAACAACCTCTCATCCACCATCAAATCTCTGAAAAAACAGCACTTAGGTCATTATTTCCCATCACTACTAAACTAAACTAGAATATGCTTGTTAAATTCTGCATCAACATGTTTCTCTACCAAGATGTCTACAACAACCATATCAATGGCCACAACCAATGAGTTTTCATTGTATTAATTCACACAGCAACCTCTTATCACAGCAGTATATTCCTAAATTCCTCTATATTCCAAAGCGGAAACATCTTGTCACTCCAGTACATCATCATTAAGTCTCTCTCCTTCACCACTAATTCTGAACTCCCCACTCTTCCCTCTTCTCTTTCCCTGGGCTGGAAGACCTCAGTCATCATTACCCCCCCTTTCGCGTTAGCTCAAATTTTGCCAGGATCAAAAGGTAGATGGGCCAGCTGGGAGTGGGGAAGCATATGGACACACACACAGAGCCCAGCAAGGCCCTTCAGGTTTTAACACCTCCTCTCCCCTGGGTGCCTGGGGGGAGGTGGTGGTAGGGGGTATCCGGGAAGATGCTCCAGCGCTACCTGAGTTCAGACCGCAACCATGCACCCCCTGTCTCTTCCACATATGGCACGGGTTCACGGGAGGACGGCCCGAGGTGAGCTGCGGGCACTAGGGGGGAGAGGTGGGTAGGTTGGTTGGGGGTGGATAGTTGGGTGTAGGTGGAGTGTGCCCTCCTCTGGGGCGACGAGGAAGAGCATGCCATCACCGCAAAGCTCAATACTCAATAAGAAGTAACCGACCTAAAAATATGTAGTATTCAATATGTTTGAAGTGGAAAGTGAAACCTATGGCAAGCCTTTATCCCTACCCTTAAAGATTTTTTTTAATCATTTCAGAAAAGCGGTTTTTAATGTTCAAAGTGAATTAGAAAACACGTAACTTTGTGTCAAATATATACCTATACCATAAGTTTGAATAATATTCCCTGGTTCTGAACACAATAAATTTAGTTACAGTTTGTTTGTTTAGATTGAACCAAAACTGGACCAAATATGCAGAACTTGCAATTCTAGATTGATATATATTAATAATAATAATGCATCGGTTTTATATAGCGCTTTTTTGGACACTCAAAGACGCTTCACATGTCATTATTTATTCACTCCATATTACTGTAGCTACAGCTGCCCTGGAGCACACTGACGGAAGCAAAGCAACCAGTATGTGCCATCGGCCCCTCCATTCTATAATGGGTCTAGCATAGGGGTGAAGTGTGTTGCCTAATGACACAGCAGCTGTTTGGCACTTTACACTGTGGCATCTAGTGTTACCGGATGTGTTTTGCCAAGGACACAACGACAGCAAACATCAGTGGGAGTGGAAAAAGTCTTGTGGTGCGCTCAAACCAACAATCTTCAGGCTCAAAGGCCAATGCTCTACCAACTAAGCTACTGTCTCCCCCATATGCCAATTAATGTAGAAAAAATATAGAATACAGGGCCTTGCGAAAGTATTCGGCCCCCTTGAACCTTTCAACATTTCGCCACATTTCAGGCTTCAAACATAAAGATATAAAAAAATAAATTTTTTGTCAAGAATCAACAACAAGTGGGACACAATCGTGAAGTGGAACAAAATTGATTGGATAATTTAAACTTTTTTAATAAAGAACTGAAAAGAGGGGCGTGCAATATTATTTGGCCCCCTTGCGCTAATACTTTGTAGCGCCACCTTTTGCTGCAATTACAGCTGCAAGTCGCTTGGGGTATGTCTCTATCAGTTTTGCACATCGAGAGACAGGTCCTGTATTTGGCTCCATCCATCTTCCCATCAATTTTAGCCATCTTCCCTGTCCCTGCTGAAGAAAAGCAGGCCCAAACCATGATGCTGCCACCACCATGTTTGACAGTGGGGATGGTGTGTTCAGGGCGATGAGCTGTGTTGCTTTTACGCCAAACATATCGTTTTGCATTGTGGCCAAAAAGTTCGATTTTGGTTTCACCTGACCAGGTGTGGTGTGTCTCCCAGGTGGCTTGTGGCAAACTTTAAACGAGACTTTTTATGGATATCTTTGAGAAATGGATTTCTTCTTACCACTCTTCCATAAAGGCCAGATTTGTAGCCTTGCCTACAAGCTGAATTCTCGCGGTATTTGTGAGTTCACAAACACTCGAGAATACATCTTGTCCCGCTCCTGCCAACCCTTTTCAAGCAGAACATCTACGTGTTCAAGCCAATCACGCGCCAGTCTGGGGGTGTAGGGCGGGATATCCGGGTTTGACGAAAGCAAGAAGTGCCGGGCCGAAGCAAAACAAACATGGCTACGCAGGAGGACGGACGCGTAGCTGAGGCTATCAAGTCAGTTTTAGCAGAATCTCCAATTTCTTTTTTGAAAGATGAACAGCGAGAGGCGCTTTGTGCATTTCTGGACGGCAACCTTGGTAGACGGGCACACAGCGTCACTTCGCCCAATCAGCTTGAAGTATTCTGCCGCTTATCCCTCCTTTCCCCGAAAGGATTCTCCTGCAGAAGTCCCAGATTGATATTGTGGAGAACGCATTAGAGTTCTACACAATCATCAATCTGGCTCTTGCCAAGTTACCAGATTTGTGCAGTGCACGACTGATTGTTGTCCCATGGACAGACTCTCCCTCCTCAGCTGTAGTTATCTGCAGTTCATCCAGAGTGATCATGGGCCTCTTGGCTGCATCTCTGATCAGTCTTCTCCTTGTTTGAGATGAAAGTTTGGAGGGACGGCCGGGTCTTGGTAGATTTGCAGTGGTCTGATACTCCTTCCATTTCAATATAATTGCGTGCACAGTGCTCCTTGAGATGTTTAAAGCTTGGGAAATCTTTTTGTATCCAAATTCGTCTTTAAACTTCTCCACAACAGTATCTCGGACCTGCCTGGTGTTTTCCTTTGTCTTCATGGTTCTCTCTGCGCTTTAAACAGAACCCTGAGACTATCAAAGAGCAGGTGCATTTATACGGAGACTTGATTACACACAGGTGCATTCTATTTATCATCCTCAGTCATTTAGGACAACATTGGATCATTCAAAGATCCTCACTGAACTTCTGGAGTGAGTTTGCTGCACTGAAAGTAAAGGGGCCAAATAATATTGCACGCCCCACTTTTCAGTTTTTTATTTGTTAAAAAAGTTTAAATTATCCAATAAATTTCGTTCCACTTCACGATTGTGTCCCACTTGTTGTTGATTCATGACAAAAAATTAATGTTTTATATCTTTATTTTTGAAGCCTGAAATGTGGCGAAATGTTGAAAGGTTCAAGGGGGCCGAATACTTTTGCAAGGCACTGTAAATGACATGGTTGTTTTCATGACATAATTAACTTCAAAATCTGCTTTAGTTTTGAATATTCAATCACTCTTTATGTGGTTTGAAAATTAGGTACCCCAACTTAAAGGATCAACCTCCTCCTTTTACCATTTGGGAATCATCCTTTTCTACCATGTTGCTCCAATGAAGCTCATTAAAACTCTGTAAATTGCATATACCAAGAAATGTCTTTGAACTGATTTGTAATGTGTAACTTTAATCAAAATGAAACTTCATATAAATATGAATTTAACGTGACGTATCCCTAACAGAACTATGTCAGAATCCCTAACAGAAGTATGTCAGAAAGTAAATGGACAAACGTTATGACTCTAAAGGCAGAAGTTATCTGCTTTTCTGTTATAGTTATTAAAATCTTTAGGTAGAAATCACGGGTGAATTGTTTTAACAATTAGAAGATATTGTGTCTAAGATGGAAAATAAAAATTGCATTGCATTGAAGCACGGACAGGTTGGTGAGTTAATATTTCATACAGACTTATTACTTCCACAGTCTGAATGTCATGGAGTCCTTATAGTTTGAATTTTATTCCATCATAGAAAAACCATCTTCTATTTGTCGTCTATGTTTGGCTTTCATTGCACAATCCTCCCGTGTGCCTCTAAAACGCTCCAATATCGTCAGGTCCGTCATTAACCTCCGCCTGCACAAGGAAATTACTGCAGCGTTGTCCATTAATATAGAAAAATATGGACTGGTGCCATCTATCCCTCCCTAATGGCCGTTAGCGAGCCGCAAACTCCGGCCCTTGTAATTGCAACATCTCGTATCTCTAATTAGGGCCCCGTCTTTCAAACAGCTGTAGTGCGCGACCCAGGGGCTTGATTCCAAATTGATAACGAAACGATAGCAAACGACTCTCCGGTATATGGAATCCCGCCAAATGACTTCCATAGGCCCTTGATTAAAAAGCAGATTCTGAACTATAACATCCAAATCTGATGAATCGGCGAGGGGGGCGCGCAATCATCGCTTTGTTGCTGCGACCCAAATGGATTCCCGCCGAAAATATCAAGTGAATAATTAAAACGCATTGATTAAACAGCGCGATAATATTTAATTAAGGCGGCGCATTAGAATTCTTTCCCCCCGTTGATGCGCCAATGGGCCATTAGCGCAATTAATTAATTCAACACCCGCTAAATACCAAAAGGAATTCGATCTGTAATGGGTGCATGTGTGTTTTTTTAATTCTTGAAGAAGTTAATTAGCTAAATCCTCATTGTGGTTAAGTCCTGTGTACGGAATTCAATGTGAGCTACAATTACCGTTAAAAGTTGGAGGATGTAGACGGTTGACTGGTTAATCCGGGGAAGAGTTTGCACTTGAGAGTTAGCAGAGTCGAATAAGTTTGGAGGGGGATGAAAAGGGTGGGAGGATGCGCCGGCTGTTAAATGGAGTGCAAGGTTTATGCATGGCTAAGGGACAAATTATAAGAGTTTTTAAAGTTGACCTTTTATGCAAAATCAATTTTTAACCATTTTATACTAGTTTCCCTTCTCATATTCCCACTGTAGTTTTGAAAGAGTGATTCATGCATGTTTGATTCATTAATGCAAGACAAGTCATGTTACGGAAATACACATTTAGCGATGCGATGAAGCAGCAGTTCGAGCTCTCCCAGCGTCTGTTTAGGTTTCCACAAGATGATCCAGTCTCCCTAAGAATGTGTTGTACAATCAGCGTTTTTCTTCTTGGGCTAGCACTCCTCTGATATGAGATGCTGAATCTCAGATGGACTGTACTGCTTTAAAAAGGTTAATAAATATACTTAGTTTTAGGGTTTTGGTTTTAAACACCTTTACATTTTACAAAATATTTACAAAAGTAATTCAACACCTCCTTTTAATCTGTGATACACACATGATTTCACAACCCCACTCCCTTGGCCCTGTACTGTCATGTAAATATTTTTTAATATAGATAATCATTTAATGACCGTCCTCTTGTCAAAACCACTGCAAGTCAGATTGAATTAATAATATCCATTCAGGAAGCAGAGAGGGTGACCAACATCTGAGTTTACACATTCAAATAGCATGCATGGGTCGGATTTCTAATGCACTGGCAGTTTCGAGTTTGATGAAGAACCGATGAACCCTTCAATTAACTTGAGATGAATTGTAAATAATGAATTCAACCTTACAAAAACAGAAATAGTATTCTCTTCCCTTGGATAGGATCTTTTGATGTCTTTTCCAAACACTGCTTAAACGCTTCATATCCCCTGTTATTTGCCACACCATCCTTGCCCCTTAACAATTCTTCCCTTCCCATTCCGACCATTCCATTAAACTAAATCAAAGAAACTAGCGATAAGTCATCCAATCCGTGCCATATTTCATCCCACGCGTAAGCCGGGCTACAAGATCTGTCCCGTGGCCTCCTGTGATCATTTGCATCTAAAACGATATTGGACATTTGTTATTCCATCAATCAATACCATCTCTGTGCCGCGTAATCTCGCCTCCCGCATGCAAAAACGCTTAACAATAACACATATGTTCTACAAGACGCCGTGTATCATCCGTGGACACATTTACATCCAGTTAACAATTTCTCAGAGAAGATTAGGCATGGGCCATATCCCCAGAGAGGTGGGCTTTGGGAGCTGATAAGGCCAGCGGTGTAGGGACAGGGGATTAATGCATGGGCGAACTGGGGACGCGGGGGCCCTCTCTCAGATTATCCAGCGAAGGAAGAAAGAACGGACTCGTCAGATGATTAAACACAAGGCCAAGTGCAAAGAGGCAAAAAAGGCAGCAGAGGTAAAGGGGAGATAACCGGCCTTAAACGTATGCAAACGGTGACTTGTCGCGGATGTCTGGGGGATTGGAGGCGCGGTAGGGGTGATAGAAGGGGGGTATTGGGAGGGTGCTTTAGAGGGGGTCAGGGAGATGATCACAGACAGACAGACAGGGGCGGCCACCTCCCACCTCGCTCTGATCTCTCTGTAGGGGGGAGCTCAGGCATGTCTGAATTCGGTTGTCAAGGATTGAAGATATGGCTTTTTACAGTTGCATATTGTGGGTTAAAACGTTGCAAGGAGCGGATGTAGGGCTGGGCGATATGGCAAAAAAAAAAAATCTCCGATTTTTTCACACCAAATCCAATTTTCGATTTTAAATCGATTTATTTTTTTCTATTTAAAAACAAACTACAACTGACAAAGAAATAGATTTTCCTTTATGCAGTTTAATCTAAATCCCCATGGAGCATAAGTGTAACAGGAATTAAGCCTTAAAACATGCTTGTAAACGAGATGGCTCTGCCATTGTAAACAGTGAAAATGTAGCTTAACAGTTTTATAATAACTTCACTTACAATGACACTATGCACCTTCAAAATAACTTAAATCACACAAACAAGACCCATCGCAAATATATCAATCCTATTAAACCCATGCATTATTTACATGAAATATCACATTTTTAAAACTGATTACTCAAAATAGAAATGTTGTAACAGACAGTCTTTTCCAAAAACCTCCTCGGGTTTTCATGCTTGTTCTTTCAACTGTGCCTGAGTAACTGTGCTGTAGTACAACGCTCGGTCCAGCTGGTGGCGCTAATACTAACTTCAGTGACTCCCGCATTGTGCGAGCTTCCTGTTTACATTCTGATGCTGTAGCTAACAGCTACTGTAGCAGCTACTGTAGATAACGGACAGCGGGGAACACGTTGTTTGTATCAGAGCAATGAGAGCAATGTGTGAGACGTGTCTTTCCCCAAAGTGCAGCGGCTCAGTGGGACACGAGTGTGTGTGCGCCACGGACACGGGAGTGCGCTTTGGAATAACGAGCGTGAGAGAGCGTGAAAGATGTGGCGTACGAACATGGCGTACGAACATAGCGACCGGAGCCTGCGTGCGTGTGTGTGTGTGTTTTGGCGATTAAATAAAGTGTGATTCTTGAACGTTTGAAGTGTTATTGCAACAGCACCAACTGTGAGAGCGAGCATCAGGCCAGAGGGAGACTGTTAGCATTAGGTTAGCTTCAAAATGACTGCTCAACACCATAGACCCGCGGTTAGCGCGTTAGCGCTGTAGTTCTGCGCTGGAAAAAATAAAAATCGAATTTTTAAAAAAAGAAATCGCCCTAAACGTAAAACTCGAATTAATGATTAAAATCGATTAATCGCCCAGCCCTAAGCGGATGTCAATAGTTGTGGAGGAACAGTCAGTAAAAAAAAAATTACTGTCCAAAGATATGGAGGCGTCAACTGCAATCAACACAGCCAAAGTACTCAGCATCACTGTTTTGGTTCTGGACTGAAGTTTGCATATCTAAATAACAATAGTATTTCTGTCTTTTCCAAGCTCTTAAAATGTTACGCACTGCAATTTTTGTTTCAAGATTTTAGGATAACAGAATAATAATAATAATAATGATAATGATAATAATACTTTCTCCTGTAATGTCCAGCCTAATCCAGGCAGACCTCAGAAGCTAGCAGTGCAGGGCCTGGTTGGTACCATGATGGGTTAACTCTGCAAACACCATGTGGGGTGGCTGTGGCTGTAAAGGGCCAAACTGATGTGTATCATCTTCCAAATAATGGTACTGAGGAACTGCAACTATAGTGAAACCTGTCCAGGACAGACTGATGAAAGAGAGACTACCACACACCAAACAGTCCTACCTAGCCTGGCCATAGCCATCTGTACACTCCGCTCATTCATCATTTCACTGCATGTAGCGTCTGGGTCTGGTCCCTGTGTTAGCGAATACAATCGGTCGTATTTCGACCGGCTACTCAGAGAGCGCGTTGTAGGTCGGTGCCGGTGACGTCAAGAGTTTGCGCCGAACGGGCAGGTTGTAGTTTGGCAATGGCGAAGAATGCGATAGTAAAGTAATCCGGTCTGGTTCTATCAAGAAATTGAAGGCAAGGCAAGGCAAGGCAAGTTTATTTATATAGCACAATTCATACACAAGGCAACTCAAAGTGCTGAACAAAACAAGAAAGCATTAAAATCATAAATTATCACAGAACATTAAAAAGAAAGATAAAAATATAAAATCCCTCAGTTGTATGCACAGTTAAACAGAACTGTCTTTAACCTGGTTTTAAACATTGTCAGAGAGGAGGCCTGTCTCACATCTTCAGGAAGACTGTTCCAGATTTTAGCAGCATGAATCTGAAAAGCAGCCTCCCCATGTTTAGTTCTGACTCTGGGCACTAACAGGAGTCCAGTCCCTGTGCTCCTCAGAGTTCGGGCTGGTTCATATGGGACTAACATGTCACTAATATATTTCGGTGCGAGGCCATGGAGAGACTTGTACACAAGCAGAGCTGTTTTAAAGTCTATTCTTTGAGCCACAGGAAGCCAGTGCAGAGACCTGAGAACTGGACTAATGTGGTCGTACTTCCTGGTTCTAGTCAGGACTCGAGCTGCTGCATTTTGAATGTACTGCAGCTGTTTTACAGCCTGTTTGGACAGACCTGTGAGCAGGCCATTGCAGTAGTCTAACCTACTGGAGACAAATGCATGGATAAGAATCTCCAGGTCTGCTTTAGACACTACGTTTTTGATCCTGGCAATGTTTTTTAGATGGTAAAAAGCTGCTGATGTTACTGATTTGATGTGGCTATTAAAATTTAAGTCTGAGTCCAGTATTACCCCTAGATTTCTGACCTTGTTTGAAGGTTTTAGGGAGAGGGACTGTAGGTGACAGATGACGCTCTCTCTTTGTTTCTGGGGACCAAAGACAATCATTTCAGTTTTGTCTGCGTTTAGCTGAAGGAAGTTGTTTTGCATCCACTCACTGATCTGTTGGATACAGTGAAGGAGTGAGTCCACTGGTCCATGTTCTCCTGCAGTCAGTGAGACATAGATCTGAGTGTCGTCTGCATAGTTATGATAGGACACTTTGTTTCTGCGTATTAACTGACCTAACGGCAGCATGTAGAGATTGAACAGAAGAGGTCCCAGGATCGACCCCTGTGGGACTCCACAGGTCAGGGCCATATGATCTGAGACACAGTTTCCAATCTCCACAAAGTACTTCCTGTCTTCAAGGTAAGACCTAAACCAACTTAGGGCGGTGCCAGTGACGCCAACCCAGTCCTCTAGTCTCCGTAAGAGGATCTCATGGTCGACGGTGTCAAAGGCAGCACTTAGATCTAACAAGATTAAGATTGAGACTTTGCCTGCGTCAGTGTTCAGCCGGATATCGTTTGTAACCTTGACGAGAGCAGTCTCAGTGCTGTGGTGGGGTCTAAAGCCGGACTGAAACATATCAAATGAGTTGTTGATTATAAGAAATCTAGTAAGCTGTAGGTAGACAACTTTCTCAAGGACTTTCCCCATAAATGGCAGATTTGAGATGGGACGATAGTTGTTAAGTACCGTAGCATCGAGACTGCTCTTTTTTAGCAGGGGCCTGATGACTGCAGTTTTCATGGCCTTTGGGAATATTCCAGAATGAAGGGACATGTTTACTATCTGTGTGAGTGAAGGTAACAGACTGCTCAGAACATACTTCAGAAATCTAGTGGGTAGTACATCCAAGCTGCATGTGGAGGAGCTCAAACTGGAGATTATTTCTTGGACAGTTTTATCATTTACAGGTGCAAAGTGAGTTAGCTCAGAGAGCCTTTTTGGCTGTTGGATTGTCATCTGTGGATTGGAGACAATGGCGTTTTTGATGCCTTGAACCTTGTCATTGAAAAAATGTGCAAACTCATTGCATTTACGTTTGGAAGTTAGCTCTAATGGCATTTGAACAGGGGGGTTTGTTAATCTATTAACTGTTGAAAACAGAACACGCAGATTGTTGCTGCAGCCTTCAATCATTTCAGAAAAATACCTTTCTCTCGTACTACGTAGCACCCGGTTAAACTCGCACAACTTATCTTTGAAGATCTCGTAATCTACCTGGAGGTTGGACTTGCGCCACTTCCGCTCGGCCCTCCGGCACTTTCTCTTTTGTGCCCTGACCGAGTCTGCTTTAGCCCACGGCGCCTTCTGCTTATTTTTCACTATTTTAACCTTCACAGGGGCAACGGTATCCAGAACATTCAAAACACTAGAGGTGACAGAGTTAAACAGTTCATCTACAGTAGAATACGATGCGTTCTCAAAGTTTATCATTTCCATAAATAGTTCACTCGTATTTTCATTTATGCGCCTTCTTCGAACAGTTGCAGAGTCCACTGGTGGTTTGTTAGTGAAACACATGTCAAAAAAAACACAGAAATGATCCGAAAGAGCAACATCGACCACGTTTACATTTGAAATAATCACCCCCTTTGTAACTAACAGATCTAGAGTGTGCCCTCTGCTGTGGGTGGGGCCAATTACGTGCTGAGTGAGATCAAAGGATTCAAGTACAGAACTCAGCTCATTTGCATTTCTGTCATCAACATTATCCACATGAATATTAAAATCACCTGTAATAACCAAACTATCAAAATCTGTGCATACAACTGAAAGCAACTCGGTAAAATTATCAATAAAACTGTGACAAGCAGGAGCAAGAGGAATGCTTAGCAAATTTAATCACTGGCAAAGATTGTGGCGCTAACAAGACAATGTGGTAGTGGTGTACAGACATCAAAATCTGACGATACGATATGATTTTTATATAAAGTACGTAGATGTGAGAGATATAATTGCAATATTGGGAACAGGCTCATTATTATGATTTTCCATCCATCCATTTTCTTCCCCTTAATCTATCTCTGGGTCGAGGGGGGGTGGCAGTCAGACCTGCACCCAGTACACAGAGCACCAGCCCCTCACTGACCCTCCTGCAGGTGGTGAGTCCACAGGAGCTGAGATCTTGAGATCTCAGCAGGGGCTTCGGGCAAAGTGGGGTTAGGTGTCTTGCCCAAGGACACAACGACAGCAGTCATCAGTGGGAGTCGTGAAGTAGGTCTTATGGGGGGCTCGAACTCACGACCTTATGGCTCTAAGGCCAATGCTCTACCAACTGAGCCACTGTCGCCCCTTATTATAATTATGATACTGACAATGAATCTGCTTTTGCCAATCACTAGGCCATTTGCTGTTCCATTTATGGAAACAATGATCACGTCAGGAAAATCAATACACCATTTGGGAATAGTTGGTAACATAATTGATTCTTCTTCAAAGTTAAGAAGTAACTAAGGTCAGAACTAAATCACACATGTATGCCGCAACGTACCTTGTGATTTGTTAAGCCCTTGTGCTGTTGTGTGACACAGGAGTTAAATTATTAAATCTGCAATTCTTTGGACAGGGCCAAAGAAGCATCTATAAAAGAGCACCTGTAAACTCTTCAGGGGGACTCCGCTTGTTGTGTGGCACACGACAATATCAAGACACTTATACTACCACAAATTCATATGTGGGTAACATGTGTTTCCCAAGAACAGTTTTCCAGAGGAGCCACAGCCGTCTCACTGGTACGTCTCACCTCGGCTCCCATCCAAGTACTAACCAGTCCCAGACCTACTTAGCAGGTAGCTTCTAAGACGGTTCAATTCAATTCAATGTATTCTTGTATAGCCCTAAATCACAATAATATCTCAGAGGACTTTGCTAACACAGATCAGAGAATCAAACAGTTAAAAAATATAGAACACATAAACTGTAGGTATTGGTCCATATTTGACCAATGAGTCGATGAGTGTTAATAAATGTCCATAAATGTTGTAGAATGTTGAGTGTCCTGGATCATCACCAGTCCTTTTTGTTAGAGCACTAACAGTCTAACAGACCCTCCTGCATTGTCAACCTCTAAAACCCAGTGGGAGAAAATTGAGAAACCTCAGGGAGGTCCACATAGAGAGAGGGATCCGCTCCACACAGACGGACGGCTACAGATCCAGGACATAAGCTACAGAACAAGGGCCAAGGCCACGCAGCGGTTGTAGAACGAGGACAGGTGCGGTGCATGACTGAAGCAGGCCAGGTTCTGGTTTTCTTAGGGACATACAAGTACGGCAGCACAAAAAAATGAAATAAAATGATACATTGTAGTCATTGGTTGACTTGAAATTTTTTTACTAAGCTAAAGCTTTTAAATTCATCCATCCATCCATCCATTTTCTACCCTTTAATTCATTTCTGGGTCAGGGGGGTGGCAGTCAGAGATGCCACCCAAGTCTCATAGCACCAGCCCCTCACTGACCCTCTGCAGGTGGTGAGTCCACAGGAGGACGGCTGCTCTCTGAGTGTGAGCATAGCCTTGATCTTTCAGTGGGGGCTTTGGGCAAAGTGGGGTTAAGTGTCTTGCCCAAGGACACAACGACAGCAGTCATCAGTGGGGGCCGGTGGAGAAGGCGTAGAGGTGGGAATTAATTTAAAATTCAACCACTATCACCTATATCCCACAGAGAATAAATTAATAAAATTAAATCTACAACTGAACTTTTGCTACTTCTTAATATGGCATGTGCAATTAGTATTTCTAAATTGAGTTCTTTGTCGTCAGCTTTCCAATCTTCCAAAACTTCAAATGCACTCATTCATTTCTGATTGTTAAGACAAGTAGCCTGCCTTGTGCCTTGTCAATTTCAGTCAGAACCTGGTTTGAGTTTATTTCACACACTTTAGGCCGACAATCCAATCAATCCCTCATCGAACATCACCACAAAGCTGTCAGCTGGTGTTTTTTTTTACCCAGCATTAATAAAGTCCATACAATTTGCTGCCAGTTGAATTTCCCAACAGAACCGCTCCGCACTGTACGGGGAGGGAGTCTCATTCATCTATCTCCAGCAATCCCAAATGTCTTGTTGTCATTGTACACCCTTTGTTTTGCAGAGTTGGTCCCATTTGGAGATCAGAGAACGTCTTTGCTGTCACGTTCTGTCAAGGTTGGTTAAGGACTCGCCAACTGTCAAAAGCGGACAGGACGGTGTGTGATTTTCTGCTGCGGTAATTAGACCCCCCCCCCTCTCGCTTTGCAGTTCTCTCTCATGGCGGATGCAAAGTAGTGTGATTAAAGACAGCTCATTATGTGCGCTCTCATTTCAGCCCCCAACCAACAACATGCGGCGGCGTGAATGTCCCCCTACCGCTGTACCGACATGGGCCTCATCAGCTTTTCTCAAACTTCCAACTCGCTTTGGGATTGTGATGTTGAGTTTCTTTGCTCAATTTGCACTTTTGAAAGTTTGGCCATGAAAAGAGATTTTCACCAGCAAGAATCTCCGGGTCCTTCGGGATTGGATGCGACAGCTCATGTTACGTTATCCCATTATAATCAATACATTGCAACAAATTATCCCACATATTCTATGACTATAACTATATTTTAACAACTGTGATTTATGTCTCAGATTATGCAACAAAACTCCTGGCAATGTGTCTACATGTGTGGGCTATACAGCAGCCCACAGCAGATATTGAATCACAAAATATCAATATTTCTTTATTTGTGCACAGCTTCAACAAGTACCCATAATCCTTCAATCCCAGTCGGTCAGAGGTACTGTATGCTATGGATGTGATTACATTTGCTAAACATTACCCTTGCTCCGGCTTCAATTTCTTGATAGAACCAGACCGGATTACTTTACTATAGCATTTTTCGCAATTACCAAACTACAACCTGCCCGTTCGACGCAAACTCTTGACATCACCCACAACTAACTACAACACCTGCCCTCCACGCTCTCTGAATGGTCGGTCGAAATTCAACCGATTGTAAACGCTAACATGGGGACTAGACCCAGACGTTACATACCGTGAAATGATGATTGAACGGAGTGTAAGGATGTCTAAGGCCATCAGTAAAATCACAGGGCACTAACTGTGCAAGACTGAGAGATCAAAAGATATCAACGATTGCGTCAATTCTGCTATTATTATGTCCTCCATGGTGCGAGCATACGCCAACGAGCACAGGGCATTGTTTTGAATGTACAGACATCTTGTGTCACCAGGGCTTGGGAATGGCCGAGTCCCCTGAAAATGACTATGCCTAGATGTAACATTAGCATCAGTAGAATATATATAACACTCACCTTTCGCCCTCCGCGGGCGGTTATCCCTCTCTAAGCTCGGGTCCTCTACCAGAGGCCTGGGAGCTTGAGGGTTCTGCGCAGTATATTTGCTGTTCCTAGCTCTGCACATTTCTGGACCGAGATGTCCGAGGTTGTTCCAGGGATCCGCTGTAACCACTCTTCTAGCTTCGGGGTCACTGCCCTGAGTGCACCGATCACCACGGGCACTACTATCACCTTTACCCTCCAGGCCCTCTCCGGCTCCTCTCTGAGACCTTGGTATTTCTCAAGCTTTTCATGTTCCCTTTTCCAGATGTTACCATCGCTTGGAATTGCCACGTCCACCACCACGGCTGTCCTCTGCCCTTTGTCTACCACCACAATGTCAGGTTGGTTCGCCATTACCATTCGGTCGGTCTGTATGTATATATATATATTTATATTTATAGTATATTACATTTCCTCTGCAAATGAACTAAACACTTTTTTTTTACCTTTTTGTTATTTGTTTGCAGAATTATTCCCGCACACCGTTGCAACCCCAATCAAGAAGAAGTGTGTGCAGGAAAAATTATCTTGAGGCTGTACAGGCCTCTCCTCCAACAAACGCAATCACAAAAGTGGCACAAATGCATACTTCACTCTGGTCTCTGCCCAAATCCCAATGCTCAAAAATGTATGTGACAAAAGAAGATGAATTTTCAAGGATTGTAGGACAAAAAAATAACATCACCCCATGCATTAAATAGTGGAAAAAAAACATTATATTATCAACATTTTATTTCAGTTATTAGCTTTCTAAATAGAGAACAGGTTGTTTTAAAACTTGCATGACTACATTTGCAAAGTGGATTCCTAATAGTTTGTCACTCACCCAAGCATTTGTAGTGCAGCTCAAAATCTCTCTTCTGTGTCAGCTTGATTACTTTATTTGCATGCATAAAGCACTTCCTGCAGATGATCCGGGCATGCTCTGAGGAAGGTTTCCCAACTCGCTCACTCCTTAAGGACAGGACATCCCCAAACAGAATACTGTACCTACAGGATCAGTCAGGGGTTGAAATGAGTTGAATCAAAATTTTATTACACATTTTATCAATAAAAAAGCTGCCTCCACATCCTCACAGAGTAAACAGTCACATTCATGAAGAGCTTTACTAACGTTAAATGTAGGAGTGGGTGAGATGGTGATAAAACCATATTTCCCAGATTATCCAGCAATTTATTTCTCCATCGCAACTATTCTGGAAATGCTTATTACATTATTTACCACTTATAAAATAGTAAAAATAATAATGTGGTTTTATATAGCGCTTTTTGGACACTCAAAGACACTTTACATGTAATACACTGTGATCATAAACTATTACTGTAGCCACAGCTGCCCTGGGCACACTGACAGAAGCGAGGTAATCAGCATGCGCCATCCGCCCCTCCTTCCATTACCAACCATTCACACACCCTCACCAGACTCATTCTAGGCAATGTGGGTTAAGTGTCGCTTGATGTTCCCTGAGGTCTCCCAACACAGTACTAACCAGGCCATGTCCTACTTAGCTTCAGAGGTCTGATCTGGGATCTGGCATTCACATCCAGGTATGGCACAGATTACATTTTTATATTAAGAGTTAATCAATTAAATGCAAAAGAATATTATAGAGATGTATGTTTTTTTATCCATGGACAGACAACAATAGGCTGTGAGAAGGTTTAATGAGTAATGTAAATTGTAACAATTGTGTTACATCTCATCTCTCGACTGGCATGTCTGATTTGTATAGTCTTTTTGAGATTTTAACTAGGTTCAACTAGTTTAATTCAAAATGTATATATAAAACATACAACACATTAATATAGCAGAAAACATGAGTTCTAAAGATCTAAAGAAGGCACTCAGGTCACGCCAAAATCATGATGCCATACACTGCAATACATTGTCCCAGGCCAACTCAATATCTCATTTGCATAGATTCTTCTGTCTTCAGTGTATAAAAACACGGTCTCTATGATTACCCAGGCCATCTGCATTTACACCTAGAGTACCATTCTAACAACTCTAATTACCCAAATTCAAATATTCTCCCTCGGCGCGCAATGGCAAATTTTAATGGAAACATTACAAATGAGGCCCACACATAATGAATCATTTCTGACCACTCACAGCAAGACAGCGCCAAAGCGTGGACATCTCTCAAGCTGCGGACTGATTAGGCAGAAGACGACTCACGGCTGGAGGGAGCGGACAGAGAATAAATTTGCACCTGCCCCGTCCGTACGCAACAATGGGTCCACTGCTTTCGCGCCGCGCTCGGGCCTTAATTAAAAAACATGGGTAATTTGCACAGTCTTGCTTGGGTTCAAAATTGGACTGGAGTTCACCAACTGCGTTCTGTTAATTTGCACAGGAAAAGGGCCTGGCTGTGATGGCTTTGACAGGGGCCTGGACAGAGAGCGGACACAGTGAAAACATCCACAGTGCGCAATGGGACGTCCCTCGCACCCTTGCTGTCTCCAGTCCAAATCCTGACAGCCCAAAGACTAACGAACAGAGGCGTCATGTGCAGAGCAAGAGATGTTAGGTTTTGTTTTGCCAGTATTTTGGACAGTTATAGTACTTAAAGGACGCACATTATGCTGAATTGACTTCAGTTAGCTTTTCTGAGCTTTATTTCCACATCAAAAGCATACCTGGAGTTATTTCTGGTTAAATCCAAGCTATTATAGGGATCTTTCAGTGTGCTGACTCTCTCTAATGAGTCACTCTACAGACAGACGGCAGATGTTTTCGGTCTTGACAAATGTATTGTCTCCAAAGTAGTTCTGTGAATTTCTGCAGGCAAATTTAGATCATTGCAACAGGGTCCAAATGCTCAAGTTAATCGATCACAAAAAAGCTTTCATTACAATTCCTCTGCCTAAATTTATTGGAAATGTTCTCTTAAAAATATATCAAACAGTTGCTTATCAAATGCACAGAAATAATTTCAGCACTTGTTGTAAAACTTAACACACCTGTGCTCATCATGGCTGTATGTATTTAGAGTCTCTAGGGTCACTGTAGCTCAAGCTGCTGTTCGAGCAGGAACCCTTCTCAACCCATCCTTTTCAGTGGAGTATCATGTCATGTCTTCGGCTCAGCTTCTTCGCCACCAGGGGGTCACAAGCTCATCATTTTTATTAAACTCCCTTCTGCATAGGTCATGCAGTATTCCTGCCGTGATCTAATCGCCAAAGCTTATCAATAAATATAATAGTACTCAATCTAAGTCTGCTGGTGTTTATTCATGCATCTTGTCAACAAATCTTCTAATGCAATCTTTGTTGAGTCTTTCCAGATTGAATTATACATACATGAGTCTGGTGTCAACTCTGGTCAGTAGACAGGATATTCAACACATACAAAAAAAACTATTTAAAAATTCAAAATATCAATGATAAATGTTGGCATGGCTGAAAGAACCCGTTGTCAGCCTGGACTTGAATATAGCTAGGGTAGCAGCCTGTCTCACACCTTCAGGAAGACTGTTCCAGATTCTAGGTGCATAGGTCTGGAACGCTGCCTCCCTATGTCTAGTCCCGACTCTGGGCACCAGCATGTCGCAGTGGTACGAGGCCACTGGACCACTTCGGTCCTAGGAAGTGGTCCTACTTCCTAGTTGCTGTCAGGAGTCGAGCTGCAGCATTTTGAATATACTGTTGGAGTTTTACAGCTCTTTTGGAGAGACCAGTGAGAAGGCCATTGCAGTAATCTAACCTACTGGAGACAAATGCATGTTTCAGTCAGTCAACCAGCTTAAAGTTGAAAAATTACGAGAACATGTTGTTTTAAAGGCTCTCAATCCAATCAAACTAAGAAAGAAAGACTTTTGTTCCCCTATCTAAACTTGATCATTCTAACACTACCCTTCTAACAAAAATATAACTTCGATTCTATAATCCCAACAGCTTTTCAGTAGCAGTTAATCTCCATAAAGTGAAATTCACAGAGGGGCCTATGGTGTGGCGCAAATCTGTCCACGTATTCTGCCTGACAGGTGACCCCCTTGATGATTCCGCTTGCTGCCAAAAAAGACGCCGTCCATGAATTATGACAGTTTTCATATTAAGCTTACTTATCTACTGAAAAGAGCATTACCAGCGCCAAGTACACGTCCCGATACTATCAAATTGACCTGCCAATCAGCCCGTTCTGGCTTCAAACGTGCAGATAAGGTATTTAAGGTCACTCAAGCAGATTTGCTGGTTTTTCATGGCTTCTTTTTACTATTATCCACTATATACTTCGTTTTTACACGTAGATAGAATTGGTCTTATACCCGGCTTAGAAAGAAGCAAGGATATTACACGCTGACTCAAATAGCCTTTTAATTCTTGCTTCTGCAGAAGCGGGCCACAGTTGTGGGTCACAGAATGAACTGGAGAAGGCTTACGCGCTAATCTCATTGATATTTATACATCTAATGACGACTTATGGCTACATTCTTTCGCATGGCCCCAATTTTGCTTCTATTTTAATTGAGAAAGGACAATCGACAAGCAGAAATCTCAGCGAGGTATTAGAGTTGGCAAATGTTAGATAACTCCTCAAGATTCAAAGATGTGTGTGTGAGATTATAGCAAATTGGATGCAAGCTCTCACATGGAATTTGGATATTGAGTTGGATAAATTCCTTCTTCAAATAACGTTGCATACACGCTGTAATTGCGTATTTTCACAGCTCAAGTCTGGATGATGATAGAAGAGATGTCAACACAGACTGGAAGTTGGACAGAACAGTGAGACCATGTTTTCTCTATTCATGCACCCAATGAAGTTGTATTTAGAATAACTCATTCAAGTTTGAGTCATTGAGCAACTGCAAATTACACCTTTCATTCATTTTCTACCCCTTTATTAGTCTATTTCTGGGTCAGGGGCTCAATGCACCAGTCCCTCGCTGATCCTCCTGCAGGTTCACCAAGCGTTGGATTGTTCACCCACTAACAGGGAACGTGAGCTGGGATTAGACCGTTGTGAGACAGGTTAGTTTTACCCTACTGATGATGTGTTGTTGCAATAGCAATCTTGACGGAGATAGCTGCTCCGTCAACGGTGACACAGCCTTGGTCTTTCATTGGAGGCTTTGGGTAACGTGGGGTAAAGTGTCTTGCCCACGGACACAACGACAGCAGACATGAGTGGGAGCAGTTGGAGAATGTCTTGTGGGGGGATCAAACCCACAACCTTCAGGCTCAAATGCCAATGCTCTACCAACTGAGCCACTGTCGCCACCGCAAAATACACCTATAGTTTGTCAATTCAAAACATTTAAAACCCAAATGGAAATCAGTTGTTATAATAAAATGTAAGCATGAGGAGGCTGGTCTTACTTTTGAGATATTTTACATCAATATTACACTGGACATACTATATGTAAATTAATGATCTATGTCAGAAAAAACATATTAACACAATTAGAATTTGATCTTCTACGTTTATTTTAAAAAGCTTTCATCAACATTGAAACCAAAACCAGTAAATAAGGGGCCAGATCACACCATTTGGAGGGTTTGGTCTACATGTTGTTTAACATAATACAATAATTGGAATATAAAGTTAAAACCTTAGTATATAGCATTTCATTGGAAAAATATCAGTACAACATACTGTGGAAGATTACAACCAAAATGTACATTTTCAAATTTGAATTGAATTTAAAAAATATGGGTCTTTGCTAAAAAAGTTATGTACTATGGCTCTAACTATTTAACTTTGGAAACACAGAAGCACTATTACGATTTTATTACTTCACCATGTATCATTTCTAATAATGTTGTCAAACTTGCCTATCCCCATGTCAATACTTTGTAAAGTTTAGACCAAAAGAAGAAGGCAGCAGTCTAAGCAGAGGCTCACAGACTTCCTCCAGCTCATCTGGGGTAATCCCAAACCGTTCCCAGGCTGGCTGAAAGACCGCCTCCTCCCAGTAGGACATGCCCAGAACACCTTAACTGGTTCCTCTCAATGAGAAGCATGCAGCAGCTCCAGTCCAAGTTCCTCCGTGACTGAGCTTTCTTTAGGGTAACTCTGCAGAGGAATGACCATAGATGAGGGTGGGAAGGTAGATTGATCTGTAAAGAGAGCTTTGACTGCAGGTACTGCTCTCTCCACACCACAACAGTCCGTTACAGTGATTGCATCACTGCACACGCTGCACCATCCTTCTCTCACTCGTGAACAAGACCCTGAGATACTTCTAAACTTGAGGCCTTGTCCTCTCTATCACTTGGAGAGGACAAGGCTCCTCATTCCTCTTTTAAAGGGGTGTCAACGTCATTTTTGACGGGTCAGTGGCAAAAATGTCTTGAATACATGTTTATACCATTGTGTGTCCATTGTTTGTTTGTTTTTGGAAATTTGTGGAAAGTTTGTTTGAAGCTAATCGGTGCTCATTTTTCCAGTTTTATATTTTAAGTAAGATAGTGATGTAATTACTTTATGTATTAAGTTTTTCCAAATACATTATACAATATATTGTATTATTATTTGGTAGATGTGTCACATGGTGGAATGCAAAGGACCCAAAATGATGATTTAATGATAATAAATAATAATCCAGGGAAAAACAAACACCAAAATCAAAACTAACCACAGGAGGCAGAGACAATACAATGGACCAGCAACAAGGGGAGAGGAGCACAGGGTACATATGGACACAGAGAGACACAAGTGAAACACATCAGTGCGGGGCAGACAATTAACAGGGGACCAGGACAGGAAGTCAACTAAAAATGAAAACATAGAGAACTAAAGTCAAAATATCTAATAATCCTCACCATGACAAAATGTACTGAACTGAGCATAAGGTAAAGGCCGGTCATAATGTATATTTTGAATTAAACAATTACTAATTATTAGAGTTCAATAGTTTAGAAAACCACAGAAAACTAAATTTGCTTTAAAGTAATGTATAACTTGCCATGGTATGCATACAGGTCCTGCAGCGATGGAAGGCTGCGGCCAATCACTTCCTCTGCAGAGCGCACAATGCGCTGTAGTCTCTGTTTGTCCCTGACTGTGGCTCCAGCGAACCACACGGTGATGGAGGAGGTGAGGATGGACTCGATGATGGCCGTGTAGAACTGCACCAACATCTGTATATCTTATATGGTTATGATCAATGCTGCAGTTGACAATTGAAAACCATTCCAGGGATCATAAAAACTATTTTATGTTTGACATGCCATTATTAAATCAATCTAATTTCTATGGAGACAAGACTCTTCTCCCATAGAAAAGTTACATGAAGCACTTTTTAATGCAGTCTTTATTGCAATATATAATTAATAGGTCGGTGCCTTTTTAAGCTTGAACTTTTGCTGTGTGACATATTGTTATAATGTTGTAATTGTTTCTATACATTCACGGGCAATTAACTGTCAAATAGCAATCTATCAACCCACACAATGTAGACATGTAGAATAGCTTTAAAAACCCATTACTGGTGGAATAAATTACAAAAGTATAACATTGCACTGATTAGAAGAAATGGATGACAGGATGACAAGCCATTTCATATTGAGCCAGATGAATTTAACAAGCCATTACATTATCTTATACTTTTTTGATTAGGGATTGAGAACTTTGGATGATGCAAAAGTCACAGGATTACAATGACAAACATTGAATCTTATCAGTGAAACCGTACCACAAAGATGAGATGGGACTAAGGTCAAATCTAAGCTTTTGGAAATTACAAAGATAAGTAAGACCTAATTGAAGACTGAGAAAAATACGGAGATGGATATGTAAATCGGATACAGACTCAAATTACCTCCTCAAGTTGAGCTGCATGCTTATACTAAAGTAACGCCATATCTCACAGGTTTATGCTAAAAGGATGGAACCAAAGAGACAACAAAAGTTATCTTAGAAATGAGTCAGGTTTGTGAAAATACGGGCCTGGTCACTAAAGATACTTTTTTACAGTGGTAAAAAAAAAACATTTAAAGTAAAAGAAATGCTAGTCTTTCAGCTAAAATCATAAATGTTAGCTGTTTGTAAGCTCTCTCTGCCACGTGCCAAGAGCGTGTCTCACCCGGTAAGCCTTTTGTGTTTTTAGCAAAGCTCTAGTCATTACATACGTTCAAAGACTTACAATCAAGTGTACTTCTCCACTCTTACAACTCCACTCTTGCAACTCTTTAACAATAATGTTTGCTTTGCATATTGAATCTCATAATACCCACATAATAGCTACGGATTTTCAGGTGCTCCATTTTAGCTACATCCGAACCTCGAAGCTGTGCTCCAGCTGTTGTTTCAGCCTTGTTTACCCAACATTCACCAGCGTCCATCTTGTCATCACCCGCGAAATGACTCGGCTGCCAACAGAAAGCCCTAATGAGTACACACGGCGCGGTACGGTGCAGCGCGCTAATCCGGGCAGCTAGTCAAACAGAGCGCACGCGGGCAGCTGTTGACACTGTTTCCAATGCGCTTCCTGTTAGCCCGAGCTAGCACCTGGCTCTCGGCTGTGCTTGAGTGAATGCTAGCAGCCGGCCCGGTGACAGATATGCAGGCTTTTCTTTAGTGCCTTTAGTTGTTACAGTGTCTCGAGATAAACAAAAGGAGCAGGGAGCGGGGAGAGCACAATACAGTGAGTCACCGTGTGTGTGCAGCAGGTATGAGTGGACCAGGTAAAGCATTATATATAATTGGCTAAATAAAATCACTTATGAAGAATATATATATATATATATATATATATATTTTTTTTCAAACTATTTGCAAATGATCTTTTTGCATTTGTACAGCAGCAATTACAAGTGCATATGCGTTTAGAAAGTTGTTTTTTGTGGAAGCTGAGGCAAAAGGGAGTGTCATTGCATTATCTGTTACATTATGGTTTTCACAAACGGCTTCATCATCATCAACACAAAATATGTGCTTTTTTATTAAATGTCTATAATCAAAAATAATGGCAGGGTAATTGAAGTATAAGTACAACTTTGAATAATAGTAATCTTGGCGATTTGCTAATTTAAACTTGTAATATTTATTTTGAGTTCTCAGCTAACTGTTTTATAACAATGTAACAATAGTTTAATAATTTTAAGTATTTGATGTATGCTATTTGACCCCTGGGCCATAGTCTGAGTGGGTAAAGACAATGTTAAAAGAATTCTAACATTGTTTTTCACAAAAAGAGTAGTGTTTAAGCCTGTATGTCAAAATAAATATAAATAACTGACAAGCCCGCAGGCAGATCCATCATCTCCAGAATCTATTCAAACTACTCTGTATAATATTCTAACCAGTACACTTGTTTACCCAGACCCAAACACAGACTACTTTCCTTTCCCCGGATTCACAAACAATATGCAAACACCGCCAGGGTCATTACCGCTCAGAATAAGAATATTTTGCATGTTTTCTCCACTCTTCCAGATCTGACTGTCCATTGTTCTTCTAAAACATTCTAATTTTAGCCCGGGTGCTTTTGTCGCGTTGTGTTTTCCTCCAGCCGTACCTGTCAATGCCTTCCCTTTCCCAATGGCTGATCAGAGTGGACTTTAAACACGCTTTACTCCCCTCTCATCTCCATCTCCGCACTGCTCCACTTTAATCATATGACGGCCCCTCCCTGTTCCGTCAAATGAGGCGACGCAAGTTTTTCTGAGTCGGAGTCTTGAAAGGCTTGTCCCGTCATACTGGTCACATTCTATTATTGATTATGATAATGGCGCATGGGCAGACACACGTTTTGGGCACTCTACATATATCCCTAACGTAAGGAATGGGTGCATTTACATGACAAGGCCTCCGCTGTCTTTCTTATGCATATAAAGAAATGACTTGAATGCTGTCCGCGGCGGCTGACAGTCAATATTTGAAGTGCGGGGGCGTCGACAAACATAAGCATATACATATTCGTACACTTATAGACAGCATTAGCATATGAGTACTAACCCTAAGTGCATGCTGTGTGCAGGTTTGACATGTTGTTTTGCATGTGTTGGTTGATGTCAGATAAATGCATATGGCAACACGTCATGGTGATGTGAGGTGTGTTGCATTGACTAAACGTGCCAATGTGTGTGTAAAGAAATGGAGTGGATAAGAAAGCTGGTTCTAATCAAACTTGAAGGCATGAACATTTATTATGTTCATTTTTTTAGAAAATACAACACTTTTAAAAGCTGGGGTACCAGCTTTAAACAGTATAGTATTAAGGAAAAACAGTTTAGTTCCATCACCAGTTTTCACATGCATTATGTTTATCCTCTGTCATATCTTTAGATCAGCTTCATTAGACAGAAAAGGGATAGAGAGAGCGAGAGCAGCACTTACTCAGCCAATCAACTCTCAGCCCAATGCACCAAAACATTCTTTGCAGCATTTACCACTATCATTATTCAACTTAAGAAAAGCTTTTTCATTAAAAAAAAAACAAAAAAAACAGGTAGCGATAACCACACTTGAACAGCCAATCAGCTCTTTGCCAAAGCATCACAAGTTTGCAATACTGTAATTTGATGAAGAAAATGTGCAACTGTCTATGGTACCCCATTCAATTTGGCCCCTTTAAAAGCTCCATGACATAAAAGACACAGATTCAACGTGATAATTTCCATTTTGGTTTGAAAGATTGCCCTCAAACTGTAAACCACTTTAACAGTGTAACATTTTAGCTGCTACACCTCGACATATCCCCTCCCAGGCTGGTTTAACCGCTTAACTTATGAATGATACGATTCAAACTCTTCGGACAGAACCGGCAACCGAAGACTGATATTCCCTTTGCCGCGTCAGCACGTCAAGGAAGCCCCACTTCACCCAAGAAATTCAATAAATATAACAAACATCTCGGCGAAACAAATTGTTCATAAGCCGCCTGTTTAATTTTTCAGATCTCTGTGGTTTTTGCCGTTGGTTCGGAGGCAGCGAGCTTGGCCGGAGTGGATGGATGGGGCTGTCAGGGATGGCGGGCATTATGGCGGCCCGCGGTGACTGATCTCCCCCGGGGAAAGCCTATTAGAGCTGACAGGGGGATGATGATATTAGAGCATCATCATTCAGAAGGCCCCGCCCCGCCTCCCCTCTGCTACAAGCGCATTCATCAGACACAGGCACAAAGCTCAAGGCAAAGCTCACTCAAGTCTTGGCGAATCTTGCCCGGTTACAGTTGTGTCGGTGGATTTCTGAAGGTGGGAATGGGGTGATTGGGTGGATTTAGCTATTCAGTGGTCTTAAAATAATGTGAGAGGATGAGAATTGATTTTGATCACTTCACTGGGTTGTTGAAAAGGCACTATTCTGGGCTTTCTAACTTTCAAACCGCTAACAACATTAAGTAACGTTATTCCAAACAGTAATTCGGACTCAAAACAGTTTGGTTCAATAATAGTTTTCACATACATGTACTGTTGTCGTCTTTCACCACTTTTAGATCAGCTTTTTCACACAAAAAACTGATAAACCACTGTCACTCAGCCAATCAACCCAAAGCGTCAAAACAGGGCTCTTTTTTACAAGTATGCCGTGACAAACAAAATGTATTATTCATGGCCTACGGCTTTCTGTTCTGCCTTCAGTACTTCTGTAGTAAACTTTATTTTGTATTAGCCGGTGGGGTATGGAGTTAATGAGAATTTATTTTTTATTTTTGTATCTTAGATAATACTCTTGATTCCTAAGTGTAATAAACCTTTGAACTATGAGCTTCGTTTTTATGGCTTTTAATAACATTTTTTGCATGATATTGTAATTTGTAGCTGATAATAGTTTTGAATTTTTTTGTCAATTTCTAGCCTACTTGCTGATTTTACCACTAACTCTAAGATTCTGCTTAACTTTTATCGCTGCACCATTGAGAGTTTACTTGTTGGTTCTGTGTCTGTGTGGTTTGGAAACATCACAGATAAAGAAAAGAGAGCTTTAAACAAGGTGCTCCGCTCTGCAAAGAGGACCGTGGGCTGTGAGCTTCCTGTTCTGGAGGTTCTTTATAAATCCAGACTTTTAAACAAAGCTTAGGATTGTCAATGACTCTTCTGGCCACCCTGGGAAAGCCATGTTCCAGCTTCTTCCCTCTGGCAGAAGATATCGCTCTCTGAGATGCAGGACATCTCGTTACGCTAACAGTTTTTATCCACAAGCTGTTATCAGTGTGAACAGAGCACTTTAATGATATGCACTTGTTTTGAAACTGTTTTAGTCGATCGATTTCACAGTGACATTTGTTTACTGTTTTATTTGTTTTATTTTTATCTTTTAATGTTGTTTTATGTCTGTATTTGTCTGTGCACACTGGAGACTTTTGCTAATGTATTCCAATGTGGTTTTTTTACTGCAAATGGCAAATAAACTGAATCTGAATCTGATTTTTGGGTGTCTTTGTCATCTATGCATGTATTTGTTCCATCACAGCCTTACACTAAAATAAACTATCATTATATAATTTTGCTACTGCGGGACAGATATCCCATATGTCTTGGGCTATTATGGCATAAAGGAAGTATGACTATAAATCCTATTGTTGTTCCCAGACTGACTGTTTCCCTCAAATCTCTGCTGAGCTAATGTACTAAGGAACAATACAATGGTTTTTATAGTTGAAAGGTCCTGCATGATGAAACACGCTGTGCACTTGAGCTCCTCCTTGTCGTGTGTATTTGAAGTGGAAGTCTGAGGCCAGATTAGTGGATGGGGAAAAGGGGTAGGTGATACATGCATGAATCCATCTTAGAATAGCCAAATATTATTAGCATATTCAAAGTTGTAGTCATGCATTAATAGGATACAGACGAGGCAAAGATATAACTGGGTTTTAGAGGATGCAAAAGTTTGCTTTGCATGTCACATTTAATTAATACATTTCTATGCGACAAATAACGTGCACAATTTAAAGAGACAGCATGCACTAGTGGTCTAATAAAGGCTTTAAAGCCACCCTGTGTAATTTTTACAGCTGCTCCATATGAAAAAACCTGTTAACTAATAACAAATGTGACCTTTTTAAGAATATTTACCTCCACCATGTTTTTTTAATTGTATTCATAGGCATAGAATTGAACTTATAAGTGTCCATGAGAGAGGAGGACTCTCCGTGTAAATGCGCCATCTTGTGGTGGATGAGGACAAAAAGGATGCGAGAATCGCGTTTCGTTTCACATAAGCTACTGATATTGATGTCACCGTGCCTTCACAAGTTGGAAGACGGAACCATGGAGGACCACAGTTATATAAAAGAACCACAGAGGACCACAGTTATGGAAAAGAACGATCCAAACAGCAATCTTTTAGAAAAATAATGATGCAGAAGTCCAGCGTCATAGCAGCAAAGTGTCAACATCACAAACCACACGCACAAAGACAGCGTTAACAACAGGAGGTACATTGTGTAGTTTGTACACAACAAACTCACATGTGAACAATACGTAACTTTTTCACACTGACAATAATAAGAACGAGACAGAATCTGCTAACCTTGCCTGCAAGCTGAATTCTCGCGGTATTTGTGAGTTCACAAACATGTACATGAACAGCGAGAGGCGCTTTGTGCATTTCTGGACGGCAAAGATGTTTGTGCATTTTTACCTATGGGTTTTGGTCCGTTTTCGCCCAATCAGCTTGAAGTATTCTGCTGCTTATCCCTCCTTTCCCCGAAAGGATTGTCCTGCAGAGGTCCCAGATTGATATTGTGGAGAACGCATTAGAGTTCTACACAATCATCAATCTGGCTCTTGCCAGGTTAAGAATCTGCAACATAGTCTCAGGATGTTCTGACCCGATCCGAGCGCAGTCCACCTACTGTCACAAGTTTCAACTAAACCTATTCAGGGACAAGCGTCAAATAAAACCCACACAGAATCCCCACAAAACAATCGTCAAAATAATGTATCAGCAGCGTGAGTGAATGTTCTGTTTTTCTTACCTGGTGATGCAGATAGGGCGCTGTGGCTAACACTAATGCTAACATGAGCTTTTAGCCATGTCTGCCGCAGCTCTGCATATCTCCTGCTTCTTTGATCACCACAGTTTTAACCTCACACAGACATTATTCCTCCATGTGTCTCTTCTCTTCACACCGCGTTTGTAAAACTATATATCATAATAGATCCATGGTAAAACTCAGTAGAGCCTCTGTGTAGGGTGCTGCTGTCTGAACGCGGTCTTGTTTACATGTCGCCTCCACACGATTGTGTCAAGTGCCCGAGACATTTGGAGAGATCCGGTCATTAAGCAATCTAAAGTATTCTATCCTTGGCAGTCTGGTGAAAGACTGAGAGTTGAGGAGCACTGTCAAACAGTATAGGCAAAAGTCTCCTTAACTCTACAGGCACCCGTACTTATATCTCAATATATGAGATTGCAATATAAGATCTCAACGCTAGAGGCACTAGAAATTAAACAGTGTATCTTTAAGTACAGTACAACTTTTGTCAGAATCTTCTGCCTGCAAACCACCTTCTGGGGTGTAATAGAAACGTTATAAACTCTGTGTATCGCAAATGGCTACTTAAGCTTTCATTTAAAAATGTGCTGCTTGGTTTTGTGATTTGTGTAAAATGAAAATAAAAAATGGATAATGCGCTACTATGAACATAGACGTATTTTTTAATCAACAATAACTGTAAAATGTTACATACTATCCCTTTAAGCTTTCTGAATAAACTGGTCAAAAAACACATATTACAAAATCATTTGAATTAACATGTTCATATTTGCTTCGTTTCAGTTATAACGACCAGAACACAAACCTGAATTAAACTCATTTTTAGTGTGACTTGATGTTGAATGTTTCCAGTGTGCGTACATTATCCTTGCCTCGTCTTTAAATACCACATATTGCGCAGGTTACGGCGGATGCCCTTTCCCGATCCAAACCAAATGTACTTTTACGTATGACCTCTTGTTCAACTGTCGCCGACATCCATCTCTTCTCTGCGTTCTTACCTGCTGCTCTGGCTCTTATCTCTTCCAACTCCATCATTTCTGACTTCGCTCCGACTCTATCGTTCCATCACTCCTCCTCCACGCTCGCTCCTGTCCTGCTTCCATTCTGTGTCCCAGGGCAAAACAAAAAGACAAATCCTGCCCTTTTCTTAGCCCATCAAACATTTAACATTTCATTCGAGGCCTTGGCAGACGGCGGTAAAGAATGACCTAATGAATCTTGCTTATTGTCGAGGCTGAGCGCAGTCGCGAGCTAAAGATGGGGGTCCTGTCTCCTGCTCGGTATCTATGGCTGTCCTGGCCTCTTCCAACTCATTTCACTGGATTTAAACGGTTACCTTGCAGCCAAAGATTGTGTATGTGGTAGAAAGTAAGAATCTTAGAAGTTTTATGCAACCGATTCTTTTCCACATCTATTCAATTTGATATTATATATCTTAAAAACTGGAAGCAACAAACAGACAAAATCTAACATGTCCCGGACTGGCACAAATAGTTTAAATAAAGCTAAACAGATTAGATTAGATTACACAAAGCATTAGTTTCTGACATGACAAATGTAATGTTACTAAAAACTCATTCTGGAGTTTCATTGATTTGAGTTTGAACCAGTTGAGCTGATTTTCCACCAACATTAAGGTTTTCTCAATGTGGTCAGAACAAATTAAACGGCCAAATGTTTTTTTTCATCCATACATCATCTTCTGCTTTCGTTGCAGAGTGGAGACAGTCTCAGCAGAGACTTCGCTCTTGTTGCACATTTATTTATTTATTGTTTATTTGGTTGGGACAGTGCATGTTAATGAACGCACCTCTCCGGATTGTAGCCATGGGCTAATTTGCATCCGTTGTCCCACATTCGCACTCACAAACACACACTCATTCACCCAAGCTCCTCCAGCTCATAAAAACAAACTGACACTGTTAGCAAAGCAACCTTCTAAGTCTTCTTGTAGCCTCCAGCCCTGCTCCTGCCATCTTTATTGTCTTTACAGCTGTATTTATGCAGCCATAGGACTCGGCTATATTGCAAATTGTAATAAGAAAGAAATAGCC
Organism: Knipowitschia caucasica; assembly: GCA_964034765.1. Taxonomy (NCBI): domain Eukaryota; kingdom Metazoa; phylum Chordata; class Actinopteri; order Gobiiformes; family Gobiidae; genus Knipowitschia; species Knipowitschia caucasica. The sequence goes on along the minus strand of OZ035834.1, from coordinate 28,573,917 downwards.
CAGGAAAATAACACCAATATTTTAGTGTTTGCTTAACATACGTTTGCAGTATGACCTGTTACCATGACGTCATGGGCGACTCGAGATATGTTGTACATAGGGTTGACTATAAGAAAGTCTAACACCATTCAAGGCCAAGGCATCCCAAACAGATGAACCACCTTAACTGGCTCCTATCACTGTTGAGAATCAGTGGCTCTTGACTGAGCTTCTCCTGTGTGACGGAGCTCCTCATTCTCTCTGCTGAGTACACTTATGCAGGACGCCTGTACTGTATACGCGATCGTGTTGTTTATTTCACTCCCCAAAGCTCATGGCTATAGGTGACAGTAGGAATGTAGACCAGGTGGTAAATTGTGACCTACAAATGCTACAAACAGTCCCATTGAAATCTGCTTGCTAGTGACAACTGCTCGCTTAAGTCTCTATAACATTGTGTTGTACTTAGACAGCAGCGTTCACATATGTTTTAAGTGACCCGTTTAGTTCCCAGGGGATTAAACTGCACTTCATCAACAAGAGAGTCCTTGGCGTCAGCTTCTGGGACCTCAAAGCCCTCTCCATGCTCTGCTGCTATTGTGTCCGCCCGCTCTCCTGACCTCAGCCTGAGAAACAGTCTGACCGCAGCCCTGACCCTCTCTGCAGGGCCGAGGGGGCTGGACGACTGCCTGTTGGCCTTGACAATGTGGCGTTGAACTGGCCACTGCCCCCTAAGGTGTTGTTAAGTCCTTACTGTGCAGGGTGCAGATTTGATTAGGCCATACCACATAGACTCCACAAAAAATACATTATAAAAATATGTATTTGTTTATCATGTGTGTGCACATTATTAAGTGTGTACAAATAAATAAAAAATACGTATTGGATATAATAATCAGGAGTATTTTCTAATTGATTTGTATGATATGTTTATGAATCACTGGTGGCATCTGATCATATCAAAGGTGACGTGATCTTAAGAAAAAAAAATTACGGGTGTATTTGTCTTTAAGAAGTGCGTAAAATAGAATACTATAGATTGAATTTGTTAAACATTAACAACTGATTTTGTTCATTTCAATTAATGTGTCACTAATCCATACCAAATTAATCAATATCCTAACCAGGGAAAAGTGATATAAAATCCTTACAACCTGATTCCTGTCCCTAAATATAACTGCTTTGTCTCATTAGAAAAGTCCTCAGACCCCTGTGGAGACCACACTGTACTTCAGCCCTGTGATTTAAGCTAATAAAGGGATGGAGATTTGAAAAGTACATTATTCTGAATATAGTGGCATAGGTGAAAGTGCTGAACCTCCTGCTGGGAACACATCTGTAATGACTGCAATTGGTCTGATAGGTCTTGGGGCTAAAAGGTCTTGTGTATGGAGATGATTGGAGCTTGCCCTTTGCCTGAATGCATGAGCGAGAGTGCTTGCGTTTACATGCACGCCCCCACCTCATTGTCACACTTGTCAATCACAGCCTTTTATTGAATATAAAGACTCTATAGGGATTCTTGATGGTGAAATAAATGTTTACACCAAAAATGCTGAATTTATACCATTTCATACCATTTGAAGACGACATAAGAAAAAGTCTTGGATGGATGTGATTTCAACAGTGACAACATGGATGACCAGACTAAATTAACAACTAGAACTCCACCAACACCACACATCATCTAAACATTTTAATTGGGTCTTCTTATCATCACATCCTTCCTGCGCACCAAATTTCGGCTCAAACCGTCCAGACAAACACAAACACACACACACATTGATTGGAAGACCCCCTTTCACCAGCATTTGCTCATTTCCACCAGTGCACACTCCCAGATCCCCAGACATCAAACTCAGCTTTTTCTCTGGTAAAACTGAATGTTGGAGACGCAGATTTTTCTCACGATGCTTCATGTAAATGGAATGTTCTTCTCAACAACAGACTATTCCACTCTGACACTGAGCACATTCAAAATATGTTAGCTCAAATCATTGGAACAGACTAAATACACAGAATGTGCTTGTGCTGGAAATAGTCAGATAATTTTAAGATATAATGGTGAAGGTAGGCTCTAAATACACAAGCAGCTTCCATTCTCCAGGTGACACTAAAATGAATCGGGGAGGATCACCCCTGCAGCAGCCAATCAGCTCTCAGCCCAAACAGTACGTACACGCAGAAAACTTTGAGAACGTAAAGGCCATTGCAATATTTAAGAAATGTAATGTTATGTAATGTAGTGATTAATGTTAATGTTAGTTACTTTTCAAACTCAGAAGACGGAGAGAAACTGCCCATTAATTATTAAATTAATTCAAATCCTGGAGGCCCTCGTCATTGATGTAAAGGTTCTCTCCCAGCAGATCTTACTGTTTTTAACTATGATCTTGCTGCAAATTACTCACCATACATAAAAATACACTGACTCTTGGTCAGAATTGTACATTATTTTTTTAAAGAAAATATATTATTCAAGTAATACTTCAAATATTACTTGTAAACAATGTGGAGCTAACTCATTGTCTCAAAATGCTGTGATTACAATTCTTTTTCTGGAGATAAAACTAGAATTTACAAAACATAAAGCAAGAAAATTAGACACCCCGTCAATAAAGCCTCACAAGGCAGAAATGTAATGGCCGACGCCAGTGTAATGTTTTTTCACTCTTTGGAAGAATCATGCAGCCGATTTACTAGCTTCAAAGAATTTCTTACTGTTACTCTAAGGACAAAGATTTTTAGAAAGACATGCTAATCACTGGGTCAAAATAGTGAATGTAGTTCCTCTGTGATATTCCAACTTGAATACACAACCTTGCAATAGTCTCTGCTAACCGTTCTTCTAATTTTCTTGCCCATATCATTTTCCTAAACAGTCTGTGCAGCGCGTTGGAAGTCTTTGTACCCTGACACGTTTAAGCCTCTCCTGTGATCATCTCCAGTGCGGGATTATCAGTCTGTTAATATGTCTGCCTGATCAAAAACCCGACGCTAGGCTAGCTCCAATACGTTTATGCAAAAAAACACCATATCCACCCGCCTTTCCATTTACCGCCCGCACAGAACTACTTAACAGGGCATAGACGTTTTCACCGTGAAGCAATTAAGGGATTACCGTAATGTGAATATGCGAAAAGGCTATATAGACTACATCTAAATCATTTGAAATTCTGCGTCGAGGTTGGCTGGTTGGCGAGAACAAAGATTCCAGACGTAGGGAAAACATGGCACGGACACTGCAAACAGCTTAATTCATTGGGATTTATGGAAAACGGTCATTGGAGGGAGCGCAAGATGAATGGTAAATGTTGACAGTGGAATTTGCTATGTGTGTTTTTCATGATTGTTAGCGTAGCCAGAGGTCCAATAACAAACTAATGACAATAGAGGCCTGGCTTAATCACAAATGTGTGTGTGTGTTTAGGGAGAAGGGGAGAAGTCTGCACCAGGAAAAGCAACTGTTCTTTTAAATGAATTAGGCATTAGTCTAATAGTGCTTTTCTAGACACTCATTGCCGCTTTATGTGGGGGATCATTTGTCCTCACGCAGCAAGATGAATACATGCTCCATTTGAGAGTTCACAGACTAAAGAAAATACATCTTATACTGTTTATGCGTCTGCGTTTGGGCAAGACACTGGCCTGTCAATGGAAGTGGCAGTCTACTTGGCCAAATGTTAAAGTCTCTATTCTAAATCCCAATAGGGCAAGGAGTATTGAAACTTTCAAGTATTTAGAGTTTGAAGACACAGCTGAGGCTAGCGACTTGGTGAATACTACCACCAACTCCAATGTGAGGCCATTCTTCATTGTCAAGGTCTGACCCTGGTCACCTGGTCACAGCTGTAATACTGTCTGTGTAACACAGTGGGGCGCTACGGCTCGATTGCAAAACTGGGGTTGTGTCTTTACGCAAGACACTTCAACCACACCATATCCCCAAGGTGTATAAAATGGAACCTAATACATCTTATGCCTCAATTGTGCAAAACATGTGTCCTGTAAAAACACTCTGGCAGCTTTAATCAAACATGAGGATAAGTGAGAGTGAACCACAGAGGCGGCTTGATTGACAGCGTGTCCCAACGCTCCATGCTCACTCCCTCCGACAGACTGACACAAGCGCCCGGGGGATCTGCAAACATGAAGACATCAGCCCAGCCTCACGCTAATGCCCAGCGTAATATCTACAGCCGGCCGCCATTTTGGATCCGGCAGAGCGACAGTGACAGACAAGGAGGGGCGGGGCTTAGGCTGACCTGCATCTGCATACCTGTCATAACCAAAACACTGATGGAACAGCACAAGAGGAGTACATGGAAGGCGTTTTGAAGAGCAGGGATATCCCTAGGGAGAAGTGTGACCATCCCATGGGTTTCACTTTCTACTTATGTTCCACAACAATTGTGTAAATGGGAGGAGCTTTTGCTTGCTTGTCAAACAGACCAGTGTGTTTTTGTACTTTTGTACTCAAATTTTGTTCCTGAAAAAGAGAGGACCATTGATTAACTCAGAAAGCAGAACGTGTCAAATAGTGACTTGATGTATGCAAAACAAATCCCCATGAATTTTGGGGATTTGTTACAAGGCTTGAAATGAATTAAGGACTGAGATGGAAATTAGTTGTTAAGACATCAGTTGACTTCCCAACATATTTAGAAGCAATAGTTTTGTTTCAAAAGACAGAAAGCAGTTCTCTCCATGATTCTATGGTCTCTGGTTTAAAAGTTGAAGAAAAGATCTTTATATTTGTGTGGATGGAGTTAAAAACAATTCTGGGTCTGTTTCTGATGAGGGAGATTGCTGCAACATGGTTCTGTTTTGCATATTATGCGTCTTTTAAATGACATGTACACACGTGGTGGGCGGGCCTTCCACATTTGCATACTCTGCTGCTGCTGTCAGGCTCAACAGTCTGACGGCACACAGACATGACAGCAGCGGGGCAGGCAGAGCTGGGTGGGCTCTGAACACGAGGCTCTCTGGGGACACGCCTGTCCATGTGCTGGGCATCACTTTCTTCACACAGAAACTCACAGAGAATGATTGGTCTGATGAAGATCAGATCAAAGCATCAGGATTTTTACTTATGAATGGAAGTTGATAATTGCAACAGTATCTTTGTTACAAATACATAAAAAATTTTTTTTTAAAATATAGTCAGGATCTACAATTGAAAATTGGCTAGTAAGGTAAGCCAAAAAGTTCAAGGAGAGCTTTTTGTATATACAATTCTTCTATAAAACATGGTAATAAAGGTAAAGTAAAAAAAAAAGATGCACTTTATTAATCCCTGTAGGACAACTATTTTGCCCCATCCTGATGCGGCTAAAGGCTTACGTCAGGAGCAGTGGTCGCTGCAGTACAGCGCCTGGGACCCATCTCCAGATGGTGATGCTCAGCTTGGTCAGGACCGGAGCTGGAGGGTTTACCTGTTGTACATGTTTTTAGTGGTAAGGAAACCGAAGCACCCAGAGGAAAACTACGCAGGCACAGGGAGAACATGCAAACTCCAATCAGAAAAACCCTGTTCCGACCAGGATTCAAACACAGGAGTGCTATTCACTCAGGCGCCCGGTAATAGTCATTTACCTTTTATAAGAAAAAACCTTAATCTAAAATGACGTTTTAAAAAGATCAAATCAGTACATTGTTATATTCATGTTTTTGTCACCTAATAAGCAACAAAAACAATCATTTGACTTCTTGAGATGTAAATTATATGAATTTATATAGCACTGGGAGTCTGTTGTGGGCAATTTTCATCCTCTCCTACAACCACGACCCTCCAGTCATAAACCTTTTTCTCACTCATACTGTACATACCTATTGTATATGTGTTTACTGGTAGGGGAAACCAGAACACAGGAGGAAACCAAAGCACCGAGAGGAAACCGACGCAGACACAGGGAGAACATGAAAAGACATTGAAGATGTTCCCTTTGGCCATATGATTTTCAGATTTAAGTTAGTGGCGAATTGGGGCCCAAATTTGATATTTGCGCACAAGCCTCTGCACGGCACAAGGACAAACTCCATCTGAAATGCTTTCAATGTACTTTGCTCTTTTAAACAAATTGCGACCACATTAGTTTCAGGCATTTCAGTCAAATCAAGTTCTTTACAACAGCGCATCTTCAATTAGATTATCCCATTTATTAAGAAAGATTTCTACCACCAGAGGGGTTGTGTTTATTGATCCTTATCTTCGTGTAGTCTGTTAAACCCGTTACTCTAAATATTCTCTACTTCACTTAGTTTACATCATTATTTTGAAACATAAAATGCATAAATAATTATTCTCAAGATCTTAAAAGGAGCAAACTAAGTAAAAGGATGAACTACCTGAATGCAGTTTGGCCAACTTCTGAGACATTCCAAATCCCGGCACGTCTACGAGCAACAGAATGATGAAAAGACCCCATTACACTGGCCTTAAATATGGCTCTACATGACTTATTATTTTGATATTGAAATGAAAAGCAAAGTGATGGGCTGCCCGGAGAGCTGGCCGCGCGGAGGGCAGCAGGATCTAGCTGACTATGTTAATGCTACGCAGGTATGAGACATTGGCTTGTACCGTTTTGACGACGTATTCATGCGCTCCCTGCAGCTCGCCATTCATTACACTGTATTTTAGAGAGATGTAAAAGCGCAGAGTGAAATTTTAATTAGCATTTCTCTGCCGTTATTCAAAAGTTAGGATCCAAAGAGCAGTGAGGCTGATGTATTGGTTGAAGTGATATTAAAAGCGCACATCTTTAACTTTGGTGTATTTTAAAAAGAAAAGTTGGTAAGGACGGCTAGTAAAATGTGATAAACCATAAAACCAGCTTTAATTCATAATGAAGTTGATTTAGAATGATTGAACTAATAAAGAATGTAATAGCCCTGAATAACTAGTTAGAGATGTGAGTTAACTAGTAACTCCAAAGAGTAGTAACTTGAAAGAACAGATATGATGCATTATTTGTATATTTTGGCCCTTAAACTTAAAATGGTGTTGTTTGAAATCAGATAAATATTGTATCCATGACGTTTTAGTCTGTGGATTCATTTTACAGTAGCATCACAGGTTGGAGATTAATTGATTTTAGCAACCTCAAAAGTTTCAAAAACATTCCTTAAATACACTGTACATCAAGGTCTTGTGATAATTTTTCACCATCAGTAAATGGAAAAGCTGATCAGCAAGCTTTTGATCGTTTTTCCTTTATTAAATTGCATGACCTTTTTACATAGGAAGCAGTCACGAAGCAGTTCCACAGACTATAATGTTTTTCATATTCCCTAAACTGTTCTTTCCATCAGTGAAGAATGTCGAATTGTATTGTTGACAAAAACTTGACAGAGTGAGAACATGCCAAGGACAGCACTAATGAACATTGGATTTATAATTACGCCTATATGCTTGATGTGGTCATAGTTTGGCAGCAGACAGGAAGGCGTCTTGTTGGATAAAGAGCTGTTGAAAGACCACTCCAGTATTGGCCAGGAGTCTCCCGCTACATTAGTTCACACACATTTTCTCTTCCATTCTCTTTTGCGATGACAATAATGTCTGTCCCAACATGTTGTAAACCAGAAATTTTCTGAGATTTGTTTTCGCACCAATCCTTCCATAACTTTCTGAATAATGTTGCTAAATACCAGGGAAACATCACATTATTCCCTGGTGGAGTTAACAAGATACATACAATAGAGATCACTTACTGATATTCTAATTTTCTTCAAGCTTCACCTGTATCTAAACTGGGACGGAACACGTTTAAACCTACAAAGAAATGTAAAATCGGTCTGTTGAGCATAATGTGCCTCTGTGAAATTCAAGGACCAATCCCAATTGAGGATTTTTGATTCTTGAATTAGCTTTATTCCCACTAAAACATAATTGTAACCACTTTTTCCATCCATACGGTTAGAGCAAACAGAGTTCCCAACAGAAATGTCCTAAAAGCGAACATATTTTGAAAATGCTCTGATTGACTTTTACCAGTTGAACAATATCTGAACCCCAGCTCAGTGACATGCTCTCAGTCAAACTCTCGTTTAACATCCATTACCCGAAGTGTAGCCCTCTCTGACAGGTAAACACAAGTCTATTGATCCATTGATGGAGTAATATTTTTACTCAGCACTCACCAAAGCCCTGAACAATAGAGCTGACCAGGCTGAGAGCTGTATGGATGGACACTGACATTAGCCAACACTGAGCTGCAGTTCCATGCCTTCATATGAAATGGGCTAATGCCAAGGTTTGATGCACTTTCATTTGTTGTGAATGACACACTGGCTTTGGTCGTGATACAAAACAGTCCTGGGTAAAGATCGGAGTGCTCATCTGAGCCTAAGGAGGGCGTATGATGGAAAGATTGCGAAAAATGGGTACGAAATGTAAGGACAGACGTGACCAGCCTGTCCAATAGTCTAGAATCAGAACAGTTGACGAGAAGGAAAATACAAAATTGATGATAAGTAAGTTAAAAAAAAAGAAAAAAAAAGACTGGGGGGTCACATTGATCTAATGCAAAACAAACATTCTATATCCCTTGTGTCAAATAAAAAAATTGCGGTGAGTGCAGTTCTCAAAACGGTCAGCAGATGGCGAACCTGTTTATTGTTAAAGCATTGACTACACTGAAGGAGGTTTAAACAGCTTGGCAACTTTACTGCATACAGCTTCAAAAGGTGATACCCCCAAAGGCGCAAAGAATTATGGTTAATGTGCAACTAGTGAAAAAGCAAAGGTACACTTAAGACCAATAATCAGATTTCTAATATACTAAATATATAATAATGAAAGATAGGTGTCAACACTCAGGCAGAAGCAAATAGTCCTCTTCATTCCTGGCCTTATACGTAGAGACTGTGTTTTCTTTGACGTGGATGGGAAGCTGATTCCACAGAACAGAGGCTTGGCAGCTTATAAAACCCTCACAACATACTTTTAGACACTCTAGAAACCACCAGGTCTCTGATATTTTGAGAGGGTAGCGAGAGTGTTTGGTTTATATGTTATCCAAGACATAGAGCTGTTTGAAAAATCAATTTAATTTGGCCACTTATCCGGTTTTCCTTGCTCCCATGTAAACAAAGTCAGTGTGTTAATATCTTTGCTCGCAAACAATTCTTTGAAACCTCTTAATCAAAAACATGACATTTCCAAACACATCCATCCCACTACCCCCACACCAAACACCTCCCCTCTGCACTACTTTTCTTCCCTAAAATTGCATGTTTTCTCCGAATAATTGCGCTTTATTATTATTTATCTGTCGTGTTTTCGCTCTCGCTCCTCTTACCCCCACATTGGCCCATTACCGTCGGTGTCCGTAAATGGCTTTTTGAAAGTTGGGCCGCGAGATGAGGCTGGACGCTCGTCATTTAAGTGCATTTCTCCTCTTAGCGGTGAAAGCGGAGGGCATCTCGGCTCAGCGGGGAGCCGACAGCTACCCTCCGCTAATGACAAATAACAAGGACGGCATTCACACTCAGAGCTCCGACCTAACCATTACCAAGCAGCCCGTGTCAGCCGGTCAGACGGTGTCAATGCTCTGTTGTGGCGTCACCCCATCTTATCCATGTCTTTGTGTGCCGAGAAAAGCACTTGGATGCGAGTTAAGTTATCTTGAATAAAGGCGAGTCATTTCAGGTGATTAGGGAGATATCATATAATACAATTTGTACTTGTTTTTGTACTTCATGTGTACACATTAGTTAGAGCCGGAATTTGATCTTTTGTTTAGTCTATTGTATTTGCATTTGAGGCATGCGTGTTAAATATTCTAAAAAATCCTATATTGTCTTTGTTGAAATGGTAAAGGTATTTGAGAAAGTTTCTACCATGTAACATACACACAAATGATTGGTTTACATTACTATTTCTCAGATCAAAATTTCCCTAAATAACTTCAGTGTTAATCAGTGTTTAGAGTTAGATATTCTTTGCATTTATGCTGCTATTTTACAGCTCAATTGTTTTCCAGGAGACAGCTTATACTGTATGGAGAGAGCAATACCGGAAAATGCAGTACTAGTCTGCAACCCTGCTGCTAATTGAATCTAGTGTACTTATTTTGTTAAGCCTATGTATATTATTATTGTGTATTTATAGTTTTAAACTTGAGTTACAGAATATCTCAAGCACAAAGGTTTTTAGGGTTATTTTCTTGCTATTCATGTTGAGCACTTTCCATATTCTATGCCGTGCGCAGAAACACTGAAATTCTCCATTGTAAGGGAAGAAGATGGTAATCGATCTCAGGAGGAAGCCACCACCACACCAAGACATTGAGCTGGTGGACAGTTTCAAGTACTTGTGTGTGTTCACATTAACAATAAACAGGACTTTTTTTATGACTCTGAATAAGTTGGTAAGGAGGGCCAGCTCCACTCTAGGCTGCTCCCTGGACTCTGTGGAGGAGGGACAGGAGGGTGCTAGTCAAAGTCACCTCCATCATGGACAACACCTACCACCCACTCTTATATCTTTTTAACTGCACTTTTCCTGTTTGCACACTCTGAGTGATCTTATCGGGGCCAAATTTAACATGTAAAATGTCTCCAATGTGAGATCAATAACTTTTTATCTCATCTTATCTTATGGGACGGATAGAGGCTCTATATCTCATTGTCCAAACAATTTAAAATATGTCGATATAATCAGTTGTAATGAATGCTTTTTGACAACATAAATGCTAAGAACTGGTTTGCGGACAAGGTAGAACATATCCCTGCATGGAAGAAGGTTAAACAACTCCAGGTCTTTGATACAAAAGGTGAAGGTGAATAAGATGACTTTTTACTCCGGCATAGACTTGCGCACTGAGTATCTAAATTAAAATGTATAATCATGAGCAAATGATCACAGTTAAAATAAAGCTGATTTTTTACGAAGGCAAAATTGTGTGTGCGCCTCGGTCTTATTCTTTTACAGTCTTGCCAACTGAAGCGCATTAGCAACCACACTGCCTTTTACAACTGCATCCATTCTGCCGGGTCTGTTGATGTTTAAGTGTTATTTAGCAGAGTTATGAAAGCAATAAAACATGGGATTCTCCTGCATTGTTGTTATGATTTGGATGCGGCGCGTGGAGCTTCCTCGGTTGTTGGAGAATTTATATGTGCGCGCGTCGCTGCATTAAAAGTCCATTACCAAAGGTCTCATTTGACTGCATAATCAGGCCCATGAATCAAGTGCACTGTTATTCCACGCGACGGAAAAGTGCGCGCCTGTTTCAACAATGGATGCATATCTCGTATTCGTTCCGCATTACGAATAGATTCTTGTTCAAACTACAGGGTGATTTGTGAAGGGGAATTCATATCTTGCATAGGCATGAGTGAGCGCCAGTGTTTTCTTGAAGGGGACGTATTGTGTAAAGTCAACTTTTATGAGCTGTTAACCTTGTTATAACAGCAGGTTAAGACTTGTGCATGGAGTGATTCATGTATGTACAGTATGGGAAATCCTGTTGTGCTCAGAGTAACTTATATTAGCACCCACAGCTATGTTCATGGGCATTTATTTAAGAAAAGAATCCATGCTTATAGGTAAAAATTGTAGATAGGATGGAAGGAAATGTATCTATAAAGCACTGTGATATACAAAAGCAGCCCTATTTGCTAGAGAGTGTTTCCCATCACCTGGTTATCCACACAACCAACAACAACCAAGGATTTGCAGCAATAATTGCAATTATCACATAGTTAATGCATGTTACAGCTCAAATATAGAATGAACTTGTCTTATATATTCTATAGAGGACAACAATGTATGCATAAAATTCAATACCTCTTGCTCGTGGCATTCATCCCGCTCCCACAACCCATCATTACAAAGCGACACCATAAAGCTTTATTTCATCCCCACAATCTTACTCTCTGATGACACTCTTTATTTTCTGGTCATGGGGGCCAGCACTCTGAGTATTCTCCAACAACATCACAGGAGCATACGCCACCCTCTCTCCAATTGTAGCCGATTATGGATAACAAGCATATTACGGCGTGATGCATCAAGGGCCCGTCGCGGAGCTCGGCAGGGGGCCACTTTGGAGCGTTTCCGAAATCTGCCCATTCAAAAGAGACACACGTCCAACATGCTAGTGCTGATGGTGAGACGCAGAGAGAAGCAGGACTTAACAAAAGGACAGCCACAAGAACAACAGCCCAGTAAACAAAGAGCAAAATGGACTGTGTTAAGTGGAAGGAAATGTGTGAGGTGTTTTCAGATGAGGATATAGCAGTGTCAATTATGTCTTAATACTTTGGCATTTCATGTTAGCAAATATCAGTTATAAAACATGTGGATAAACATGACAAATTGATTAATATCGAATAGAAAGCGCAACACTCAAATCTAGAAATTCACTAGATTTGAGTGCCCCCCCCCCCCCCCCCCCCCTGTTTTTGATGAGGAACAATGATGGAACATTGTTAAAAGCTCCAAAATAAACTCAAGCATGCAATATAAAATGTAAAGTAATGAAATACTAGGGCTGTAGTCGACAAACACAAGCCCAGACGATAGATTAATCGAAAAGTGATTAACAGAATTGATCAAACATTAGTTGAGAGTAATTTGATCTGGCTTGAATATAATCTTCAGACATTTTGCTGAAGATTACTATTGATATCTTGAAAGAGATTGTTAACGAGTTTTGTTGAGAAACCTGAGACAATTATCCAATATTTAGCCTGTTCCACCAGCCATATTAAATGCTAATTAAAGTGTCCTGGATTTAGGAGATCATGTTGTATTTTCAGCAACCTTAGCATATGGTTAGCCTATGCATGTCAGGGTTTCAGCTTTTGCCAAACTACAGTTATAAGACTATATTTCTGGAGGGCCATATTTCCTTGGCCAGTCCTCACACACCTGCACCTTTCTGTTGGCTGCAGTGCTTGGTTAAATGTAACGCACTTGTGAGCTAATTGCCGTCTTGTCGTGTTAATAGCAGCGCTGGTGCATGCAGGTGCGTGGACGCGTGGCAATAGGGGCTTGTGTTTGTGTTGTGTGCGCGTCACACCTGGTAATGAACGAGCCTGCTCTCCTCTCTCCTCTAATGTTCCTCCCACGGAGACGTAATGACTGTGATCACACCAACCCACCTTCTCCAGGAGTTTTAATAAGCGCATAGAAGACACAGGCGCAGCCAGACAACACACGTGGGAGGACGTGTGTTTAAGTAAGTAAGTAAGTAAGTAAGTAACACTACCTACTCGGGCCCTTATATAACACTTAATATAAACTTATACGACATAGAATATATGACAATATGTATATGTATATGTGAATATTTATTTGTTTGTGATTTTAATGCTTGAACGATTGTCTCTATCTTTTTTTGTTATGCACTTTGAGATGCCTTGTGTATGAACTCCGCTATTGACCAGATGCATCATCGTCATCCAGTCACGTGATTGTGAATGAGCTTACGGCGGAAGTATTGGAAACTAGCATTGCTGCGAGAGCAAAACGGACTACAACTCTTAAAAACGGAGCTTCCTCTCTTAAATCGAGAAGTGGCTGCTTCAAGCAATGTTTGATTACGTTATAGGTGGAAGTAGGACATCAGGTCAGGGCTCACGAAGAGTGGTATTTGGAGAAGTTAAGGATTGCCTAACTGGATGTTGACCCGTACCTTCTCCCCCCAGTCAATTTTATCGATTAAATAAAATGTATATTTTTGCAAGGAATTCACCGTACATGATCTTTATCATTATCGTTAACAATGCATCCCCTCACACTGGAGCATATTTATATGTACATTTTGCTGGTAGCATTAGCAATAGTCCACTTTTCTGTGGCTTTTCTGTCTACAGCCAAACATGATACGTACTGACGGAGAGGAAAATAGTGAAACACGCAATTGACTTAAAAGATAAAAATGTCAATGTTGCAGCGCACATACAGGACAGTAGTAAGAGACACGTTTGACGTGTGTCATTGTCCTCCAAATTAATGGAAATAAAATAAATACAAACTTGTGATTGCTTTATCTTGTAAAAAGTGTTCACTGCATATTAGGGAGTACTTGGATGGGTCCCAGTCCTTTTGGTTGATTGCCGCTGGCCATCGTCGTCTTCTGTCTTCATGACGAGCAGGTATCAGATAAAAAAGCGTATGTCCTTGCCTGTTAGTATAATCAACCGCACTGCAAAATGTCACAGTTTTGGCTGTAATGCGCTGAAACAGGTTGTTTTGACCAGGTGTCCGTAAGCTCGCAGTTAGACTTCTGCCGCCTGTCATGGAGAGTGGGCGTGGCCGGGACGTCACATGCAAGGGGTCAATATAAATATACTTGCCGTGCCTAAAGCCTAGTGTAAGACCCTTGCGTAGCCACCTCACTCCCTTGAACATTTCTAACTATGCAGCTGGCGCCGCAGAGAAGCTCCACTGTGATTGGTCCGTGTGTGTGTGTGTTTTAGATGGACGAGGCACTTTGGAGCAGATAGCTTCATGCTTCGAAGGAAAAGCAGTTTGGGCTCATGGCTCAGAACCTGATATATGCAGAGACTGTGGACTGGAGATCTGTGGCATATCTAACATATATCAAACTTATAAACTGTACAGTCGTTTCTTTTGCACTGTTCCTTCTGTCTTTGTTTGAATCTGCACATGTAGCTTATCGTGGGATTACAACATTCTCTTCAAAACTATCCAGGGGAACTCGAGTGTACGAGCAACTGTGGCTGTGCAGGTCCAGCGCAACCACAACCAGCGCCGTGCGACTATACACATCCCTTAAATTATAACAGAAATTCAATTGCTTCATGGGATAACTGATAATACTGAGATTTATTATAAAAAGAAACATAAGACCTATTTTAAAGCAGGGGAAGACAAAAGTGTTCTCATAAATAATCAATTTTGTTCATCCCTACAGAAAGAGTCCTGCAAAGGTAAGGAAGAGCCCTGTGAGTCACTATTTGACGCATTGGGTTGAGAGCGGATTGGCTGGCATGGTAATCAAAAACAAAGATATGGAAAAATAAATCAGCACATAAACTTTCCTCACCACAGTCTCTCTTTTAAACATCTTGTGCAAGAGGCCATGAGCCTCCAGGGGAAGCCTTTAGCACATAAAAGAACACTTTTAGACGGCTCTGCCATATAAACTGAGTTTTGAGGCACTTGACAAAAGCATCTAATAAGCCACGATTGATGCTACATGCAAATGTGAGAACTAGCAGAATAAAACCCTTTTGAGCAACTATTTAGTGGATTTTATTACATAGTAAAAATAATTGCTCCATCCTTAAGCCAGTGGTGGATCTTGTGTCATGATTCTCTTAAATCAGAGTTCCACTATAAACCCCTACGTGAAAAGCCATAGTGTAGCACATCTGTACTCTTGTTTTCTCCTCCTGTCTCTTGTTGGAAAAGCCCATCCACTCTTGACGTTTCCTGCACTGACAGCTCCGTGGGCCGGTCCAGGTGAGCTGCCACGCGATCCCATCACAGCCTCCATCACCGCCCTTCACCCGCCGCTCAAAAACACGGGGAAGGGGGAAACATGCCAGAGTGTAACAAGAGGAAGACCACGGCTCCTCCGGGCTCGCTCCAGAACTCACAAATATCGCACACAACCTGACACCTTCTTCCCTTTCTTCTCCCACAATTGTCTGTATGGTATAGTTTGTGACGCGCCATGGCTGGAAGAGTGGATGTTTCCTTTTTTTAATTTTTTACTTGAGATGTTGAACTTCCCTTGCACACTAAATCATTTGGTTCATTGTAATTTTGTGTCTGAAGACATCAGAAAACGACAACAAATATTTTACATTATTTGTGTTAAAATATATCTATAAACGTGAAAAAGAGATGGTCGGGATGTGCAAAACACTACAAATTTGTTTTAATGTTTTGTGTTTTAACAGCCACAAAACAGTCCTGTCCATCACATCATAGTCTAATGAGATTTTTCTTCAAGTAAGGTATGGTATACTTTGATGTCTGTGTAAAAAAAATTGTATTTGAATTGTCCTGCAAGGCCACTCAGACTTCTGTTAGCGCCGGTCGCAACAGAGCAGGGGACTGGGGACCCTATGGGGCATGTTGTTAGGGTGAAGTAATTATTTGGGATGCAAAACCAGTGTCCAATCCATCCATTTACTTCCCCTTAATCCGTTTCTGGGTCGGGGGGATGGCAATCAGAGCTGCCAGACTCTCATTTATTCCTCTGCAGGTGGTGAGTTCACAGGAGAATGGCTACTCTAGTCTGAGCTGCCTTGATCTTTCAGCGGGGGCTTCAGGCAAAGTGGGATTAAGTGTCTTGCCCACGGACATGACAGCAGACATCAGTGCCACCTGCCTCCTCCCCATCACCAACATCAGCTCATAACTTCAGCTTCCACCACCACCAGAGTTACGACCCTGGTAGGATTTCATTATATATCCAATTCCCTCATGCATGTCATGCTTTATTTTTCTACCAGGGTCTAAACAACAACCCATGTGCAACATTTCATGTGTCACGTTTACATGCAATTGCTGTATGTCACAATATATTCAAAGTAATTAGCGGATTGTAAGAGTATTCCCGCTTCTCAGGGACAAGCTGGAGATAGCCGTAGTGGACTACGACCTGTCTGAGTGGATCCTGGACTACCTCACAGACAGACCCCAGTTTGTGAGAACCAGGGACTTTGTGTCTGACCTGCAGTGTGGGGGCCCCCCTGGGGACAGTCCTCACGCTGTTCCTCTTCACCCTCTACACTGCGAACTTCAGACACAACACGGACGGTTGTGTCCTACAGAAGTTCTCTGACAACTCTGCCATCATCGGACTCAACTCCGAGGACGATGACGCAGATTACAGAGGAGTTATACATGACTTTGTGGACTGGTGTCAGCGGAACCACCTCATCAACGGGGGGAAGATTAAAGAGATGGTGGTGGATTTCCGCAGACGTCACTCAGCTCCAGTGAAAATCCAGGGAAGGGACATTGAGAGTGTGGACTCTTACAAGTAACTGGGTGTTCATCTGAACCACAAACTGGACTGGACTCATAATACAGACGCCCTCTTCAAGAAGGGGCAGAGCCGACTCTACCTGCTGAGGAGGCTCGGGTCTTTTGGAGTGCAGAGGGCACTCCTAAAGTCCTTCGATGACTCTTTGGTGGCATCAGCCAACTTGTACGGTGTGGTCTGCAGCAGGATCACAGAGAGGGACAGGAAGAAGCTGGACAAGCACATCAGGAAGTCCAGCTCAGTCCTGGGCCGTTCCCTGGACACAGTGCAGCAGGTGGGGGACAGGAGGGTCCTGGACAAACTAACATATATGCTGGACCATGACTGTCACCCCCCGCATGACACTCTGTCTGCTCTGGAGAGCAGCATCAGTGACAGACTTATTCATCCTCGATGTGTGAAGGAGAGGTTCCGCAGGTCTTTCCTTCCTGCTGCTGTCAGACTGTACAACAAACAATAAGGACTAATGAACACTGCCAAATTGATCCCACATGTCATGCAAGGATATTGTCGTTGCAATATCCTTATGTCAGAATGTGCAATAACCACATGTCACTGTCACTTTACTGAGTCACTGTGTCCCAGAGCCTCATGCTGCTAATGTACAAATGTAAACATACTGCTGCTAACATGCATAGGTGTAAACATACTGCTGCTAATGTACAGATGCTAATATATAACTGCACATTGCTTGCACTAGAATACACAGTACCTAATACTTGCCTCTTATTGCCAAATGTAAAACTTAACACTTATTTTTATTATTATTATTTTCAAGATTGAGCTTTTTATACTTGTTATTGATGCTAGAGTTAGATTTTTTGTTTTATTTGAATTAGTATTGTTCACTTACATATCTTGTAAGCTCCTCTTTCCCACTGTTCTATAACTTGTGATGCAACACTGAAAGTTCCCCACTGTGGGACGAATAAAGAATCTCTAAATCTGAAAAGTTGAATTAAGATTAAAACAGAAAAAATCTGGAATATTCTCCCTGAAAATGTGAGATAAAACATTTAAAAAAAACATCTTTATATGCACCATTTTACCTACATCATTCTTTTCTTAGTGCTCCCAAGACAACATTTTGGCTCGCCTTGTTTATGACTAGTTCCATAAAATTTCCTTTCCTTGCCCAGCATTCAACAGAAGGATATTCGCTGGTAAAATGATAATTTTGCTTATTTTGGTGAATTTAACGCTTAGTAGGGAAGGCTGCAACCACAATGGTTTTAGGTTAGCTCTGTTGAATGTTGTAATAGAACATCTTAATTACAAATGGCATGACATGAATACACCCATCATAAACACAACCATGGAAACACATAGTACCTTATTGTCTTTTGCATAAACACCGCTACAATGATCGGACCAGGATTCTCCAAACTAGTCCCCCACCACTCTCTTCCATTACGCTAAATTAACAGTGCTTAAGTGTCTATTAAAACACGAATGCTCCACTGCCTTGCACTAACCTCTGCTTGGCACCGCTCCATCCGCCTCGCTCATTACGAACTATAATAGCAGGTATGCGTGTGTCTCCCAATCAACACGCTTAATTACCAGGGAACGTTCGTAGTAGCGCTGGGTTGGTCCAAATAAACTTGGGCCATACCGGACTAAACTGCACCCGTGATTAAACGTCATTACGGAGGGCATGTGGTTGGATTGGCTGGTCCCATTAGTATCAGAAAAATGTGGTTCAGATCAGGTTATCGATATCAATTAAAATATGGCACAGGCAACGGGGAGTTTCTTTAGTAGAGCAGTGTCATCGTAGTTCTTGTTTTATTTTTTGGAGAGTACAATAGATTCAAAACTATTGAGAAAACTCTTCAAGCATCATACTGAAAACTGACTTGTGCATGTTTGAGTAATCTAGCCTTTAACAGTGATACGTTGATGACTCACACCAATGTTTTATATTGGTGATCTCCAAAGTTTTATTTTTTCACACAATTACTCTGATATGAGTAATTATGTATTGCCTTGTATTCGAGTCTTCAGTGCCCAGAACATGTCTGTTTCACCTACCAACTATACCCCATGTACACAATGTTTCAACATAGTAGTTATGGTGGTTCTGCGATTAAATGCAAGTACCAGAATACAGGGCTTAACAGTTCTGTGTTTTTAACAGCAAAAACTCCACATACATCCTTGGTTGAACTCTTTGTATTGACGCCTTTGTTCTTCTTTGTTCTCATGCGAATTTTGTACATCGATAATCTCTCTCACGCATATCTCCGTCCTCGTCCCCTCACATGCACCGCTTTTCTATGGGAACTCTCTAACTTTTGGCCCATGAACCAGTAAATGTGTGCCATCCTGATCCCTCATTTTAGACCTTTTAGCTTTCTGCAGCCCCCTTTTAAACCTGGCAAAGCTGCTTAGTAACAGTCGGCCGATCAAAGCCACCCTTCCCTTCGTCCTCCTCTGAACTGGAGGAAAGTTTTGGGACCCTGGCTGAAATAACAATGTTCACAGCTCGGGATTAGCGGTACTTACGAGTCGGACACTTAAGAGAGTGCATGGCTGTTTATATTTCAAGTGTTTAAGCGTCACTAAAAGTCAAAATCCAGTGCAATTCAATGGCTTTGGAGTTTCCATAAATGTCAATGAGTGCTTGTCTGCTTGGGCCTTTCAGTGAGGAGACTTTGGCTTGAGCTAGTTGTATGTCTGAGGTTAACATAGGTAAATGGGTGAAAGGTGTTGTTTAATTCAAGGTGACTTTGAGTCCATAAGCAAGGCATCAGTAACATTCGTCATTCCTTTATATTCGTTTCTCAGAGTTTGGTTTCCCCTGCCATTGGTACATACCTGTTTTTTGCTTATTCCTAAAGATAACAAAACATGCTTCTGCCTGCTTTATAGTGATAATTTATGACACACGTGGCTCTTTACTATTTTCAAAATTATGTTATAAAAGAAACAAGTCTACCACTTCTGTATTCAGTCAGCCATATTGTTCTTCCCCTTTGCGCAACATCGCATTGAAGGCCTTACATAACCACAAATCGAGATAACTATCCTTACAATATCTTCAAAAACTCAAAAAAATGTGGTTCCAACCCACCAAAAAATAATGGAAGCATGGATGGTTTGTATTATATACTTCTACACCTAGGTACTCCAACTTTAATGTTAGATGGGATCCACCGCTCAAAAAACGATCAATTTTCAGTCAATTTTAAGATAATAATTGTTTTATGAAATTCAATGCATTCAAATTCATACAGTGCATCCGGAAAGTATTCCACATTTTGTTATGTTACGGCCTTATTCCAAATTTGATTCAATTATTATTTTTTCCTCAGAATTCTACACACAACACTCCATAATTTTTTTGAGATTCTTGCCGCGGAAAAACATCCCCACAGCATGATGCTACCACCATGCTTCACTGTAAGGATGGTATTGGCTTTGTGATGAGCAGTGCCTGGTTTCCTCCAAACAAGACGCCTGGCATTCACGCCAAAGAGTTCAATCTTTGTCTCATCAGACCAGAGAATTTTTTTATTTCTTCAGGTGCCTTTTGGCAAACTCCAAACTAAGGACTGGCTTCCGTCTGGCCACTCTACCATACAGGCCTGATTTGTGGATTGCTGCAGAGATGGTTGACCTTCTGGAAGATTCTCCTCTCTCCACAGAGGAACGCTGGAGCTCTGACAAAGTGGCCATCGGGTTCTTAGTCACCTCCCTGAGTAAGGCCCTTCTCCCCCGATAGCTCAGTTTAGATGGCCGGCCAGCTCCAGGAAGGGTCCTGGTGGTGCCAAACTTGTTCCATTTACGGATCACGTAGGCCACTTTGCTCTTTGGGACCTTGAAAGCAGCTGAAATGTTTCTGTACCCTTCCCCAGATTTGTGCCTCGATTCAATCCTGTTTCGGAGGTCTACAGACATTTCCTTTGACTTCATGCTTGGTTTGTGCTCTGACATGCACTGTCAACTGTGGGACCTTATATATACAGGTGTGTGCCTTTCCAAATCAAGTCCAATAATCTGAATTTACCACAGGTGGACTCCAATTAAGCAGTAAAAGCATCTTAAGGATGATCCGTGGAAACAGGATGCACCTGAGCTCAATTTTGAGCTTCATGGCAAAGGCTGTGAATACTTATGTACCTGTGGTTTATTGTTTTGTTTTTTTCAATACGTTTGCAAGAATCTCAAAAAACTTTTTTCATGTTGTCATTATAGGGTGTGTAGAATTGTGAGGGAAAAAATGGATTGGATCCATTTTGGAATAAGGCTGTAACATAACAAAATGTGAAAGAATTTAAGCACTGTGAATAATTTCCGGATGCGCTGTATGCATCTTCTTCGAAAAGCGCATTGTACAAGATCACACATAGAGGTATAAGTGTAAGATCCCACTGGGTATAAACTCAATTCCCCCAAAAGGTTGGTACAATTCACACAAAATATTGTCTATATTCCAGGAAATTGCTCTGAGTACATATTAAATTGAAAATTCAACAAAAAAAAACATTAATACATCTCCTTTAACTGTATTTCATTCATGCATTTGAGGCAGCAGAAAATACATATCCAATTCCATTATTCTGCAAAACTGCTCGCGTCACAAACCAGCAGGGATCCATCGTGACCCTGTATTGTGTAAATTTGTCTAATAAACGCATGGATCCAGGACGCCATGTTGAGAAGCCCTCCATAATACTAATAATGCCCCATGTTTGGTCTCTTCCACTGCTGACACTGCACTCCTGTAAATATAATCAGCATATGTCAAAAAATTAGACTTACCGCTCCAATCCAGTGGTCTGGCATATAGAAGGTACATGTTTTTTTTTTTTTTTTTTCTCAGCCAGCGAAACGGTAGCGTAATTGGGCCATGTGGCTGACACGGGGGTCTAATTACGGGAGAAAGCAGAGAGGAGACTGTCAAGATTCCCCGGAGAGAGTTTGGGAAAGACCTCGGCTCTGGTCATATCAACAAATCTTAATCAAAAGCGTGAAATTGTCAGCTGTCACACAGGTTTTGTGATCTGCGCGTGCACCCAGCCCCTCCTCATACGGTCGGGAAGGTGAGGTGCATAAACAGGAGAGGATTTCGCTCCGTGTGTCTGGCAACGAGGACAAGTGTCATGTGTGCTGTGGGGAAGAGCCGCAAACTTAACAGTGAAGAAGCTTTGTTTTTGTTGTACAGCCAGCTTTTTCCACCATTGTTATAAAATAAGCAGCATAACTAGCGTATGTAACAGCTCAGTTTACATTGCATTTTGGATTTTTGGGAATATATGACTTAATGAGTTTAAAATTTGACTTCCTGTTTACAGTAGATCATGATATCACACTTTAAGGATTTGATAAAAATACCCTGTTGTATTTAATGCCCAAACGGTGGATAGGATCTGTCTGTCCTTCTACCTGGTTTGCTCTAACCCTAACCCAGTAAAGGGGAAACCCGAGCACCCGGAGGAAACCGGAGTAGACACGGAGAGAACATGCAAACTCCCCACAGAAATGCTGTGTTTGGAGGAGGAGATGAACCAGCGCGCTCGGAATTGAAGGGTGAATCAAGGTGGAAGCCCTATGACTTGAATTGAACGTTGTATATTTGAAGCTCAGTATTATGTCTTTTTGTTTTTTACTTGTTTTTATAATCACTCAGCAGCACAGGGGAAATGGGTTAGGATATGTGGTGGTTGAAACATGAATTGAAACTTAGAAAAAGATTATGACTAAGTTCATAACAGACCATTTCACAGTATTCCACCCACATCAGAAATGGCATGCATAATAATAATAAGCACTTCCCATTGAGTCACCCAAGAATAATAATAATCTTAAAAGCCCCATTATCGATAACTGTGGCATAATAGGAGTGTACATTTGACACTCTTATGTGAATGCAGTTATTCATTTGCTAAAGTCTGGAAAGATACACATTATACATTCATTGCTGCGTTTTCTCCCTGACAGAAGGCCACTCCAAACAGGCGTTTGACCCGGGCTTAGTGGACCGGCCGGAAAGAGGAGGTTAAGTGCAACTAATGGAGTTTAAAATACAGTTTTAACAAATAAAAAGTGAACACATGATAATCTTGATGTCTTACAAGTCAGACAAAATAAAACGATTAGTATAAAAGGATGCCCAGCTCCTATGAGATTATAAGACACTATTCCCAGTCCCTAATATCAGTGGATGCAACTGTGTAATCAGTCCAGGAATCACAGATTGCCTTGACATAAAATCCTTTTTTGAAATGGTCTTTTAACTGAATATGTAAGTAAAAGAATAGGGCTGCGACATGGCAAAATGCTATCCACATTTTTAAGCAAAGCCAGATAATACCAGTGCTACAACTCTAACTGCAGGCGTCAGAAAAGTGTATAGCAATAATGAAGACCATTTTTGTAATAATTCTAATCACATTGAAAAACATATGACTCTACATCTCATGCGAGTCTGCTGACATTCTCTGTGATGGCTTTAATGTCCATCTTCTCTCCCCTTTGTGGCATAATCCCTCATTTAATACCGCGTCAACGATCCATTCTGCCAACATTAGCTATTAGCGTATGCATAGTCAGGCTGAACCAGGCCTAGCATTGAGCTAAAGGGCACTAATAACAAATGAGATGAGGCGCGATACTGAAGACTTTAATAGAAATGCATGCTAATCGCAGGCTAATGTTCTTTGCTACATGTGTGATACCTGGCTTGCGGGCACAATCTATCTGGTAGAAATAAAGACGCAAGCAATGGTTAGACTTGATGTCATTAGATTTGACCAAAGGATTACCGCCACATTTCATGTTAGCTTCCTTTGTTGTTGGCACCGAGTTAGTTGTGTGATGAATGGTTGTTGGTGGTGGCTGCTAAAAAATCAGCTGTAGTTGATTATACTGTATATAGTACATTTTGTGACTTGAGATCTTTTCTTCATGTGTAGGTCTGTAAATCCATTACACACTTAAACAATGCTTATTCTGGTCAATTTTCAGGCATTAAAAGACATTGGGCCTCATTCACGAATAACTTCGTAAGAAACTTCTTGAATTTCTTCTCAAGTTGTTCTTCAGTAGATTTCTAAGAAGACCCTACGTGGGATTCATCAACGCGCTCTTAAGCCGCTGCTTTGTTCGCAGCTGTTCTCTCAGATTGATGAATGCCAACTCCTCGTAAGTAGAGCGCGCGTGCCCGGTGCTTCATTAGCATAGGTACTTAGCATAGGTAACCGCCCGTTAATGCCCATATAAGGGACTGCAGGGCCGTGTGCAGACGCCAGAGGAAACAGCAACAGGCCTAAAGCAAAGAGTTACACGGAGCAAAAGAGTCACCCTTTTTTCTTCTTTTGCCAGACTAGGGATAAAGTCATAAAATGTTGACTTAAAAGTCGAAATATTTTGAGAATAAAGTCGAACTAGCAAAATGATGAGATTAATCTCAAAAGTTTTAATTTAAAAATGAATCTCAAAATGTTATGAGATTAATCTAAAAGTATTTTGGACCCTCAGAGGAGATCCAGCGCTGAGACCAATGCAGACCCGAGGAGAGACTGGAGAGACCAGCACACAGAAACCAGAGCGGACCGAGGAGACACCGCATAGACTGAGACCAGCGCGGACCGAGGAGAGACCGCATAGACTGAGACCAGCGCGGACCGAGGAGAGACCGCATAGACTGAGACCAGCGCGGACCGAGGAGAGACCGCATAGACTGAGACCAGCGCGGACCGAAGAAAGACCGCATAGACTGAGACCAGCGTGGACCGCATGAGACCAGCGCGGACCGAAGAGAGACCGCAGCGACTGGAGAGACCATATGGAGAGACCAGCGCGGTCCTCCTGCTGCAGCAGTATATATTCCATTGTTTTGTGACCCGTGGATGGATAAATGTCCCCTATCAATAGAATGGGGTCACTAACGGCATGATTTCCAATGTATTTGATAAAGCGTTGGCGCATTAAGTTTACAAATGAATTTAAAAAATGACTAAATTACCATAAACAATGAAATAAATAAATACATACATCAATATGGCAAACATATCACTGTAATGTTGTGTTTTATTGAACTTCACAACACGAGCGTGCGAACATGTCGGCACTGAATGTGCGTAAGAGTGCTCCTGAGCACTCGTAGCATTTGTACTTACCCAAGAGAAATTCTGCTTACGAGAAATATTCGTGAATGCCACATTCTTCGTAAAATCCTCGTAAGTAGGATTTACACACAAATTTGTTTGTAAGAACCGTTCGTGAATGAGGCCCATTGACTTTTTTCTGGTTCTTCAGGAAATTGCGGAATATCTTCTACAACTAGACACTTTTGTGGCCCCACCTCCTTCTAGAAACATTTCACAGATGAGAGTGGCAGATTTTCTACTTATATATACATACTCTGAATTTGTAACTTTTTTTGGCTATCTGTGTTACAGGTTTCTCAGAGAAATTACTGAATGTTTGACCTAAAAGAAGCTATTTTGTTACATTGGATCACTGTATTCATATGTTTTCTCCTAATTCATACCCACACCTAGATGTCACAATAATTGTGCAAAGTGCGTTGTTCATTCTCATTAATAGATAGAGATCAAATTCACTCAAACAAGAAGTAAGTACATTTTGGACTCAATGACAAAAAAATTAGGCAACAAATGATTGACTTGGTTTGGTTCCTTTTTCACATTAATATGCCCATCTACATAGTTTTACAGAAAACAATTCCATGTCTAGTGTCTCAGTGTAACTCCCGATGTTGATGTTCACAACAGAAAGTTGCCTTCTGGTAGTCTTCTCTATCTTCATGCAAACCTGTTCCCTGCATTTGCTTATATTGCGAGCAGCTGCCCGTAATGAAGGACCCTCCACTTTCAAAGATCTTTATTGTGCGATTAGCCCCGAGCGGCGGCCTCAACAACCCTCCACGTCCAACCTCCTGTAAGTGGCACCCAACGCGTATGAAATATTCAACAGCCATTCAGTAAGCCGCCTCGTCATTACTGTGTCACCTCCAGTCTTCTCCAAAGCCTACAATCAAGAGAAGGGCCCTTTTAAAGCTGGACGTCCCATTCGGGGACATTGGAGCCTGAATAAAAGTGTCAGTCAAAAGGTCTT
Organism: Knipowitschia caucasica; assembly: GCA_964034765.1. Taxonomy (NCBI): domain Eukaryota; kingdom Metazoa; phylum Chordata; class Actinopteri; order Gobiiformes; family Gobiidae; genus Knipowitschia; species Knipowitschia caucasica. The sequence goes on along the minus strand of OZ035834.1, from coordinate 28,547,866 downwards.
CCACTCAGATCGAGATTGTAGCCTTGAATATTTGGCAACCTGTGTTTGGATTCATGAGCGATTGCAGTTAGACAGTTGCATTTGCGGAGTTGAACGGAGGAAAATGGGAATCAGTATGAGAAATCAAAGTGTTCCTTTTCAGATCATTACGATCAGAGACATTTCCTTTCATATGGAGTTACTTTTGCAATTCTAGTTAGCTAGTTTGAGGTGTCACGATATGGTCAAATGTATGTAACATTCCAGACTCCAGGGAACACAAGTGATCTGCTTGTTCCATACTGTATCATAGCTGACTCCTGTTCTTTAGTCATATTATTAGAATTCACATGCATGCCTGTTTGACCACACTCACATCCAAAGAGTAGCTTTTTCACACACACAAGGTGGATTACTGCAGCAGCCAATCATCTAAAAACAAAAAAAGCTGGTGTTCCATCATGCAGAGGGTTAGGGTGCGGTTTGGAAGAAAAGAACACATGTCCAACAGGGCTCCAAGACCAGTAAACTCAGGTTTAAGTCATGTATTATTAAAGTAAGTAAGAATGTTGCTAGTTCTTGCTTTAGAAAATTCTCACAATATGAAAAGTAAAGCTCACTTCATCATGTTCACTTTAAAAACTGTTTAAAAGCATGAAAAATATAACCGGCTCTTCATAAACACCACTTTAGACATTGTTACACATTACTTAAATCCTAATTATTCACCGTATTGTGTTTATTGCTGAACACACCCCAACAGTATCTACACAAAGTCTTTACAAATGAACGAGTGACCTCACAAAGCTACATCTCTGTTATCTACTTTGATTGCCTGACCCTTTCCACGCAAAACTCCACACACGTTGAGGGATTCCGTTAGCCCGCTGATCTCTCCTACCTCTCGTATGCGACTTTGATTAATATCATTACAAGCCAATGACATTCTCATCACTCACTCTATGCGCACACCTCTCCACCTCTCCTCCTGTCATATCATTATCCCTCGCTCTGAAGCCGCCAATCTCGACAGTCCACAATGGCAAACTTCATTTCACCTTTCATCCATTTGCATTTCTTACACTTAATCTACCCTCCGCAATTACTCGCTGCGCGTAACAGCTTATGACGTCTCGCATTTTAACTAGGGTCCTTCCCCAAACACAACTGAGCTAACATTGATTTATTACCGCGGTTTATATAACTCATATTAGCAATGCATAGCTCTGGCAAAAGGGATTAGCGCGTTTATTTCAGTCAGCGAGATGATCCTGTCATTAATGGTCGATACTTTTGGTGACGAATCATAGCCAGACGAAGGGAGAGAGGAAAAAATAAGCTATATCAGGGCCGCGCAGCTTGCTACCGTTATCTGCGTTCGACCCTCGTTTCCCGGCTTCGCACGTGGACTAGCCAAGCAGCGCACGTCAAATCTGGATTAGCCCGTCAATCAACGCTCCCCTGTATTGTGTTACCAATTTCTTCCCCAAATGTCACGAGATGGGAGTCATTTCTCGGCTAATTGCGTCGCGCGCCGTTTTCGCTAATGCTGTAGCGGTTTTTAATGGTTCGGTTACATTGATATTGGCTTTTGTTTAGGGAGGATGTGAAATGAGAATGTTCAGAAGAGGAGTAGTAGTTCAAAATGGCAACCAAAACAAAGAGGGGAGAGGATGACATCAATTATTTGGGGTATGTATTAAGGGGGGAAAGGCTTGGGAAGTGTCAGCGTGTTACATAGAAGATCTGTGTCAAGGCCAAACCAATGCAATATGAGGGATTTTCTCTCCTTTGACATGTACTTTTAAATAGGGCTAGGGTTCAAACGTGACAAATTCGGCTTAAATGCTTTACCATGGCGCAAATGCAGGCCAAGTTAACAATAGTAGCCTCCAGGAATTTAGTTTTGTTGTAATCTTTTCTTGTATTAAACATTTTCCATTACATTCATGTCAGAGGCAGGATTACATTACAGAGACGAACACTGAAGTGACTTCATCGTTCAAAAATAGTTGCATGTTTCAAATAAAGGAGATACATGCAGTTTGTTGGGTTATTTATTATGAAAGTAGTAGGTTTGCTTAAAATATGTTACCCATAATTTTCCAAAAAAGTTTAATAGAAGTTTTGACCACAACAGTAAAAGAAAGATGAAAGCACAATGATAAATGAGTCGGTGAGAAAACATTGTGGGACCCCTTTCTTTTGGGGTATAACAATGTAAGGTTTTTTCAATTCTCTACAAAAAACAGATTAGATGGAGAGCGTTTGTGAACAGCAGTTTTCAGGTCTTCCCATAGATTTAGGTCTGGAAAAAGCCATTGAAACTCTCCAAAGTCCCAAGTCATTCTCAGATACATGGTTGCATTTCTGATCAGCTGTGTTTTGGTAAGTTTACAGTGATGCCATACTTTTGTAATTTACAAATAATGAATAGAACTGTGTTCATGATTAGAAAAGAACCACAAAAAGTAGAACTGTGTTCTGTGATAGACTCAACATTTGGGAAATTAAGATTAAGAGATCCTTTATTCATCCCACAGTGGGGAAATTTCAGGGAAATCATTGTTTAACCTAACTCTACTGTAAACTTCTCCACAACTTCATCCTTGAACTGTGCTCCTTGGACTTCATGATGGTCCATCGACTCCCTCTGTCTGCTGTCGTTGTGTCCTTGGCAAGACACTTAACCTCTGGGAACACCAGCCACAGTGGGGCGGCTGCGGCTGTAAAGTGCCAAACTGCCGTTGTGTCCTTAGGCAAGACACTTTACCCCCATTGCCTAGAATGAGTCTGGTGTGTGTGAATCGTTGGTGGTGGTCGGAGGGGCCGATGGCGCATACTGGTTGCCTCGCTTCTGTCAGTGTGCCCCAGGGCAGCTGTGGCTACAGTAGTAGTTTATCACCACTGTGTATGGAGAGAATGCATGCACATGTAAAGCGTCTTTGAGTGTCAGAAAAAGCGCTATATAAAACCGATGCATTTTTATTATTATTATTATTATAGCTCTGAAGTCAGCACAAAATAGCTGTTGTTGAGAGATTGGGACTTTTCAGTTTCATTTTGCTTTCACTTCACTGTTGGTTACTTTGTTCTGGTCTATCAAAAAATAGATATCCTAAATGTTTGTAGTTGTAAATATAAATAAAGTTATAAAAATAAAAAGTCCATTAACTCTGCTCCAACAACCACAATAAAAATATACATATTAGTCACATCGCTACAAAAGACGGAGGGTTTAAAGAACTAGGAAAAAGTAGCGGCTTACAGTTACAGTATGCAGTGTGACCTACAAGCAGACAAGACAGCATGGCATGATAATACACTTTCACTAAAATGATGTAATACTAGCTAAAAGCTCAAATTAGTCCATTTTACATGACATTAAATTTCTTTGCCCAAACCCCTTATTTCTATTTACTTTTCCTCTCACACGTGTCGTCTCAACAAGCCGCCATTGCTCCCTGGACTCTGCATGCCCTGCCCAGCCCTGGCTCTATAGTCCCTGTCCCCTGGGGGCTCCTGTCAGCTGTCTCCTCCTCACCTCATATATGTATGTGTATGTGTGGGCTCCGCTGAACAAGAGCCAATTTGACGCGCTCCACCGGGCCGTGACGCTGCACCGTGAGCTAGCACCTCTCTTTATTCCCCTAATGGTTTCCCTTCCACACTCCTCCAGACCCCGGGGCCCCCTCCCCACACACACGCACACACACAAGGGCCCCTCCCTAGACACCGCTTATATGGCTCCCTCATGTAAATAGACACACCGCCGATTCGAGGGAGGGAGAGGGAATCGGTCACTGGAAAGCAGCAAGAGAAGGATGGGTGAGAGAATAGTTGCTGTCAGCAAGTTGGAAATGCAGACAGCAGCAGGGAGAGTATGAAATCTCAAGACGTTTTGAACATCCAAAGATTTATTCTTCTGCGTAGCTTTTGTCTTCTTCTTTTGTCCAGTTTATTATCTGTAAGTACAAGTACACATTACTTGTATAAATGTTTCATGTTTGGAAGCTAATATTTACTTTTTGATAAGAGTGTCATGGTGTGGACATTTTGACCTGGTTTTATTTTGATATATATTATGTAGTTTGAGTTTTCTTCCTGCCTGTCCTGTTGATTGTTGCCCCGCCCTAATGTGATTCACCTGTGTGTCCCTGTGTGTATATATACCCTGTGCCTTTCCTCACTTGTTGTCTGTCTATTGTCTCTACCACGTTTGTCCTGTCTTCAGTTCTGGTGTTTTTACATTACCTTGGATTTAAAAGAGAACATTTTTGAAACATTGTATACAAGCTAAAAACAGAATGCCTGTATTTTGGCAAGTTCGAAATTTGTTTTGGAAAACACCAATTATTTTAGAGGGTAATTGACGTCAGGAGTGCCATTTTCTGGCAACTGGGATAAATTTGAGAATATAACATGAAATTGAAAGTATGCTAGCCTGGTTGTACCGCACCATAGTACAAATTTCATTTCATACTAAGGTCTGGATTTGCTCCATTGAGCTCCGTGAACAGGTGGGAGGGGTTAGCTCCTTTTGCAGATTGAAACGATTGGATCTGAGTTTACCGTGACGTATGTAATGCGCCCGAGTCTGTTGTTAGCATTTAGCATTTAGCCTAGCCATCTCCTTTGCTGCTAACGGAGCCCACGGGGAGTAGCGCCACAATGTTTACCAGCGATTACATTTGCTAAACATTCCTCTTGCTCCTGCTTCAATTTCTTGATAGAACCAGACCGGATTACTTTACTATCGCATTCTTCGCCATTGCCAAAATACAACCTGCCCGTTCGGCGCAAACTCTTGACGTCATCGGCACCGACCTACAACACCCGCCTTCCGTGCTCTCTGAGTAGCCGGTTGAAATACGACCAATTGTATTCGCTAACACAGGGACCAGACCCAGACGTTACATGCAGTGAAATGATGATTGAGCGGAGTTTACGGATGGCTATGGCCAGGCTAAAAGTATGCAAGTATTGACACAAAAAGAAGACATTTTCTATTTCCTATATACTAATATTATGTCTACATGGCGTTGAGACAAATTCAACACTGATATTGCTGTGCAAGGGAAGGGGGAAATGTAGTGACAAAGATTGCTGATTGGGCTAATATTCGCATCCGTTGTTCCACATTCGCACTAACAAACACACACTCATTCTTTAGTGATAGGGGAAACCGGAGCACCGGGAGGACACAGGACAAACATGCAAACCCTGCAAAGGACTGGATTTCAACATTGTCAGAAGCCTGTGTCACATTTCCAGGAAGATCTTTTCAGATTTTAGCTGCATAAATCTGAAATGCTGCCTTCCCATGTTTTAATTCTGACTCCGAGTTGGTTAATAGGGCACTAACATGTCACAGATCTACTTTGGTGCAAGGCCATGGACTTGAATAGACTTAAGTCTATTCTCTGAGCCACAAGAAGGAAGGGACCTGAGGACGGGACTAATGTGATGATACTTCCTTGTTCTAGTCAGGACTCAAGGTGCAGCGTTTAGTATTGACCAGATGGGCACAGGTGACACAGGGCGACAGTGGCTCAGTTGGTAGAGCATTGGCCTATGACCCTGAAGGTCGTGGGTTCGAGACCACCATAAGACCTTCTTTACGACTCCAACTGATGACTGCTGTCGTTGTGTCCTTGAGCAAGACACTTAACTCCACTTTGCCTGAAGCCCCCACTGAAAGATCTCGGCTCCTGTGGACTCACCACCTGCAGGGGGATCAGTGAGGGGCTGGTGCTCTGTGTACTGGGTGCAGCTTTGACTGCCACCCCCCCAACCCAGAAATGGATTAAGGGGAAGAAAATGGATGGATGGATAAAACACAGGTGATGCTACTTTATGTGGCTGTTAAAGTTCATTGTTCTAGAGCAGGGATCTCCAACCTTTTTGAATCAGAGAGCTACTTTTATGAATCAGAGGCAGAGAGCTACTCCTTTTCGCATCATAATAAAATCAATGTAATAATTACAACAAAACACATGTAAAAAATATTATTTATACTTATAATTTAATTTAATTGAATCATTCAGGATCATGTGTTGAATTCAAAATCCTATGGGGAGCTACCTGAAAGGGGCTGGCGAGCTAAAGATTGGAGACCCCTGTACTGAGTCATTCACTTCTTCTCAACGACCCTTATGGCAGTTTGTCGCATTTGCATCACTTCTATTTTCACCAAAATCACAAAAAAAACTGTTAGCTGCTAAACAGCTATATAAATAGATATGCAACCCATTACATTTTTAATTGGTGAAAACGTCTCCCTAAATAGTTTTAATTAGGATGAGTCACATCAGTGTTGTTACGGACAAAGTCCTTTTGGTTTTGGTGTTTTGTTTCTCCTTGCCTCCACCTCTCAGACCCTCCCACCTCCAGCTGAGTGACGTCCCACTCACACCTGTGGGTAATCTGCTGGGAGGTATAAAGGGCCGGGATCGAGACCAGGCTGACGCTCTCTGCCACTTCGACCGTCCGTTGGACCAGTGGGTCCTGTGTCTGTACCTCACCCCTTTTGGAGCATTTTGTTTTGTGATTGAACAGTGGTTCTTTTGCACCTATTTTAATAAACCATTTGCTTTTTGGACCTCCGCCTCCCGTCTCTGTTCCACACCCGGTTTTATTTTTGTTACTGAGCCACACTCCTAGACACCACCACCTTGTGGCTCGTAATAGTTGGGGGCTCGTCCGGGATGACAGATCGCTCACAGTCTCATTATAAGATAAGATAAGATAAGATTGCTTTATTTATCTCACAGAGGAGAAATTTACATGTCACATTTGGCATGGATAGAGACACTCAGATTGTGCAAAGGGAGGAAATGTGCAAACATGTTACATGCAGGATATATGTACAATAAAGTGACAATAATTATGTACAACAAAAGTGACAAGTGTCAATTGGAAACAGTGTCAATAGTAGTGCAGGTTTTCGCACAGTGATCATTTAAAGTGACTTATTGTACAGTCTCCCAGCGGTGGGGATAAAGGCCCTGCGGTAGCGCTCCTTCCTACACTGAGGGTGTCTCAGTCTTCCACTGAAGGAGCTCCTCCGCTCCTCTACAGTCCTGTGCAGTGGGTGGGTGGTGTTGTTCATGATGGAGGTGGCTTTGACTAGCACCCTCCTGTCCCTCACCTCCTCCACAGAGTCCAGGGAGCAGCCCAGAGTGGAGCTGGCCCTCCTGACCAGCTTGTTCAGTCTGTTTCTGTCCCGCTCTGTGCTGCCCGGGGCCCAGCACACGGCAGCGTAGTAAATGGCAGAAGCTACCACAGAGTCATAAAAAGTCCTGAGCAGAGGCCTGCTCACTCCGAAGGACCTCAGCCTCCTCAGAAGGAAGAGGCGACTTTGGCCCTTCTTGTGCAGGGCGTTTGTATTATGGGACCAGTCCAGTTTATTGTTAATGTGAACACCCAGGTACTTGAAGCTGTCCACCAGCTCAATGTCCTCCCCCTGGATGTTCAGCAGCGTGTGGGAAAGTGGTTTTCTCCTGAAGTCGACCATCTCCTTGGTCTTACTGGTGTTCAAGCACAAGTGGTTGCGCTCACACCAGTCGACAAAGTCCTTGATAACCGACCGATATTCCAGTTCGTTCCCCTCAGACACACAGCCCACGATGGCGGAGTCGTCGGAGAACTTCTGCAGGTGACAGCTGTGTGTGTCGTGTGTGAAGTCTGAGGTGTAGATGGTGAAGAGAAACGGTGAGAGGACAGTGCCCTGAGGGGCCCCAGTGCTGCAGGCTACCACCTCAGACTCACAGCTGCGCAGCCGCACGTACTGTGGTCGGTCTGAGAGGTAGTTGATGGTCCATGCAGTGAGGCTACTGTCCACTCCCGCGTCCTCCATCTTCCCCCGCAGCAGTGCCGGCCTGATGGTATTGAAAGCGCTGGAGAAGTCGAAAAACATGACCCTCACAGCGCTCCCGGCGGGCTCCAGGTGGGAGAGCGTCCGCTGCAGGAAGTAGATGACGGCGTCCTCTACTCCGATGTTGGGTCTGTAGGCGAACTGCAGCGGGTCCAGGGTGGGGCTGACCACGGAGCGGAGATGGGTGAGGATGAGCCACTCCATTGTCTTCATCAGGTGGGATGTCAGTGCGACTGGTCTGTAGTGAGAAATTGCCATGTACGACACTCTGAGCAGGAATTCCTTTGTGAGCCTCCTTAAACTGCTACGTTCAGTCTGAATGGTCTGAAAGATTTCTTCGACAGCCAAAGGAATGACTCCTGGGTCCAAAAAGTAAAAGGTTTATTAAAAGAGGTGCAAAAGAACCACTGTTCAATCACAAAACAAAATGCTCCAAAAGAGGTGAGGTGCAGCGACAAGACCCACTGGTCCAACGGACGGTCAAAGTTGCAGAGAGAGTCAGCCTGGTCTCGATCCCGGCCCTTTATACCTCCCAGCAGATTACCCACAGGTGTGAGTGGGACGTCACTCAGCTGGAGGTGGGAGGGTCTGAGAGGTGGAGGCAAGGAGAAACAAAATACCAAAACCAAAAGGACTTTGTCCGTAACAAGTGTGCATATTGTTCTTTATTAATTTTCTTACATTCAGTTGTTTATAACTAGAGAGCTACGTTTGCAGCCATTAATGTTTGAATCAGAAAGAAAATGACTTATATTTTTATCCTTAGTGCATGTTTCCATAAATATTCTACTTGATTTCACATTCCGAAAGATGCAATGCTAGGGTAACAAGTCTCATTGTCATGTTTAAGGCTCGCAAATAATGCATGTTTTCTTTAAGCCGGCAGGAGGTTTCCATGTTTATCGCAAAAACCTAAATGAGCACAGTCCCGCCAAGGGTCAAGACGCCTCACGTCAAATGTACTTAAAAACCCAGCAATCCATGCACACGAACAGGAACTAAATTTTGATTTTCTTCTAACATGCCGGGTTCATTGCATGCTTGTTGTCGTTGCTTTCTTGAAAATTACGCGGGTGGCATGCGTGGGGAGAGGAGGGGGTGGGCTGCTAATTTAAGAGGCTTAATAATGACCCCCCGCTAGTCACGACGGGGTTGGCCTTCACTCGCCCATCACATCACACGCATGGGCTGAGGCGAGAGCGGCGGCCCTGACATTTCTGACACGGCCCGCCACCACTTACCGTCAAGCCGAAGCCCCCCGCTGTACGCTACCTGCCACGGACTGCATTGTTCTTTTTAATGCAAATGAGACAAAAACGCATTTAAAAAGAGCAATTAGACCAATCAGATAGCATAGAGATAAGGATTGGCAAATCAGCGAGGAGGATAATAAGTGCTTTTTGGAACAGTTTGTCTGGAGCTCAGTACTGGGGATTTGTAGAGTGAAACGTGGAAGACTTTACATTATTATGCATTGCTTGTTTGTTATGTTGCCCATACACTATATTGAGAGTATTTACTCAGACATTTCATGTTTTGACATTTCATGTTTTATTTCAGACTGTGGAATCATTTATTGAGAAAATATATGGTTAAACATCTGTGGCGATATTGGTATTGGTATCAGATTGGTACCAATACGGCACTTTGAGGTTTCTGCATTGTATAATTAGTCTCTGTTTTAATTCAAATTCTAGATTATTTGTTCTTATTTTTATATTGCTTAATATTGGGTATCGTCAGTGCAAGTTTCAAATCAGTAAGGGTATCGGGACTGGATAAGCTGGAACAGTGCCTTCCAAATTCAAATATCACTGAGAGTAAAGCTGTGCCCTTAAATAAAAAGACTGCAATTTCAAAACATATTTTAATGTCACCAATAACGTGGTAGTAACAGTGAGAGGAATGTTAAGGAGTATCAAATATACAGTTGTGTGCGAAAGTCAGGGCACCCCTTTAAAAACAGCATATTTTATATAGGGGCGACAGTAGCTCAGTTGGTAGAGCATTGGCCTTAAGGCCAGAAGGTCGTGGGTTCAATTCCCACCTCTGCACCTTCTCCACCGACTCCCACTGATGACTGCTGTCGTTGTGTCCTTGGGCAAGACACTTAACCCCACTTTGCCCAAAGCCCCCACTGAAAGATCAAGGCTATGCTCACACTCAGAGAGCAGCCGTCCTCCTGTGGACTCACCACCTGCAGAGGGTCAGTGAGGGGCTGGTGCTATGAGACTTGGGTGGCATCTCTGATTGCCACCCCCCTGACCCAGAAATGGATTAAAGGGTAGAAAATGGATGGATGGATGGATGGATATTTTATATATTTAAAAATCTATATTCATATTTACTGTCTCTCTGGTATATGGGAAAAAAAGACACTATTGTCAGGAAACATTAATGCATAGTTACATTTTATTTTATAAATTGAACAAAATTACAAAAATTAAAAACATAATTTTGGCATGTGCAAAAGTCGGGGCACCCTGAGAGTTTCAAAGTGTCAGATTCTTTTTACAAGCTCAGACCTCTACCAGCTCATTGGTCCTGAAGCATGTGTCAACAATTGTCATTAGGGAGTGCCAGCTGGTGCCAATTTGAGGGTTTCTTAAATACGGCGACTCCACAAACCTTGTACAAACACTCAGCAACCATGGGTTCCTCTAAGAAGCTGTGTAAGACAGAAAAAATGAAAGTAATTGATGCCCACAATGCCGGGGAGGGCTACAAGAAGATAGCAAAGCGTTTTCAGCTTGCAGTTTCCACAGTGCGAGGCATAATTAAGAGATGGCAGGTGAGGGGAACTGTGGAGGTCAAGAAGAGATCTGGAAGACCAAGGAAACTCTCGGAGAGAACAGCTCGTAGTCTGGTCAGAAAGGTAAACCAAAACCCACATTTGACTTCAAAAGACCTCCAGGAAGATTTAGCAGACTCAGGAGTGGTGGTGCACCCTTCCACTGTGCGCCGATACTTGCACAAACAAGACCTTCATGGAAGAGTCTGCAGAAAAAAACCTTATCTACGACCTCATCATAAAATACAACGTCAAAAATATGAAACAGAACATCTACAGTACAGAAGCCTGATGACTTTTGGAAACAAGTGCTGTGGACTGATGAAGTTAAAATAGAACTCTTTGGCCACAATAAGCAAAGGTATGTTTGGAGAAAAAAAAGCATTTCATGAAAAGAACACCTTGCCAACTGTTAAATATGGGGGTGGATCCATCATGCTTTGGGGTTGTGTTGCAGCCAGTGGGACAGGAAACATTGCTCGGGTGGAGGGAAGAATGGATTCAATTAAATACCAGCAAATTCTGGAGGCAAATATCACAGCATCTGTAAAAAAGCTAAAGCTGAAAAGGAGGATGGCTTCTACAACAGGATAATGATCCTAAACATACCTCCAAATCCACCATGGACTACCTCAAGAAACGCAAGCTGAAGGTTTTGGAATGGCCTTCACAGTCTCCCGACTTAAACATCATCGAAAATCTGTGGGTAGATCTTAAAAGAGCTGTGCATGCAAGACGTCCTAAGAATATTGCAGAACTGGAAGCCTTTTGCAAGGAAGAATGGGGAAAAATCCCAAATAATAGAATCCAGAAACTTGTTGTTGTTGGCTATAAAAAGCGTTTACAAGCTGTGATATCTGCCAGAGGGGGTGTTACTAAGTACTGAAGGTACTGATGCTGTAGAGTGCCCCGACTTTTGCACATCCCAAAATAATGTTTTTAATTTTTGTAATTTTGTTCAATTTATAAAATAAAATGTAACTATGCATTAATGTTTCCTGACAATATTGTCTTTTTTTTCCCATATACCAGAGAGACAGTAAATATGAATATACATTTTTAAATATATAAAATATGCTGTTTTTAAAGGGGTGCCCTGACTTTCGCACACAACTGTATAGCTATTTATTAACAATTTATTTTGTGGGACAATCAGAACTCCCAGCCCGAACTCCCGGTAAAAGACTGTTTTACTAGTTAACATATATGACACAGTGTAATTAGGTACAGCGTTGTCAAGAACATAGGAGAAATCAGCAACATTTATTTGGAGACACCTTTTTCTTTAAAAAGCAGATCATGATAGGCAGGCCAAAATAAAACCTCGTAAATATTGGACAAAACAAAAAACATCAACAATGAATACTTATCTTTGTAAAGTAATCCATACTATCTTGCAACCTGTTTTTTTTTATCTAATGTACTGTACATCTGTAGCTTGTGTCACAGCAACACATGGAGGTGGAGAAGCCATTTTAGCAGAACCATGCTGTTCAAAGCATACTGTAGGCTGCTCCACACGTGTCCACTGCAGCCCAATTTAAATGTCTGTTCATCACAATCACTTTTACGCTCCAGCTCCACTACCATTTAATTCACATGTCACACCGGCTCGGGGTTATGCTTGTCATGGGGAAGAGGAAGCAGAGGCAGCGGAAAGAAATATTCTGCATTAGAGTAAATAGTATTGTTGTTGGTACAGTATATCCACTTCATGGACACGTTTAGCAAGACTTATGTCAAAATACTTTCAAACATAATCATTCCACAATATTTGTGTTCATCTTCAGAAAAGTTTGGCATTTCTTATTAAATGAAACCATTTAAGAAGAATTTGATTATGGTGGGCGACAGTGGCTCACTGGCCTTTGGGCCTTCAGGTGTCGTGGGGTCGAGCCCACAACGAGACCTACTTCACGACCCCCACTGATGTCTGCTGTCGTTGTGTCCTTGCGCAACACTCTTAACCCCACTTTGCCTGTAGCCCCCGTGGAATGGTCAAGGCAGCTCAGAGTAGAAAAGCCGTCCTGTTGACTCACCACCTGCAGGAGGATTAGTGAGGGGCTGGTGCTATGTGAATTGGGTCCAGCTCTGACTGCCAGCGTTCTGACTCAGAAATGGATTAAGGGGAAGAAAATGGATGCACGGATGGATGAATAACACAAGTTGACCGCCAAAAAATGGTCAGGGGTTTCTCAACTGACTTAGACTAATTTTGGTGTTCTGAGTCCGAATATCACATGCATTTTGCTCTATCAGGTCAACTTTTTGAGATACAGCCATAGTGTTACGGATTACGTACGTCTACGTTTTACGTTTTGCGTGTGAGTTTCAATAACAAATCCGTAGCAACGAGGAGATATTTTATTATAAACAAATTAATCCAGATAAATCATAGAGGGTACAAATGAAACAAAAAAACATAAATTTGCTGCAAAAAAGATACTCCCTATTTATAGCCTCAATGTCCAGACACCCGGGAAAAATAACTTAAAGAGGGCACCCAATCCCTAAATTTGCGCTGCGACATGCTAAAAATATAACAAAGGGAAATGTTCCATCAGAACATGCGCCAAATGGAGGAGAGGTACCAGGGAAGGTGGGACGCAGTCATGATGGCGGACTACTGCTGGTCGCTGAAGAGGGACAACCCAGCAGCTGCTCACACACGGGAATCGAAGAAACGACGATTTATGCCACTTTTATTTCTTGAGGAAAACGGAAAAAACGTCAAGGGTTTCTCAGCTGATGATCCGCAGAAATGTTTTTTACGCAAAATCGATTTAAAAAAAAAAATCTGTAGAAAAAAATCCTGACCTGATTGAGCAAAACCATCAAAATCAGAGCATCAAAATTAGTCTAATTCAGCTGGAAAACCCTGGACTATTTTCAAAAAATATTTTTTTGTTACCCAGTGTAAAAGGACGAAATGGCTAGAATGGTAAAAGTAGGACATTGCATTCTGCTACAATTAGATTCCAATATGGGCAATCTTCAAAAGAGGCAGCTGTAAAGAGTGTAATTTGACTGTACAAATTCCAAAAAATAGAACAGAAAGCAGCTCTTTCCATGATGTAATAGGCCGAAGATACATCACAACACACACAATGGTATGCCGTTATGTGCTAGAAGCTCTTCATATTTGCATGGAATGGGATGCAGCTCAAACACACTCCAGGCCTGGTTTTGATGAGGGACAATGTTGTAACATGTTTAAAAGCTGTAAAAAGAAACATTTAAATAATGTCTCCTTTAAAACCCTGAACGAAGCATATCTCATCAAATGACCCATTCGCCCCACATACCTTCAGTCTCCTCTTTTTAAAGCTCCCACTGTATCCCTGTTTTATCACATCCAATTGCCACTAAAAGCTACTTATTACACCTCTCCCCTGGCCTCTCAAATCCTTATACCTTTAATTGACACAGGTCAGCAGCATTCTCACCACTATCACTATAAATAGACCCCGATGGGCACAGTGGGTGGACAATTTCCAAATCTCCATGCTGCTTGTCTCCGATCGATGCATTGATCGTGTGTGTTTGACAAACCAGCGTGGCGTCACTTACGGACAATGGCAAGAGCCCGGAGAGGCCGCGGATCTCAGCATGGTGGAGGTAAACACCCAGGGAATAGCACACATTCCAAATCCAATTGCGTGATCTTTTTGAGGGCCTAACAAGAAGCTATGGTTGCTATTATGGGCAGCGTGGAGCTTGTCAACGTGTGAAAGAGAGAAGGCTGTCAAAAAGAGTACAGAAGAGATGGGACAAAAAAATGTGTAAGGAACAGATATAAGCTCAGGGGTTGAATTACGTCTTTGAAATGTTTAGACCATGTTGCAAAATGTTAGGCAAGAAAGCATCCAGTAGAAGGCTAGCTGAAATCATTTTGTGGGAAATTGATTATAGAAAGATTGTAATGAATTGGGTATCGGTTTGATGATATCGACCCAAAACATGTGTGATTTGTAATACATGTGTGATATTACAGTTTAGGCTTGTGCAGTGAGTCCTAAAAAGACGTAGGTTATCGTTCTTTAAAATGTCTTTCTTTTTACGTTTTCTCTTCTTTTTCACAGGAACAGTCTGAAAAGAAACCCTCTCTCAGGGTTATTTGATGAAAATTATTTTACAAGACTGTTATTGTTGTTAATTGAACTTCAAGCCAAAGTTTTTTATTTTTTTTTTTATAAAACTTTTTTTTTATTATTTTTTTATTAGGGAACATTTCAACATGGAGAAAATACAGCTGAACTACTACGTCCCGCAGTTCTCAAAGTGCATAGTGCGCAAGTGCGCGATTTGGGACGGGCCCACAATAGCAGCAGTAGACTTTTATGTGAAATATGACTTGGTTGGACAAGTAAACAACATTAGTTGCCATATAGATGTTATTTCTTTACTTGGAGGCCCCTCTCAGTATGTTATGAACATCTTCATTCTTGACAGACCTGAGTAAAAAGCGGAACTCCACTCTGCAGCTCTTATTGAATGAACTCAAAGTTGTGGACAAAATATTTGTGACAGGCCATGGAAAAAAAGGGCTAATTTCAGCAAATCCACCAAGAAGAGTGGATTCCCGTGGAGTACAGAATAAAGTTTAAAATCCTTCTTTTAACATACAAAGCCTAAAATGGCTTGGTTCCTTCTTATCTTCAAGACACGTTAGTGTCATTTCAACCAAACCGAGCACTGCGCTCGCTAAAAGCCAGACGTCTGGTGTAGGGATGTAAATCGGTGACTGTTTAACCGGTGGTTGACCGTCACAGCGTTAACCGGACAAAGCTGTCGGTTAAAAAATAGAAAAGGGGAGTGGGGAGGTCTCTTAATAACGCTATTTTAAGCCCTATTTGCACGGTGTGACGAGCGGGTCCGTCTCTAGCTGTGTGCGCCAATGTATTATAAACTCCGGGCCGACTCTCATGCCGCACGCGCCACATATGCACGCGCACACACACACACATACACACACTTTCCCCCTCTCCATACGTAACATCCACACGCATCATCTCTCCCCTCTGTTACCGTCAAAGTTGCACACTGGTGCGGGTCAGAACTACACTGGAGCTTACATTTACACACACATACACACACACATACACACACACATACATGTATTGTACACACACACACGTAACTGTCTGTCGCGCTCCTCTGTGTTACGGAGCCCAAAGGATTCGCGCAAATACGCGGCTCCAGTCAAACCATATGGACCATGTTTGTGTTTATGGTCCTTGGCATTAGATCAGCTCCACACACATCACTTGTATTTAAACTTTTGCGAAGACCTGCGAGACGCGGCTTGTCACTCGCTGCTCTGACCATGTGGACGAGCCATTGTTTGCTGTTAAAAAGTTTTTTAACAGCACAGAAGAATAGGAAGATTAAAAAAGCAGTTCTCTGTGCGCAAAGATGCCGAAACAGTTGCTGGTTTTGGCGCCGCTGTCTCGGTTCTGGTCCTGTTAGAACGCTCAGCTGCACTTATGAGAAGTACGCGGCTCGAAATGGCAGTTATTTCTAAGAACGTGGAATATTTTAAACTACGCGGTTAACCGGTTTCAACCGGTTAATGAGGCTCGGTGGTCAGTCATGAAAATTCATAGTTTTTTACATCCCTAGTCTGGTGGTTCCTAAGGTCTCAAAAAGCACTGTCGGTGGCAGAGCATTTAGCTACCAAGCTCCTTTACTGTGGAATCAACCTCCCATCCAAAAAAAATTTTCTAATGAGTTCATAAAAATGCTAATTACTACATACAAGTTGTATTATAATCCGTAATTTTCTGGGTAGAGACTTAGCGAGACGCCCGCTCTCCTCCACTCACAGAACGAGGGGCAAACAAGCCGCGTCCTCTAGCTTTTACAGCGCTGGTAAGATAAGATAAGATACGATAAACCTTTATTAGTCTCACAGTGGAGAACACTAGGGCTTTGACACTAGGGCTTTGACTTTGAAATTCAATATTCAAATATAATTTGAAAATTAAAAAAAATATATATACATATATATTTGAACGAATATTAGACAGCCCTTTATATTCGAAATTGACTGCAAATAAAATAGTTATCTTCCAAAGGTTTCGCCGTGACGTGCTAGGTGGGTAACAGCTAAGCTAGCTAGTTCAAAAACTCTCTGGAACTACATGAAAACTGAACAAAGAATTCTGAACATCAGCGGTGAGTTACCCATTTATATACTGAACCTAAATCCATAATCAGATCCTCTTCAAATGTGTCCTAAAAGGTTCGTTTCATGTTAATGGTTACTTCCGGATTTATCGCGATCGCTTTTTGTCACATTAAAAGAGGAGTTTTGTCATGAAAACGTAAACAGATAATTCTGAAAACCTCCGTGCATTTGTGTTAAGAATGTATATGTATAATGTATTCCTCGATTAAAATTTAAAGGTGTTAGTTGATTGATATTTGTTTATTGAGCGTGGCTAGCTCCGCTAGCTTCTCTGCACAGACAGAAGTAGTGACAGGCGCTGATTTACAAGCAGAGAACTGGTTTGGTTTACACACTCTGTGTGTAACCTGCTGCTGTCTCCTTCGTTCGGACACATTCTCTACATTCAAGGCTAGGCTTAAAACAGTCCTCTTCCGTTAAGCATATGGCTAGGAAGGTAAGACTCATGGAAGGCTAAACAACTTGGATTGTCAGTCAAGCTGCGTAGGGAGTCAGTTTGCTGGGAGAAGTATTGGTAACTTGAGCCTCTTGAGTCTCTCCTTAAATTTCGACCGACCTACCAGCGAGCGCAGGAGGCAGGTGTTGTAGTTAGTTGTGGGTGACATCAAGAGTTTGCGTCAAACGGGAAGGTCGTAATTTGGCTATAGTGAAAAATGCGATAGTAAAGTGTTCTGGTCTGGTTCTATCAAGAAATTGAAGCCGGAGCAATAGGAATGTTTAGCAAATGTAATCGCTAGAATAAATTGTGGCGCTACTCCCCACGGGCTCCGTTAGTGGCATAGGAGATGGCTAGGCTAAATGCAAACGACTCACTCGGGCGCATTACATACGTCACAGTAAACTCAGATCCAATCGTTTCAATCTGCAAAAGCAGGTAACCCCTCCCACCTGTAAATAGAGCTCAATGGAGCACCTCCAGACCTTAGTACGAAATTTAATTTGTACTACGGAGTGGTACGACCGGTCTAGGATTTTGACTATAGCCTCTTCATTACTATTCATCTACGGGGACCTCTGAACCAGCCTTGTCCATCTACACCTGCGGACCTGCCTGGGAGCTGCTTCAGTACTGCACAGGACCTGTCCACGTTCTGCGGCCGCTGTGTGGCCCTAGTCCTTGTTCTGTAGCTTAGGTCCTGGATTTATAGCCCGTCTGTCCGTGTGGAGCGCATCCCCCTCTCAATGTGGATCTTCCCGAGGTTTCTCACTTTTCTCCCACTGGGTTTTAGACTTTTTCCTTGTCGATGCATGAGGTTCTGTTGGACAGTTAGTATCTAGCAAGAAGGACTGTGGTGATGATCCAGGACACTATCATTCTACAACATGTATGGACATTTATCAACATTCATGGACATTGGTCTCTCCCTATGGACCAATACATGTGTGTATTTTTTGTGTGTCTTAAATGTTGATTCTCTGAGCTGTGTTGGTGATTTCAATGGTTTAGGGCTATACAAGAATAAATAGTATTGTATTGTATAAAATGTTTTTTTTTTTTATGATAAAATCAGATTATATTTGTTAGTCTAATCTCAGTTTTTTTACTTAAAATTAAACACCTTAAAATATTATCACGTATTTTTTCAACTCAAAATGCCTCTAGTTCAGGGGTGTAAAACCAGTCCCCAAAGAGCAGGTGTGGCTGTAGGTTCTAATCCCAACCAGAACAGGAGCAGACCAGATCTTATCTTGTTGAATGGATCTTTAAATCGGTCAGATACAGTAACTGACTTTCTGATTAGAGGTGAATGGATGTCACAAACATATCTTGACTAAAACTTCTATCAACATATACCATGAATTCTCTGTCAACAAGAAAAGTAATTGGTTGAGTTAAATTGTCACTTTTAAGACGACCTACTAAAACTGTCCAGACGTAGCACGCCGTTGACTAAACATAACTCAAGATTCCCCCCATAGAGTCCCCTTACATCCTCACATTATTCAACACTTTTAAGTCCATCGCTGTTTTTCACCGTCGCCTCCCGGGGAGCTTTGCAAAATAGGGGCCCCTTTCTCTTGGCCCTTGATGCCACAGTCCCGGTAATGCAAGTGGCACTCCATGACTGGCCCGCCCCCCCGGTTATCTGCCCCCAAAGTCCCCCTAACCGTGCACAATCGGGCTTTCCTTTCGGCTCCTCTTCCGCCGTATCGTTTTCGTCCGATCTCCCCAAATGCGTTCGGAAAGCGTGTCGTTATGATAGCCGTCTGGGGAGGCCATCAGACCACCTGTTTTTTAGTCAAAGCGAACTGGAAATATAGTCATAATAATAAAGGAGAAAAATGTTCTGCAAAGATTTTGGAGTGTTTTTTCACCTGCTCACTTGTAACAGATAACTTTCGCAAATGGCCATTTTGGAAAGGCCCCGAGGCAACCATTGGAAGATTATGACAAAATCCTGTGCTCATTTTTATGTTGAGAATTTATCACTTTAAACGGAATACGTTGCAGGTCTTCAAAATGGTTATAACTTTGCAGATGTCTATAAATCTTCCTGTAATATTGCAAATGCAGAGTTGGAAAGGCACAGATGGTCCTTCACGTGGAACCATGAGGATGAACATTTATGGTGGGAGGTACATGGCTGGTTATTGTGACTTGTGCTGAATATGAAGATTTTTTGCATCTCATAAAGAGCATAATATTATAAAATTGTATGACAGGGTTTCAAAATTAAACATTGGATAGCCCTTTTGAATAGACCTGTGTAATGTTCAAACACGTGCTCAGTGATAGCTGTGACTCATGTCGCTTGTTTCATTAAAGGCAAAATTGCATTTTGAAAATAATTTCTGACCATTGGACACTATACAATCATGTGCATTAAGTATTTTTTGACCAATTAGGAGGCTGCAGGTTAGAGCATGGGTGGGTCTAACAAGTGCTATTCTTCAATAAAATTCACTGTCACTGTGGCAATTTAAAAAAGTAAATGACATTCACTTTTAAAATAGCTTGTCTTCTCTTTGCTCTGAATCTCATTTTGTTAAAACTTGGATATCTTGGAACCGGAAATCTCTTTAATGACTAATACTCTGGCTGCCCAAACGTCTTCCTCAGACCACATGCTAAATGTGCTTGCAACATAACTCAAAGTCAAGGGAGGAGTTTTTCGCAACAGCTGACGCACCAGCTGAAGAGTAATTGACAGCACCTCTGACCAATCACAATTGATGTTCCACGACATCAGATTGTTTTGGTATCTACTCAGCCCAGCTAGAACCAGAGCCAAGCCGTTGCTAAAAGAGTCAAGTTAAGTAGAGTCGAGCCCATGGAAACAGCCCTAAAGTGAGTACTCTGTTGCCGATTTCATATAAGGTTCTTTAATGGTATTCACTTAATGTTAGTTTCTCTTTCTCCACCTACCTTTGCTATCACAGTATTAAAAAAAACAACACTCAAAATACATTACACAACAATCTCAAATGACATGAAGTCACAAGTCAACACACTAAGCAGCAGGGTTGAAATAGATATTATGAGAAACCTTGAAAACACAGTATACATTATTGTGAGGATATTATCTAGACCAGCTCGTTTTTACCATCACACACACGCACACGCACACACACTTTGATGATGTTCATTTTAATGGAAAACTAGCTTCTATACATTCCTCTAGTAAACAAAATGTAGTAGATTACACAGCAAGCCACCTCTGAACCCACAAACTGTAAATTCCTTGCTTTTTATTTAAATCAGAGCCTAAATATATAAACAATCCAGGGGGTTATTGGAGGAGAGCGGGCTGTATGGAGAGCTTACCGTCGTGTGCGTTTGTTTTCACCACACTGCCATTGTTACTGTTTTTAATCCAGCACCAGGAAATGTATTAGAATGCTCCATGGATTAAAGAACGCAACTTCAAACAGCGCACAGCCTGATAAAACGTGTTGTCCCAGTACTTCCAAATACTGTTTATGAAAACCCCAGGCACATTTTTATTTTTTGGGACAATGTTTACCGTATTAGCCAATTTGGATTATCCCGGGGCCCAACCCAGACTCAATTGGGATCGCAAAGAATATTTCTCCTCCAGAAGAATGCATGTGTTTAAATGAATCTAAATGCTGCGATGAGGACAACCTTTATGTCCTCATCATAAAGAAAGTTTATGCTGAGCTGAGGTTTTATGGATAACTTCTGTTGTGGTGGGTTCCGAACTGTCTCTGGAGATATCCCCTATGGAGTTAGTCTGTCTCTGTATAACTACTCATTAGATGTAACAGTACAAGTCTGTCTCTGTATAACTACTCATTAGATGTAACAGTACAAGTGTTTCCCCTTTTTTATCGACAATATGATTTGAAATATATGATGATATGATAATGAAATCAAGTTCATCTATACTTGATTTGTGCAGTAGGGTTAGTATGATATTGCACTGAAAATGTCTTTTGAAAACAATGCAAGCCACAGCCAACTTCTTTTTTTAATGTCAAATCTTCATTACTTGGATTACACGTTCTCCTTATCCATTTCCAAGCTTCTACTAACACGACCGCAGCCTGTTCGATGGCCTTACTATTCACGGACTTCCATTACAAACACATTACAATGATTGATTCCCATTATGTCCTGGACGTAACAACAGCTCCCTCCAAAATCAGCCAAGCGCCTATAATTCCCCTGCCCTTGCATTTTTAAAAGGCAACAGTCCGGACCACCCCCCCTCTCTTTTCTCGCTGGGGGCATTTTAATTGGCCCACTTCCGAACTGTAATTTTTTTTAATTGCTTAGAGACACTTTGCTCTCCTAAAAAAAAAAAAAAAAAAAATCAATGCAGACGTAATAATATCTGCCACGCTCCAGGGACGTTGCAAAAGCCCTCTGATCAATGACGGAATTTGTGCTGGAGTTATAAGGTAAGGGAGTAGCTCTTTTTTCACCTAAATTTGCAACTTGTTCCTATTGTCTCTGCTTTGGCTAATTGGACGGAAAGCAGAGAGGTCCCCGGGCTAAAGCTGTCGACACTATGATTAATGAAGCCCCCTAACCTGATAAAGAGGAGGGAGTTAAGAGGTAAAATATCAACCCGTTACGTTTTGTTCATTCGCTTTTCCTTTGTTGGAATACGGACGGTAAATCAATGCAGTTGTCAGTCTGGATTTACGTGAAGTAAGGAAGTCCAAGTTTGCTCCTTTTTAAAAAAGCAAAGCAAGAAGGGGTCAGAAGTAATTAACCAATACATTAGCAAACTATAGTATGGCATTTGGCCCGCAAGCCAGATGAGGCAGAGGTCCTTCAAAAATCTGATCCGGTCCAAAGCCCACCTTCCAAGTGTTAAAACGCTCCTTTTCAAATCACCATATCAAATGTCAATAGATTCTCAACATTCGTCATACAGGCAATACATCTCTAATGAGACAAGCGGATGATAGACCATTCACTAGAAAACGTACATAGTGCACCTTTAGGTTTAGAAGAAAAAGTGTGTTACAGACAGTAGAGTAATTGAAAATACAAGGCTGTCCCTAGCCTTTCCTCTGGCTGAAGTGCAGTTTCACACATTGTGTTAGGTGGACAGGCTAGAGGTTTCTGTCGCCCTGTCTCTAAGGGCAGGTGTCAAAACCAAAGGCCAAAAGGTCCCGGTATTAGCCCTCTGGCCTTTCCCTAATGATCTCATTACACCTTTTGCATAACCACCGTGCCCCAGGTTTGTCTCCTGTAATGACAAGATAACAAAGTGCAGCACGATAGCCACCTAAACAAAGGCAGAGATTATGAAAGCATGATTATGTTGAGAACTACAAAAACTGGCCTCCTACATATTGTCATAAGCCAGTAAATCATTAGGCTAAGAATACAAAACTAGATGTTCCGACTGCTTAAGATATAGGATCAAATAGGCTCTGGGTCTACTCGTCCATTACATTCACTACACAAGTGACATATTCAAACAAGGGGAAATGAGCGCTACTATTTAGGGCTGTTCAACATATCCAGAATCTGCATAACAGTAATAGCGATGATAACAAAGAAGACCCAACACGGAAACAGCAGAAGAACCACTACACCTAACCACATTACGGTCCAAACGAGGCATACAAGAAAAATGCTTTTATGCACCAGAAGTGAGGCCAAACAGAGTGAAATACTTCAACATTCTACCCTCTGAGATGAATGTCATACCTAGAAAATTTTTGTGGTGCTTACTTTTATTTAGATTGTGTCCCATAAACATATTCCGGCATGGGCCTATTTGCACTTTTTTCACATCAGCATTAGCATAGATGAAGAGCCAGTACTGTTTTTGATGAGGGACAATGTTTTGAAATGGTTAAAAGCTTAAAAAGAGACTATTTTGCATAACGTGTGTCCTTTAAAACTACAATTAACACAGAGAAACTTAACTTTCAATGGTTCAGTGTTATTAGAAAGAACAAATGTCTTGTGAGCAATGAACAGTAAATACTAATCATGTTAGCTGACTCGAAGTTGCGTTTCCTTGACCTAGCCGTACTGACCACCATTTTCCCTGGTATCCAGAGGGCGAATGAGGGCAAATCAATCCTGTGTAAATATATTAGTCCCAATTACCTACTGTTAGACTTTGCCTAACGCATTTACGGAAGCATTAGGCAAAGTCTCCCTTTATCAAACCCTGAGGCCAACGGCATGCAATTTTCACATGCGACAATTGTTCTGAAGAGACAGAGGAGGGGCCCTGGTCTTATTAAGTTGTAGTGCATTCTCAGCACAGGCTCTTTTGTTATCGTAATGAGATTGTATGAGATGCGTATGAAGAGCAGCCAAATGAACACACGCCCTTGGGATATATTCCCTGGAATGTATATAAATGTGTGTTTTTGTACTTAACCACACTACAGACTATCTGTTGCAAGCACATTCACTGTTAACCCAAAAGTTAATTGCACTCAAGCGGTTTTAGCTCTAACCACGGATGGTCAATGATTTTCTTTGTAAAACTCAAATCATACAAGTGTAGCAGAGAGAACTCATTGGTTGAAGTTGAATCGACTTAAAGCTGCACTAACTGACTTTATTTTTGTATTAATTACGAAAATGCTATTCATGTAGTGCATTGGGATATACGTCCTTTTGAAGAAAAAGTAGCGCAGATTTGTGCTGGTGTGACATTATATTTTAGATCGAGTTTTGATGAAACAAGCAAGAGAATGTGTTTCAGGTCTCTGATTGTGACCAATCACAGCGCACCACTAGCCCCCACTTTCGTGAGAAATCTACAGGTCCGTTAGCACAGACAGCTGAGTTAGCACAGCAGGCCGAGGGGCTAACCTGAAACTTCCTCGTCTTCGTCACCGGTTACTGCTTACACAGCGAGACAGCCATCCAAAAGAAAGTCCCATACCTCCGCGCTTCCCGGTTCTATCGTTCTATGGTCACGCCATCCTCGTGCAAATCCATGTCCATGAATTTATCCATATTGGGAGACGCTAGCTCCGTCAACAACAGTGGGTGTGTGTGGGGGGCAATAGCTTCGTGGGTGCGGGGAGGGGAGCAGAAAGAGAGAGGCCAGCGAGTCCGCGGCTTCAAAATCCCAAAGTCAGTTAGTGAAACCTTTTGTATAGTGTTGCATGTGATGCACTAGAATGAATACATTTAACTTGGTCCAATCTATTTTAAGTTTATTCTAAAATATAGTTTGAGTACAAATGTGTGTAAGTACGGAAGCTTGTTAGGTTCACTTGTGAGTGTGTTTTTTGTTTGCTGGTATCATGTTATTTCATGATACTTTCATGAAATAACATGATAAATATCATGTTATTTCATGATACACAACTATCATGTTATTTCATGATACCAGTTTATCATGTTATTTCATGATACCAATTTATCATGTTATTTCATGATACCAGTTTATCATGAAATAACATGATACTGTAGATACAGAAGAAGAAGAAGAAGCTGTCAGCTTCTGATAAATTGGTATCATGAAATAACATGATAGTTGTGTATCATGAAATAACGTGATAGTTGTGTATCATGAAATAACATGATAGTTGTGTATCATGAAATAACGTGATAGTTGTGTATCAGGAAATAACATGATAGTTTTGTATCATGAAATAACATGATAGTTGTGTATCATGAAATAACATGATAGTTGTGTATCATGAAATAACATGATAAATTGGTATCATGAAATAACATGATAAATTGGTATCATGAAATAACATGATAGTTGTGTATCATGAAATAACATGATATTTATCATGTTATTTCATGAAAGTATCATGAAATAACATGATACCAGCGAAAAAAAAAAACACTCACAAGTAAACCTAACAAGCTTCCGTATGTAAGAGAATGAGTTTTGAAGTCAACACTCAAATAAACAAGTAAATGAGATCACTACTACAACCTTTAAGTTGAAAGCACTTTCACTATAATTAAGTTTTCATAGCTCCTCCCGTATTTTTCCCAGCACTGGAACCAGGGACATGTCTGGGCAGAGTCGTTTGTTTGAATCTTTCAAGTATAAGTAGTTTATTGATGTTTTCCTCGGACTTGAACGTGTTTTTTCAGTCTATAGTTGATAGAGCGCACGCCTCCTCAAGTCAAAGGTGAGTTAAATCTTTGTATTTAGTATTTGTTTTTAAAATATATTTTACATTATGCAACTGCACAAGCTAATGTAATCTCCTGAACATTGTTTTGAGTCTTTTTTTGTTCAAATTTTTTAGACTAGGTTATTTTCTTGCACTTTTTATTATTTACGGTACACGTAGCCAGTCTCTGTCACTGAAGCTTGCACACATGTTACACCGGACTCCAGTGACTTAGCGACGTTAGCGATCTGCTACCATGCTTTTCCCACAGACGCTGGAGCAGAGAGGAGACCAGCAGGAGCAGAGAAGGGACCAGCAGGAGCAGAGAAGGGACCAGCAGGAGCAGAAAGGGGACCAGCAGGAGCAGAAAGGGGACCAGCAGGAGCCACGCGGAGAGTCCGCTCCAGCGTCCTTGGGAAAAGCACGGGAGCTGGTCGCTCATGTTGCTGAGCCGGCTGGAGGCTTGAAATGTAAGCTAAGCTAAGCTAACTCCGGTGCCACTGCTGCAAACCTGAGAATCAAGTCTTTACTTTGTACTGAAGAGGGCGGTTAGTTCAGTGCGCGCACTTTCGCTGGTGGTGTCAAAGTGATTGTGGGAGCGGGAGGAGAAATAAGCAGGAGAAGAAAGAAGGATAGTCCTGTGGTCCACCTGCGGCGCTGAACAGCTGAGGTGTATGCGCCCTCTGCCTCCTCCTCAGTCCGCCGTGGCAGAACCACCGCTGCTGCAGTGGGAACGCACACGTTTGAAAAATAATTAGAATAAAAATGTAT
The DNA here is from genome assembly GCA_964034765.1 of Knipowitschia caucasica. NCBI lineage: Eukaryota > Metazoa > Chordata > Actinopteri > Gobiiformes > Gobiidae > Knipowitschia > Knipowitschia caucasica. The sequence continues at coordinate 28,521,724 of OZ035834.1, read as the reverse complement.
CAATTCACTTTCACAAATGTTGTTTCTCCCGGGTTCTGAACACCTGACCACATGGAAAGTGCGGTTGACAACCTGTTTAGGGAGCTCAGGGAATGTAAAGTCCATGCAAGCTGGTGTGACACTTTTATATTATATTTAGATCCTTTTAATCTTATATTTATTGCAAAGATAAGGTTACACAGAACTGTTGTGGGGTTTGGGCGATATGGTTGCTCAAAGTAACATATATTAATTTAAAATGTTTTCCTTTCTCCTTCAGAGCTGAAGTGGTCATGCCGGATTGTTGGCCTCATAATTTAATCTTGGTGCAGCGTGTCTCTTCTCATGATTAGATGTGGTAAATGTCTGTTGTAACTTTTTGCAGAGCATGGAACCCACTGTCAACAGATGTTCGGACCATACAGAGGGCTTCCTATTCTTCTTGGGGACAATGCCTTTAAGTTCTTCACAAGTCATAAAGTAAGTTTGAATATTGGAATTTTATTTTTTCTTTTACTGCTTGATGTGTTTTCCAAATCCTAAAACATAAAAAAACAGATACAACTCAAAACACATATTAGGATGTTTTCACACATGTGAATGAGCTTCTTATAGGAAAGAACCGCCCTCTCCACTTTTGAACAAAACTCTCTGGTCTTATTTGACAAGCAAAAATCACCAGAATGTTTGAGAATTGGGAGGACCAATAGTCTTGATGATCCACCCGGAAGAAGATAATCCTCCTATAAACCTTTTTAAATCGAAAATATTGTACTATACAATACTTGGATTGGACTTGCGTTACTCTCCACAAACAGGGAACTCACTGTTTCTTCTTGTTTCCCCTTTGCAGAATGCTGCTGATGGTGACCCACATCCCCATAGAAATCATATTCAATGGTGAAAATTCAAGTCCAGAGCAAGAAGTTGGCATCCTTCTGGATACTGCAGTCTTCCTTTGGGAAAGTGTTTCTTGTTTGGACTGACTTACTGTACGCCCATCACTTGGAGAACCATAAGTGCATGAACAAATTCTGGGACAAAGCAATTTTGAATAAAATTGCTTTTTAAAAAACTGCCTTTTCTGGTCATTAGCATGTCCTTGTTGATATTGAGGTATTGAGTGTGTTTGCTTTGACATTTTAAGTTAGCTTTAATTAAATACGAGCTTTAAAGTACGCAAACTTTTGAGTTTTCTAATATTGACACTACTGAAATAATAAAGTTTTATATTAGTACTTCCCCTAACAAGTTAAGTTAACTTAACACACATATTAGTTCTAAAATTGGAAAACTTGAACACATCAACTGGCTATGACTCCAAATAGTAATTTGTGTTTTGTTTTACTTTGTAAGTTTACACTACTTAATCAATTCATTATTTGCCTTAGGTCAAAAACTCAATCCATTTGCGTGGAATCGGTTTCCTAATGTGAATTGAGTAGTCTGAACTTATCTGGGTTTACAGTGTTCAGGCTGCAGAGGGTGAGCTAAACATGGCCTTTTAGCTGAAAATACATTAGTGTACAAAATGCATACAGCAAACAGGTACAAGCTAAAGAGAAGTGGACTTGTTCAATTCAAACCAAATGTTTGAGTACATGTAAACACAGGAACTATGGTTAAGGATTTGTGGTTCTACGGCCACCCCACTTGATGAAATTAAATAATCCATCCTGTGAACTATTCTCATAACATTCATTTTTGGAGTGATAAATAACAACTCGACTAAGCACAGGCATTAGTGCAAACTTTTGAGGAGCACAAAGCCATGTTTGCATGTCTTTTAAGTATGGTAAGTATAAGCCGGTGTAAGAATTGTGAATGAAGTCGCCTCTCTCGGAGTGAAGCGTTTGATACCATTCTAATAAACTTGTGTAAGGTTAATTAAGTATGGCAATCAAAATATTATATTACAGTTTTATTGCTATGATTACAATTTCATAGCATATACTACAAATGTTTCTGCATGGCTCTGAAGACAATCAGATTTTGTAATTAAGGAATTTCAATGTGATATGAACATGGCTTATTTGTTTAAATACACTCATTTAATATGTAGTTAAGCTTGTTGAGGATTTAATTGACTGAAGGTAATATAGAATATTTGATTACTATAACAATGATAGCTGCAGCCCTATTGTCAGATTTCAAAATGTAGGTGAGGAATATCAATGTAAGATTGATGTCAGCATATTGTCAAACAGCTCTGTCCATCATCATTGCATAACAATTTGAAAACATAGCATTTAGACAGAGTTGGCTCTGTCTAAATGTGTTTATTATTATGGAATTACATTATAATTGTGTTCAAACTGTTTGATTCATGACCATTTTAAAGTGAATTAGGGCTATACAAAAATAATTTGAATGTTTTCAGGGGAACCATTCAATGGACCTGTAAAATATGCCCATGCTTGGCACAAACTAGTGCAATTTACAAACTTGTTTTCAGATTTGTTTCTCTCAAAAACTCCTTTCCTTTCCTTTGCTACCCTTCATCACAACATAAAAAACAGGAGCTAACCCAGCCACCCTCCTGTTCTTTTCCACAAGAGAACTATTCAATATGGATTCATTTATGTATTGTAATAATTGTATTAACCTGCCTCGCCCATCGTTAGCTCTCACAGTTTAATTAAGCCGCACATTCTCATCAGCCGTGTGTAAATAATTGCGCTGTAAATGAATTTCCGTCAGGGCTGCGTAAAGCCGACACAGATACGCTCATGTCTTTGTTTCACCAACAGTTGAAATGTTATTATTCGCATGTGATTAATGTTTGTTTTGGTTCTATTCATTTTGTCGGCAGTCGCGCACACCTTAATTCCTTCCCGTGAAATGTCCAATTAACATAAAGCGTATGAATGATAAGTGTGGCGCGGTGTAATGTCAATAGCTCGCTGATTAATTCTGCTGCTACGGGAGCTGGCTCACTGATTAGCTTTTTCCTAATTACTGCAGTAGCAAGATGGAACCTCTTCGACCAAGACTATTTTGAGTTTGTCATTCTTTTCTCTTTGTGAATGGAGACTGCTTTGAAACAACTTCATGTCGCTCAAAGTCTACGGCTGGAACTTAGCTCGCTCTTTGATTTGTTTACAGTAGGACTCCCAGAATTCTGAGAGTCGGCTTTATGGCTCTACGAGTTCAGAGCCGTCATTTTGAATGCTCCCAATCAGGTTTTATACCTTTTTTCATTCAAATGAATGGAGCAGTCAAAATTACTGTTCTGGAGTAAAGTTGGGTGAGGCTCCTGACATTTCAAAAAATACAGATCATCAAAAATAATGAAATATAGAAATAAACTACATATAGAAGCAGAAAAGTCACAAAGTTTTAAAGACCAAGAAAGCACATACGCCTAGTAATTACGCATCTAAAGCTAAAAGCCGTCAAATTGACTTTTCTGAAGTTCTAGAGTTAAGCGATTATTTGTTTTGATGTATTGGTAAGTTGAGAGTGTGAGAGTTTGTGCCTTGCCAAATTTAATGCAATAAGAGTGAAGCTGCTTTCACACCGGATCATGCGTTGCGTCGGCTTTCGATGCAAAGTTGATGGTGATGCATGTTCGAGCGTCGAAATGCATGTGCGTCTCGGAATGCACGCACGGACTGCGCAGCAAAGGCGCGGGGGAGGTGCAGGAGCGGTAAATCGACGCACGCAGGAGATACATTTTGCTGAGCGTTTCCTCGGACGCTCGTGCAGTGACCAGAGAGCCGCAAAGTGGTCACGGGGACATTAGCGGTCTGAGCGAGCAGACTGAACATACTCATAAACAGCCAAAACAGGAGCTATACCAGGACTAAAACCAGGGTTGACAATGGGGACATAGTGCTTGTGAACATATGCGTTTTCATGCTCCCGTGACTTTATGCAACTGCTTCGAGTGTGTTCGCCGATGCGGGAGTACCGTTTAAACGTATGCCGTACATCTGTGAACACATACTGCTGTTATATAAAGTCTCTGGAAGGTCGCTGCAGAGCTGCATTATTGGAGAAGAACTTTACACAAAAAGGCGCTTGCTTAACTTCGTTAGCTTCTACTTCCGCCACATCCGGCGCGCGCCACCGCTGGCCAGGACTTCTGGTGTGAAGACCCCTGCATCTGAAAACTAGAGAATGTGCATCTGGTGCGCGAGGCGTCAGCGGTGTGAAAGCACCTTGATGGAGAACAAACTTTGAGCACGTACTGGAGACAGGCTGAAGCTCGGAACAGATGTATGGATTGACAAGACTGTGTGTGTCTGTGATTGACAGACACACTGATTGGTTGGCAGCCGAGAAGGTAAGCATTGTTCAACATAGGGCTGGGCGATATCTTGTTGTTTACCATATCTTAAAGCTGCATTACCTCACTTTATTTTTGTATTCATTACAAAAATTAAATCCATATCCATGCAATGCATTGGGATATACGTCCTTTTGAACAATAAGTAGTGCAGGTTTGTGCTGCCGCGTCATTTTATTTTAGATCGAGGAAGAGAATTTGTTTCGGGACCAGATTGTGACCCATCACAGCGGACCAACTGGCCCCTACTTTCTCGAGAAAATCTACAGGTCTCTCTTTAGCACAGACAGCTGAGGTAAACAAGCGGCGGAGGCTAACCTGAAACTTCCAGTGTCTTCATTACCGGTTACTGCTTACACAGCCATCCAAAAGAAAGTCTCGTTCCTCTGCGCTTCCCGGTTCTATCATACTATGGTCCGTAAACAATTAGTACATGAGCACAGACTAAGTGGGAGGGGGGAAGTGGCGGGTGAAAGCTTCGTGAGTGCGGGGAGGGGAGGCAGAAAGAGCGAGGCCAGCGCTCACAATCGAAAATGTCACAAAGTGAGTTAGTGCAGCTTTAATATGAATGTTGACATGTATAACTTTCACCATTTTGCTTGTTTGCCTTCTCTGTGGGCCGGGGGGGCTGAACCCGTCTGCCTCTTTGCTTTTGCTCCCCCTCCGTTCGCGTCTCATTCAACATTGCGGCGCACGCTTAGCTCAGAGGCATGGATGTATTCATATCATGCTCGCTGGCGATATTCTTCACAAAAGTGAAGAATATGAAAGAAGGCCAAAGTGGGTCCGTGGGATTTCATTAAGCAGTGGACATACATACAGCACTATGTTCCTACTTGAACTGACTCTTTGAGGTTCAATAAAATAAAATAAAAGGCATTAGGCATTGTTGTTTTTTGCGGTAGTTTTTGGAGAGTACAAATCCAAGATATATATCATATATCAAGGTGTATTTTTGTTCCATATCGCCTAGCCCTAGGTCATGTTACTATTTCTTACGCAAACTTTATTTTTTTACTCATACTTTTGCTGAAATGTATGTGTATTATAAATGTATATGTGATATGCATTTATGGATGTTGTGTCTAAAGTAAAAACCTAGTCGGGAGTGGGATGCCTAATTATGTATTGAAATCCATATGTCTTGTTCTTCTTTAAATAGTTTGGTGAATACATATGTATGTTAAGCCCCTTGATGGAGTTGTCCATCAACTCTCAGCCCAAACATCAAACAGACACACGTTGGGATCTTTCTTACTGGTTTGCGATAAACTGGCTTACTTATGCATACTGTACATATCATTAAACTCAGAGAGAAGGGTAACCTTCTATGACTTTAGACCTGTGTCCTGGAGCTTTGGCCAACTGCTCCTTCAGCACCGATGACCCACTCGTTCACACTGGGCGCCTCTCAATGGTCACCTTTGAGGATTAACCCTTTGATTAGAGACGCTGGAGCCGAGGTCACAGTTCTCGCTCTTTGATCGCTGGGCCTTGGAGAAGCGATCGGCGCAGTCCTAAGCTGCACCATGTGATCTGTGTTTTTGTACATTTGTAGAAATAGGGCCTAATCCCGTTACGGAGTGCAGAGTAAGCCGCGTTAGGGGTTGGCTTTATGGACATCAGGGCAGTGTTGGTCCCAAATGTGCTCTTCTTGACAAAAAGAAAATCTGTTCAATACATTCATATGTGTATCAACAAATGTGTGTTCATGTTGTTTCATTAGATAATAACACTGTCCACTCTCAAACTCTTGGATACCAATTATTTTTCCAACTTTGGGATTATCTCTGATTAAATTACTTTCTCTCCATGCCGCTACTGGTATCATCGTCATTACATGTTCTACTATTTCACAATATTATACTGCTGCTTCAATCAATCATTTCAGATTCCATTCATTTATTTGGCATTTGCAGTAAAACCACATTGGTTTTACTGCAAATGGCAGTAAATGGAAAGATGATGGAAAGATAATAAGGAACGCGTAATGGAACAATTTTGCAAATACAAAGGGGTTCTACTGTATACAGTACGTTGCACACAGAAAGTTTGGCCTCAAAAATACACAAACAGACCTGGAGCTGTTTTTAGTTCCATCCATACAAAAATCCGGAACTTCTGTCACAAATACGTCTCTCAACCACTACTCTCCAAAAGCCACTCTCAAACTCTTGGACACCAATTATTTTTCCAACTTTTGTCTCTTATTTATCTTTGGGTATAACTCTGATTAAATCACTTTCTCTGCATGCCACCACTTCTATCACTCGATTATAAATTCAACTTAAGGCATTATCGTTAAACTACTGCTTACAGTATCAAGTCAATCAATCACTAATTATTTATACAGTGCTTTGGATATTTCACAATGCAGTGAAAAGTGATTACAGTTCATTCAAATCATTTAACCATCTACCCATTCAAGAGACCCATCCCAAACAACAAATAAACAATCCCCCGCCACACACACACACAAACACAACACATAAACGCACAGACACAGACACACAGATGAACACATTTTAGATTTGTGCCAAAAATCTAAAGATCGATTGATTGCAATTTCAATTCAACCCAATCTGGATTATTCATGCCTGTATTTATTATGGCTTGTCCCATAAGATGAATCCTTTATTTTTGGAGGGGGACCTTATTGGCATGTGCATCGTCAGATTTATGTAAGAGCGTAACAGAGTTTCACATTGGTTTAGGAGAGTCAGAGAGTCTCACCACTGCCCCTCACAGCCCCCTTCCTGTCGCAGTCTCCTATCCCTCTCTGCTCTCACACTTCTGATCTATTATAACCTTTATATGTGGATTCACGTACTTTAACTGGTGTTAAAAGCACAAGCAATCATATTTATATTTTCTACAAATATTATGTAATCTATTAAATTCAATCTTGTTACAGTTCCACATCACCGAGCCTTTCAACTCATCATACAGCTTGCTGCACTACAAAACTTGAACAAAACAACTCACTTACAGAAAAGGTTCTTCCAGCGCAGACTTGCACACGCCACATCACGCCTGAGCTTTGTTGTTGTTGTTCTGCTGCAATATGAAAGAATTTATTAAAACATTGAATTGTTTTGGCAACATTGAAACCACATGTGTCCAATGTCACTTTGTCTCATACCCTGAGGCTGCTAACATGTACAGATGTAAACATACAACTATTTATTTCTTGTGCTAGAATATACTAGGGATGCACCGATCCGATACTGGTATCGATATCGGCGCCGATACCAGAAAAATACTGGATCGGATATCTGCGTAGAGAGAGGCGCCGTGCTGCCGATCCATTTTCTTTTAGTTTTTGTTTTAAAATTATATAGACCATTTGGAACCCAGGTACATGCCGTCGCCAAATACATATCTGAAATCCAGTTAAAGCTACTGTACTATTATTTATTTACATTTTCATGCAGCGTGTTTTGTTTGTTGTGTTTTTTTACTCAAACACAGTTAATATAAGTACATTTATATTCAATAAATGTATAAGGTATAATACAGTGTTGGAATGTTTAATGTGAACATTGAGCAGCTCTTTATAGGTGCATTATTGCACATTTATGTTGAATCCATTTTTATCTGGAAAGTTTAGCGCTTTAGTTCATCCACTGCTTTTGTAGTTACTTGAACAAAGAGTTCAATTATTAAATACATTTTAGCATGATCATTTCCGTATCGGTCAATATCGGTATCGGCAGATACCCATAGCTCTGGTATAGGTATCGGTATCGGTAGTAAAAAAGCTGGATCGGTGCATCTCTAGAATATACAATATTTTTTTACTTGATTTTTTATTAGGCCAAAAGTAGAGATTTTTAAACTTCTTTATCATGCTAAAGTCAAAGATTGTGTGCTTAATTCTTGCTTCGTCATAATGGTAAAGTTGGTGATAATAGATTGCTTCCTTATTTAGAACGACTTTAAATTTAAATGTGTATCTCAATGCAAGAGTTTATCTTTGGAACAACTTACCGGAAGAACTAAAACATGTTCAAACTTGGATCAGGAGAGGTGTGTTCATTAACGTGCACGGATATAGCAATAAGTCATCAAAGTGAGAAACTATATTCTGACATAGCAGATTTCATCATTCTCCTGGATATATCCTCAAACTAGTTTAGAGGGGAAAGGTCGATGTATCCTTGACCTTATAGTGCAAAAACCTTTTAAAAAGAAGAATTTAGACAGAAGGGGCAGGGTACGCGTTTCAGTTCAGGCCAGAAGTTCCTGATATAGTGGTTGGAGGAATAAACAAGTTCAACTCAGTATTTCAGGTGGAAAAATGGCGTAACATGGTTAAAAACTCAGATTATTTAGCTTGTCCTTTAAGTAAATGTGGGGAGAAAAAAATTACTTTAACCAGCAAACTGAATTCTACCTCCAAAATCCCAACCATTGTGACATTTTCCACCCGCACTGCGTATAGCGTGCATATTCTCAAAGCTAATATACCCCACATAACCACGGCTGGAGCGCGGCAACCACAATTTTAACACCTCCCATCTCCTTTTCAGGGGCCAGAACAAAAGTCAACGTCTCAGCCCAAATGTGGCCTGACGTTGCGTATCAGCCGTGCTACTCCGCGCTCTTTGTGGTGCCAATCTCCTATCTCTGCCATGACATTCTCTCCAAAGAAAGAGTAGATTTCCTCCAGACTCCGGCCTTTGCTACTTCCCCGAGACCCTCCCACCCGCGCTAATGCTGTCGCTTCCACGCTGACCGCAGAAAAGAGGGAAATTAAGACAGCGTAGCAGCTCAGGGCAGGGCTTTAGCGGCGGGGGCTGGAGAAAGGGCGCTGCGCGTAAGGAAGAAAAGGTGCGGGACCTGGGAAAGTTTGGTGCGTAAACAAGGGCGTAAATCCACTCCCGCCGTGGCCCCAGTATGCCGATCCTCAACCTGTATACAGTGCTGTTGCTATAGAAACAGTTCAGTGGTAAAATGTTTGTACCCTTTAAGTATGGCGTTACAGGGAATGCATGTTTAATCTTCTACTAACATTCTGCATTATTTGCTTTCATTTTGGTTCTTAAAGTGAGTGTGAGGTTTACAGGTTATGATAACAAGTGGAAAGCATTCACAATAGTACAGTGATTGAGTGGATAATACTCATGCCTCACAGCAAGAGGATTGTTCGATTTCCCTGCCTGTGTGGAGTCTGTGCATGCTTCTCCCTGTGACCAGGTGGGTTTCCTCTGGGCGCACCGGTTTCCTGCATCCCCCAAAACATGCACCATGGCTGCAATTCTCCCGCAAACGTCATATCTGGGTCCCCTAGGTTGTACTGTAGCTCCTGACAGAGGCCCTAGCGGCATTGCCAGAAGGGTCAAATGGAAAAGACACATGACATCAGAAACATTGAGCTACGTCAAATTCAAAAATGAGTAGCCCAAATGAAAAGCAGATGTCAGTTTACTCAGGCTTTACATTTTAAACTTTTAAGAGGAAATATATTTTGAGTAAAACCTTAAATATACCAAGCTTGTTTGTGTGATATGGATGGTCTGACCTGTTGTATGGGCTAAGCACACCTTATCTGTATTACTTTTGGGAAGTTTGTAGAACATTAAATAATTAAAAACAGGTTTTCTGCATGGTCAATAGTGACAAGACATCAAGACACCAGGACATGAAAGCCAAAAGAATAGGTGTTTTCACACACCTGAAATGTTGACCGGATATTATGAATGAAACAGTTGGGCGTACAGAAGCTCAGGTTAGCCGCTTACCTTGCCGTACAGTATCCAATCTTCTTTGGGAAAAAGCTAAACATACTATAAATCCATTCATCTTCTACTTTATCCGTTGCCAGCTCACAGAGGGAGCAGACTTCTCTCGCCACATATTTCCTCCGGCTCATTTGGGGGAATCCTGCGACCAGGCCGGCTGAGAATTACAAAAACAAAAAATAGAGTCCCATATTGCCATCTTGACAAGTACTTGTTGTAGGACTAAAATGAGTCTATAAACGTCAGTCAGTATTTATCACAGCAATTCAGGATGGACATGGGACATTCTAGTGGAAAGTGGACGTTGATAGGATAGTGTGGATTCCGAACACAGAGCACAGAAAAAGGTCATTATCAAAGGAACAACATGACCAGGTAAGTGGGAATGCTCACAGCAACTATGCTTTTACAAAATGTGCAATTAAAACATCCAAGAGGAAAAAGAATTCTTATGTAATTTCTTTGACTTAGTTCATTATATTGGGCTTTTAATGGCAACAGTCACATACAATACCCAGGGGTCCCATAGCAGAGCCTGAGATGCACATTTGATAACAGCTTCATGTGTTGAATTTCAGAATTGAGTTTCTGTACTCTATAAGCTCAATCAGACAATTTGAATCTACTGAATCTTACCACTTTGAAACATTCCAAACACCGTATTTGCACTCTATAATCATACTTATCCCGTTTCATCTGCGTCCAAACTAAAGTAACTCACCTCTTCTTTGGTATAATTTAGACCGCTTGTCTGGATGCTTTTAAAATGTCGCTGTGTTAGATGGACCCTCTCCTCCAGCAGGCCACAGTCCTCACATTAATTTGCCGCAAGCTTTTTTTGTCCCTTCTTAACACAGGTCTAATTGGATGTGTGTGTGTATTTTTTTCACCTGCTCATTTCCATATAGCGCATACGGCGTCAGTGTCACCTCGGTTTGGGGAGAGGGCTCGCCGTTAATCAGCTAGCACGCTTTTGGCTCACGTCAAGGCAAAGGTCTGGAGGTCAAGAAGGAGGGGCCCACACCGTATCTGGCGAAGCTATAATTGTCGAGAGTGTAAATTGCGCTGGAAGAGTGTCTGGGTATCGCGTGGAAGTGCAGAGCAAGGCGTTGTTATGAAGGGCTAATGAAGGAGCATGCCTTGCGTCCGTGTGTAAGCAGAAAAGTAGCCCGAAAAAAGAGGATGCAGCCCGTTTGAAGGTAAAAACTTACATTGAAAATGTGTTTTTCTTTGGTCCATACCGATTGCTTTGTCGTTTTCTTTTGATGCCGTAATCAATAAATCTGTGCTTCAGACCCAAGACAACTTTACAATGGCAGTAAATTTCTTGTAATGTACTGTCATAATAATGAATGTACTGCACTGAACTGAGTATTATATATGGAGTTTTTGACTCATTTCTTACCAACATTGCAATTGCGATGCAATTACTTTACCATCATGGAGCCCAGAGAGACAGAGCATCCAGCCTGTAGAATACCAGCGCGTCAGCCCATCATTGCAAAAACGACCGCTACAAACTAGTATCAACTCACAAGAGCAAGTTTAACCAAGATTTTTGTTTTGATTGCGCAATTATTCAAAGCTCGGACACAAGGTCTCATGCTTTTCTAATTTGATAAAGATTTGGCTCAAAGAACAGTGGTTAAAAACTAGTCAAAACTCTGCAGTGAGGCTTCTGACCTGTACCCACCAGATAGTAACCTAGCCTGCAAGCTGAATTCTCGCGGTATTTGTTCACAAACACTCGAGAATACATCTTGTCCCGCTCCTGCCAACCCTTTTCGAGTAGAACATCTAGGTGTTCAAGCTAATCACGCGCCAGTCTGGGGGTGTAGGGCGGGATATCCGGGTTTGACGAAAGCAAGAAGTGCCGGGCCGAAGCAAAACAAACATGGCTACGCAGGAGGACGGACGCGTAGCTGAGGCAATCAAGTCAGTTTTAGCAGAATCTCCAATTTCTTTTTTGAAAGATGAACGGCAAGAGGCGCTTTGTGCATTTCTGGACGGCAAAGATGTTTGTGCATTTTTACCTATGGGTTTTGGTCCGTTTTCGCCAAATCAGCTTGAAGTATTCTGCTGCTTATCCCTACTTTCCCCGAAAGGATTCTCCTGCAGAAGTCCCAGATTGATATTGTGGAGAACGCATTAGAGTTCTACAAAATCATCAATCTGGCTCTTGCCAAGTTAACAAGATAGTCCTAATTACTCTAATTTTAAAATCTATACGTATCACATACAGGGTTCTCTAAAATGTAACTACTGCCGTCCAGGAATGATGATCCAGGAATTAGCCTGAGGTCTCTTAAAGCTGCACTAACTGACTTTGGGATTTTGAAGCCGTGGACTCGCTGGCCTTTCTCTTTCTGCTCCCCTCCCCGCACTCACGAAGCTATCGCCCCCCACACACACCCACTGTTGTTGACGGAGCTAGCGTCTCCCAATATGGATAATACATGAATATGGATTTGCACGAGGATGGCGTAACTATAGAACGATAGAACCGGGAAGCGCGGAGGAACGAGACTTTCTTTTGGATGGCTGTCTCGCTGTGTAAGCAGTAACGAAGACGAGGAAGCTTCAGGTTAGCTTCTCGACTTGTTGTGCTAACTCAGCTGTCTGTGCTAACGGACCTGTAGATTTCTCACAAAAGTGGGGGCCAGTGGTCCGCTGTGATTGGTCACAATCCGCGACCCGAAACACATTCTCTTCCTTGTTTCATCAAAACTCAATCTAAAATATAATGTCACGCCAGCACAAACCTGCGTTACTTTTTCTTCAAAAGGACGTATATCCCAATGCACTACATGGACATGGATAGCATTTTCGTAATGAATACAAAAATAAAGTCAGTTAGTGCAGCTTTAAAGGAACCTGAGGTCTTGTACTCAGAACCTGTAGCTGGTATGATCTGATTTAGTTCAGATTGTGTGGAGGATTTGAACTTAGATTCATTTGGACAGGATTTCTAGCCCACTCTTGTTACACAGAACTGGTTGTTAAACAGGTTTTGTATTATTATCTGAGTCAATTTTTTTTGGAAAATGAATGAATGAATGGTAGCTGCTAGCACTATAAGCTGGTTATTACTAGATTACATTTTAAGCGCTGTTTGCTCCTTCTAAAATAAATAAGCAGTACTACAAATACAATTTTAAGTAAAATAGTTTGACTATTTGTTCACAAAGCACTCCTTCAAATGACTAACAACATAAACACAAACTGTGGAAATATGAATGAGCCCAGCTGCAGCATTCAATAAACAAGATTAGCACCACAGACTGTATGTTAGCATTAGCACTTAGCCGCAGCTAGCTGCCGTTAGCATGAGGCAGGATAACCAGAGCCCAATTACGCGTTCATTGACTCAGTCCCAATAAGTATGGGTGGTCAGAAAATAGATATACTTTATATAACATGTGAAAACATGAGGCTACCTGCAGGCTGGAGCTGTCCCGGTGTCACACCCACAGACTCACACCAGCACGGGTCACTGCCAGAGAACATCAAAGCAAGGTCATGGAAGGTCGTGGAAGGTCATGGAAGGTCGTGGAAGGTCATGGAAGGTCGTGGAAGGTTGTGGAAGGTAGTGGACCCACCACTGCCTAGATGGTCACAAATGTCAATCATGCAAAAGTGTTCTCTGGTGTGAAAGTAGTGATGACAGTAAGATTCAACAAAATTGAGAAGAGCATCAACAATTGCACAGTTGTAATTGTATTATATATTTTGTATTTCACCCTAATTCAATTATTTTAAATTTATGATATTATTGATTAAACACCAATGCAAGGCATTTTAAAAACGTGGCATATTTGGAGGGGTTTTATTATCAATTTTCACCACTCTATCAACTTGGCCAACATGACACTTGATTTTAACGTGGGTGCGGTGTGCCTGGCTGCATTATCGTTTGGCGTTTATTGTGATGGGAGCATATTGGGGCGAGGGTTTCTTGCTCCCAGTGGCGTTTTAAAGGGGGCTACAAAAGGGAAATGCTGCCAACAGTGGCTTTATGGAGACACTTTTCCATTATGGTCAAATAAATACGGCTGTAAATGCACATGTGAGCGAGTGGCTGGCTGCTACAGGGAAACTGCATCAAGAGAACAATGTATGGACTTTTGGTTATACAACCAAAGACTCCCATTTTCAAACCCTTTTTATTATTAAAGAGGACATAACATGCTTCTGTCGGCTCTCTGTGATCATCTTTGATCCAAACAATGTTGCAACAGAGATTTTTGTATTCAGTTTTTATCTGCGCTCTGCAGTGACAAGCAGGTTAAACATGGCCTTATCAAAGGTCGCGCTCCTTTACAGATCAAGTTGCAATGCTAATATTTTTGCATGTCATATTTTGTTTACCAAATATAAGCTAAAAAAATACTAATGTTTTTTTTGTCCTTGGAATGAAGCTCTTCAATACAACACAACACCAAGTCTCTCCGCGGCCTCGCTCTAAAGTACATCCATGATATGTTTATGCCATACGAACAAACTCAGACTCTGAGGAGCACAGTGACTGCCTCCTGCTGGAACTCAGAGTCAGTATATAGTAGGAATAACCTATTACAGAGGCAGCATTTCAGATTTATGCAACTAAAATCCGGAACAATTTTATTGAAAAAGCAGGCTTCTATTCTGACAATCTTCAAATCCAGGGTAAACACAGTTCTGTTTAGCTGTGTATAGAACTGAAGGATTGTATCTTTCATGAAAAGCCATGTATCTTTTATGTTTCTCACTGCTGTCCCAGGCCAACTCGACATTTCTACTTTTAACTTGATTGTACATAATATATCTTGCACAAAAGATACTTTTCACTTTTCACCCTGATCCTATTTATGCCAAATGTGACATGTACATTTCTCCATCGTGAGATCAATAAAGTCTACCTTACCTTAACTTATCTTATAAAGGCTTAATGATGGAACTTCCACATTTCCACATAAAACACAACCAAACCGTAGCAGGTGAACACAAGCTCTTCTGGCCTTTCTTCTCCACACGAGAGGCAGGTAAGCACTGACCTCCGGCTCACCCTGCAGTATAGCGGCTGGGGCAGTCATCTCCTCTCGGGCCTGTTCTGCTGAATGCCTCCTGACAGCTTGTTTGTGGAGCTCTTGTGCTTCTGTTTGCTCCTGTCCACTCCCTGGTATCTCCCCTGTCAGACTGAAGGGACCCTCTTTGTTGGCTTTGCCTGATCGGAGCCGGGATAGACCACAGAAGTGTGCGTAATGTGAGGATGTTGTTGACGGATGAAACGCGGCCGCACACACAGAAATCGCATCATGGATCAGTTTGCGCAGAACATTTTGAAATTAGGATTATAAAGTGTTGTTGATCTGTTTTTAGATTCCCTGTAATCACTTCCATCAGTATTTGTTGGGGCATCCGAATATTGAGCTTCCTCTTGAGGGGTAAGGTTAGACCAGATCACATTTTTTCATTAGTACTACTAAGTTGTGCTTGTTTTTCTGTTTGCTCCGAGTTTATAGAGTTCAATGATGCGTCCTCATCCCCTCTGCTCCAAAGATGGTACTTCTGCACTTACTGCATGTATACTGTAGTATGTACAGCACAGAGCTGGAGAAAATCTAGTGCCTGTATCGTTATTCTCCTGGTGCGCTGACTCTAGAAGAGCTTCTGTCAGATGAAACTTGGCCTCAACTCAGGGCAAGGCAGAGACAAAAATCAGAGAAATATTACCTATATATCCCTGTATCCTGACGGTGAACCAAATTTCTGAATAGTACAAAACATGGATTTAGTTATGGTGCAAACTAGCTAACTCACAAGCTTATCATAACCTCTCCACCTAGCGGAGACAGCTATTATTCTAATCAATTTGAATTAATTATATGAATACTTGTTACAATCCTTGTTTAGATAGGTAGAGTGCCGCCGTGTGCACTGCTGCTTATATGAGAGTATTTATAGATAGGAAGAAAGATACATAAATTGTATGCATCAATCCATCGATCTATACAAGATATACTGTAGATAGATAGATATCCCACATGAGGAAATTAAAGTGGCTCTTGGCATTGAGAGTTGGCACAGTCTTAGTTCTATCCACTAATTTTCATGAACTGTTTACTCCTCTGCCAGAATCTTTACACCCATTTCTAGACGAGCTCATAAGACTGAAGCCAAACATCCTCAGCTTATTTACATGAGACAGGGCCGGACCGCTTCCCTGTCCTCCCCATTTTGTCTCAGTTACCAGCTAATTGACTTCACTTGGGACGTTTGCACACACCTTCCACAGCTTTACCACCTCACAATGGCGTCATGCTTCTCAGCTGACCTTAATTATAAGAACGCACATCTCCCCAATGTCTCACCTTTAACCTCACAGCTCCGAGTACAGCGCAAGGAGCCTTTCACCTGCGGGGAGAAAGGCAAGTCGATACTGCTATGGGGCTGATGTCATATCGGGTTTAGAGGTAAGGGGAAAGTGGGAAAGTAGCACCCCTGACTCATCTGAAGTCAAGGTGGACTTTTTTAAAGTGTAGTACCATTCATTACATCTATTCATTTTGGATCATAAAATCAGCTGATCACCTGCGCAATCCGTACCCACCCGGTGTGTTAAAAAGGACGAACACAAACACTTCAGTGTGAGTTCGAGTAGGACCATGGATCTATTATAATAACTGGATAGGATATTATTAGCTTGGAGCTGAAGGACCCATGTGCTCGGAGGATTCTTGCGGTACTGCAGACTAAACCAGACTAAATTCACGAGGGCAACCCAGAAATTTTCCCCATAGAACTCAATGTAAATTAAAACAGCTCGACCTCAGCTGACAGAGAACCTACAGCTTTCATAAAGGTTAGATTTTGTGGGTATTTTAGTGTCCCTTGTCATCCTGAACTTTTTTTCTTCTTAAATCCTTCGGTTTTCTTTAAATTCACACGTTAGTGCCACAAACGCTGCTGTTTTCTTTCCCGCTCTGACTCAGCTCTACCGCTGCTCTGATCAGCAGCTCTGATTGGTCAGAGCGCGGCCGAGCCCCTCTGTGAGAGCCACAGACTCGTATTTGGCGCGACGCATCATGGGAGCTCGTCCACTGCGCAGAACTGGGAGGACCAGACGATGCCCAAATATAGGCGAGTTCTGCTGATATGTCAGAGCACAAATCCATTCATTTGAATACGGCCCCATCTTGGATCGCCAGGGCTTGAGAAGGACAAGCAGTGATCATAGAGCACATACAGCACAAGTAAACAATACAAGTACTGTGCAAGACAGTTCTACAACCCCATGAAAGACAGCCGGTAAGCACCGTCATCATCCACGATTGTTGAATGTCAGAACTTACGAGGAGTTACAGTATATGATGCGTTCAAGAACCCTTTGAAGTAGCGGAAACGCGGACTCTTTAATAGTTACTTTGTTTTGTTTGTTCATAAATGTTGTACTGTTAGTGGGATGTATCCAAATAGGATAGTAATATTATTGATTCACTACTAATCAATAATATTCACCTTATGTTAAAAGAGGTAAGTTAAAAACTAAATTAAAACCTGATCATATTTGAAAGAAATGCAGTTAGCAATTCTGTTCCCAACGCATTACTTAATATTGAAATACACTGCCTTAAAAGTGTACTAAAACCAGATCTATCAATTAGTGGATTTATGGTCTAGTTCATAGTATATCTCCCTTTGTTTTATGAATGCTACGCTAAATGTAGTTAAAAACGTTTGTTAAAAAGGGTTACAACCACTTTTGTAGACTCATATGGCTAAATGTCAATCGCTAGTACAATAAACTAAAAATATTGTACCAAACTAAAATAATAAAAAAGGTCCTAATCAACAGTTAAAGATATAGATTACCTCATTTTGGTGTAAAATATTTAGAATAAAATACTACATTGATTTACTAGGCAGGAACATTATTGGTTTAAAAATAGCTATTAAAAGAAACCATTTATTTACATGGAAAAATGATTGTATGTTTCTGTTCTCTTTTTGAGGTGTTTCACCTAAACCCAATAAATGGCATTAATCAAGATCCATGGCTGCTTATTGAGTGAAATCCAGTTGAAACTCAATGTGTAAGGTTTATCCTTTTCAAGTGGGGAATTTGCACAAACAAAAAATCACCAAATAACTTGACACGTACATTATGTATGATTATGATTTGTCATAATGTCGGTAAATAGAGCATTTAGACAGAAGGAGAGGGGGGACGTGTTTGATAGTTGAGGGAAAGAAGTTCAGAACTACTCTGGAATGTGGCTTGTGGTTCCACAAGATTAAGAGATGCTTTTGATTGTCCCACAGTGGGGAAATGTCAGTGTTTCATCACAAGTTACAGAACTGTAGAATGGACGAGCACACAACCAAAGACAAGTGAATATTGAGTATTGCGCAACAACAACAAATCAAATAAAAATCAATGCTTGATCTCTATAAATGGTAAATTCTACAGTTAAGCATATTTCTAACTTCAGTTATCACCTTTTTTGAGTTATCATAATTAGTTATTACAATTATTTCCTCCATCTCCAATCTCTTTTTTTTTTACTGGATTAAGAAAATCTGGGTTATGTTAATACCTTATCAACCAACTCTGAAACTTGAAATCAAGGTTAAAACAAATTTGTTTAGAGACTTTTGTACATGAACTGTGCTATACAAATAAAAGTGCCTTGCCTTATCTACAGTATGTATATTGTGTGTGCACCTTGTGTACTCTTACCACTCTCCTGTATGTGCGCAGAAACACTGACATTTACCCATTGTGCGACGAATAAAGGCTCTCTTGTTAAATTGCAATCAACTGCTCAATTCCAAGCTGCTGATCATGTCTAAGTCCAGAGGAAGTGTAATGCAATTTGTGGTCATATTTGCATGCAAAAGCTAGATCTTGTCAGACCTCTGAAGCTGTGCAGGGCAGAGCCTGGTTAATACTGTGATGGGATCCCTCTGGGATCACCAGGTGTAAAGTGCCAAACTGTTGGTGTGTCCTTAAGCAAGAGCCTTCACCCACATTGCCTAAAATGAGTCTGGTCTGTGTGTGAATGATTGGTTGGTGGCAGTCAGATGGGCAAATGGCACATACTGGTTATCTTGCTTCTGTCAGTGTGCCCCAGGGCAGCTGTGGCTACAGTAGTAGATTATCACCACAGTGTGAGGAGTGAAAGAATAATGACATGTAAAGCGTCTTTGAGTGTCCTGAAAAGCGCTACAGTATATAAAACCAGTACATTATTATTAGTATTATTATAAAGCAGTGGTCAAACTGCTGCTGTCCCGCTCAGATGAACTCTTGTCTGCCACAGCCAGCTCCATAACGTTGATATACTCTCCACACGGGCGCTCACTGACAAACTGCACCCACCATCGCTTATCTTTTATGTACCTCCCGCTCTGCGCACAAATATTATGACTATTAGTACATTAATTAAGTCCGGGACCCGCGGGTGCAGTGGCCAGCCGAGGTTAAGAGCTGCTTTAATTAAAGATCAATACGCTGCAGCTGTATTTTAGCCGCACCAGAGGAGGCCGGCTTCTTTACGGCCTGCAGGACGGAGAGGGGTTCACGTGGAAATGTGCGTACAGACAGAGGAAATGAAATCCACTCATTCATGTGCCATTAAACACAGTGAGGGATAGATATAACACATAAGAACTAGTTTAACATGTTCTCTCTGTAACAACAGACCTCCAGCCCTCGAATAACACTTCTGATGAGACGAACATGTTGCCTTTGCCTTTCATTAATTGAAATGTATTTTGGATGTCAAAGGGGCAAAATGCAGAACTGCCAAAACACAGTGGTGATAAACTACAACTGTAGCAACAGCTGCCCTGGAGCACACTGACAGAAGCGAGGCAAACAGTATGTGCCAATCGGCGCCTGCGACCGCCACCAACCATTCACACCAGACTCATTCTAGGCAATGTGGGTGAAGTGTCTTGCCTTTGGCAGTTTTGCACTATACAGCCGCAGCCTCCCCAATGTGGCTACACAATTTTTTTTAAACAAGGCCAAATCAAGAGTAAAAATACAAAATGTGACCAAATATGACAATGACGGAACAGGGAGTGAAGTACACAGGGTTTAAATACACAAGACTAACGATACACATGAGGGAACGGCAGGTTATCAGACAACAGGAAGTAGAACTAAATAAAAGGGGTGTCAAATGTGATCATTAATCTCCCTGATGTGAGCCTAGATTAGAAAATTAAACCAATTAAACACACCACTACTACTACTACTGCCACAACTAATATACTACTTCTACTGTATTGCTACTACTACAACCCTAGCCTCCAAAGGCCACTTCTGTAGTAACTGCAGTACAACTACTACTGCAGTAATTACTGCATTACCAACTACATCGCTACTACTACTCCAGTTAAAACTGCTGCTGCATTACTGTGGATTCTTATAGAAAGCTAACATTAGATTGCAATGTCACAACCAGAATGATCTTCTCAGACAGGCCCCAGGTTCACTCATTAATTTAAATGGGAGCCCTGGCTTATTCCATGGCTCATGATAGAATAAGCCATACTTGCATGTGTAAGATAGATCCTGTCAGACCTCTGAAACTGTGCAGGGCGGGGCCTGGATAGTATTGTGATGGGAGACCTCTGGGAACACCAGGTGCTACAATGGGGCAGTTGCGGTTGTACGGTGCTAAACTATTGGGTGCTTAGACAAGACATTTCACCTACATTACATTGGTGGTGGTGTTAGTGTGCTCCAGGGCAGCTGTGGCTACAGTGGTTGTTTATCACATCTGTGTACAAATTTAAAGAATAATGAGCAGATGTGAAGCATCTGAGCGTCCTGAAAATTGCTATATGAATCTGTATGCGTTATTATTATTATTATTATCATTATTATTATTTTTATCAGAAAGGTTCTCCTGAAAATAATGAAAGAAAGCAAAACTTTCCCTCATATGATTTTTGGAAGCCAACAACATGCAATAAATACACTTTCTTGGAGTGACCTATCTCGAGGTATTGAACCAGGGTCAGGAGAAGCTTGAGGATGAGGCTACTTTGCAACCTAATTAATACGGAATGAATCTGCTTGGTATATGGATTACATTTATGGATCTATGTTTTACCCTATAATCCCTATGCACACTTTCTCCACCACAAGTCAAACATCTCTATGCCGGACCCCTCGTCAATACTTCCCCCATCAGCTCATCTCCTTCACACTTGCATTCTTTTGGGGTTTTTATAGCCTAATTTATTTACAGAATTTTTCACCATATGGATGAAAGATACGACAATCATTTAGACTTTTATGCTCTGGTGTGTTCCACTGAAGTTCTTGAATGCAAAAAAAGTGGAATCTGGAAAACGTTTCATTTAATCAAAACTGTTCTATGGGAAATCAATGCTGCCGACAACCAAATAGAAAACTAGACTACTATTTTATTACATATAGAGTAGCACTGTGAAGGGAGACCACTGTTACACCAGGTGCACAAGGTTCACCAGTGAGAATGCTGACGCTCAAAGTGCTAACCGTCTTTTTGTCCTTAGGCAAGACACGATGGGCACAGATGCATTGGAGCAGACTGACGTAAATGAGACTGCCAATATTAAAGATCAGTTATAACAACGAACACTCGCAATAAAGAAAGGACTTTGTGGCTTAAAATGCTATACAAAATAAAGTTTAGTTTAGAGGTTAGTGAGATGGAACCACCTTTATTGACAGGCACAGTAGCACGGTAAACAGATTTCATCGTCATTTCTACAGTTACCTTCTCAGACAGGCTTTCCGCTAATTTATTTCAATGGGAAATCATGTTGCTTGGATGGCCTTTCACTGCACTTGTGTCCATTGCAGCACACTATTCCACATATCTAGACCGACTGTCTGAGGCCAATGGAGAACAATATTAGTAATGCTAACAAAGAGCAGGTGCCAGAAAAGGGGGAGCCAGAAGAACCGCTACACCAAACAACACCAAACGAGGAAGCCAAGTAAATGCTTTTAGCCACCATGAGTGAGTAGATATGTCGAACGGTGAGTTCCTCCTGCTGATCCATTCTGTAGAAAGAGTGAAGTTGGGTGTTACTCACAGAATAATGAATGTTACACAGAGAAAATATGACCCTACTTTGATTCTTTCTGGTGTTTCACAGAAATGGTCTTTTTCTGAACGTCTTTTCCTGTGCTGTTTGTCTGGGTGTGATGTCAACTGTAAACAGTGTAAATAAACCCAGTGTACACCAAATATATGCTTTTAAATAGGAATTAGGAAGAGGCCCTGGACACGTTGGAGGGACTATGTTGATATTCCCCTGGATGAGCTGGAGGAAATGAGTGTGGATAGGGAAGTCTGGTCGTCTGCTGCCCCTAGAAGCGGATAAACGGATAAAGTGGAAGAAAGTGGATGAATGAATTACATACACAAAGTTACTAACATACATGTACAAATGCCTGCCTAAAAAAAAACCTGATGCTGTGTCTATTGTTCTCTGGACTCTGGACCCCTCCCTCCTCTGCTTAAACATAGACACAAATCCAACACACCCCCAGGGAAATCCCTGCCTTTACAACTCCTCTGTTTCATTTATATATTTATTGATATACATGATAGGGAAAAGTGTACACAGTCAACATGTGAAAGACGACAACATTTATCATTTATAGCTATGGCTAATTTGCAATATCTGTCCCTAGAAGAATTAAAAACACATTTTACATTCTTACGTTCACATTAAACAAAGGCAGGTGTCCTCATCAATGATCACAGAACTGGTTAGTTTTTAAAAATTGTTTCAGTTTGTGTTTAAAACCAGCCCAGTCCGAGTTTGGTTTCAGCTGAGGACTTAAAGAGTTCCAGAGCTTTGCCCCCTAGACGGAGAAGACAAACTGTCTGAATGTAGTTCTCCTGAGGGGCACCTTCACATGACTGTTAGAGGAACTATTATGAGAGAACTCAGGACAGCAGGGGCTACACTGTGCAAACATTTATACAATAATTTACATACAACTATTCTTTTATTCTTAGTGATGTCACCAAACTGAACTCCATACAGCTTTGTTTACATCCTACTTCAACAATGCCTCCATCCCCAAGGCATAAGTAGTTAAATCTCCCATCACTAGTAGTACTAATTGTTACTTTAAAACATGAAAATAAGAGAAAATACCAAGGCGTTCTAAACTCAAGCAAGAGAAAATAACAAGCGATTAATTATGCTGCTGAAGTTCTCCTGCTCAGCCAATGTGTGCATTTTAGTGTGTGTGTGTTTGTTGTGTGTGCATATAGGTGTGTTTGTAAGAGTGTATTCATGTGTGCGTGTGTGTGTGTATTAGCAGGAGTGTGCCGCGATTGTCTCGATGATTAATGGCGGCGTCTGGGATGGCGAGTTATCTGCGGCTCTCCACCTGCTCGGACAGACAGCGGGACGGGACCGGAGGAAGGGGATAATTGGGGAGAGAGAGAAGTGGAGCAGACAATGGAGCCAAAGGAAGGAGAGAAGAAAGAAAGGAAGAAAGGGTTTTGTCACGCTGTTGTATGGTGGGTGTGATGGTGCCGAGTTACACAAATGGACAGTAACAAGTGCTGACCGCCGCCAAAGCAACGAAAGATCATCTCAAGGAACCATAGTGTACATCTACTCATTCATGGTCTCTGTTTTTCATTTTCTTTGGTATTTCATCCTTTAAAACGCCAATGAATGCCTCTCTTTAGAAAAAAGTAGTTGTTTGGATAATGAAAGATGATGAATTTTTATCAATTTGACCAAAACAAAGCTCAAGTCATGTCCCAGGAGAACATGGAGATTTCTGTTTGATGAAAGATACCTTACTCTGCAGTCATTATAGAATAACCAGAGTCATAAAACCCTTTCCCAGCATGTTAAAGTCTGTGTAAGGTTACAAATAAAGAACTGATCAGACCTACAGCAGTTACAGGTCATCAGCAGTGGGAAAAACAACCACCAATGCAAGAAATCCCAACTACGCAGACGACACTCAGATCTATGTCTCACTGGCTGCAGGAGGACATGGACCAGTGGACTCACTCCGTCACTGTATTTCTTTGCTTTGGCTTTTTAACACAAGCAATATTGAAACATTTATGATTGTGTCCTGCATTTTATTTTTATGCAATGTCTTATTTGTGTGTTGCATTTTGTAATGTCTGGTAAGCACTTTGACAGTCCTGTCTGTTTTTTAAAATGTGCTATATAAATAAACTTCCCCTTGACTGTATCCAACAGATTAATTAATGAATGCAAAATAACTTTCTTCAGCTAAAAGCAAAACTTAAATGATAGTCTTTGGTCCAAACAAAGAGAGAGAGTTATCATATTTCTCCCCCGAAAACCTTCAAATCAGTCAGAAATGTAGGAGTGATAATAGACAAACACTTAAACAGCCACATCAAATAAGTAACATCAGCAGCTTTTGACCATCTGAAGAGCCTTAAGCATTTGTCTGCAGTAGGTTGGACTGCTGTAATGGCCTGCTGCCGGTCGAGTCCAGACTGGAACCAGGAAGATCACATTAGTCCAGTCCTCAGGTCTCTGCACTGGCTTCCTGTGGCTCAGAGAATAGACTTTAAAGCAGCTCTGCTTGTGTAAAAGTCTCTCCATGGCCTCGCAAAAAAAATCCTCTGTGACATGTTAGTGCATATGAACCAACTCGGAGCCTCCTGCTGGTGCCAAGAGTCAGATTCATGCAGTTAAAATCTGGAAGTCTACCTGAAAAGGTGAGACAGGCTTCGCCTCTTCTATGATTTAACGCCATGTGTGATTTTGTTTTGTTTTGTGTATAAATAAACAATAAACAGGCTGTTAATTAATACATTTTGAGACAAATTGTCATGATTTCAGGTCAAAGATGTCTCAAAAGCAGGACAAAAAAACATTGCAATATGTGATAAATCAAACTCCAAAATAAAACATTCCAGGATATACCAGAAACCCTAAATCCAAACTATGGAATCAGAGGAGAAAGACTGGGCCGATAAAACGAGGAGAGCAGGGTTTCAACACTTTAGGGTGGGATAGACAATCAACTGAAGAGACAGGATGTAAAAGTAAAAAAAGAGACAAGAGAATCAATATATAAAAATTAAATTAGGTCAAAAATAATCATCAATAAGTCCTTACCATAACACAAATATCCTCTTTTTTTATTTGGAGATTACACATTTGTTTAAAAAGGCAGAGAAGACAGATTCTACAGTGTTTTGCATGGAGTAGGGGACAAGTTTGTGCTTTAATCTGGGGTATTTATCTTTCAAACCTCATAACCATGTATTAAATCCATGTAACTCATTCCCACTCTCACGCAAATTTGGTTCAATCACTCGTATTCACATGCTTATATCTATGGCCTCTGTCACATCTTTGGAAAGTGAAAATAAAAGTAGTTGTTTTGGATTGTTGAGAAGCAGCAAGAATTATTTCGCCTTTTCTGTAGTTTCCAACGCAAAAGGTTAATCTGCTTTTAGATCTCTTTAAATGTTCACAAGTGGAGATATGAAAGGAAAATAGGATTGGAACTGGCATTTGCAGTTCCCTCATACACCCACACAACACAGAAATGTACCACAGAAACAACAATATCCACAGAAATCAGTGGATATTGTCTTCTCCCGAGCAAAAGAAAAATGGTAATGCAAGCTCTCTACTGTTAAGGTGGTGTTGAATCCAGTTGAGACAGAAATAGACAGAAATAGTAAGTGAAAACAGTCACAGGGGACGGGGTCTTCCTGTGGTCCAACTGGAGCAGGACTGGAATAGGGCTAGTTGTTGGAGATGGTCTGAGCGGAGGCCTGCGGAGTGGCGCATACACAGGCGCATACTGCCATCCAGAGGTCAGGCCTGGTATTACAGTAATGTCAATATGAAAAATATTAAAGCTGCCACGTGCATGTATGATTAGAGATGGGGAAAGAACTCTGAACATGTATCTAAAGACAGTGAGGGGCACGTTACTATAAAGATGTAATATATTTATAGTTATTGGGAGAAAAGTGTGTTACAATAGTGAGATGAGATATTGATCTCACAATGGAGAAATGAAAGTATATTACACTACTACTACTACTACTACTGATTTTGGTCCAGAACATGAAATATGAATTACGTCATAGTGATTGTGTAAAGTTGTGTAAAGTTGTTTTCAAACCTTTCTATTGTTTCAGGAAACAGAAATATAGTTTTAGTTATATTATCTAATGATCATACAAAGTATGCATGTAACTAACAAATAAACACCTATCTTCAATTTTGTAAAGAAGTGCAATACTGACTTACTTCTAAAAGGAATAGATTACTGTAATATATTACACAAATAAACAGAGGTGAGTGTCGTCACAGCAACGTGTCAATTAAAGTATCTGGACTTTAAAAGGTTATAAATCAAAAACTAAAATTACTATCATAAATTGGAAAAACCATTTCAAACACAGACACATCAAAGAGATAGTGTGGAGGAAATCAAAAGGAAAGATTGACAAAAATATTTTTGCCAACATTTTAAACGTCCAAATCAGCCTCTGATTTGACCATTCCACTGTGACGAAAGTTACATCGAGAATAAAATGTCCTCAGTCTGAAAAAGCGGCAGATGAAATCCCACAAGATTAACATGGTTAACACAACATAAGTAAATCACTTGATATAAAAAGGAACCGTAAAAAAAAAAAAAAAAAAAAAAAGACCCTTGAAAAAGGTGTTGGTCTCCGTCCATTTTTTTCTAACAATTAAACTTGAGAAAAAAAGAAAATCCGGTCTGGTTTCACATTTAATTGGTTGACAATATGAAAGTATCACTTTGTTTCTACTTTGTGTAAAAAATTAGACTCTCTTAATCAAATGTGGACTTCTGAAATACGTCACAAACTTCTGCAAAGCTCATTCTATCAAATCATCTTGTCCATTACATAAAATAAACAGGGCCGCCATAGGAAACTTGTCTAATGTATAAAACAGTTATGTTCTAGCAACTTGTTTGGATATATGTTTTTCAGTCATTTTTGGAATGACCACGCATGTTCCAGTGTGAGGTCTGTAAGCTCCACACTATAGAAAAGTATAAAGTACTA
Organism: Knipowitschia caucasica; assembly: GCA_964034765.1. Classification (NCBI taxonomy): domain Eukaryota; kingdom Metazoa; phylum Chordata; class Actinopteri; order Gobiiformes; family Gobiidae; genus Knipowitschia; species Knipowitschia caucasica. The sequence goes on along the minus strand of OZ035834.1, from coordinate 28,494,638 downwards.
CAATGAAATACAATTGATAAACATGTTGTGTGTGTGTGTATTTGTATTAATATTCATTCATTCATTAATTTTCAACCTCTTTATTAGTCCATTTCTGGGTCAGGGGGGTGGCAATGAGAGCTGCCACCCAATGCTCACAGCACCAGTCCCTCACTGATCCTCTGCAGGTGGTGGGTCCACAGGAAGATGGCTGCTACATCAGTGGTGCCACAGCCTTGGTGTTTCAGTGGGAGCTTCAGGCAATGTGGGGTTAAGTGTCTTGCCCAAGGACACAACAACAGCAGACATTAGTGGGAGCAGTTGGAGTATAGGTCCCGCGATGGGTTTGAACCCACGACCTTCAGGCCAATGCTCTACCAACTGAGCCACTGTCGCCCAGTATTTGCATTAATATTATACTGTAATTGTAAAGTCCATAGTGTTAATGTGTTAATGTTCAGAAATAGGGTTTTTGACTGGATTTAAGAAGGATTTTAGGCAAAATGAACGCCAAATTCGACCTTTTCAACCCTTTCTGTGAAGCAGTTCTTTTTGGTTCATAACTAAGTTATATCAGTGTGGTCATGATGCACTTAGTAAAGCATTATACTACGTCAGCATTAATGATTTTTGTAAGAGTTGTATTCAATCTGAACATCAAACACAAATAATAGATCAATTTCATGCACACACATTTGAAAATATAAACATATTCATTCATAAAACAACTATACAAAATACATTGACAGATTTTGGCTCACAGTTTGTACAAAGATAGATTTCCAGCCCTCTGCCTTGAGACTTTTTGAGAACTTTTCTAGATCTTATAAGGACTTGGACCTAACTGAGGACTTTCTCAGAGACCCGTAAAGAAACCGGCAAAGTTCAATGATCACATGTCTTGCCTTGGCAAAAAGATGACCTCCCAAGGCAGGTTAAATGACGGGTCATTTCAACCCACCAGCCCGTGTCCCTCCGTGTGTCAAACAGAGGTGATGTGATGTTTTGATCTGACAATCTATGTTTTTGCCTAGTATGAATGAGGCTTCACTGGGACCCAGGTCTTCACACTTTCATATCCAGTTTGTGATCCTTCTGATCTGTGATGTGGTCTCCCAGTGTGGCTGACCCCGCTGACCAGAGCTTGGGCCTGCTGCTGGGGCCTTCATTTCCTCAGAAACATCACTCCGGGGCCAGAGGCGATGTACTGCTTCCGGACATTCTTTATGAAGTGATTTAAAAGATGTGTGTTATGATTTTTTTTATTCAACCGTTGTTCCCCGTCCAGGCTGAGTGAGACTGGTCTTCTCTTTTTCACTATTCTGTCTGAAAAACTGATCTAAAGACAAAGGCCAAACATTTTTGAGAGATACATGGATGTTGTCACCGAATTCCCTTTTTTGTTCGACAGCTAGGTACCCCAGCCCTAAAATGTTATTTCACAACTTCTAAAACAAGAAAAGAGCAAGTAAATATTCTTAAGATTTTGGGAATGCACCAATAACTGCAACAGAAACACAATGAGCCCAAATTACCTCTCAACTAGGCCTCCTTTAGTCTCCACTGGTCCTGGTTCTGGTCCCGGTGCTGGTCCCGGTGCTGGTGCTGGCGCTGCAAAGCGTTGGTACATATCGTCCGTCCAAATATAGACGAATACATTATAGAGCAGAGCTTGACAGGTTTTCATTCCAACCAAGCAGAAGTAAGACAACTTTATGACAGAGGAGACACAGACAGAGGACACACAGACAGACGAGGACAGAGGACACACAGACAGACAAGGACAGACGAGACACAGACAGAGGACACACAGACAGACGAGACACAGACAGAGGACACACAGACAGACGAGACACAGACAGAGGAGACACAGACAGACGAGACACAGACAGACGAGACACAGACAGAGGAGACACAGACAGACGAGACACAGACAGACGAGACACAGACAGAGGACACACAGACAGACGAGACACAGACAGAGGAGACACAGACAGACGAGACACAGACAGACAAGACAACATTCACTCCCACTCTCATTCATCATCCCAGTGCTCTGGTCCTCCTCCAATAGGGCACTGTCCGGTTTCCGAAATGTGCTAAAAATAGTTCCAATGACTGCGCATGTTTCGGACAAACTCTGTCCGACTCCGTTGAGTACTACTGTGTTCTCCACATAAGCGTGTGTATTTATTTGGGCTAAATCATTGAATCATGGTGACAACAAAACACTGCAGTTATGGTGCTTGTGGGAGCGATTTCAGATACTCTGAAAAGGACTATATGAAAGCAGTAACATTCAACCTGTTCAACCACACCATCGAACCAGACCAGGACCAGACCAGGACCAGACCAGGACAAGTGCAAGAGGTGGGTGCTTGTGGTCAGCAGAATTTCTCTCATGAAAATGTTAAAAAAGGACATGTTTTTTCAAAACACTTCGCTGGACCAACTGTGGAGCCTCCAGATCCAGTCCTAGCTACGTTTAGCTGGGACTGGACCCGCTGTATCAGGTCTGTCTGAGCTCTTCTGAATGTAGTTAGCCCCATCAATCCATATTAGTATTGTTTGTCCTAATCCAGAATGTATACAATTCTCACACCTGAAGAAAGATGAGAGGGATTTTTTCAACTTCGTGACTATCGGAAAATAAGCACAGACGAAGCGCGTTGGGGTCCGCTTATTATACGGCTTTGTACCAACTGAACACACAAAATAAACTTCTGTCACTATTCATGCCAAAAGGTTTATTTAATGAGTGCAAAGAAAATAGTTCCCAAAGGTTTTAGTTCACCTACTTTAAAAAAGCGATCGCTTTAGTCGCATTAAAAAAGTATTTTTGTCATGAAAACCTTAACAGATAATTCTGAAAACCTCTGTGCACGTGTGTTGTATGAATATTATATTCTAGCATTAACATTTAAATATGTTGATTGATTGTCGTTTGCGTTTACTGAGTGTGGCTAGCTCCGATAGTTTCTCTCTCAGAGACAGTAGTGGTGTAGCCCGTTGTGACCCCATGGATCTATTATAATATCGGCTGACTGTAGTTAACTAAATGATCAAACTAATTACGAAATGGACAGTACAAAAAACAACTTGATAAATGGAAGTTAATCAGAGCAAAATAAACAAAGAAGGCGCTAACATTGCAATTTAAATGACTAGATAATGTTAGCATAATCCTCACCATTACCTTTTTATCAAATCAAACTTTCTACCAGTTACTGGAAGACCACGACATTCAAGCCAACGTTTTAATTGGTCTACACTATGATCCCTGATGGTTTGATGGTGGAATTTTGCCCCTGGTTTATCATTTTCGTCTAAAGTGACAAGAGGTATTTGATTCATTTTGGCAGTGTTTGTCCGAAACATGTGGGCGGGAGTTGACAGGCGGCGGGGGGCGTGTCTTAGTGACGTCATTCAGATAGTTCGCTATGGGTGTGATTTAAAACAATGTTTGAAATGACTTTTACTTGGACAGTTTTGGGTTGATTAAAGGGCTTCATAAATTCTTCCCAATACATTGTTCAATTGTATTTGGTTATTTTATTCAATAATAATAATATTTCAATAAGGACTTCCATTTATCTAGACCTGGAACTTCTCTACTTTACCAGCGCTGCAGAATGATATTTTTTATTAACCAGTGAAGAAACAATGATTTGGCTTCCCATTTTGGTATCTTTTATCCATGTTTTGAATTAAGCAGACTTCAGGTGTAATTACAAGTTTCTGCTTACATATATTTGAACAATAACAATACAATCTATATTAAACTAATTAACCTGTGTCTGATAGAGCTCCGTATTGGGAAGAAATAATATTTTCCTTTTAATTCCAGGAGTTTTGCGATCATAAACAAAGGATGAGATTATTTAATTTATTTTCTCCACTTTTAGGTGGAGCCAAAGGTATACACTGAAAAATATATAAAAAACTTTGGAAGCCGTATCATTGTATTTCTTCTACCAATTAATTTTATCCTTAGGCCAGAGAATTTATTGAGACTTCGTTTAAACTAATTTTTAGTGTTTGAAAGTTATTCTTAAACAATGTATTTTATACTCTTATAATTATATATATATATATATATATATATATATATATATATATATATATATATATATATATTGCAGCCTAAATATTTAATTGTAGTTTATACCCTAAATTGTTTTAATTGTTTCATATGTTCTTGATTCTGATTGATAAAATGTCAGTTTTTTGTTCATCTTATATTTTAGAAATGTTATGTATCATTGTACTCAAGTATAACAACAAATCGTCAGCAAATAAGCCAAACTTATTTTTTACCTGTATTGATTGTTTTTGTCTGTGTAATCTTTTCTGCTAAGGCAAACCATGGCAAACAGGGCTGGAGATAAAGGGCCCTCGCAAATGACCACGACAACTCAGTGACAGATTAAAACCGCTGCAAGAAAAGCAAGCAAAAGACTTAGTAATTAAAATAAATTAGTTTTAAGACGTCTTTTGAAGGCGTCAACAGATGCAGGCAACAACCGCAGAGAGAGTGGAAGATTGTTCCAGAACTTGGGAGCAGTAGCCTGGAAGGATTGGAGGTGTGTGTCTGGAGGGGGCCTGACCAAACACAGCTCTGAATGTCAGAACCAGTGTTTTGAAGTGAATTCCGTGAGAATTGGGCACATGTGAGCCTTGCACTAACTATGCAGAGTTTTGCACTAACTGCAGCGGGACAGCTCCTTCTTGTTTAAAGATGTGTCTAATTGAGCAAAATCTTAAATCTCATCATGTTCACCTGTCATGCCCACGTTAACAACTCACTCTTTCTTCCACTTCCTTTTCACATCACTGAACGCCTCTCAATCTTTTTGTAAAATAAAAAACGTCACTTTTTTTTTTTTAACCCCCTCCTTCCCTTAAATAAGAAAACCCTCTTCCTGTGATCGAGCTACGCGGCTGTACACGTCCCTCCGGATCCGGCGTCTGGCGCTAAACGCACGCGCCGCACAGACAAGGGTCCCCGCGGTTGTACCATTTGAGATCAGTCGACGGCGCATGCATAATGACAAAACAACAGAAGAGGCTTGTAAAAAAAAAAAAAAAAATCAGGGAACACACTCCCCACATCAGACCAGGTAGTCTTATGGGCTGTTTTTGGGGAAGGCACATTGATTTCTCTCGTTGTTGCGCACAAAGGAAAACTCAGAGCTTCAAAAAACCAGCCGCGACTATAAGACCCGCGGAGGATTCGTTTTTTTTTCTTCCAGCAGACAGAAAGAAGAGAGGAGGAGTGAGAGATGGCTTTGCGGCTGGATTCTCATTAAAAAATACCTCCCGATATCGTCAGCGCGCCCAAAGTGATTGGAACTGTCAAATAAAGCACACAGCCGCGCAAAGTCGTGAGCAAAACAAAAAATGACAAAACACTTTTAATGAAGATGATTGACATGTTGTTTACAGAGAAAACCCAGACTATAAGATGTTTGAGTGTTTTTTTTGTTGAAGATTCGTATTTTGCCAGTTGTTAAGAAGGATTCCTTGGGTGTAAAGTGACCCAGGAGATGTTTACCTCCAGAGCGCCGCTGCTTTTTTGTGAGATAGAAATATGAAATCCTCGACCCTTGATTGGCGATCAGCAGGTGTACTTTAGAAGCACCGGGAATCATACCGATGCTGTGTTCTGTCTGCAGGATTAAAGTAGACGTATTCTTTTTCCTCTCTTTTAACCATCTTACAAACTTGTTCCTCATCAGTTACAGACCTGAAGTTGTTTTTAGTTCCATCCATACTAATATCAAGAACTTCTGGCACATTGAGCAACATTGCCCCCCTTCGGTCAAAATCTACTGTCCCAGTCCTGTAATAGTATAGTAATAGTATAGTGCGCTGACATGCTTGCAATACCACCCCGGGCCGATGGGGGTGGACCCAGAAGAAGAATTAGCCAATGCTAACATATAGCGTTGGCAGACCTCTCGAAAACGTCTTTACAGGATGGACCAAAAGTTGGCTCTTGGCCCAAAGCTCCGTTCCACATGTGTGTCCATGCTGAGGGGAGTGAATTTTTTGTGGACCAGTCTAGTTTACTCACTGTGAATTTTGGAAGTCACTCGTTTATAATGAATGGACCTCGTGCCGGCTGACGCATGCACAGATGTGTTTTTTTCACATTTTCAAGCCCTCGCGGCCATTTTGAATCATTCCGTGAAAGCCCAATTTTTGGCCCATTAGTTAGAATGGCGGAGATAGGCACGACTATGTCCGTTAATATATACAGTCTATGGCTTTAAACTAAATATTGTCCATACATTACTTTTGGTAATTTCTCAGGTGAAAAAAACAAGTCCTTCCAACTTTGGTCAGGCTTAAAGACTACTACAGTGGCCACTCTACGGGAAGAAAGGTCCCATATCTGGACAGGTGTAACATTGTTAACTTTTCTGCTTGAAAAAATGTTTCTCCTAATATAATAGTAATGGCTAAAAATACACTTGAAAACTATCGATTTCAGCTTATAACCATCATTGTCAACCAACCATCATAATCAACAAGACAAGATTAGGAAATCCTTTGTTTGTACAGTGGGGGAAATTTCCGTGTTGCATCGCAAGTTACAGACCGAAGGAATAAGGAGCACACAGCACAAGATAAATGAATAATAAATCTATACACAACTCTTTGGCATTCCATAATTTTGAACTTGAAATAACATCTGTGTGTTTCAGCTGCAATTTCTGACGACGCCTCCAGCTTCATTAGCAACAACAATGAAACAACTTTTGGAATGAACACCTCCATTTTAGGTGCACTTCTGCAGGTAACCATCAAGAGTGCCCTGTGTGGTCGGGAAGCTGGTCCGCTGCTGGAGACCGCTGAAAAGTCTCCAGAAATGGCAAAAACACTAAAAGACCGTTTCTATTCCCAAGCTGTCAGACTGATTAAGGCAAAGCAAGTTTTTATGAAGCTGAAGCGGATATTCGGACTGCAAGACCGAGTGCAAATTCCCCCTTCCAAGCCTGCCAATCACACAGCTCTGCCAGCCCCGAGCCTCAGCCAATCACACAGCCCGGCCAGCCTCCTGCCAACCCTCTCACAGCAAAGTCGGCAGTTTAAAAGGCAGCCACTTCCTGACAAGCAACGCTTAAACACCCACCATCTCCCCAGCACCCCCTCTGGCTCCTGCTCTGGCTCCTGCTCTGACTACGCCCCATTCACACCATACTCTAGCCACCACCAGTGATTGACCCCGGGGGATCTGAGGTCCTCTTCAGCTGCAATCGATCTCATCACTGCAAGTGTCACTGCCGGGGTCAATGCGTCAAACAAATAAATAATTTTATTGTATTAATTGTGTCTTTGGTCTCTTCAGATTGAATTGTATAGCACAGTTCACACACAATGCAACAGTGCTAAACATAACAAGAAAAAAATAAACAAGACATAAATAACCAAAGTAAATGTCTGTCTCACACTTTCAAATGTCACTAACATTAATTGAATCTCTAGCACTTTATGAGGGGCAACAATGCAACTCTGTGTGTGTCTTTATCTTTTAAATCTATTTAGAAATGTGTTTTAAGTGAATTGAAACTACAACACTCAACATAAACTTTTATAAATGTCAATCTAAACGTGCCCCCACCCCCCAGTCTGCACTTGACTTGAAGGAGTTCAGGGTGAGACTCTGATGGGGGTGAAAGATGTCGCCCCACATTCTGTACTCCCTCCTCCCCCTCCTTCCCTTCTGCTCCCTCTGCTCCCTCTCCTCACGCTGCTACTGTACTGCGTCTGCTATGGAAATCACTCCTCTGAAGACTTAAGAGCTGCACACATCTCTGCAAAAACACGCACACACACATGCGCACACACTCCCACACACACACGCTCCAAATCGCTAACAAATACTGTATGTTAAGACATTAGATAAGATGTCAAAGTGTCTTTTTAACTTTGTAACAATATTGTTACCTCATCAAAACAGACCAGTGCTTGTTTATGTTGTCATTAAAGCGATTTACATACTTTGGAACAAAATAACCAAGAGAAAATAACAATTATAGAAGCAGATGAAATACATGTTACACACACGGCATACATACATATACAGTGTCTTGCGAAAATATTCGGCCCCCTTGAACCCTTCAACATTTTACCACATTTCAATCTTCAAACATAAAGATATAAAATTTTAATTTTTTGTCATGAATCAACAACAAGTGGGACACAATCGTGAAGTAGAACGAAATTTATTGGATAATTTAAACTTTTAAAAAAAATTAAAACTGAAAAGTGGGGCGTGCAATATTATTCGGCCCCTTTACTTTCAGTGCAGCAAACTCAGTCCAGAAGTTCAGTGAGGATCTTTGAATGATCCAATGTTGTCCTAAATGACTGATGATGATAAATAGAATGCACCTGTGTGTAATCAAGTCTCCGTATAAATGCACCTGCTCTTTGATAGTCTCAGGGTTCTGTTTAAAGCGCAGAGAGAACCATGAAGACAAAGGAACACACCAGGCAGGTCCGAGATACTGTTGTGGAGAAGTTTAAAGCCGGATTTGGATACAAAAAGATTTCCCAAGCTTTAAACATCTCAAGGAGCACTGTGCAAGCAATTATATTGAAATGGAAGGAGTATCAGACCACTTCAAATCTACCAAGACCCGGCCGTCCCTCCAAACTTTCATCTCAAACAAGGAGAAGACTGATCAGAGATGCCACCAAGAGGCCCATGATCACTCTGGATGAACTGCAGATGCATTTATACGGAGACTTGATTACACACAGGTGCATTCTATTTATCATCATCAGTCATTTAGGACAACATTGGATCATTCAAAGATCCTCACTGAACTTCTGGAGTGAGTTTGCTGCACTGAAAGTAAAGGGGCCGAATAATATTGCACGCCCCACTTTTAAGTTTTTTATTTGTTAAAAAAGTTTAAATTATCCAATAAATTTCATTCCACTTCACGATTGTGTCCCACTTGTTGTTGATTCATGACAAAAAATTTAAATTGTATATCTTTATGTTTGAAGCCTGAAATGTGGCGAAATGTTGAAAGGTTCAAGGGGGTTAGGGGGGCACTGTATGTATTTGTCTGCAGTGACTGAAATAGTGACATATAGTAAAACACAGAGGAATGGACTACACACAACATAGAGACACACAACACAGAGGAATGGACCACATTTGGTCCCAGATTTGTTTTTTCCCCCCTATTTATGCACCCGGTGAGGACTAAGCATTAACATACTCATAAATAAATAAATAACTACGACATGTTTTTTCTTTAGCACAGTCCCAACATCTGTGGAAAGACCTGAACCGCTGTCCATAAACGCTCTCCATCTCACTGGGCAGAGCTCCAGTTGTTTTGTAAAAAGGAATGAGCTAAACCGTCTGTCTCTAGATGTACAAATCCTGTCATACCTCAAAAGACTTGCTGTTGTTCTTGCAGAAAAAGGGGGTTCCACAAAATACTCATGTAGAATGAATACTTACAGGTTTTCTCTTTGTTGAAATCAGAATCATGAATCCTTTTGCTTTCACTTCACAGTTGTGTTTTCTGTGTGTGAACTTTCACTCAAACAGTCGAAGTAAGATCTTTCTGTTCATGGTTGTAAACGTGACAAAATGTGCGAGTTCAAGGTGAATTAGTCCTTTCGAGAGGCACTGTGAACAGAATGTATTTGTGTATGACTTCACAAAGCCACGTGTGAATGACTTTATGACGCTGACGATTCTTCAAACAACATTTCAGTTCAAACACACACAGTATAATAACAACAAACACACAGGAGCCATTGGTCCATAGGGAGCGGGAGGACCACTGTCCAGAAATGATTGATGTCCTGGATCGTCGCTGTCTCCAGATCTCAGAGAATCTTTGGAGGGGGTTGAAAGGCAAAACATCACTGCTCTAGAAGAGATCTGCAGAAGGAACGGGCCAAAATACCAGCAACAGTGTGTGGAGACTTTATAGTCTTACAGAAAATATTTGACCTCTGTGATGACTTTCAAACAGAATTCTATCAAGATTTTTGTCTTTGTGTGAAAGATTAGGGAACCAGCTGATAAAGGAGCAGTACATATGGCTCTCAATGAAGGATCCAAAATATACTTACTATAAAACATTGCTATGAGCTATAAAAAAAAAGATTAAGATCGTCCCACAGTGGGGAAGTTTCAGTGTTGCGTCCCAAGTTGCAGAATAGTATAAATGAGGAGCACACAGCACAAGAATAATAACTATTCAATCTCTAACTAGCATAATTTAAGCATGATGAAGAAGAAAGAATTAACCCCTGACCGCAGTATAACAAGGAGCAACTACAAAATTCTGTCATGGGTTCAAGCCCACCACAAGACCTACTTCATGGCTCCCACCGATGACTGCTGTTGTTGTGTCCTTGTGCAAGACACCTAACCCCACTTTGCCTGAAGCCCCCGCTGGAAGATCAAGACTCCTGTGGACTCACCACCGGCAGGAGGATCAGTGAGGGGCTGGTGTTATGTTTACTGGGTACAGCTCTGACTGCCACCCCCCTGACCCAGAAATGGATTAAGGTGAAGAAAATGGAGGGATGGATGTTACATTCCCAGAACACCTCATGATTCCCAGGCTGGAGGAAGTGTGCATGGGGAGATAAAGAAATAGGAATAGATGCATCAGAACCCATGTATGGCAATGGTAGAGTAATGTAATATGGTATCGTTACAACCCTAGTCTCCACCTGCTCTCTCTTTTCTACCATGTAACTTGCACAACATCAAGTTCCTTCTTGTTTGAATCTCTTCAGGCTTGGACCCAGCGCGTGTCAAGGCTCTTGACGCCTCAGACCTGTCGCACCTTCAGGAGTTGATCATCTTCCGTCGTGTTGACGAGACGGACACATCTCTGGCCAAGATGCCACTCGGCAAATGCTCCAGGTATACCATGAACCCAGCGCGATTACAGTCTCCATGTAATGCACCCTGCTCGGGGAGATGTTTTAGACGTGCTTAGGTGAATGGTGTTGACAGTGATCCCCTGGTGACAACACGGGCGCTCACAGGGGGAGGGTCTGCAGATCAAAGCACCGGGGATGGGGCCAGCGACAGGAGGTGGAGAGGCTTCAACATGCTCATTGCAGATAAAAACACGGCACGCAACGACAAAATATCATACATTTGTAAACACATCTGAGACAGGTGATGCAAAATCATCTTTTTGCTTTTAACCATATTACAACATTACACACACCCCTGTCCAGGCCAGGCCTTCGCAGCTGCCCAGGTTTTAGAAAAGATGAGGATTATAAAGAGCAACGCAGCTGGACCAGACTGCATCAGCTTCAGACTCCTGTGTAGATAAACTGTGTGGATGCAGATGTGCTTCAACCTGAGCCTAAAGATCAGGCCAGTACTACCGCACTGGAAGATCTCCTGTGTGGTACGGGTGCCCAAGACACAACATGTAGAGGGGAAGATGTTTGCCTGTTGATCCCCTTGTGGCTGCCGAGCTTTATGGGTTTTCCAGGCCACAGGCCAAACCACAGGCCATATATTGTAATAGTCAGACTTTATTTATTGTCTCACATGACCACTAATCCACATTAACATAACACAGTTCCCTTGTGATGGACATGGTAAGAAACAGTTTACCTCCAAACCAGCAGCACTTGTGCTTATTCTGTCCCTGTTACAGGAAAACGGGCACAGATCACATGAGGCCCAGCACCACCATGTGGCCAGGATAAAGTCAATTTTGGCTCCTACATCTTGAGCCAAAGACCTCAGCAGCAACCTTCAGGCTCAAAGGCTAATGCTCCACCAACTGAGCCACTGTCGCCCCATTCATTCACTTATAGTAATAAGAAATAATGTGCAATACTGTAACAATAAAAGAAGGTGCAATGACAAATAAAGTTAAAGTTCACTTATTTATACGAGCATGTGTAGGCATCCTACTTACGACCTTGTTTGAGGGGTCCTTTTATTCCTTCTGCCACAAGCGGGTTCAAACATGCTTTTAAAAACTTGTTAGACAATGACTTTTTAACATGTGTATTCTACTTCATCAAATATTTCACATTCTAAAACATGAAATGCTGTTGTAAGTCATCTCGATATCATTTTCAACTCAACATGAACACAACTAATGCACAATATTTGTCCATCATTACAGCTGTTCATGTGCAAAACTCTAAGCTGCTTATTTATCTGGGGTCCTTATTCACATTTTGTTGAATATCCCCCTATTTCAAATTTACTTATTGTGATTTAATATTTTTTTGTTTTAAAACCCATAATTTCAACGTAATGATGCGCTTCTTCTAATAACCACACGAGGGAGCATGTGAACAATTATTTGATTACATACATATATAATAGATCCATGATGTATATATGTACTTTGTTCTTATTCATAAAAACTTTTTGGAAATACAAATCAAATCATGTTTTCAAATAGTCGTGTTCTTAATATTATTACTACTATTATTATTACTGTTATTACTAGACTAATTATAATGTCATCATAAAATGAATAGGCTACAATCGTGAATTATAAAAGAAAATGATCATTAGGCTTAAACAGCAGGCACAGTATGTACTTCATCCCATTCATACTTTTGCTTTTCCAAACGCTACGTGAGCTTGTGTCCACAAGAGGGCGCCACAGACCAGGCTTTGCTGCTTTGACGGACACACATCACTATGGTAACCAACAGAACACACATCCGGTTTCAGATCCACGTGGTCGTCTTTGTGCTTTATCTGTTTAAAGCTGGAGTATGTAACTTTCAAACCTCAAACATAAAACTATGTCCATTTAATCTAAAACAAGACTCGTTTTCACATACATATCTTATTTGGCCTCTGTCTCTCACAAGCTTATTGAGAACAAAAAAGTGAAACAGAGAGGAGCGCCTTCTTTCAGCCCAAAAAGGCGAATAGTGACTCATGGGGCTCTTTCTCTGATCTGTTTTCTAATAACATGAAGTCAGCATGTTGGGCTCTGACTTATTCATAATATGTCACTTTTACAAAGTCTCTAAGCTGGGACAAATGGCATGTATTTATTTTATTGGAAGAAAGTTTGTTTCTCAGCTTTCAGACAAACACTGTGCAGAATTAACTCTTTTTTTCAATTATGTACACCAGTAAAAAAAAAGATATATTTTGATATATTCTGTTCTTGAGTTGAATCAGGTGGAATGCAGGTGCATAGTTACTGTGAAGCTAAAAGTGTAAATTCAGACTGAGAAGACGTCATGCCGCACATCCAGGGCCAGCCTCGCCACCCCCAGCCAATCTGCTGACTGCAAAGCGGGCATCTTAAAAGCAGCCACTTCCAACAAACCAGTGCTTTGAAGCTCTTACAACGTGCACCACCTCCCCAGCACCTCCTAAAGCTCCTGCTCCTGCCCTGGCACCTGCTCTGGCACCTGCTCTGGCTCCTGCCCTGGCTCCTGCCCTGGCACCTGCTCTGGCTCCTGCCCTGGCACCTGCTCTGGCTCCTGCTCCACTTGCGCCCCATTCACAACGTGCTTCTAGCCACCACCAGTGCTTGACCCCGGGGGATCTGAGATCATTCTAAGCAACAATTATCTCCCCTCTGCAAGTGTCCCTGCCGGGGTCAATGCGCCAAACAATAAATCCTTTTTAAATGCATTAACGTGTTTGTCTTGGTCTCTTCAGATTGAAGTAATCAGATAATGATTTGAGTAACTAAGTAGTGTTACGCGTTACTTTGGAAATTATCCATCCATCCATCCATCCATCCATCCATTTTCTTCCGCTTCATCCGTTGCCGGGTCGCGGGGGCAGCAGTCTAAGCAGAGACGCCCAGACTTCCCTATCCACACACACCTCCTCCAGCTCGTCCGGGGGGACCCCAAGGCGTTCCCAGGCCAGCTGAGAGACATAGTCCCTCCAGCGTGTCCTGGGTCTTCCCCGGGGCCTCCTCCCGGTGGGACATGCCCGGAACACCTCCCCAGGGAGGCGTCCAGGAGGCATCCGGAACAGATGCCCGAGCCACCTCAACTGGTTCCTCTCGACGTGGAGAAGCAGCGGCTCTACTCCGAGCTCCTCCCGTGTGACTGAGCTCCTCACCCTATCTCTAAGGGAGCGCCCAGCCACTCTGCGGAGGAAGCTCATTTCGACCGCTTGTATCCGCGATCTCGTTCTTTCGGTCATTACCCAAAGCTCATGACCATAGGTGAGGGAGGGGACGAAGATTGACCGGTAAATCGAGAGCTTCGCCTTTCGGCTCAGCTCCCTCTTTACCACAACGGTTCAATACAGCGACCGCATCACTGCGCACGCTGCACCGATCCGCCTGTCAATCTCACGCTCCATTCTTCCCTCACTCGTGAACAAGACCCCGAGATACTTGAACTCCTCCACTTGAGGAAGGGCCTCTCCTCCCACCTGGAGAGGGCAAGGCACCTTTTTCCGGTCGAGCACCATGGCCTCAGATTTGGAGGTGCTGATTCTCATCCCAGCCGCTTCACACTCGGCTGCAAACCGTCCCAGTGCATGTTGTAGGTCCTGGTTCGTTGGAGCCAACAGGACAACATCGTCTGCAAACAGCAGAGATGAAATCCTGTGGTCCCCGAACCGGACCCCCTCCGACCCTTGGCTGCGCCTAGGGTCTTTGGAAATTATTGTAATTATATTATATTTATTAGTCACTTACAGAACTCATGTATTTTTAACACAACAAAAGATCATTCACTCCTTGAAGAAAGCAATGTAACTTTTAATTTTTTTGGACTTTCCAAAGGGGAAACCGGAGCACCTGGAGGAAACCTACACAGACACAGGAAGAATCAATCAATCCTTTTTTCTTATCTCACAGATGGAGAAATTCAGTTCGATGAATAAACATCAAGGTTGGCTGCGTACTACTTTGTGACAGTTATTCAACAGCAGAGAGCAAAACAAAACAAATATTTCAACAGACATTATTGGAGAGAAACATTTCATGCGTAAAACATGCAGATCTTTTTAAAGGGACATTATCACTCTGACCCGCCTCGTCCAATATGGCGTGTCAGAGGGGGAGACATGCAAACATGCAAACTCCACACAGAAGCCCCCTTCTGGAGGTGGGATCAAACCCAGAACCTTCTTGCTGTGAAGCCTCCGGGCCTCCACCGTCAGTCCCTCACACACTAAGGAGTTTCTTGTAACAAAATGTGTACTTTTTTTAGGAATACACACTTTCTTGAATCTAACTATTCTCAGACTGTGAATAAGTAATACCTCTTAAGGATCACCCTCCCTGTACAGGGAGGATTCAGTTATTTTTCATTTAACAGCATCAGTATTAGAATTCACTTGTGTCAATATAGTCAAGCTATATCTCTTTTGAAAGCTTATTCCCACCTCTATACACGTATTATGTTCAAATAAACATTAAATATAACCAAAAGTAAGAATAAGTAGTCAAACTGTATATATGTTTAAAATATATATTGTCGTTTCTTACCTTGTCATGCTAATATTCTGGGGCAAATCACGTCTAATCCACATATGTGTGCATTTGTTTTGTTCGTTACGGTCTAGAGAATAATTATATCCAGTTGTTTTTTCTTCAAAGTCATCCTTATAGTAGATATCCACTTGCAACAACATATTTGAGTATTGAAAGTTGCACAAACAAAAACAAAACCTGTTCTTTGCGCACTGTATGAAGAGGACATTTTACTGTTTAGCTAGCGTCACTGGATATGTTCGTCTTCTTCTCAGTCTTCCCTTCAAAACAAGCCCATTCCCGGACTTTTCAGTGCTATGGTTTGGAAGGTAGAGTAAGTTGAGTAAAACAAGCGCACCTAGATTTAGCGCTCCATTCACATAGATATCTGTGCGTCATGACAGCATTGTCTTGACTACCATTGGCCGATTTGGATGTCAATCAAATCATCTTGTAGCCAATAATCTCAGGTTTCAGGCGATGTGTCGGACTTCTAGCTTCCTCCCACTGTTCCCGTCATATTTGAATGCGTAAAGAGGAAGACGGAGCCTTTTTCACGGAGAACACGCGCTATAACTATATAAATAATAGCTTTTCTGCAAACATTTCAATATCTGGAAAAAATGCTATTTATAGCAAGAGTAATAGCCAAAAAATTATATAAATGGATTTTTGGTGTAAAAACATTGATAATTTGCATGTAAAACACTTTTGCACAGTTGGCACAAAAATGGACCACTTGTGCCGAATGTGCCCATTAGTTACAAAAAAGCCCCCAGCCTCAAAATAGTTCCACCTAAAGGTCTAAAATTTCATACAGGTGTTTCCAACACCACAAACATCTGCTCTGGTGAGTTTGAACATCATACCATAAAGTATGTCTTCAGGAGAACCTTTTGAAATTGCCTTTTTTTTTTTGAGACAAAAAAAACTAACTTTGACTCATGTTTGAGAAGCTATAGTGCAGACTATGTCCTTCCTAACAAACTGTAACATACATTTTCAGAAACTAGAAGGTGTTACCTTTCAAATGAGGCATCATAACACAAAATCAGACACAAGATGTCCACACAATAAGCATTTCCATTTGGGTATCATAATTCGAGAAGGAGCAGGCGAAATTAGGTGATCCTTAAAGGGTTAAGATCAAAAATAACCACATGTGAATCAATTAGGCGAGCCAGTCCCGAGACCGCCACGTACACAGTCCTCTCTCAATGATGCCACTATGCACAAGTCTCTGAGCACGATGTCTGTCTGTTCAAAGGGAGGAATCGGAATTTTGCTGGTGTTGAGAACGCGTGGGAAAGTGGAAGTGGTCACAGTAGATAAAGCCATGGAAAAGGCAGATATGAAAAAAATGGTACAAAAAAGTGATGCAAATGCTGTATGTGTTCTGTTTATTCACTGCAGCAGCCTGTGAGACCCAGACACATTTCCATCGGGACATAATAAATTAATCTTGAGTCTTGAATCTTGAATTTCTCTTTACAACATTGTTCAGCTTCCAAAACAGACCTGGAGTTGTGTTTGTGTCCATCCACGCTGGTATCAAGACCTTTTCTGTCTGAATGCTCAATGCTTCTCAAACTCAAAATCCTCAGTTAGATGTTAGCATTCTGCAGACCTGTATATTATTTTATTTTTTTGACTGAGTGGAAATCCCGTGACCTGGGAGAACAGTGGGAAAGTTTGGAGGGTTGTTTTGGACCTGTGCTGACTTTTTGCCACAGGGAGGTTAGGAACATCAAAATAAAAGGGTCAAAATAAACTGGTCATTATACGCTTTTTACTTTCAAAATAAGTGCATGACCCCAAGGAAATGCGTTATAAAGAGTATTAAGTCTGGCGGCACGGTACACTGTAAAAAATGTCCTTGTAGAAAAACAGTAAAATGCTGGCAAATATGGTTCCAGGAATTTACCGTTATCTCAACATGGCAATACCGTTGCTAATTTTAACGGTTAAAGACTGTTTCACTGAATCACATTAAGCCTTTGTAATTTCAGGATTTAACTGTATGTTCCTGTTCATTCACATACAACAAATACAGCATTATAATGTTAATGCCCAAAAAACAAACAAAACAAAAAATCAATTGTAAAGCGTTTTGTGACTCAGGTCTGTGAAAGAAGCTACTGTATATAATTAAAGATTACTTACTACTTACTACTTGATACTACTTACTGCCATGCTTTCAAATATATAGTTTTAACTAACACTACGAAAGAGAAGGTAAGAGCAGCAGAGTAAGAGCTTTAATCTTGCCACACGTCTTGTTCTGATGCCAATATCGTTGATGAGTTTTATGATCGATCTGTACATGTTTTCTGAAGTATTATGAGTTATATTATGATTTGTGAAGTATAATGATGATGATTTATGATGTTATTATTTTGTTTTAAATCAATTCTGGTGGTCATTTATATTAGTGTGACCAAGGGGAGGAGAATGGATCTTTTAGGAGAGTCAATACTCTTCCACCTGATGTTTTGGTCATCTGAAGGGCCAAGCAAACTATTGTCTTTTGTGTGTGTAGTTTTTTAACCATCTTCACCTGACCCTATAAGAAAACCGACTATACAGTAAAACGGTCTGGTTTCATTGCTGTAAATGACGGCTACACTGTATTTGGTCAGAGTATTCACACTGAACACAGTTTTTGTTTACACATCTTGTTTGTTTTTGTGCAGTGGGAATAAGAACATTTAGACGGAAAGGACACAAAGACATGTCATAGTTGTGTGACAGAAGTGTAACATTTTTAGTTGTGCATGTGAATGGTGTAATATTTGTTTTATTTCGCCTCTGGCCAGATGCAGGAAGTGCAGTAATGACCGGTGATCAATGAGCTAACCTGGTTTTTCCAGTTCACATGAGTGAGCAAGCGATTGAGGGGGAGATAACCGGACTGAAAAGCATGCAGCCTGACTTCCTCTGTGCGTTTGTGTGTGTGTGTGTGTGTGTGTGTGTGTGCGAGTATGTCTGTGTGTGTGTACATATGTGTGCACGTGTGTGAGTGTGACTCCAGGCCAGAGGCAGAGGTGAACGAGGTCAGCGAGAGGCAGGAAACACAACAATTGTGCCAAAGAAGTGCATTAGTAAAAGTGAACGCAAATAAATGTGCATAACTTTTGTCCATGTTCAGCGTTTTGATAGAAAGCAACAGGCGTCCTTATGAGCAGGATACACAACAGCCCCATTCCCACTGGGCAAAAACATGGCCATTTCACAAACCCCAGGTCACCGTGGAGCTGTGTTTGGGTGAGTGAAGCTCCCTCCATCAGAATTTGTGTTTTATTCTTTATGTTATTTTGTTTTTTATTGTTCCTGCTATATCTAATCATGTATAGTCTGTATTACCAGACATTGTACATGTAAGTGTAGAAATATATAGTAATGTGATATAAAACATGGTATTTGTGTTTGAAATTGATGCAATTATTGATGGAACAAAAATTCCTCTTGAGATCATCTTGTGTCCCAGCTTTGTGTCTCACGTCCTGTGTAGGGGCCCCACGTTGAGAACCACTGGAGTAGCGTCAGTGCTTGTTATACTTTATTAAACGGCTTGTACTCCTTGTTTGATGAACACCAAACAAAGTCATAATTACAGACAAAAAGAGCTCGTACTGACTGTTATTATAGCAACATGTAGTTAATCACAACCAGTGTCTATTCTTTGTGTGATCTCCAAAACCCCCCCTTTGTTCCTAATGCCTTCCCCATGACGTCGCTGTTGGGTTGCTTCTTCACCTGCGTGTGTGCGTGTGTGTGTGCGCATCGGTGTATGTGTATATGTCTGTGTGTGTGTGTATGTGCCTGTGTGTTTGTGTGTATATGTGTGTGCGTGTGTGTGCGTCCCCTCTGCCTGTGTCTAATAGCCCACATGTGTCTAACTGAACAGCCTGCGAGCAATTAATTTTTCCTTTGGAGCAAGAGCGCTGTAATTTTCATTGCTTCACGCTTTGTTGTTAAGTCGTTCCGTGGAGCTGCGAATTCCAACCAACAAAACGGAGAAGGACCGTGAGCCATTTTTAAGAGCTGAGAAGCCCGTTCACCTCAATGTCCTCGTACTCCTGAGGATTGCCGATTAAAACATGCATTCTTTCTGTTGCTTGAGCCTCACACATAGGGTCTCGAGCAGACTTTGAGATTCTTATCTTGCATTTGTCTGCAGTAGGTTAGACTAGAGCAATGGCCTGCTCACAGGTCTGTCCAAACCAGTTGTAAAACAGCTGCAATATATTCAAACGCTACAGCTCGAGTCCTGACTAGAACCAGGAAGTATGATCACATTAGTCCAGTTCTCAGGTCTCTGCACGGGCTTCCTGTGGCTCAGAGAATAGACTTTAAAACAGCTCTGTCTCTCCATAGCCTCACACCAAAGTACATCTGTGACATGTTAGTTCCATATGAACCAACTCGGACTCTGAGGAGCACAGAGACTGGCCTCTTGCTGGTGCCCAGAATCACAACTAAACATGGAGATGCTGCATTTCAGATTTATGCAGCTTTAATCTGGAACAGTCTTCCTGAAAATGTGAGTCAGTCTTCCACTCTGACAATGTTTAACTCCGGGTTAAAACAGTTCTGTTTAGCTGTGCATACAACTGACCGGATTGTATCTTCACACCATTTTTAATGCCTTGTATGATTGGAATGTTTCTTTTCTTGTTTTGTTCAGCACTTTGAGTTGCCTTGTGGATAAACTGTGCAGTACAAATAAACGGTTTTCATTGGAGGTTGTAATATATTGCATTCATGATGTAAAATTCTACTACAGCTGGAGGGCCAATGCCAACACAACAGCAAAGGAAAGAAGTAATGGTTACACGTTCTTTACTAATTATTTTTCTATGTGCTATTGTGTCGTAGATCGACTGGACAACTGCGCGGCTCCTGGACAAGGCAATGCATCCAGGCCTTTAAATATTCACACACTTCACTATTTCCCAAGCAACTATCCCTTTGACTCATACTGGACAGAAGCACGTGTGTGTGTTTCCGGCCTCAGAGGCTGGAGCGGCAGAGCGGAGGAGGTGTGCACGCAGTGATATGGAGCGGAGGAGTCGTGCCGGGGCTTGTCTTCGTGGGACAGACCTAAGCAGCCACAACAGGCCGGGAACAAAAGGCCCATTCAGCCTGACATGTTCCTCCTCTGCTCCTCTGCTCCACAATAACACCACTGTGAGGACATGCACGCACCCACAGCACTGACAAGCATCATCCATCCACCTGGGTAAATAAAATACCAGTTTACAAAAAATATTGTTTTATCTTTTGACCAAGTAACAACATGAGTCTCATTCCCACTGAGCAGAGTTTTTTTTTTAGCCTCTTTCTTACACACAGAGCGACATGGGCGGGTGTGTCAAAACAACTTGTCTTGACCCTCGTTTTGGTGAGGCTTGTCAAGTGGGAAGACTACAGCCAAATACAAAGTATTTAGTCTGCAATTAACCAAACTGTTGTTTAGCCTGTTGCTTAAACGTGGGTTCAGGTGAAGGAGGTTATATATAGTCACATTATACTTTTCCAAAATAAAAGCGAAACAAGTCGTGTAACAAGAGTGAGGCCCAGTTTAGACGGAGACGCTGCAGAGACCTTGTTCTTCACGCGGGTGTAAATCAGCCCTTCGCAGCGTATCTGCTCTGTTCAAGCCCCGGTGATCCAAGATGGCGCCCTATTCAAATGAATGGCTTGTACCCAGTAGCGTATGGGACTTCATGGGGACCGGGAGATTAGCAGAACTTGCCTATATTTGGGCATCGTCTGGTCCTCCCGGTTCTGCGCAGTGGACGAGCTCCCATGATGCGTTGCGCCAAACGTGTGTGTGGCTCTCAAGCACGTGCAGAGGGCCTCGGCCGCGCTTCGACCAATCAGCACTGCTGATCAGAGCAGCGGGAGAGTGGAGTTAGAGCGGGAAGGAAAGGAGCAGTAAAGTGTGGTTTTAAAGAAGCTATACCCAATATTTTTTCTAAGTAGTTCATAAAAATGCTTTTTACTACATACAAGTTGTATCATAATCCATAATTTAATTGAAAACTTGAGGTAATTGATTCAGCTGTGTAAGAATTACAAGCAGTGAAAAGTGCGAAATGTATTTAATGACAATAATAGTAAATAAAAGAGTTAGCTCCCAAAGGTTTCACCGGGACGTGCTAGGCAGGTAACAGCTAAGCTAGCTAGTTGTTTCGTGGTAACTTCCGGGTTTTTCGCAATCGCTTTTTGTTACATTGAAACAGTATTTTTGTCATGAAAACGTTAACAGCAAATTCTGAAATCATCCGTGCATGTGTGTTAAGGATGTATATGTGTACTGTATTGTCCGATTAACGTTTAATGGTGTTGATTGATAGATATGTAGTTGTTTATTGAGCGTGGCTAGCTCCGCTAGCTCCGTTGGCTTCTCTACACAGACAAGTGTGTAGTGACAGGCGCTGATAGCTTGTTGTACTTGCAGGGTAATGGCAGTATTTTACACACCTGAATTACAAACAGAGGTTGCATTGGGGCTTCGGTCATTATTGGTTTGAGAGTTCTGTTATCAAGAAAAAAATGATCGGAAGAATTGCTGCTGCTGCTTTGAGGAGCTCTATAACACATTATAATTAAATATTAGAATATATTCTAAGGTTTTAAATTAATACATTCGGACGCGAAACTAGCGGTATTCTTTTACTTATATATTGTGTTAGCAGTGCGTTGCTTTAGTGCCATTTCATCAGTGATTGTTGCACAGCTTACAAGAAGTTGCGCTAATGCTAATGTTAGCATATGTATCAGATCGCAAATAAAACTAGGTGGCTCTGTGTTATGAGAAATGAGAAGCCATTGAGCGAGTTGGGGGGCGGTGCTAAACATTCAAACATTGCAGAAACGGGTATAGCGCCTTTAAAGAAAACCGAAGGATTTAAGAAGAAAAAAGGATGACAAGGGACACTAAAATCCCCACAAAATCCGATCTTTATGAAAGCTGTAGGTTCTCTGTCAGTTGAGGTCGAGCTGTTTTAATTTACATTGAGTTCTATAGGGACTTTATTTCTGGGTAGCCCACATGAATTTAGTCTGCAGTACCACGGGCGCCCCCTGTGCCCATGGGTGGGACAGCTGTAAGCCAGTAATACCCTATCCAGTTATTATTATAGATCCATGCTTCTGTTCCACTCTGGAGGCTGTTTCTCAACGCCTGCGTTTTCACCCTCTTGATGTAAACGAATGGCCAATCCGACACCCAACTCTCACTGTGAATATAACATGTCTTGAAAGTCGGAAATTTTTTTTCACTCTTTATTTTGTTTTCCAGGTGGTGAAAAGCAACACAGGTCTTCACAACACGCCTCTGTTTCGCACTGTCTTGGGTCAATAGGCATTTCAAAAGTCCACTTAACTTAACTTTACTTTAAGATATACAGCTGCACCACACCCAAGAGGATACAGATAAATGTACAACATGCAAATGGAAGGAAAAGTTTTTAAATATTTACACTGTTAATAATTTTTAGAATATTTACTTTGCTATCTCATATTCTAGAATGTACTAGAACAGTTGAAAATATGTGGACAAATCATAGAATGTAAATAAGAAGGTACAGGAAAATGATGATGCAGCCTAACCGAGCATTTAGACAGAAGGGGAAGGGGGACGTGTCAGCCTGGATGGGCCTGTTTTAAAACAGGGCCATCCACGCTTTTATTTGTAATTTAAAAAAAAAAGAGGATTTGGCATAGTATGTGTCCAAGGCATAGACTGTAAAGTCCAAGGTGAGGCAGTATTATTATTATTAATAATATAATCAATTATTATTTTCTTGACTACAATCCTGCACATTGCTACAGTTTATTGTAAGTCAGTAGTAAAAACACACATTTTAAACTCAATAGAAATAAATATTATACATCGAGCAGTCTTTGTTTCTATCTGGTCAGACCGTACCACTTGGTCCAATCCAGGGGGGTGGTCTGCAATAGCGCCGCGGAGAATTCATTCAGAGAAGAGGAAGAGGAGGAGGAGGAAGAGGAGCGCGGGGTGGGCGGGGCCAGCGGTGGAGCGCAGAGATGAATGAAACTGGGAGGGGCGGGACCAGACTGAAGCTGTGAAGATGTGTGCGAATGTAAGTCACGATCAGGAATGTGTTTTTGATTTACTTTAATGCTAGTTTCGAACAAGAGTAAAGACCATTTAAAGCTGGGGTACCCAACTTTTTCTACATAAAAAAATATTTGTGATTGTCCCAACAGAAAGAGTCTTGTGTAAGTACTGTAAATGGTGCATAGAAATCAGCCCACATCTGTTTCATCTCATTAGAAAATCTTCTGCGTTCTGGTAACAAAGAGTCACTTCTTGACTTTTTGGGCCGAGAGATGATTGTCCGAAAAAGTGACAGAGGCCAAAATTACATGAATGAAAAAAACTGGTGATAGAGCCAACTGTTTGGAGAGCGAGGAACTGGTTAAAATGCAATATACATTCATTGTTCAAATGATTGTGGTTTGAAAGTTGGGTACCTCAGCTTTAACATGTTCTTTGCCATTTCATGTATAAAAAATGTGAAATGATAAAACTAGTTCAGAGACATGACGTCATAGTGTAACAAGTTAGAAAACAGAACATTTGCGTCTCAGGCTGAACATTCATAGTAAAGTTGACTAATAACACATTTACAGAACTCAAGCTGAAAAGTCGCATGAACCGCTGCAATATTTTTCCTCAGATACAAACAACAAGATAATGGGCTTTGTATAAACCAAGGAAAACATTTGTACTATTTTTCAAAAATGAAATTGCCAGACACTCTACTGACTCCAACCTCCATCTGAGGACGGTACACATTTGTCCTTGCCTTGAGTTCCACTGTGTCTGCTCAGAGATAGAGCTAACACCAATGGAGCACCTGACAATACAACATGTTCTTGTCTAACTACTAGCATGCTAACAGCACACTTCCTGACTTCCAGAATATGCACAGCCCATACACAATAAGTATATTGAGAAACTTCTTGAGAAACAAAATTTAACAAAATGTATTGTCACACTATAAAGTATTGGTGTGAAGAGAAAACCAAATCTTTCTCCTCACACCAATACTTTATAGTGTGAGGAGAAAGATTTAGTTTATTTTATGATGAAGTTCTGAGTGAGAGGCATGGACTGTAATAGGGAGTGGGCGATGTGATGTCATCCATAGTGTTTGAATGTACCGGAAGAAGCTGCTCTGACCAGCTTGAGTGGGAATGAGACAGTCTCTAAATGTCATCACCGGTCAGACAATCAGCAACTCATGGAGGAGATGTGTAAAAAAAAAAGGAAAACTTAAACAGATAATGTAAAAAAAAAAAACATAGAGTTACACATTCTGTGAGTAACAACTGACTTCACTGTTTCTTCAGGAGATCAGTTAGAGGAGCTCTCACTGTTTGGCTTTGGTCCCGTTGTCTCCGACAGTCACTGAGGATAAGTTCAATAGCAGTAAATAGTAGCGCTCCTTTAACTGCGTTGTGTTGTTATGTTGCTTCTGCTTTTGAGAGAGACAAGTAATTAAAATACTGTAATTTCAGGGACTATATGTCATTACTTTTTTATTATTTGAACCCTGCAGCCTAATATATGTATTATTGTCAGAGTAGAGTTTATGAACATATTATTTTGCTTCCATCAAGTTGTAGGTCACTCGTTACTAGTTTAAAATGACTGGTGAATGAGTACAGGCATGGAAGATAATGGTTAAGCTGTTAAAAACCTTGTCAAATCAACAGTTGTCTATCTAGCATTACAAAAATCTAATAATAATAATGATGATACCTCATGAATAATGAAAATAGGCCAATTTCAGTCAAAATACTTTTACAATTGTGTTGTCTGTGAACCATAGTGGCCCTCTTTCTAACTCGTCTCCTTGGAGAATGCTCATGTCTATTTATTTATTTAGAAGCAGCCTGCATCCTTTTACTCACAAGTCTATCTACAATCTTGTCTAAGGAAACGGTTTGACAAAGCATAACCCAAGGTGCTACTTTTGGCTGAAGACAACACCACAGCAAACACCTACCATTAGTGCTGGGCTGGTCCGGGACACTAGCCACTTTTAGGCACGCTAATTACAGACTGCGGAGTGCAAAAAGGTGTAACAGTGTGTGTGGAGAGGAAGCGCCAGGGCCCCCGGCGGGTTTGGCTTTGTGCACGACATCCGAGCAACTCCTAAACAAAAGTCAAGCCAAATCCAAACCGGAAAGCTTCAGTTATGTACTGTGGTGAGCAGCATGTTTGGAGAAGAGATGTTGAGTGGGAATGTGTGCAGAGTCTTGTGACCAAAACACAGGGAGGAGAGATCAAAGGAAGGCTTGGTGTGGAATGGGATGGATTCAGAAAAAATAAGTCATTCTCAGCAAACAGACTTCTACGTAAAAGTTGCGTCCTGGGGCTTAACCTAACGTGATTGCCCAAAGCCATATGCCAGGCCTTTGACTGGTAGCTTCATGATGGTATGTTGACTTGTAAAGCTTTAAACCAGTCCCTCTGCTCTTCAGAGTCCCAGCAGGAGACCAGTCCCTTTGCTCTTCAGAGTCCCAGCAGGAGACCAGTCCCTGTGCTCTTCAGAGTCCCAGCAGGAGACCAGTCCCTGTGCTCCTCAGAGTCCCAGCAGGAGACCAGTCCCTGTGCTCCTCAGAGTCCCAGCAGGAGACCAGTCCCTGTGCTCCTCAGAGTCCCAGCAGGAGACCAGTCCCTGTGCTCCTCAGAGTCCCAGCAGGAGACCAGTCCCTGTGCTCCTCAGAGTCCCAGCAGGAGTACAGTCCTTGTGCTCTTTGGAGACCCCATCCTTTCATTGTCATAATCTGGGATGACTGTAAAAAGGCAAACATGAGAAAGAATGGTCAGATGTATGACCAATAGATGATACTTTGAAGTAGAGTTTTTGGTAAATAAAATGATCTCCCCAAAAGTGAGTTCTACTGACTGCTTTTTTCAGAAACAAAAAGTCCTTTGATGCTTTAATGCACATTTGACTTCCTCCCAAACACAATACTGCCATGTGATTGGGCAATCTCTTCAACCCAATTAGACCTAAATACAAGAGCAGAAGGGAGAAATGAGGATTTGCATGTTTTTAACTATAGATGCAAACGCCATGTTAGTGTGCCAATCTTTCCTAAATAAATGATGGACATGTTTTGTACTGGTATGGAGGAGTGTGTGAGGACCCAAAGTGACAATATGTTGAATGGTCCAAAAGGTCAGAATATATTTTTATGTTTCATATTTTAGTCAATTTTGTTTTTCCTTCCAGCAGGTGTGAAGTAAAGACTGAAGAGGACAAATGTTAGTCAGCTCAACTTCATGTCCATGTACATAATTCATTCTTGAAATCTGTGTTGATAAAAGAAGAATTGAAGAATTTTGTGCACCTTAATCGTCATGCATGCTTTATAAATGTGATTAAAACATGGATACAAGTTAAATAAATAATAAATAAACAGTGGTTCTGGATCTCTGCTCTAAGCACCCGATTTCATGAACTGTCTTCCTTAGAACTGTAGAGAGGGAAAACTGGAAAAGATCACTCAAAAATGTCCTATTTCTCACAGAAAGTAGAAAATGATATTCTGCTTGAGTCTCTCCATGTTAGTTAGATGTTAATGTTTTTGATTTATGTTTGATGAGATATGGGTTGTATGGGGGGTGCCTTGAGTGGGAAAGGCACTCTACAAATAAAAGTTGATTAATGGATAGTGCCATATGAACCAACGACAGGACTACACATGGAGAGGCAACGTTTCTGAGTCATGCAGCTAAAATACGTAATGATAGGTTTTTCAATCTTCCTGAAAAAGGCTTCTTCTCTGACAATGTTTGAATCAAGGTTAAAAACAGTTCTGTTTAGCTGTGCATACAACTGGAGGATTGTATCTTTACAATTTAATGAATAATGTTTGATTTTAATGCGTTGTGTGACTGTTTCCATCTTGTTTTGTTGAGCACTTTGAGTTGCCTTAAAACTGCGCAATAGTATAATCTGTATGAAACACACTTGATCGCTACATGCGGCAGCCGCCATCTTGAATATGTGTACGAAGCGAGTTCCGCATTTTCAGTTCCGCAATCTTTAATGCGAATGCGATGAGAAAAGGACACAGAACCAAGAACCACTGTTTCTGATCCCCGAAACCTTCTGCATTTGAACATGTGCAGAATGTAGCAGGGCCTGGCTGCTCGGACGAATTGTTTCACAGAAAGTGGCAAGGCAAGTTAATTTGTATATCACAGTTCATACACAAGGCATCTCAAAGTGCTTAACCAAACAAGAAAAGAAATGAAAATCATGCAATGCTTTAAAATCATAAATAATCACAGTACTTTAAAAAGACAGAAGTTATACAATCCTCCAGTTGTATGCACAGCTAAACTGCCTTTAACCTGATTTGAACATTGTCAGAGTAGAAGCCTGTCTCACATTTTTAAGAAGACCAGATTTTAGCTGCATGAATCTGAATTATGGCCTCTCCAAGTTTAGTCCTGACTCTGGGCACCAGCACCACCAGTACCAACTTTCAAACCACAAAAGATGTAACCAGAATGCACTTTAATGTCTAGGCTTCTGTCACATCTTTAGATCAGCTTATTCAGAGAAAACAGTGGAAAAGAGAGGACCACCCTCACTCAGCCAATCAGCTCTCAGCCTGAAGCGTCAAACAGTGACTCAAAGGGCTCTTTCTTATAAGAATAACTGTGCTATGGTCTGATTTGTGCACCACATTTTACTCATTTTCCTCTGTCCTTTCCTCTGTTATTGAGCCACAGGATCCACTCTCCCACAGCCTGCAGCCCTCTGTCCACTCCTCATGTTAGTTTGTTTGCACGACCTGAGGGAGGATTGTGATGACCCTGGCTGCTCTTTAGGGAAGTCCAGGGATGCCTTTCTCAGCACAACATCCTGTTTCAGACCTCCGCGCTGGCGTGAAGTGTGAACAACAGGAAATGCATTAAGCCCTCTGCATTTTGTCAGCTGAAGACGGACGATCCTCACACCAGCTCCATGTGACTGCTCCTGTTGAATGGAACTGTTATGGGCTTAAAAGGGTCAATTGTTGGATAGCCTTTGACCATTGGAAGTGCATGTGACAATCTCTTTTTTTAGTGAATATGATTTAGTGGCAAAGAATATGTATATTGGTAAAAGTTTGTGGGGTTCTCATAAGAAAAACATACACCACAAATTCACAAATATTCTCAATTATTGACTAAAGAACAGTAAAGACTTCTGTTCATGGATTTCTTTTTTTCTGAATTTCCACGTCCAGGTTCATAAATACTTGAATATAATTGCATAATTCTGTTTAAGCAAATAGATATGAAGTAATCTATAGGGAAAATTCTGAAAAATATTTAATTCAACTGACAAATAAAGCTAAAGTGGAAATTCAGACTGGAAGAACTAAGCTTACAGTGCTCAAAGTCCTCCCTCTGTTGTTTCACAGCTATCAGTCAATCACACTCAGCTGTAGCGCTACACGCAAATCCTCACCTGGCAGCAATGAAGCACTGGCAACATCAAGCTTCATATCGAGAGGAAGCTCCATCCAAGCAGCAGCTTCATTCACGCCGCAACCCTCCTCCTCCCCATCTCCAACTCGTTCAGGGCCGGCTCTTTCATTCTTCTCCAAAGTTACCACCACTAGGGTTTAGGCCCCGGGGATTTCATCACATAATATTTTTCCCCTTCTGCAATCGTGCAGTGCCCTCCGGGGTCCAAGCACAAAATCTTAATCATATTTCTGTACAGCAACAATAAATTTAATCTTGAAAATATCATCCTCAGAGTCATATATGTAATTCATGTAGTGTCAAATTACTTGCCAACCAAGATACAATTATAATAATACCCATGTTTTGTCTGTTAGTTTCTTCAGATTGAATGTGACGCAAAGTGGGATATATCTGGCCTTTATTTGTTATAATGTTGATAATATTAATAATATTTTTTATCTATATAGTGCATTTTACAGACCAAGGTCACCCAAAGCACTGTTCCAATCATTCCACACACGGTGATGACGGAAGCGAGTCGCCGAACTCACTGGACCATCAGCCCCCAATCAACACCATCCATTCACTCTCTCGTTTACATTCATACCTATTGTACATGTTTTTAGTGGTAGGGGAAACCGGAACACCCGGAGGAAACCTACGCAGACACGGGGAGAACATGCAAACTCCATTCAGAAAGGCCCTGTTCCGACCGGGATTCGAACCCAAGACCTTCTTGCTGAGAAGCGAGAGTACTATCCACGCCCAAAAATATAGAATAGATAGAAAAATTCATACACAAGGCAACTCAAAGTGCTGAACAAAGCCAGATAGAGACAGTCACACAAGGCACTAAAATTATAAATAATCACAGTACATTAAAAAGAGTGACAATAAATCCCTCAGCTTGTGTGATGTTATTGTGAATGAATAATCACGATCATCAAATAACCTTCATTTGTCATGTAATTTTACTGTATTTTATTTCACATTCTTAATCTTTCGAACCCTATAACTTAGTGCAAATTATGTAGACATTTACCCTTTTTACCAACAGTAATCGATACGTGTCAAAGCATGCATCATAAATTAGCTAACATACTGATGTGTGCAGCCTGGTCTTTCTGATCTAAGGCTGTAATGCGTTTCGATAGTTCTTGGACAAATTGTAACGTCAGCGGATGAGTCAGACGATGTGATTTTCAGTTGTCTAAAAATAACGCCCCAAATGGCTCATGTTGTCCACACATTCCTCGAGTGAACCAGCCTCAGCGAAGACCGAGCTTTTCACACAACATTTGCTTTCGACAATGGGATGTTTATATGTTTTTGAATTCTCTCATGGTAATGCACAAATCAGCCTCTGCTGTCTGTGGGCTCCCATATAGAAGACGATTGCAGCCTGCCAACCTGCCAGCAGATGTCACAAGAGGGCATGAATTTAGCACACCCACTTTATACAGCTTTTTTTTTCCCAAATCATGTACAATACTAATCACATAGGTTGCAAATGTGTTAAAAAGGAAGACAGGACTGCATTACCCAATGATTTATGGGCAGTTACTATATGCCAGATGGTGGAATGTAGCTGAAAAATAACCGATAATGTGAATGGATATGTACAAAACCTGAATGGCTATTTATTTCATTCATTAAATAGAGTCTCTTGTTAAACAGTTAGAAGCCAAAATATGATTGTGAAGGTGTTTAAATAAGAGACATTTTATCTGCCCCAGGAAAAAACTTGGCATTTATCCAAACACTACAATACATGCCACCATACTTTGACCTTTTCTTTAACAATAGAAAGAGGATATTTGGTTTTTTGTGATCAAACTAATTGGAAACCCCTGTATTTCCTCTTCTGTGCATGGAAATGTTACAGTGAAATTGAATACCTTATGAATGTTGTATTTATAATTACATTGTTAGGAATGAAAGTGTAATTCTTTATTCATTATCTTTGTTTATTCTTTTTGTTGGATTTGGTTCCTCTTGAAGGTTTTCATGAGCAGGCGTTTCAAATACATTTTCATATTTCATCGTGCCTTTCAAATGGTTACAACTTTAAACCTGTAAACCAGTGCCGGTCCTAGACTTCTGGGGGCCCTGAGCAAAGTGTGTTTCAGTGGGCCACTTAACTCATGCTTGTAGGCGCAATACAGAAACATTTTTCAGTCTTTTTTAGTTTGTTTTCTTGTTTTGGGTGAATTCACACATAATAAGAACAAGGAAAAGAGCCAAACTTTGGGATTGAATTTGCTCTTGTTCTGGTATATGTGCAAAAGTTCTACATCAATAGATAACGCACCCCAGTTACTTTTCTGTCAGGGTTGGACGATGTGTGCCATACTTTATTTTTTATTGTGATGTTTCTGATTGATTGAATGATGCAGTTCATGAAACAAAGGGATTGTTGTGGAAAACAAATGGAAAATTAGTTTTTATAACTAATAACAATAGGAAAATGTACATGGGTGCTGGGATCTATTAGCCACCAAAAGCATTTTGCTTCACGCTCAAGGGTCTGGGATCAAGCGCAAACCAAACTCCTTCAGCAGATCAGAAAATAATTGACCAATCAGGATTGCCGATGTTACGTCGGGTTTGCACCGCCTTCTCAAGCGTGTCTCACGCAGCAGCGAAAGCAATCCAATATAGAGGACATAAAGTCCATGAAAAAAAAAGTTTAAATATGAACGAATTAAAGATGCTACACCCGATTTTTTTTTGTGATGATCAAAGAAGAAATCAAGCCCGGGTCTGGGTCTATGGCTCAGACCCAGACCCATGTGAGAAGTGCAGCAATCTACAAGGGTCTGGCGAGAGTCAGGATAGGGATCTAAACCATAATTTTCATAAAAAAGAACCACATATTTTTAACTTTGAGTTTCACTATCCAGTTGACTCAATGTAGAATGTTTCATTCTTGGGGGCCTTCTGATAACCCTGGGGGGCCTACGCATCTGCTGGGTCCACTTATTGTGTAATGCCGGCCCTGCTAGAAGCCAATAATGCTAAGGGGATGAAATAACTCCATGATTTGAATACAGCTCTGAACCAATCCATTGTAAATTCCTATAACAGCCTTTGGCATAGCTTAGATACTATTTCTCCTTGAGCCCAATGTCGTCATTGACAAATCAGACATGTTTTCGCATAGACCCTGATCCGTGCATTGTTTCATTCATTCCTGCACACTCTGGACTACCTTCTCGCCGTGGCACAGAAAGCCTGTCTGAGTCCTCCACCATAGTCGCAGAAGGCACTGGCACAAGCTGCATGAAAGCCAGAGAAACACAAAGAAACTTCTCACACAACATGCAGTCACTATGACAACCAGGCAGAATCATTTAGCCCCATCTCTCGCCATTCTGCACACAAATCCAATAGTGTTTAAAGTCTTATGCAACCGACCGTGCGCCAATATGTTTTGCAAGGCTTTTTAGCACATTCAAAATGATGATTGGACGAGCATATGAGATTTTTTGAGCAACTCTTGCACTTTGTTCATTGTGGAAAAGAGATGCAGTGGCGACGGTCAGAAGCTGGACAAATGGAAGATCAATAAGCTTAGAAATTTAAACGTTTGCTTGAATTCTGCATTGTAGCATTTCATAAAGCTTAGTTCACACAGGACAAACAAGGCTACAAGTATGACAGTGTTTTTGCATTCATGTCAATAGCTTAAATGTGAACATGAAAAACTGAAATATTGAAATATTTGGACAGTTCAATAACAATATATTTAAATTATGAAGGATCTAGCCTTTAGAAACCAATACATCTAAATCCAACTTAAAGTCTTATACGGATAATCCTTGTCATATTTAACAGGCCAGTAGTTAACAGTGACCCCTGAATGTGGTTTTTATCCACAAGACCATACAAATATAAAATTATGGTAATGGTTGGATGGGTATGAGAGTCTTTAAGGAGGCCAACTTGATCGCCCGGCTTGTCTAATCACTGAATTAACACTATATAAATGGTGTATATAGAACTGGCTTGTAAAGCTTATTGGTGTTACTTGTTGAACTGAACATTAAATCCACCATTGAATTATGAACAAATAAAACAAATTAACAATAGGGCCAAGAGGCATTCCTGCAACGTTCTGATAAAAAAAAACGATGAGGTATAGGTTTTAGGACTCACAAACATAACACACTATAGCAAGATATTAAAAATAATAAAATTTGCCATACCCACTGCATTGGAGAGTGGGACCTTTAAAAACTGCTACCAGACTAATACAACACTATAACGCACACATTAATGTATTAAAAGCTGTTGGCAACCATTTGACATGCACATACCTTACAATACGCATACTAAAGGCCTCCATCATTAGATAAGAGGGAATTATTCATACATCCACACACAACTAAACGTGATGTAATTCCACGTGTTGCTGGCTTTGAAGCAGCAGCAGCGCTTGTGTGCACATCCCTCCCCTTCTCACACAGCCTACGTGTAAAAAAGGCATTCAAACGCCACTATAACACTTTCTACAGAAGAGAACCAGAAATTGTTAATGGCCAAATCTTGCGTCGAGTGTGACTGGACTCTTTCTCGTCTCTTTGCATGCTATCACACGGAGACGCTTCCCTCTCGTATCAATGCGTGATTGAAGGAAACTGCTTTTGGGAAGTGCGGGGACTACTTTACGTCAACTTGGGGTGGCAAATACATGTCTTAATCTGCTTTGCACGCGAATCCGAAGCAAAAACACACAACTACAATACATACTTGTAATATTATTCGCGTTTAGCATGTTCAGGGATGAAGTTTAGAGTTGAAAATACAAGCGTTTTAACGATGTCGCGGAGGGATTTCGTTTTGTCAACTCCGACTCGACACATCCGCCCAGTTTTCCGATGTGTTCCATTCCCCGGGCAGCAGTTGAAAATGGAATAATAAAAGCACACATCCGGACGCTTCTATTGGAAATATCTTGAGTATTATTTATTTTCCAGGACTTACATCAAGCCAGAGTCCATCTTCAACCCCCCACTGGATGCCTGTACTTCGGCGTGACCGTGCGCGAGAGCCATTTCTCAACTCTTTATCCCAGAAGTTGGATGGTGTCTTTCGTACGTGTAGCCATCACCACCACCATCACCCAGGCGAGCCACGCACTCAAGCCGCGAAGCTAGCACCCCAACTCGGCTGTCTGCAGTAGCATTTTTCGCGGCATTTACGGAATTATAATAAAACTGGGGGAAAAAACGCGAACGAGGAATGCGCTGCGACTCGACCAGACTGGGACCATGCTGCTGTGTCGCATACGAAGCTGGGATATGACTTCCAGCCAGGATAAGATGATTCTGCCGTTTCTTCTCTTCGCAATTTAATTTATAACAGATTTTTGTTTCATTTGAACGCGTTTTTAAAAGGCTAACATTGAAGCTAGTTGACTCCCCTCTCGTGGGGGCTTGCGCTGGGGGGGGGCCAGACAACAGACATGCCCCATTCTCATGCACCACCAGAAAAAAAACCCTAGGTAAAAACTAAACAAAATATTGCCGAAGAGAAAATGGTGATATCTGTGGTGTTTTGTCCCGCTGTCACTGCGTTGATGCTATTGCTAGGATTTGAATCCCCGTGAGGAAAAAAATGAGCGAAGAGTCAACAAATCCAAACAACGAGTAAGTTATTTTTTTTTTTATATATATATTTGCATTGTATTAAAATTAATGTGAGCTTTCTATGCCAACATTGTCTGCAACCTAACCCACGCTGGCATTCGTGCATGTATTCACGTTTATTCGCAGTATGACTCAGACTCGGTTGTTTATATAGCCTATATCTGGTTAAAATGGTAGACACGCTGTTCTTTCATTAATAACAGTTTTTGCTTACGTTTATAACACTGGACTTTGTGGGAATTTGCATGTACTGTAAACAAACTGGGCACTCTATGTGAGAATAGATGATAACCCATGTATACAAATCCTATCCTATAACAGTTGCGTTGCTGTGTGTATTTCAAGATTTCCAAAATATTTTGAACAGGCATGATTTTTCTCACCATGTTTATATATGTGTCACTGATGTATTCACATTACTTAAGCCTATTCATTCCTTAAAAATATGTATGTATGTATGTGGCTGGTATGTGGCTTATTTTGCAAAAGAACACGGCGTGACTTTCATCATATGAGGGATATTTCCATGAGATCTGCTATTGTATATCCATCAGGGCTATTTATCTGGAACACAAAAGTACGCTGCCATATATAATTTCTCCACATTGTGCGAACACATCACGAGCAGACGACGTCGTTTTTTTTTTTTATATGCTAGCTGCTCGTCCGCCATGATTTCTCCACAAAACGCTCTCTCCTTCTTCTAACTCCTCGCGTCCCCATTATTCGCGCCGATATGTGTATCAAACCCCAATCCACAGACACATTGTTGCATTTTTTTCTCAATCGCACTCATTTACATATCTCAATCCCCCATTCATAAAACAGCCGTCGCCTCTTGTATGTTTTTCATTCTTACGAAGACGCGGTCGAGGGAGCTTACACCACGTTTGCGTAGAAAAAAAAAATACTTTCAATTTACAGATGTTTTTATTTGCGTTATATCTAGCGTAATATTTTGGGTGTATTTTTAAACCCGGGCTGCTTCTAGCGCTGTGTGTATGCGCTTGTTGACAGCCAGTGAGAAATATGTGCTCGGGGGACGGTCACGTGTTCTGCTCCATTCATAAACTACCTGCCAGTCTTCTCATTCACACACACGCACGCACACACATCGCATTGTGCCGCATTTCCTGTCTTTGTGTCACACCGTGTTACTGCCAAAAAATAAAACATCGAAATAGCATCTGCACTGTGATAAGCCTTCTTCTCCCTCGCGTTATGTATTTCGCCATAGAGGAAGTCAGACGCTGTGCTCTGCCATTTACATTGTGGTCCCTGTTCGATGTTTGTCCTCTCCCCCATGCATTGATCAAGCTATTTAGCATTCATTTGATGCGTGGAGGCTCTGTCCTTGAACTATAGTGATCTTTTATATAAGAGGCTTCACGTGCAATGCCAATATCAGCTTAATAGGCTCTGGATGGTTTTGTGTTACAATATTTTAGGGGTGCAAGGGATTACATACAACAATTTCTTATGCAATCATACGTGTTTCATAGAGAACTATCTTATATAGTATTGCAGCAAATAAAATGTTCTTAGACATACTGTAAACAACTTTGATATGTATGGGGGCTGTAACAAGGTATTCGATTAATCGCAATGAAATGATTATTGATCTAATTTAGTATTTAATTAATCTGTTTTTAAGCTACACCTGGATCAAAACATGCTCAGGGAGATCTTTGATCACTACAGAATTGGGTTAAGAAAGTATTTCTAATGACACAAACAATTGTGTCACATCTAGTCTCTCTGAAGATGTGCTCAAGTGTCTTTGTAAAATGTATACAAAATCCCTCATTCCATGGATTTAAGCAACTAATTGAGACATTAAAAGAATAGTTTGTGACTTCCTGTTACTCACATGCCAATAAAAGGATTCTGATTCTGATAAGCTCAACTAATCGATTATCAAAAGCAATCTTTAATTACAACACTGATCTCAGAAGAAAATGTTGTCTGTATGATGTTCCTGGAGTGGGTTTGCTTAAGTCCCCACAGAATGATACACTTTAAACACAATTACATATTTTGGCAGTATCATGCTGCTCTACATTATTTACTATATTTGCGATATCATAAATAAAGCAAGGTTTTTGCAGAGCTTCTGCAACTCGAGCCCATTCACTGGTGTATGCTTGCACCACAAAGGCCGAAATATTAGCTAAGTGATGCATTTTTGGCCACCTCTCAGCCTCCCCGTCTTGTGCAGTAGGTGCCCAGTCTTCTACTTCCGTAAGACCAGCAAAACACGTAAGCGTTCTGACCAATCAGCGTTGACTTGATGATGCACTGTGGACAGCACGCTGAGCTAGGGTGGGACGAGAGGGAGTTTAGTTTGTTGCACTAAAGTCTTGATCTATGGAAAACTGGTGGATTTACAATATTCAGAAGTTCATGATGACAAAAAGACACGAGAATCCCCAAAAAATCTGATTTTGAGAAAGCTGTAGGTTCCTTGTCAGCTGAGGATGAGCTGTAGTTCAGGTCTATGGGAGAAACTCCACAGGCAGCTGAGACTGCAGTTGCGCGGGTGGTCCACCACCATGCTGAAGACCGCCTTAAGCTAGCAATACCTATCCAGATAATTAATACATCTGTGGTTTTTGCAGACCAACATGTAACATTGCATGTAGCTTAGCATACTGAGTGACATTTGAGCAAGTACTGATACCAAAAACCAAACACAGAATGTAGTATTTTTAAATGATTTGAATTCAGGATTTCTCCATAGATAAAAGTTATTTGGACTAGTCCAGTTATTATCTTCCATCCTCATGTCATCATAATAGCACCTATTTTTATCTTACCAGCTTTTCATATTTGTGAATTGTTGAAATCATTATATTCATTGTCATTGTATTGTATAAGTTCACATACAGTACTAGCACCACTCCAAAGCTTGATTTTCTACATTACATTTGCATTGCAATTTTTGATATCCTTTGTGTTTAGGAAGAATATTTTTGTTCAGCAAAATATAGTACAATGTTTTTCCAAGTAGAAATTACTGATTCACAAAGAAAAAAAGCCTAAAGAATAGTACTTATTACTCAAGTATTGCATCTTCTCATAGTCAGACCTGAGTTGTTTTTGACTCTTTTTGACTCTTTATATAAATGATAAAAAAATTGGAATTTGAAATGAGAAAATACTGAAAGATGAAAGATACTTGTTTCATTCATTGACAAGTCGTCAAAATAAACTCAAATTCAGATAGATTTTTCCAAATTCAAAGGATTATTTGGGTTTTCTTAGTCCATTCCTTTTGCAAATATTATAAATAATTGCTGTCTGTGCGATTTACCAGTTGTGACCACAAAAATTGGGATCTCGATTACAATAACATTAAACCATGCTGCCCTATTGCACACCCAGGAGACTGTTATTAATGGTTATTCTCCTCTGTAACATTGCAGTTCAAATTGTGTTACTAACTGAGGCAGATTAAAGTCTGATAAAGAAAGTTGTGAAATTGTGGGATCCATTGCAGTTTTTTTCTGCATGTTTTTTGCACTGCAGAGAAGCTAGTGTTTATTCTCTGCATGAAGCTAAGATGGCGAGGTGGGCCAGATATTGTTGCTATGATTCCCCCACCTCAAATGATTCATACAAATGAAGAAAAGCTAAAGGCAGCTCTTTTGATCTGCTGGGTTTAAAATGAATGATTTCAGCCTCTAAAACAGTGTCTGTTAATCCACATTCACACTTATCTGGTACTTTCTGGTACAAAATAGGCCTGGGCAATATGGTATTTGAATTTCAATACCATATCGCCCATAGTAATTTGTGAAGTAATATTTTTAAATCACCTAGATAAAACATTATTATATAGATATTGTGTTTACTCTCAATGTTATAAGGTCAATTTGGTGGTTATTTGTTGTAATTATTAGCTGTCACGTCACTTGAAACTCAGTATGTGTAAGTGCTCACAGAGATTGCGTTGTTTTCTGAGACTAGCTTGCCTATCCAGTCAGTGCGCTGGTCAAATTTGAACAATTCACACCGATAGCTCTTGTGGGAAAATATGCCGGCCTTGGTGTGTACTGTCTGCAGCCTGATACGGATGGCACCAAGATGCTTCTTTGTGTTGTCTTTTCCTCAATATTGCCACATCGAAGCCATTTATAGCCTGTAAACTATGACAGCACATTTTGAAGATGAGCCTGTGATTCAGAATGAAACCAAAGAAGCCGGAAACCGAACGCGTGACCAAATATTTATCAGAAAAGTTGTAATTTTCAGTATTCATGAGGTTTGATGTTAATTTTTTTACGCAATGTTTTGACAATAAACAGTCTATCAGACTCATTTTGGTTCTTTTAAATCTGTTCTTGACGGTATGTACCAGCAACATTTTATTTTATATAAGTTTCAAAGTCTGAATTGTATATGTTTCTAAGTCTAATAATTCTAATTGGAGTTTGATGGTTGTAAAGTATTTTACTGGAGAGATTCCCAAAATGTTTGCTTTAAAAGGCTCTATCCATGATGTTATATTGTGAAGTTTGTAGTAGTTTGAATATCTAGACAGAAGGGGGGCGGTTGTGCTTGTGCCAGTTTATTTGCATTAATGATACAAAATGGTTAAAACTATGACTTTTTTCACTTTTTATTTGAGATTCCTGCAGCATTGGGCTTTTGTCTGTTTTCAGTCGGGTGACCCACTGTGATTTCTCCTTTTCCTCGTCCCTTCTTCCTATCTGGGTGATTGATTTGACAGCTCAGCGTTTTATCTGCCAATGTGGGTGTCGCGATCTTATCACCTGCAGGCCTGCGTTGGCCTTTCATTCCTCCAAATACATTCCTCAGATCTCTGTTCCCACCCCCCCTACCCTCTTGTACAAACCCCCATGCAGCGTGTCCCGACAAAAGCGAGACTTCAGCTGTTACAGGCCAAAGCTTTATGACCGGGGTAATTGCCTATATCCTGCTGCCCTTATGTTAAGCTAAATAATTTCCTGGAGCTTTTTATAGACAGTATTATTGCTGGTTGTTGAGCACGACCTCTCTAGAGTTTTAAGTTTACTAGCTGGATCAGTTGTAACCGCGGTTGCTGCAAAGCTGAACACGTTTCAGTTTTGCTTCTGTTTTCTTTTAGGGAAGTGTTGCTTATAGTCACAGAGGTTCTCAGTCACCAATGAAATGTGCTGTTGGCCATTTTAAGATTTTTCTATAATTCGTTCTTTAGGATCATGCAGAACAAGGTCTGCCATGCAGCTCCCCTCTGAACGCTAAGGTTATGGTTTATCCTATCTTATTTTCAGATTTTTTTTTATATTGAACGACTTTATGACACTGAGATTGGTATAAATCTTGCTGTACTATGGGCTTTTTCACAAATGTTCCTTTGGCTGTAGTTTTCCACAGGAAAAAAGAAGCAACATGTAAAAATCTGGCCAAAAGTGGTATTGCACTCTCCTTTACTCAGGTTGCTAGATATGCATACGAATACACATTGACAGATTAAGGCCATTTAAGTAGGACTTGACATGAAAATGTTACATATTGCTACTTTAAGATAGCTTTGTCCTATATTTTGCTTTGTCCAACCTTTTTGCAGACAGATTGTGTAGTATATGGATTAGGGCTGCATCAAAATTTGTTAAAAAATTACTTCTGTCTTAACCCATTGTCATGTGTCAATGTGTCATTTTGAAGGACAAGGAGAAAGTATTTTTGTATTCCGATGTAGCCCACAGGCCGTTTTACGTTTGACTCAAATGAAAAATAAAGTGACCCTAAAATGATGACCTCACAAACGGACCTGGGAATGTGTGTCTGACCTCCTGACCTGCAGTAGAGGCCTTAGTGGGGGGCTGTCCACTAAAGCTGTAAGATTCATAGTTGTAAAAGTGAAATCGTTGAATTTCAGTCTGGAAATCTATTTAACTGGAACAACAAAATATCCTTAAATACTTATAACAGAATTTGTGGCAGGATAAAAAAAAATCTAGCCCTAACCCTGCTGCAGATTAGGCTGTTATGCAAAGAAGAATTGGAAAAAAAACATTTCACTCCTTGGATGTGCAAAGTTTATGGAGACATACACTAAAAGATTTAAATAGATTTTCAGAATGCAATTCACTTGAGAAGTGATTTAACTGTTACAACAATGAATCTTACAGCTTTAGTGGCTGTAATTGCGGAAATAAAAATCAATCATGTATCAGCTATTCATCTTGCTTTAAAAGGGGGCTTATTAAAAGCTTTTTTTTTCTGATAAAACACATTAAAAACATGTATTTCACACCTTTGTAATGTGTTTTTGTGTTATAGTAATAAATCAGTAAAATAACTTTTTAATATCAACGCCTCTGATTGGCCAGAAAAACGATGACGTACTTGTAGGGATCACAGCTCCCGCTTTACTGTTTATGGCATTGCTCCTGCTGCTAGCCTGACTCCCGCCAGCCGCTTGTAGATTGCTGTGCATCTCACATGCGTCTGGGACTCGTAAAAAAAATCCTTGTATGTGATTGGATAAACCACTTGTCCGTTTTCTTGAACGCTGCTGCTTTCAACCACTCACATCTAAGCACACGACTCCCATAGGTTGCCAAATGCCGGCAAGATTTTCCAGCCCAAAATCCGCGAGAATGCCCAAAAAAAATAACACGTAATGTAATCAACTTGGGCTACCTTTATTCTGTTTATTGTCTTTCTTTTTATTTATTACCTACAAGTCTCTTGGAAAAAAGTATGCGGGAAACCACCCAACCTGGCAACCCCGCTGCATAAACAGGAACACCTAAACCAGTGCTTAAACCAAACTTTACACGAACTCTTGACTCCTAAAACACACATATTACAACATAGAACCATCAACATCTCGCCTCATATTGTATAAAAAGTGACATCCGTGTCAATCAAAAGATTCACGGACTTTATGTCCGCCATCTTGGATTGCTTTGGGACGCGCACGAGAAGGCAGTGCAAACCCAACGTAACACCGGCGATCCTGATTGGTCGATTATTTTCTGATCTGCTGAAGGAGGCATGGATCCCAGACTGATGTGGTTCAGCCAAACGCCTCTGGTGGAGCATGGCAGAACTACATGGGTCTGGCGGAGCCAGGCTACCTGCTGCCACTTTGACACAAATAAACCTTAAAATGGGTGTATTTTGTATGGCCCCGGGATGCAGCAATGAAAGTTACCAAAAGAAGAGTGTAAACAGCAGTCCGTTTGATCATTGACTTATTCAGAGAAGCCGACGGTCCAAACAAACTGAGAGAAGACACCAGCGCCAGCTCCATGAAATTAGTTCTATCAAGCTCCAACTAAAAGAGTTTCAACCCAGTATTCAGCAGAAAACACAACAACTGTCGTTGAACCATGAATCCATGTTTCACTCTAACTACGTCTAGTAAAAGATAAGTATAGATTTGACAGATACCATCATGTTTTAGACTTTAAAACCACAGACACAAGTTTAGTATAAGACTTTAGAACCACAGACACACGTTCAGTATAAGACACTCACCATTTCTCTCAAACTTAATATCTGGAGCTGGGACATAGAGTTGAGGCTTCTCTCTCAGTGTTGCGGGTTTTGACGTGTTAGCTGGTGTTAGCGTGTTAGCTGATGTCCGTAAAAAATAATCTATCTTGTCAAACCACCTCCAGACTTTTCAGTTCTGTCCACTTTTTTACGGCTGGGATCTTTCATTTCACAGTAGTCACTTCTTAACTTTTCTCTGCTCTACGATGTCCCTGATGTACTCCTTTGTCCCTAGCGCTACCGTCGCTAACACTTATTTACATTCACTCGGGTGGCACCTTTCCTGACTCCAGCCCGTCGAAACGGCCCTAATGTCCGCAAATGTTCATTTCTTGGAGATTGCTCCTAATCTGAACTGACGTCCGAGTCCTCAAAATCAGAGTTACTGTCATAACAAGTACGTAAGGGCTCATAAATAAAAACCCCTGACTTGTATTTTCCATCCCTGAATAACAGATATCTGTTTAAAACGTCCGTATACAACGTTATGGCTTACAAATTCATATCAACAAAGCCCAATGACCCCTACGTGTACGTCACTTCCGGTCTCAGCAATTTTTCCGCAAATTTATTTTTGCATGATAATTATTGATAGAAAACGCTAAGGGTGAAACTATCTGTCAAAATTAGTTTTATTTAACACAAAAAATATATACCAACAAAATAAGATGAGGTCCCTTATAACTTCTTGTTTGTGATTGTGATGTAACAAAATGTGGTAAGGTTCATGGGGTATGAATACTTGTGCATAGATACCCTGAATAAGCTTAGACTGTACCTTCAACCAGTTCGACAAACTTAATGAGTTTAAGATGTGCATTTGTTTTGGGTGCAGGGCCTTTACATTAACTTTAAAACACAAAGAATGGTTTTGCTGTAATATAGTGACCATGTTGTCAACAAATCTGTCCAGTTTCCATGGCAATACTGTGCACTACTCACGTATTGAGAGCAGCCGCATTTTCAAAGATTACAGATGTCTTTAAATGTTTTGTGA
Organism: Knipowitschia caucasica; assembly: GCA_964034765.1. Taxonomy (NCBI): domain Eukaryota; kingdom Metazoa; phylum Chordata; class Actinopteri; order Gobiiformes; family Gobiidae; genus Knipowitschia; species Knipowitschia caucasica. The sequence continues at coordinate 28,451,525 of OZ035834.1, read as the reverse complement.
GAATCTAGTAGTTTCAGGATGGTTCTTCAGTATGCAGTCCTCAATGAGTCTTCAAATATGAACATGACTCGCTGAAGGCCAGTGATGTCGATCAGTCCTGTGTTGAGTGCTCCAATTTTTCCCCCTGTTCTGTTTTATGTTTAAATGCTATAAAAATAAAGTTTATGATTCATAGACAAATTAGATGTAAATTTTTATTTAATTTTTTCATAATCAACTTATCATAGTGATCAAGAAATTATTGACTACTATGCAGTATATCCAGGTTCCACCACACGCGTTCTAAACAACTAATTGAATAATAAATAGAGTAATTACAAGATCGATTTTAAAGTTAATTGTTAGTTACAGACTGAGCCCTGTGTGATCAGTGTGTTACAGTTTCAAATGGTTGCAATTGGAGTATATTTATAATTGAATTTTTCAATAAACTCATTGAAATGTATTCATTTCTGCCCTCGCTGCAACACTGCGCTGAAAATTGTGGACAAATAATGGTTCTCCTAATTCAGGCATGTCAAAGTCAAATACATCAGAGGGCCAAAAAAACAAATTTGCTGCGAGCCGAGGGCCGGACTGGTTCAATGTTTATTAACTCATTGCCTGCCAGCCTATACATAGTTCCCACATGACGTCACTACATACGGGGATTTGCCGACCCGGCGACATTTGTGTTGGCATTCTGTGGGCAAAACAATAGAAAAAGAAGCTGAAACGTGTTAATGTCGTGATAAAGTTGAAAATGGTCATCTCCTGCTGGGTCAATGGATGTTCAAATCGTGCCGGAGGTTCCGTTAAACTTGGATTTTACAGTATACCCATCATTAGACTTCATGAATGTGAGAAGGCTAAGCTTTTGTCAGAACAACAACGGAGGTTATGGCTTGCGAAGATAAACAGGCAAGAAACTCCCTCAAAACACGCAAGAATATGCTCGGAGCACTTTGTGTCAGGTGCGTATCGTATCTCATAATGTGTTGACAGACGTAATTTACTCAGTACTAACTTGTGTATGCTGATAGCTGGTAACTTGAGAGTTTCATTATTTAGATTACTTTATTATGAGGAGGATCGGTGTCGCGTCCGAGGCTCTCGAGGGCAACGTAAATGTATTAAATAGATAATAATAGTTCTATGGTGGGCTAAAACAATGTTCACAAACAGCATTGCTTCTGTAAAAAGATCTGTGTCATAAAATAAACTGCTCTTTACGCCTGGAAAAATCAGTTGCCCACCATTCACCAAAACATACGGTCAAAAACGAGGAAATAAACAATAACAGCAATCCAGAGTGTCCGTGTGGCATTAGCATTAATTAAATTAATTGTTAATATAATTAAAATAATTAAATGGAGCTCCAACTGGTATTAAATCTAAAGTTTTTGAGAAATGTTTGCATTGCTTGTTAATTTTTGCTGCATAATTTGATCAAATATGTAAAACATGTCCGTAGCACGTTAAACTGTGGTGCCATTGTATTAATATACAATTATTTGCTCAAAAGTTGCCCTTTTTTTTCCAATTTGCGTTTGAATATCTACATTTATTCTCATTCTTCTGTTTAATGGAATGCACAAACACAGCAGCGTGCCATCAAAGATGGCGTCTCCGAGGAGGTCATGTGACATTCATTGGTCTGTGGGAACTATGTATTTCAGAACAGGTACTCCCATATTGCCAGCAGTTTCTGATGATTTTTATAGATTTTTCAAGAACAACAGAATATTGTGTACTATATCTGAAATCCGAAACCAGATTCTGAAAGGATAGACTGTCTACTTTCATCAGCAAAAAGAATTTAGTTTCTAGCTTGTAATCCCCAGTTGAGTAGAGGGAAGTTTTACTGAAATCACCAAAAAGTTGAGAAAAAAGTGGCACAACAAGTGCATCTAGCTGTTTTCAAACCATTCAGAGAGCGCGGCTGGGATCTTTCATTTCACGGTAGTCACTTTTACGCTTCTTAACTTTTCTCTGCTCTACGATGTCCCTGATGTACTCCTTTGTGATGTACTCCTTTATCGCGCTGCTGCCACCTGCTGGCTTGATTCAATATGCTCTCAAGCTTATCCCCATACATATTAGATATAATAGCCATCTGGGAACATGAAAATAGCGGAAAACGCAATTGACGTAATAGTGCCATGTAAAATTAATTCGCGGGCCGGATTTGGCCCGCGGGCCTTGACTTTGACACATGTGTCCTAATTATTTCAGAACTGCTTTAAAAGGAGACGGTTCAAAATTATGTTTTTAGATCTCTGAGAAGCAGTCTTAATCCATTTGTCATTTTGTCTATATACAGTGCCTTGGGGCGTGCAATATTATTCGGCCCCTTTACTTTCAGTGCAGCAAACTCACTCCAGAAGTTCAGTGAGGATCTTTGAATGATCCAATGTTGTCCTAAATGACTGATGATGATAAATAGAATGCACCTGTGTGTAATCAAGTCTCCGTATAAATGCACCTGCTCTTTGATAGTCTCAGGGTTCTGTTTAAAGCGCAGAGAGAACCATGAAGACAAAGGAACACACCTGGCAGGTCCGAGATACTGTTGATGAGAAGTTTAAAGCCGGATTTGGATACAAAAAGATTTCCCAAGCAACATCTCAAGGAGCACTGTGCAAGCAATTATATTGAAATGGAAGGAGTATCAGACCACTGCAAATCTACCAAGACCCGGCCGTCCCTCCAAACTTTCATCTCAAACAAGGAGAAGACTGATCAGAGATGCAGCCAAGAGGCCCATGATCACTCTGGATGAACTGCAGATAACTACAGCTGAGGGGGGAGAGTCTGTCCATAGGACAACAATCAGTCGTGCACTGCACAAATCTGGCCTTTATGGAATAGTGGCCACTTCTCAAAGATATCCATAAAATGTCTCTTAAAGTTTGCCACAAGCCACCTGGGAGACACACCAAACATGTGGAAGAAGGTGCTCTGGTCAGATGAAACCAAAATCGAACTTTTTGGCCACAATGCAAAACGATATGTTTGGCGTAAAAGCAACACAGCTCATCACCCTGAACACACCATCCCCAGCTCAGCTGTAGTTATCTGCAGTTCATCCAGAGCAATCATGGGCCTCTTGTCTGCATCTTTGATCAGTCTTCTCCTTGTTTGAGATGAAAGTTTGGAGGGACGGCCGGGTCTTGGTAGATTTGCAGTGGTCTGATACTCCTTCCATTTCAATATAATTATTGATTATTTATGATTTTAATGCTATCTTGTTCAGCACTTTGAGTTGCCTTGTGTATGAATTGTGCTATACAAATAAACTTGCCTTGCCTTGCCTTGCCTTGCCTAATTGCTTGCACAGTGCTCCTTAAAGCTGCACTAACTGACTTTGGGATTTTGAAGCAGCGGACCCGCTGGCCTCTCTCTTTCTGCTCCCCTCCCCGCATCCACGAAGCTATCGCCCCCCACACACACCCACTGTTGGGACGGGGCTAGCGTCTCCCAATATGGATAATACATGCATATGGATTTGCACGTGGATGGCGTGACCATAGAACGATAGAACCGGGAAGCGCGGAGGAACGGGACTTTCTTTTGGATGGCTGTCTCGCTGTGTAAGCAGTAACCGGTGACGAAGACACACGAAGCTTCAGGTTAGCTCCGCCGCTTGTTGTGCTAACTCAGCTGTCTATGCTAACGGACCTGTAGATTTCTCACAAAAGTGGGGGCCAGTGGTCCGCTGTGATTGGTCACAATCTGCGACCCGAAACACATCTCTTCCTTGTTTCATCAAAACTCAATCTAAAATATAATGTCACGATAGCAACAAATCAGCGCTACTTTTTCTTCAAAAGGCTGTGTATCCCAATGCACTACATGGACATGGATAGCACTTTCGTAATGAATACAAAAATAAAGTCAGTTAGTGCAGCTTTAAGATGTTTAAAGCTTGGGAAATCTTTTTGTATCCAAACCCGGCTTTAAACTTCTCCACAACAGTATCTCGGACCTGCCTGGTGTGTTCCTTTGTCTTCATGGTTCTCTCTGCGCTTTAAACAGAACCCTGAGACTATCAAAGAGCAGGTGCATTTATACGGAGACTTGATTACACACAGGTGCATTCTATTTATCATCATCAGTCATTTAGGACAACATTGGATCATTCAAAGATCCTCACTGAACTTCTGGAGTGAGTTTGCTGCACTGAAAGTAAAGGGGCCAAATAATATTGCACGCCCCAGTTTTCAGTTTTTTATTTGTTAAAAAAGTTTAAATTATCCAATAAATTTTGTTCCACTTAACGATTGTGTCCCACTTGTTGTTGATTCATGACAAAAAATTAAAATTTTATATCTTTATGTTTGAAGCCTGAAATGTGGCGAAATGTTGAAAGGTTCAAGGGGGCCGAATACTTTCGCAAGGCACTGTATGTATATATATTTTTTAACTTCTTTCACTTTCTATATTGGGGAAATGTTAATATGATCAAATTTATCGGTCCAAAATGAACACAGATAATGTTTCAAATATATTCTCCTTTTTTTTTTGGAGCGCCACAATACTATAGGCCCGAGTTGTTGCAAGCTCTCGCCTACAGCTGGCCTAAGACGGTTGGCTCTCCTCGGAGGCCATCCGACACATGAAAGGCTGCAGATGTAAAGCCTGGACCGTGTGTTTTCCATTGAGTTCCTTTGAAAGCACGAAGAGGGTTCAGGCATCTGTGTTCTTCCACTCGGGAACATATATTGGCTTCAGAGCGCCTGAACGATGGGCCCAGATCACACACCACGACGAGTAGGGGGAAAACGTGGAATGTGAATGGTTGTTTCGAGAGGGAGGTTTGATGAATGGTCGCGTGAGAAAATCAAAAGTTAACTTCAATATATTGTTAGAAATGTGCCAAATGTGAATGAAACATTGTGCAATATGACTACCTAAGGTTTCAATTCAGTTTATTTTTTGATAGCCCTAAATCACAACAGCAGTCGTTACCCCATTCCCTTCTCAAACAATATAATATAATCACATAATATAGTACTGTACTGTCTGGAACATACCAAAATTCAACACAAGCCACCACCACCAGACACAACACGTTTAACCCTCCTCTCGCTCAGTAACCGTTTGTGTCAAAACAGCATATCGCATTGTGATGTCAAGATATTTCGCCTAGCCTTAGTCTTCAATTATTGTGAGATAGTCTTTGAAAATCCATCTATGTGCCTTAACAACCAATCCATGAGCTTTCTGTCACAGAATTCGGCTTTCACTTATTAGTGGGGCAAGACGGGACAAACGCTTAGTAACAAATAAAGGATCTCTTAATCTTCATCTTAATCTTAATTTAGCCGTTGCTACTTGCTAATTAGCATACATTTGGCTTCACATTCCCTCTCAAATAGCTTGTTCAATTTACATTCTATCCTTCCAAATAAGGGCTACCACTATGGGTGATGTCAGCACTCGGTCAGCCTACTAAGAGAGTGACGTGACTGAAACTTTTAAAACAACAGAGAGATCCTTTTGATTACAATTAGCTTTAGCCCAGACCCGACTATGGTGCATTTAACGTAACCACTGAACAATTCTAAATTCTTCCTAAGTATTTCTACCTGCCAGATTGGGTGGAAGATGTGTGGATGTTGTCAGCATGTCATGTTTTGACGATGTAACTACTCTTGCTTTTGTGGCTAAAATTGGTCCTTTTCTTGGTCTCTCTTTACGATTGAGGTTTTATTCAAGTCTGCTCTTCAGCATGATAAGCAGCGTTGTTCAGGACACCACTGCATGCTGCGCCGGTTTGTTGGACCAGTTTTGAGGCTGTCTCATCTTGGTTTGGTGGTTTCTTGAAACTGGAAGATGACTCTCCCACAGCTCCCATATCTAGCCTTGCTGCCTTTTATAACCCTCTTGGGTGCAACATCGCGTCAAATGCAAAGCAAGGAGTGAGAGTCTGCCACAAGGTTTTAATTTGACAAATACTTGTGGTTTGAGTCACAATCAACAGGGCTTGATTTATGTATGGGATTAGTTCTTTGGCAGTTGAGGCAGAAGAGATTCATCTTGCACTGTCATTTGGCTTAACAATGTTGGTATATCAATATTGAAAAAGCAAAATAATCAATATAGATTTTCCCAGTAAAATTCCATTTCCAATTAAACATCACTCTATTGTATTATGAAATAACGATGAAAGATATCTGGCATGAATATTGGGATATTAATATTGTACAGCTCTGGTTTCCAGCGTGTGGTGGAGAAGGGGGATTCTCTTCACCGTGACACGTTTACTCAATAGCCCTAATGCGCAAGTGCATTAACATGTGAAACCAGAGGAAAATATTATATTATATCATTTGCATTTGAAAAATGGACGGTGGATTTTATGTCTCACTTTTTTGTGTCCCAAGGCTTCAGTAATGTGAATGAAATAATTAAACAAAGTGAACTAAAGGTGAATGACATGCATTTTGCTAAGGGGAACATTGATTTATTGCCAGAGACACAGGAAGTACACTGATAATGTGTTTGTACTTGATAATAATTGGTTTATTCTTGGCATGTGTCAAAATTATCATTTATTATATACACATTATAAAGGTTACATTTCTTAAGAAAACAACGGCATGATTTAATTTATTCTAAACATTGAATCCTGAACACGATCACAATAACAACAAATAATTACATAATTGGCCTGTCATTCTACTAAAACAAGCCTTATAGCTTTGGTCCAGTTTTGGTTTAAAATAAAACTAATTATGCTTTTGACAATTTTTCAGATCCGTTACAGGCCTTTTAACACATTAGACAGAAATATTTCACATTTTTGTTTGATTGTCCTACCTACACACAATGGTTTTTTTTGCGTAGTTTTGGCGTGTTGTCAATCATAGTATAAAACAACTATGCCTCCATTCATGAAATCTGTTGACTGAATCTTGAATTATCAGTTTGACTTGATGTTGGGGCTGTTGCTAAATGTGGTGGCGATTAGGAAGTGTAAAAACAAGCTCTCCCCTGAGCCAGTCTTTCGCTAGGCCCAATGTTCTTGTGAGCAAGATGAGTCACCGGCCAAAACTCACACACTCCTCTCTCTTTTATAAACGGACATATTCTGTATAGTGAGCTCTTTTTGTCACACCGTTCTACAGTTCTTATCTTAGCCAAATCATTCATCATTTCATTTGGAGATTCGGAGTATACTGTACATGTGAGAGTAGAGTACTCCAAAACATCCTATGCAACATCATATAACCTCTTTTATAACTTGACAGTTACTTTTATTTAAACAATAACAATATGCAAATAATGATCAGTAGAATATTTACCTATTACCAAAAGAACACTTAAGTGACTTACTGTATTTCACCATTTGTTCTTTTTAGTTTGAGTTTGTCTTAGTGTCGTAATTGTCTCTTGCCATCCATGTTAGGTCACGTTTCTGTTTGTTTTGGGTTCTGCCTGCGCCCTTTAACTTGCCACTGGTTATTTAGGGGATTTGAACCGTGGCTAATTGCCGAGCTAGTTTGCTGCGTTGAGATTAGACGCACTGCTGGAATTAACAGAACACATGTTATTTATTTCTCCAATGATGCGTGAGAACACTGGAATCAAAGCTTGCAGCTCCCTTCATTGATGTAGCCCCAAACCCATCTGATGGTGCAAAGGGTGGCAGCAATGTGCTCAATTATAACAGTTAGTAGAGCCTTTAAAATAGGTTTAAAACTTTAGTTCCTCAAATAATGGATCGCAAATTTGCTAATTTCAAGCAACAAAATACAAACTTGTAATAAAGACACAATCTTGTCCAGAGATCTACTATGAACAGGGGTGCACATAACTTTTTCAGTGAGGTTCTCAGATGAGTACCACGAGACGGTGTTTGGTACTCACTCCATTTGTCGCGTGGTTCTTAATCGAGATTTTATTTAGTTTAGATCAACTCAGATAATCCACTCAATCCAAGTCAAATAATGACTCACAGGGCTCTTTCTTAAAAATGCACAACAACATTTTTTAAACAATTTTCTGTTTGATTTGTTCCAAACATTTTACTTTTGGCCACAACCAAAATGTATTATTAATGCAAGGGAAAATGTAAGTACCACAGCTTTAATTTAGAGACACGGAGGCCATGGACACTCCCTTAAGGCTCCACAGTCCAGCTCTGTTTCTTGCAGTAACGCAATATGTATTTATTTATTTTGCGTTATGCAAAGACACACTTGCAACAAGCAGAGAATGGTCCACGCTGGGTACATTATGACCACGTTCGGCTACGTGCTCGCCGCGTTATTGTCAAGGAGCCGCTGTCATTACAAAGCGGCCGGAGTGGCTCTGGAGTCAGAACGCTGCTGCCACAGAGGATTTGGAATCCCGTTCGAGTACGTACAGCAAACAGCAGCAAGTTCGCTGCGATCACGCACACCCTCTCTGGCATTGCACCACGCCCCCCTAGGGAGGAGCGCCCCACTATTTGAAGAAGGACTGGTCTATGTGAAGTACGCAAAGGCGCTTACTAACTCAAGTGATAGTACACGCATTTCTGATATTTGTCACGCACTTATGTGCACCTCTTATGTGCACCTCTGTCTATGAAGTTTATGATGCATTGCTTTAGCTGTCATCTAGTTTATGTACTCTGTAAAATCAGAAAAGGTTATAAGTGATGAGTAGGGGTGGGCAATATATTGATATTTATTATCGATAGGAATTTTGACATATCGCCTGCTCCCCCCCCTCGCGTGTGTCTCATTCTCAGTAGAGCCTGCTTAGCTAGCAGCACTAACTGTAAACATGCTCGGAGGCCACTAACTAGTATAATAAAAAGTGTAGAGTATGACAGAAGTGCACGTGGTGTAGCAGTGGACATGTCAACTTTTGTCGTCATTGAACAACGTGGCTTTATACCAGAGGCTGTAAACTATTTTAAATTATTTTGCGACACAAAAACTCCCATGACTGTACACTACATAGAGAGAGAGCCGCTTGTCGCTGAATTGGAACACGTTACTTTAAATGTAATCAGGGATAAATATTGTTCCTATATGCATTGTCTTGAATTTTGTTTTTTTATTTTTGAATGAAGAGATATGTTTAATTCCTTACTTTATTTCACAGTTAAATTATTTTTTTAAACAGGAAATGTAAACAGATGTGACAAAGGCACTTGAAGCCTTTCTAAAATTAAGTTTAGAGGGTTTTTTTTCTCCATATCGTCCAGCCCTAATTATGAGCTTACGCAAGTGTTTGAAATGATTTGGTTATTAATGTCTCATTGACACAAAGTGTTTTAAGGCGACTACCACACCTTCAAAAGCCAAGTTTGCTGGATTGGCATTGTTATAAGCCCAATAAAGGCCACCTAGAAAGTCCTTTCTTTTCCTCAGCAAGTGCTTTCCTGGGATTATGTGCAGAATCGTATTGGGACAAGCAGCTTGTGTTTATGTTGCTGTTGATATTTTAATAATATCTTTCCCCCTTCACTAGTCAAAGTGGCCCAGTGGAGCTTGACCAGACCTGTCAGCCTTCTTCCAGTTCAGCGTAGAGCACAGAGATGTGGAGGAAGAGGAGGAGTGTATGGGACTTTCTCCTTTTCTAATGCTAATGAAAGGAGAAATGGTTTGCAGCTTTTAGCTTGCACAGTGTGTCTCCCCTGCCGCATGCTCTGCTGCCTGGACATTGTGGGAGGACAAAACTCCCGGCTCGGGATCCAATAACGTGAAATTTCAGCAGAGAAGCTGCCATTGTGTGGTGAGAGCAGCCGAGGAGGGGCGGTGGAGGAGAGGGAGGGAGACTTGGCCAGCACCCAGGGCTCAGGCCACATCCTTTCTTTCTCCCCTCCACACTCTCACTCCTCTGCCCCCCTGTGTGCCCCTTTGCTCCCGCCCTGCGCCCTCTGGGCTGGGAAGCCTCTCTGAGACTGAGCAGAGCACAGAGGCATGTTAGAGCCCAGCGAGTGGCAGACAAACGGACACTTTGTCCGCTGAGGAAATGCTTGTCCCAGGATCCCCCTTCTCCACCACACACTGGAGACCAGGCTTGCTGCACATGCTCCTTTCATAGGTGAAAGTAGCAGCTCAGTCCTCCAGCTAACTCTACACTCTGAATTTAGCCTTCACACTCTTCAACTCCCATGCTTTACATGGAGATTGGGAAAGTTAGGCTTGACTCTTGCTGGGCTATTGATCTTTTTGATTCTTTGACTCAAACACTCTTCACTGCTCCTCACGTAAGCCGTGGCATCAGAATGGGTCAAATGGAGAGGACAAATTTTCCTACGGGGACAATAAAGTGCTCATTTTCTGCTCATTTTACATTTACTCAATAAGTTTGTATGCAGCTTAAGAAGGCACAAGCTAAGACAACACAAGTTAAGCCTATTAACTCAAGATCAGCCAGAAACGTTATGCCAATTTTTGTGGTACTGATCTCAAAATAATTAATCTACGATATTTTGTGGCCGACCTATTGGCCAAATGTATACTGAGATGGCCTTTATACAGTAAACCGACAACTTGTATCTCCTTAATACTGCTGCTGTAATTGTTGTAATCACAATATACTTTGCAATAAGCTCAGAAAGACATTTATTTAACTTATTTGGAAACAGCAGCATCCAGGTACACATGACTGACCTAAAGTGAAAACATCTTTAACATATTTCGACTTTCATGGTACCAATATCTGGCCATACTTAAGGAAAGCTATCAAATTTTAACTTTAGAGTTTACAAAATTCACAATAAACCAACTGTTTTGCGTTATCAAGTCAATCTCACATGTCAGAACCCCTTTTTTGCTCTTCTGGCCTTATTTGAGAGAAGTCAAAATGCTTGGAGTTCATTCACACACCTCCCTCGTCCCCCTCCACCTCTCTGTGCCTTCAGTCGGAAATGAAGTCAGTCATCCAGCAGAATAAGTTGGAATAATTTGCAGAAGGGGTGGGGGACTCCTTTCTCTGGCTCTCCCCCACTCGGGCCCTGGCCAGCTGATCTGCTTCCGCTAGCGATTGTGTGTCCAGTGGAGTGTGTGCTCCCAGCGAGAGGCGTGGGGGCCGGCCTTTTGTCTCCCCACGGCTCTCACAGGGTATGTCCATGTGTCCTCTCCATAATACCGGACCGCTCACTGCTTCAGAACTGGGAAACTGGTGTAACTGTTCAATGCATGAAAAGGTGTGGTGGGCAGATGCAGCTGGATGCTAATCCATGCTACACACTTATTTTGTTTAGCATTTGTCTCCCATGTTTCATTGTTTCCTCTGTACTTGGTCCATACTGCATTCAGATGATTTTAACTGACTGGTTACTTGTTCTAAATCCCAGTAGTTTTATCACTATATATTTCAGAAAAGTCTTGGAAACTAACTTTCTCCTATTTAACCTAGTTTCAATTACCAGCACAGAAGACACATATTCTCTTCAATAAACAAAGCGGTATGTTTGTTCATGTTTTTTTTCTTCTGATGCTATTCTTTATAACTTTTTTATATCCAAGAAGACATGTTTCCATCGGGTTGCAACCATGTGCTTGAGTTTTACATGCGTTAAGGGAAAAGTAACAGAGGGAATATCACCAGAGGAAAGTCCACCAACATATTTTGGTTTTTGATGCATATATATTATTCTTTTATTTATCCAACAGAAAGAGTCTGGTAAAAGTAAAATGTCTCATTCATCTTGTGAGCAGAAAATGCTTAGGCATGATAGTAATCATAGTAATCACAGATTATATTACTTACTCAGTTACTTGCGAGGTGCGGAATGTCAGAAACACAACCTCCGTTATTTTCACCCAAAAAACAAATGCTGTGGTCAGTACGGGACAGTGAGACGATGGATACATATCAATATCCAAAACATGTTTAGAGATCCTCCAAAAGCACTGATGTAATCCATCAGGTTTGAGGTCAGATCCAAAGGTGGAGAGAAAGCAGGGAGAAAGAATCCAATGCTCTGAACAGAAAGCGGCATGATGCTAAGGGCAAAAATACAACTGCACAACTTTTAGTATCTTTGTGAACTGTAAACATAAAGTGATGCAATGTTTGATCTTAAAACCCCACAAGGCAGTGAGGAAAACAAAGAGCAGGAGATATTGTGAAAGCCAAATAATAACAAAATCCTTATTCACAAAAAAGATTAATAACAAAGCAAATGCTATTATTTCCACCAATTTGATTTTGAAAATACATTGACTTTTTTCACACATTCAGACTTTTAATGATGAACATTGTCACATAAAACTATACTATAATAATATAATGTCCGCACCACTGGTTGTCATTTGTATGTTGAGGCGAGCTGGTGTTGTTGACAGCTGCTGAATGTAACTAATAAAGTGATTTGTAATCGTAGATACTTTTTTAAAGTAGCATGGCAACACTTCTGGTAAGTCACTAGTCGATGCTTTGGGCTGAGAGCTGAGTGAGGGTGGTCCTCTCTTTTTAAATTTTCTCTATGAAAAAGCTGATTTGCAGATGTGACCGAGGCCAATATATTTTAAAAAACTAGTTAAATGGATTTTATTGCATAGTTCTTTCTTGTGGTTAGAAAGTTAGGTACCCCAGCTTCAACTTGATATTTTTCGTTGAATTGTTGGGATTTACATGGGGCAAGATAGAACATGTGGAGAAATATTTTCTAGCAGTCTCCTAAATTATAAGGTTTTTTTTACGTAAACTTGTGTGCACAAGTTTCTGACGACTTTTCCGGCCCTTTTTGGTCACATATTCTGCCCACAAGGATATTTTTAGTCACAGAGAATCCTAGTGTTTTGGACATTGACCCAGTGATCGCTTCTCCCTTTGTCACGCATCCCATTGTCTGCGAGGCGTCCCGGCCCCTGCTTCACTTCCTCTTTACACCCCTTCCACAGCATGTGTGTGACTGGCCATCCAGGGGGTCAGCGCGGGGCCCGGTCATGGCTGAGCGATACCTCCGCCTGCCTCCTGTTCACCCAAAGGACCCCCCCCCACACACACACACACACACACACACACACACACACACACACACACACACACACACACACACACACACACACACACACACACACACACACACACACACACGACACCCTGACCCCCTAACTGACACACATCACCCAGTCACCCTTTATGGGGCAACTGGAGGTGGGGCGAGCAACTATTTACTCATTGGGCCTTTGTGTTTGTGGTCATCAATAGGTGTGGGTGATTTAGACAAAAGTTAATATCCCTGGAATGTTAGAATGTTAAATTATAAACCTTGAGGAAATATATGAATTGATCTGGATTGGTGAAAATATATAGTGGTAGAAGTTGGAAATCACTTGTAAAATACACATCTCACATGTGTTACAACCCAGCTCAGCTTGGTTGGGTGTGTTCCAGCAACATCTTGGTTTTACTGTTACTTCCTTTACGCCCGTAAAGGAAGTAACAGTAAAACAGAAAAACAGTAAACAGTAAAACAGAAATGGTAACTAAAATCATAATTTATTTAAATGAAAAATAGGGTAAAATGGGTAACAACATATAATTAGAATTAGATATTCACAACAACATTACACAAATAACCTATTAAACTAAGTAAGCGATTGACACAACTTAGGGCGACAGTAGCTCAGTTGGTAGAGCATTGGCCTTTGAGCCAGAGGATCGTGGCTGTAAAGTGCCAAACTGCTGTTGTGTCCTTAGGCAAGACACTTCACCCCCATTGCCTAGAATGAGTCTGGTGTGTGTGTGAATGGTTGGTGGTGGTCGGAGGGGCCGATGGCACATACTGGTTGCCTCGCTTCTGTCAGTGTGCCCCAGGGCAGCTGTGGCTACAGTAGTAGTTTATCACCACCATGTATGGAGTGAATGAATAATGACACGTAAAGCGTCTTTGAGTGTCCAGAAAAGCGCTATATAAAACCAATGCATTATTATTATTAAAATTAACTAAAGCTTTGTCAGCTAAACTAAAGTGTCTCAACAAAAACTACACAAGAAGTCTCTGAACTAAAGAATGGCACAGAGTGACAGAACACAGACACAAACTTCATGACGAACTGGAGTCCACTGCTTCACAGTTGAATCCACTGACTCCAGCTACCCTGAGTCGCGGAAGATTTGAAGGTTATATGGGCAGGTGAACTAACTCGGCTTCTGCCCAATAAGCACCCAGCACCGGTGGGAAACGACTGGCCAACCAGAGACCAAGATTCACAAGCGGAATTTTCTGTAAAGGACAAAACACAAACACGCAGATTCCAGGGGAGTAACACAAGTGATCCTCAAAACGGAAGTATGGGCTGTGGGCCGTAACACATCGCACAATCTAATTTGAATGTCTATGAAAAATAATACAGATTTGTGGGGCAATATTTCCTTCCTAAAAATCCACAAAAACAATAAACCATAATAGCAATGTCGACTGATTAAACTGCATACTTAGCCTTTGAAATCCTCGTATTTGAAAAAATAGGGCAGTCTAAATAATTTGGGAGTTGAATCCCTGACTCATCCACCCATTGTCTTCAATATACTGTACCTCACCCTATCTCTAAGCGCCCAGTCATTGTGGAGGAAACACACTTGGACTACTGAAATCCACCATCTTGTCCTTTGGGTCCCACCCAATGCTCATGAACCTAGCTGAGGTTCAAAACCTTTACTGAGCAAGATATCAAAAGCTTTTCCTTCCGTCCTGTGAACAAGACTGAGATACTGAGAATTTGAAACTCATCTTACCTAATTGTCTTGTGGTTGACAGATAACTGAGAGAGTGAATGGTGCACAGCGACATCTCTTGTAACCGAAACCATTGTGGCTTTGACTGGATTTCCTCTGCAGATATGAAAGTTCTTTGAAAAAAAGCAATAGCGAATGCGATGTGAAAGCATGTTTAGAGCACCCCAAGCTTATAGTCAAATAATAATTGTTTGCGACCCACAAAAAATGTACCAAAAACAACCAATATCTGTCTCTTGTTTTCACATTTGGCCTCTGTCACATATTTAGACAGAGAAATGAAAAATAGAGAACATCCTCATTCAAAAAGCCAAATAGTAGTAGTAATCTTTATTTATATACCGCCTTTTCACTGCACATCGGAGTCTCAAAGCGGTTTACAATTGTTATTTTTGGGACTGGGGGTGCCAGTACAGGAGGCACATGCCAGAACTATTGTACATATTTTTAGTGGTAGGGGAAACCGGAGCACCCGGAGGAAACCTACGCAGACACGGGGAGAACATGCAAACTCCACTCAGAAAGGCCTTGGTCTAACCGGGATTCGAACCCAGGACCTTCTTGCTGAGAGGCGAGAGTGCTATCCACTCAGCCACCGTGCCGCCCAAATCACTCTTAAAAGCAGTAAAAAAAATGTCTGTATACCGCAGGTTATAGATCACGTTGAATTGCAGGCATATAAATAAATATAATAATACAATGATATAATGATAATCTCACTAAGAATATATTTTGCTGTCAGTGGGCCTATTCATCTCGATTGAAGATTTTGACTGTATTAAAATTGCCAAAAGCAGGCCTTGACATTAAGCTTTGTCAACCACTTGCCTTTCGGGCAAGTACCATTTATATTTTACATGCCCAATGTCAAAAGTTACTTGCCAAAATATTTCTCAATATAATGAGTTAACAAGAGTTTGGCAATAAAGTGGCACTAACTATGCAAAAAAATATATTAAAAAACACCACTCTCAGCCCAAAAACTCAAATAATGACTCCCAGGGCTCTTAAGTGCGCAAACATACTTTAGTCAGCTGCAAATATGACTTCACCCCAAAAAAATTCTAACAAAAGGTTTTTCAGTGGTTTACTGTATGTACTTTTCAAGTTTACCAAAGTTTGACTCCAAAAAAGGCCTAATTTTCAAAATGGCGGCCATCAGGTCCTTAAAATGACCATTACTGCTTTGTATTTCTCCTAGACCAGGAATATTGGTGTCTGATATCTGTTTTGGTCATATAATATTCTAATTATATTTGCATGAAAAATAAGTGATTACAAGTACAATTTTAATATTAAAGCAATTTGTTATAAGCAAATGTATGCAAAAAATAATCCCATATTTCTCTTTTATCATATCGTTTTTCCAGTGTTGGTGGTTTCTGTGGTTCATAACCATTATTTTGATTCCAATAAAGAATACATTCATTAGAACTGTGTGGTATTGTAAAATTTGTTAAAACAGGGCTGCGGCGTGAAGGCTAAGTACTGCTAACCCCTTGTGTTTTTTTGATATAATTATTTTATTAATTTTACTAAAGCAATTTGTTATAAGCATATGTATGCAAAAAATAATCCCATATTTCTCTTTTATCATATCGTTTTTCCTAGTGTTGGTGGTTTCTGTGGTTCATAACTATAATTTTGATTCCAATAAAGAATAAATTCATTAGAACTGTGTGGTACTGTAAAATTAGTTAAAACAGGGCTGTGGCGTGAAGGCTCAGTACTGCTAACCCCTTGTGTTTTTTTTATATAATTTTATTAATTTTATAATGCGTTTTGTTTTTTTGCCTTTTATTTTTTATATTTCTTTATTATTTTCTTATTTATACATATCGTTTTCTATTTTCTTCCGTTGTTTCCTCTTATTCAAAGAGCATGTGGGCAGATTTTTTCATGTTTAGTTTTAGCATATTTGTTGAGCCACTTTTGAATTGAATAAAACCCATACATTTGCAGTTGTGGTAAGTTTGCACCTGACAGACGACATCAGCATATAGATGAGTCTGGCAATGACTACACACTTGGGGTAGGTCATTGATGAAGATAGAAAATAAAAGAGGTCCAAGGGTTGAGCCCTGTGGTACCCCTTTTTCCATGCTAGAGAGACCAGTTTGAAAACCATTAAGAACTACAAACTGTCGTCTATTGTGAGGATAAGCATTGAACCGAGAGAATTTCTACTGAGACCTATTGAGAAAAGTTTGTCCAAAAGTTAATAGTGGTCTACTAGATCAAAAGCCTTGGAGAGATCAAGAAAAATGCCACCTGTGTACTGGTTACTATTAAAAGAAGAGAAAAGGAAGAGACAACATTCTCAGCCTCTGCCTCCGTTTCGTTGCTATCCCTCTCTACAAAAAGGGGGACCGGACCGGAGGGTGTGTTCCAATTATTGTCGGATCACACTCCTCAGCCTCCCTGGTAAGGTCTACTCCAAGGTACTGGAGAGGAGGCTACGGCCCATGGTCGAATCTCAGATTCAGGAGGAGCAGTGTGGTTTTCGTCCCGGTCGCGGAACACTGGACCAGCTCTATACTCTCCATCCGATACCCAAGGGTTCATGGGAGTTCGCCCAACCTGTCCACATGTGCTTTGTGGATTTGGAGAAGGCGTCCTACCGTGTTCCCAGGGTGTCCTTTGGGGGTTCTCCGGGAGTACGGGGTCCGGGGTCCTCTGCTGAGAGCTGTCCGGTCCCTGTATGACCGGAGCCAGAGCTGTGTTCGCACTGCCGGCAGTAAGTCAGACCTGTTCCCAGTGCATGTTGGCCTCCGCCAAGGCTGTCCTTTGTCACCGGTTCTGTTCACTGTGTTTATGGACAGAATTTCTAGCAGCCAGGGGTCGGAGGGGGTCCAGTTCGGGGACCACAGGATTTCATCTCTGCTGTTTGCGGACGATGTTGTCCTGTTGGCTCCAACGAACCAGGACCTGCAACATGCACTGGGACGTTTGCAGCCGAGTGTGAAGCGGCTGGGATGAGAATCAGCACCTCCAAATCCGAGGCCATGGTGCTCGACCGGAAAAAGGTGCCGTGCCCTCTCCAGGTGGGTGGAGTGGTCCTTCCTCAAGTGGAGGAGTTCAAGTATCTCGGGGTCTTGTTTACGAGTGAGGCAAGGATGGAGGGTGAGATTGACAGGCGGATCGGACTATCGTGGTGAAGAGGGAGCTGAGCCGAAAGGTAAAGCTCTCGATTTACCGGTCAATCTTCGTTCCCTCCCTCACCTCTGGTTATGAGCTTTGGGTAATGACCGGAAGAACGAGATCGCGGATACAAGCGGTCGAAATGAGCTTCCTTCGCAGAGTGGCTGGCCGCTCCCTTAAGCCTAGCGTGCATCGGACTGGCAACTGATTATATCCGTTGCATATGAGTTGCTGCCCCGCACACATCGACAATCTGACGAAAACGGGCAACTCCCAGTAGCAGACCAGTCTCGGGAATAACAGCGCGTACATCGACAGCAACTGGCAGTCGTTTTCTGACATAAACTGTTGCGGGCTCGCAATACACGCAATACATGAATACACACATGTTGTCGGAGCGGCGCATGGAGCGCGCACATCGGGTCATATCTCTGAAACTGAGGACAACTAGTTGTCGAAAAGTAGAACACGGGCAACTGACTGAAACTAGAGACCGACTGTTTATCTCCAGTTGTAAGAGCGCGTACATCGACCGATTTCGGCAACTGATCATCTCCCACCATCTCCTCTCAGTTGCCAAAAGCCGCCTTGCAACTAGTTGTCTCCAGTTTCTCTGTCGATGTACGCTAGGCTTTAAAGATAGGGTGAGGAGCTCAGTCACACGGGAGGAGCTCGGAGTAGAGCCGCTGCTTCTCCACATCAAGAAGAACCAGTTAAGGTGGCTCGGGCATCTGTTCCGGATGCCTCCTGGACACATCCCTAGGGAGGTGTTCCGGGCACGTCGCACCGGGAGGAGGCCCCGGGGAAGACCCAGGACACGCTGGAGGGACTATGTCTCTCAGCTGGCCTGGGAACGCCTTGGGGTCCCCCCGGACGAGCTGGAGGAAGTGTGTGTGGATAGGGAAGTCCGGGCGTCTCTGCTTAGACTGCTGCCCCCGTGACCTAGCAACGGAGGAAGCGGAAGAAAATGGATGGATGGATGAACGGGAAAACATAATTTGTAAATTTAAGTAGTAAGTAGTTGAGTTGCCACACTGGAAGCCTGACTGATGGGGAGATAAGATGTTAAAGTTACAATTGGCGGAAAATGATCTTTTACATAATTTTAGTGATAGTGCATATATAGATGGGTCGATAGTGACTTACATCGGAGTGGTCTCCACCTTTAAAGATGGGAGTAACCCTTGCAGTTTTCCAAATGAGAGGGACAGAGCTCGTACTTAGTGACAGGTTAAATAGGTCGGTTAGTGGGAAGCACATTGGATACCAATGAAAGTCATTTTACTTCTAAGCCGTCTGGACCAGCCGCACAGTTAGTTTTAAGCTCGTTTATAGCTTGTATTGCATCCAAATGTGAAATCTGATTAAAAGAAAATGATGTCTCAGGAACAATGTAATTTAGTGGATTAGGTAATATGGATGATCAGAGTTCTGTGTACTACTTATGGAGGATAGATATTCATTAAAGCATTCAGTGATTAAGTTAAGATCAGCAATTGTAGTAGTATTAACAGTAACATGATTGGTTGAGTTTCTTTTGGACCTACCCAGAAGCTGGTCCAGGTGTTTCCAAAATGGTTTAGGATTATTGTAGTTCAGACAGGGGGCTTCATTAAAGTAATTGGACTTGGCATTCCTAGTTTGGGTTTTGGATTGATTCCTGAGTTGTCTATATCTCTCAGGTGTTAGGGTCCTTAGGCTCTCTGTATTTAGTCCAAGCTTGGGCTCGACGTTTAAAAAGATTAATTAAGTAAGAGCTAATCCATGGAAGATGCCGTCCTTTTACGTGATTAGTTTTAATTGGGGCATGTTTATCAATTGCTTTAAGGACTTCAGAATGGTTCACCCCAGAGATAAAACCTTACAGTAATATCACAAAGTATGTGATAATCTCAGTGCGATTTAGACAAGTCCAATGGATTCATATAAACATGGGGTTAGACACCAAGATTACTTGGCAGGATCAAATAATGAACGAGTTAGGATATGTTAAGGGCTTCATACCCATTAAGGACGCCATCTTGAAAATGTCACTTTTCTAGTGGATAAACTTTAGTAAACTTTTAGTATGTTATTAAGGACCCCTAATACTACAAAAAACATCTGGAAAACCTTTTGTTAGAATTGTTTTGGGGATTAGGTGTTTTTTTTGTTTATATATGCAGCCTCCTACTTTTCCATTTTACTGTTGGTCACAACCAACAGTTTTAATGCAAGGGAAAATTTTAAGCTTTAGTTTTGTGAGTTTTGGTTGCGCTTCAGGAGGATACATGGGGGAGATAAACTGGGGAGGGTCTTGAATAGAGATGCACCAATCCAGCTTTTTTACTACCGATACCGATACCAGAGCTATGGGTTTCTGCCGAGACCGATATTGACCGATACCGGAAATGATCATGCTAAAATGTATTTAATAATTGAACTCTTTGTTCAAGTAACTGCAAAAGCAGTAGATGAACTAAAGCGCTAAAC
The DNA here is from genome assembly GCA_964034765.1 of Knipowitschia caucasica. Taxonomy (NCBI): domain Eukaryota; kingdom Metazoa; phylum Chordata; class Actinopteri; order Gobiiformes; family Gobiidae; genus Knipowitschia; species Knipowitschia caucasica. Next base: position 28,431,236 of record OZ035834.1, on the reverse strand, counting down.
TTTCCAGATAAAAATGGATCCAACATAAATGTGCAATAATGCAACTATAAAGAGCTGCTCAATGTTCACATTAAACATTCCAACACTGTATTATACCTTATACATTTATTGAATATAAATGTACTTATATTAACTGTGTTTGAATAAAAAAAACACAACAAACAAAACACGCTGCATGAAAATGTAAATAAATAATAGTACAGTAGCTTTAACTGGATTTCAGATATGTATTTGGCAACGGCATGTACCTGGGTTCCAAATGGTCTATGGGGCTGCGAGCCCAAACTGATGAACTCCAACACTTTCGGGTTGTTGCTGAAAAGCTTTTTGTGATGCTGCGTCAGTGTCATCTGTGTCTCGTTGTTTTCACGTAATCTCCTTTCGATGCAAAAACTCCCCATGCTGTTTCTCGTGGTGCTTAGTCGTGTTGTATTTCGCTAGTTTACCGCCGTGTGAACAACGCTGATTCTTTCCTGCGCTCCATGCTGTGTTGTTGTTGTTGTAGAGCGCCACGAGGAAGTACGTGAGATCTGATAAATTACCTTTAATTAATTAATTTTATACGTATATGTACATTATGCACAATGTATTTTAAGACATTGTGCGGTACCTGGTATGTATTAAAAAAAAATAATAATAAAAAAAACAAAAAAAGAAAATGGATTGGCAGCACGGCGCCTCTCTCTACGCAGATATCCGATCCAGTATTTTTTCTGGTATCGGCGCCGATATCGATACCAGTATCGGATCGGTGCATCCCTAGTCTTGAACGCGTGTCTATGGTTTTGTCCACGCGTCTATGGTTTTCTCCGCTTGTCTATGGTTCTGTCCTCTCTCAATCAAGTGTCTCTTAAAGCTTTTGTCAATAACATGTTAGTCCAACAGAAAAAAAGTCTGGACAAAATAGACCCCAACAAGCTATATTTATAAAACACATGATCTTTTGAACACTTTTAAGTACTTATACTTTTGTATACTTTTTGACAATTTGAGCTGATTGGTTGAGTGAGGTTGGTCCTCTATTTTTCAGTTTTCTGCCTGAACTAGCTGATCTAAAGTGTGCCAGAGGCCAAAAATATACTAATAGAACCAAGCTGTTTTAGAGCCAGGAACAAGATACATGGATTTGATCAGATAGTTCCATTGTAAAGTTACGAATGTCGGGTAGCCCAGCTTTGCGTTTTTACATGTGCAAGAAATGGCCCTCACTTGGTTCTTTCCGAGTCTGAGATTAATTACTAACCAATACCGTGGGCACCGCAGTTTGCCATGGGTGTGGAAAGCTGAGAGCAAAGGTTAGAACGTGTGGAGATGTAAGGGTGCATGCAGTCGGGGAGTGCTATCTTCTCCTCGTGGAAGGGTAGTGCCAGGCCTCACGTCTGCAAACATTGGCCTATGGATGCGCTGTGGGTCGCACTGTCTTTAATATGTTACCAACATAGTGTGCTAAACGCTGGCCTCAGCACTCTCTGACCTTTGGTGTTTCCGGTGGGCCTGTCCAGAGCTGTTATCTAATCGCAGTCATTGCACTCAAGCGGGAGGGTAGACACAACAGGCTGCAGAGTGGTGTGAGGCAAAGGGGTTGTTTTATTTTGTAATTATGCTTTAATTGTATGTAACCTTTTTCATGTTGTACATGTGTTTGTACACTGGGCACAAAACAAAAAAATTAAATAATAAAAAAATGTCTTGAAAAGACACTTCAGTATTGCATTATTTGTTTTTTAAACAAATTGCAATTTTGTCATTGAACAACATTGCCATGTACATTCAAAATAATTAAACAACATTCAAACCCCAGGATGCAATTTTTTGTCGAACATAGACTAATATCATAGCATGTTCTTTCAAAGCTCTGAAAAAAATAATAAAAATATGTGCTATGTGAGTGGGATTAAATTTCCACAAAAAGGACTCACAATTGTCCCGGAACGTTCCATAGCATGATTAAACTGTTTTTTCCATAGTTTTATGTCTGGGATTATATACTTTCACAAAGTTACGTATTGCTGCTTAAACACCATGTTTACCTTTGAGTGGGAGACTCAAAAACACGTTATACTTTGGTCAGTATTTTAGACTCCATGGATGTTACTGTTCGTATAACACTGTGGAACATTCCTGACCAGAGGAGGACACAAGGCCCCAACACATGAGGTCAGGCTTTCGGAGGTCCTGTTATCAGACGTCTCGTGCGTGATATGGGGCCTGTGAATCAGCTGTACAGCCACATGGTCAGTTGGCCTTTGACCGCGGTTAATCATACACCGGGGATCAGCAGTGGGCCACAACAAACCCCATCCATTCACCACATGCTCTATTTTTAGACACTCTTCTATAGTATGAAAACTTGAGTGGCAGTGACTCCAGCGTTAAGGGTGCCTAGTGTGAATTCATTAACAGGACATTTCTTATGTTTTTTTTTTTCCATTTTGGTCGTGTTTATTGCACTGAATCATTATGAGCAGTCTCTTCAAAACCGACTTTTACCCGCCTTCTTGTTTCCATGGAAACAAATTATGTATTTACGAGGGACAATGTGTCACAATGCTTTTAGCAACGGTTCTTTTTTAACATGATCTTTTCAGCCTTTTTCAAAAGAATGCTTGTTCCTTAAACATGATCTTGCCAATATGTACTTTGGAATTAGAACATGTTTCTTTAAAGTGATAGTCTGGAACTCTAAATGTATTACACATTTTAAGAATTGGATTAAATTGACCTCCTGGCCTTAAAAGTTGATATAAAATAAGTTATTTTATTAATTCTAATATTACGGGTAAGTCCCACCTTCCCTTCTCTTAGCTATAGCTCAGAATCCACAATGCCGTCCACGTTAACCAATCAAGTGATGCCAAGGGCTAGGGCTGGGCGATATGGCAAAAAAAAAAAAATCTCCAATTTTTTCACACCAAATCCGATTTTTGATTTTAATCGATTTATTTTTTTCTATTTAAAAACAAACTACAACTGACAAAGAAATAGATTTTCCTTTATGCAGTTTAATCTAAATCCCCATGGAGCATAAGTGTAACAGGAATTAAGCCTTAAAACATGCTTGTAAACGAGATGGCTCTGCCATTGTAAACAGTGAAAATGTAGCTTAACAGTTTTATAAATAACGTCACTTACAATGACACTATGCACCTTCAAAATAACTTAAATCACACAAACAAGGCCCATCGCAAATATATCAATCCTATTAAACACATGCATTATTTACATGAAATATCACATTTTTAAAACTGATTACTCAAAATAGAAATGTTGTAACAGACAGTCTTTTCCAAAAGCCTCCTCGGGTTTTCATGCTTGTTCTTTCAACTGTGCCTGAGTAACTGTGCTGTAGTACAACGCTCGGTCCAGCTGGTGGCGCTAATACTAACTTCAGTGACTCCCGCATTGTGCGAGCTTCCTGTTTACATTCTGATGCTGTAGCTAACAGCTACTGTAGCAGCTACTGTAGCTAACAGCTACTGTAGCAGCTACTGTAGCTAACAGCTACTGTAGCAGCTACTGTAGCTAGCAGACAGCGGGGAACACGTTGTTTGTATCAGAGCAATGAGAGCAATGTGTGAGACGTGTCTTTCCCCAAAGTGCAGCGGCTCAGTGGGACACGGGAGTGTGCGCGCCACGGACACGGGAGTGCGCTTTGGAATAACGAGCGTGAGAGAGCGTGAAAGATGTGGCGTACAAACATGGCGTACGAACATAGCGACCGGAGCCTGCGTGCGTGTGTGTGTGTGTGTGTGTGTGTGTGTTTTGGCGATTAAATAAAGTGTGATTCTTGAACGTTTGAAGTGTTATTACAACAGCACCAACTGTGAGAGCGAGCGTCAGGCCAGAGGGAGACTGTTAGCATTAGGTTAGCTTCAAAATGACTGCTCAACACCATAGACCCGCGGTTAGCGCGTTAGCGCTGTAGTTCTGCGCTGGAGAAAATAAAAATCAAATTTTTAAAAAAGGAATCGCCCTAAACGTAAAACTCGAATTAATGATTAAAATCGATTAATCGCCCAGCCCTACCAAGGGCTGTCAATCATCAGCGCTGATGCTCGTAGCTGCGCGCATGCTCAGTTTTTTGTTTTTGCGGAGCCTCCGAATCAAGCCTCTATTTGGCTCTGGAACTACATGAAAACTGAACAAAGAATTCTGAACATCTGCGCTGAGTTACCCGTTTATATACTGAACCTATATCCATAATCATTTATATACTGAACCTATATCCATAATCATTTATATACTGAACCTATATCCATAATCATTTATATACTGAACCTATATCCATAATCGTTTATATACTGAACCTATATCCATAATCATTTATATACTGAACCTATATCCATAATCGTTTATATACTGAACCTATATCCATAATCATTTATATACTGAACCTATATCCATAATCATTTATATACTGAACCTATATCCATAATCATTTATATACTGAACCTATATCCATAATCGTTTATATACTGAACCTATATCCATAATCGTTTATATACTGAACCTATATCCATAATCGTTTATATACTGAACCTATATCCATAATCATTTATATACTGAACCTATATCCATAATCATTTATATACTGAACCTATATCCATAATCATTTATATACTGAACCTATATCCATAATCATTTATATACTGAACCTATATCCATAATCGTTTATATACTGAACCTATATCCATAATCATTTATATACTGAACCTATATCCATAATTAGATCCTCTGCAGATGTGTCCTATAATTTACAATTAATGATAATAGCTTGTTCCGGGTTTGCCGCGATCGCTTTTTTGTGCATAAAAACATTATTTTTTTCATGAAAACGTTAACAAATAATTCTCAAAACCTTTGTGCATGTGTATTAATATTGTATATGTATAATGTGTTTTCAGATTAACAGTTAGACAGACAATCACTTTAAGATGCATTATGCAACTTTTTATTTGGAAAAAGTGCATATTTTTGGGAATTTGACTTTGCAGTGACCTAACTCACGATTTTGTCTACAGTGCTCAGGATCAATTGTGGTCCCAAACAATTGGTCTTAGAGACCATGTGCACTACAAGGTCACTTGCAAAAGTTCTGGTGGTAGCGAATTAGATCCTGCCATTAAGCATGGCATTTGGACTAAAAGCATGGGATGTGTTTGTGTCAGATGTTCCTGATAGTAGTGTGAATGGAAATAGAAAAAAATCCAGGTCTTTTTGATGAGGAACAATATTGTGAGTTGGTTTAAAACAATGAACTTATCTATCTCCCATGTTCTGCAGTGTGGTCTTAACATGCCATTTCAAAGATAATATTAAAGATATTCTACCATCAGTGCATTAATTCCAAAGCAGCCCTAACCTCTCCCTCCTCTCTCTCCACAGTGACAGTTATGCGCGTGTGAGAGCAGTGGTCATGACTCGGGACGACTCCAGCGGCGGGTGGCTCCCCCTGGGGGGCGGGGGCCTCAGCTGCGTCACCGTCTACAAGGTGAGCCAGCGGGATGACAGCTGCAGCAGCCACAGCGGAGGCAGCAGCGGAGGGGGGAGCAGTGCCAACCTCAGCCCCTGCAGCCCGAGCCCTACCCCCAGCACCACCCCCAGCCCCTCGGCTCTGGAGTTCCACATCCGGGGGGAGCGTCTCAAAGACAAACTGGTGAGTGTGCGCAACAGCTACACATCAAGCATTAGACAGAACACCACCCTGGAAATGTCATATTTGTTAGTCTCATTTTTACTGCGAAAATCATGGGTCGCCTCTTACACATGGAGCGACGAGGGCTTGTGGGTTGAAACAACTCACCATTTAACCCGCCTTTTAACCTAGTATTTTTGTCGGAATGTGGTAAGTGTGAACACTACGGGCAAAGTTTGTCATTTTGACTCTTATATCGCCTGGTCAGATGAAGAGTATTGCTCCACGTGGATTATAAACTTGACGTAGTCCATCATAAGGTGTTTCCCTGGATGCACCTTAGGAGACTGACTTTGAAAGTTTGCTTTAACCTTTTCTGTTAATACAGCTGAAATGGATGACAATAGTGAGGAACAAGCTTTGTTTTGCTAACAAAAAACAGCTCTGCATTACATTTCCTTCACTGAAATATCAAGTCAGCTTTCGGGAGAATTACTTTTTTTCTCATTGCTCATCTAAACAACTAAGTTTGAGTTATGGTACACTTTATTCATCCCCTGTCGGGCAATTGGCCACTAGTACCAGGAGCAGTAACAGCCGCAATGTAGCACAAGGGGTCGCATCTCCAGGTGCGGATGCTCTTGGTCAGGCCAGAGCTGGAAATTTGATGGTTTAAAGTTAGGTTTCATATTTCATATAAAGAGTCATATTATACTAGAGTCAAGATCTTTGAAGATAGTTTAGCATATTTCTTGGCATTGTATGCATAGCTAATGCTTGGCACTTTGCTAATTTTCTAATTGAGTCAGTCCACTAACATTGTGAATAATCTTGCTGCACTATTTATTACAACCTATTGTCCCCTCCATATTGAGCCCCATCTCCTTAGCCCCCTCCCCGCTTCTCGCACCCACACAGAGGAAGTGGTGGTTTGGCACTCCTCCACAGGCCAGGTATCCCAAAATAGGTGGCATGCATTGCATGATGCACAGTGACATCATCAGGAGAAGGGCAGATTACTCAGGAGTGTGGGAACTGACAAAGAGTTTATAGGAAAGAGACGCTTTTTTCCACACGCACACCGCTGCCCGATCATTTCCCCTGTCTGTGCTTAATATAAAGGCCACGTGTGTCAAGGGAGAGGCGGCCTCACGGAAAATGCCGGATTCCAAAAGGTGTGCGTGCAGCAAGTCATTCCACAGCAAATGCTTAGCGAGGCATATGGCGAGCAGACGAGCCGATCGCTACGGTACAACGCATAAAAACTCAATTTGTTTTGGGAAAGCTGGAGAGGTATTCATAATCACGAAACCTTCCACATTTAAATGGAGCATATGCAAAATCAAAGTGTAGGGTGATTTTATATTGTTTTCACTGTTACACTGTTATCTCATTTACTCATGTTCATGTTTTGTAAGTTGAAACACATTTTTCAGTAGAAAGTGACAAATGCAATAAGACTGTTCGATACAAGATCATTCATTCATACATTTACATACATTCTGCAAAATCTAGATCTACAGTATATCCAACATTCAATTCAATGTATTCTTGTATAACCCTAAATCACATCAGTAGTTATCTCGGAGGACTTTACAAAACCGTTAAATTCACCAACATAGATCAGAGAATCAAACAGTTCAAACACAAGAAATGCATTGATTAAAAAACACATAGAGCCATTTGTCCAAAAAGGGCAGATGACCTAGGTCCGTAAATGTTGATAAAGTCCATAATTGTTGAATGTTGAGTGTCCTGGATCATCACCACTGTCCATAGACCCTCCTGCATCAGTAAGGAAAAACTTGAATAAATAAAAATCTAGTGGGAAAAAGACTCAGTTGCAATCTAATAGAAGGCATGCAGTTATCAATAACGTCTTATGACAGAACGAATTTCCCCAAACTAAGCTCGAGGCCACACTTTTACATTTTCGGAAACTGCTCATCTAGGGTTGCCGAGATTAACCGGCTTTATGGTATTCGCGATTATAAAAGCCCGTCATAGGTTAACCGTAAGGATTTTAGATACCACGGTTTACTACTGATACGGAAAATTATCACGCGAGGTGCGGTACGCTGCACACACAGAGCAGCGCAGACTCACCGGTAAATTGAAGATTGCAGGACAAGCTCCCCCAGTGTGTCCACTGAAAAAACAACTTAAAGCTGCACTAACTGACTTTGGGATTTTGAAGCCGCGGACTCGCTGGCCTCTCTCTTTCTGCTCCCCTCCCCGCGCCCACGAAGCTATCGCCCCCACACACACCCACTGTTGGGACGGAGCTAGCATCTCCCAATATGGATAAATTCATGGACATGGATTTGCACGTGGCTGGCGTGACCATAGAACGATAGAACCGTGAAGCGCGGAGTAACAAGACTTTCTTTTGGATGGCTGTCTTGCTGTGTAAGCAGTAACCGGTGACGAAGACGAGGAAGCTTCAGGTTAGCTCCGCCGCTTGTTGTGCTAACTCAGCCGTCTATGCTAACAGACCTGTAGATTTTTCACAAAAGTGGGGGCCAGTGGTCCGCTGTGATTGGTCACAATCAGAGACCCGAAACACATCTCTTCCTTGTTTCATCAAAAGTCGATCTAAAATATAATGTCACGGCAGCACAAATCTGCGCTACTTTTTCTTCAAAAGGACGTATATCCCAATGCACTACATGGATAGCATTTTTGTAATGAATACAAAAATAAAGTCAGTTAGTGCAGCTTTAAGTCAGCAGTGTGGGATCACTTTAGGTATCCAAAAGATGAGCACAAAGTGTCGCTGATGGAATTTCAACGTGCAAAGCCTGTCGTCGGAAAGTTGCAACAAGGGCCAATTCAATCCTACTTTGCTGCATGTCCAAGTAGCCCTAAACTAAAGTTGTCCAAATGTTCAGAAATAAGCGCCACAACCGTCTCAGGGTGCAGATTAATGCAAATTATTCTGCATATCAAAAGTGAAAATACTAGTGCCAGTGCACGTGTGCCGGGAGCAGCTCTTAAAGGGTCAGTACGCACAAATCCTTAGTAACAAAACAAATGCAGACATAACACCAAGACTACAAATATGATGATGGCTCGTCTTTGCGTAACAGGTTTGAAGTACGTTTTTTTTTTCTGATTTGTCTAAGAGGTCATTGTCATTGGTGTAGATAAGGCTAACAACTCTGGGAGGAACGACGTTGCACTAAATGCCAAAGAAAATAAAATTAACTCTAATAATGCATTGTATTTGTTCTATAAACCTCATAAAGTTAGAGTTTGACCTAGAACATCCTTTTCATAACCATGTGATATCAGAGGGTGGCGTACCTAAAATATTCCACAATTGTTCGACCTAAAGTTGGGCAACTTAAGAACAACATCATGATGAGTTTTCCTTTGACCGCTCAATATCATTTTTTATTACTCGATACACTTAAATATGTTTGATAAATTTGAGCCAAACATAGTGTATTTGAGCCAAACATAACATGTCTTTCAAGTCCTTCTCTTCAGCTCCATGAACCTACATTCTAATGTAAGATTGCAATGTATTTTTTACGGATGGACAAGATTAATATAGATTCGATACTGTAACGCTGTTTGTTTGCTGTATTGCTGACCTCCTTGTTTGCTTTGCCAGTGTTGTAGATGTGAAACAGATCCAGTAGATTTAGTGGGATAATCCCGGCTCTGTGCTAATGAGACTGTAAATCTGTGTGTGAGAAGGAAAAGTCATGCCACTACCACCACGCTGCCCACTACACTCTCCAGAGGCAAGATTCAGGAAAGGGTCTATTCAGACAATGTGGATATAGAGCAATTTAAGGCCTTTATAGCTTTCAATTTGAAGAATGCAACATATGATTTGGGAGATTGTGACATTAAATGCCTGTCATTCTGTCATTCACACTATTTTATGGTGTTGTCCAGTACGATTACTAGCAGATGCATTTCTGTGCATAGGGAAACCCATGGGGATATTTGATCTATAATTTCGGAGAGAAAAACCTAAAGACAGTGGTCCGACTGATTTGAGTCTGGTTGTGTCGCATTATCGATGTTGTCTCACTGTTGTAACAAGCTCCTTTCCTAACGAGTTCCAACCAATGCCTGACGTCCTGGGGGACAGCACCGTGTGACATCTATAACTGTCTTGGACGCACATTCACTAACTTTCAGCCGCATGAGTTTAGTAAATCTAACGCACTGAGTTAGATTTACTAAACTCATACAGGAGTATCTGCTCACGAAGCTGCTGCATGGATATATAATATTATCAACCGGTACTTCCTTATCTGCGATCACGTTAGCAGCACTTGTTTACAAACTTGCATGCCACGACATAAATGCGTCGGAAAATGGGTTTGTTGATCTGCTTGCTATAAATACTTGGCGATGTAATTCTGGAGCTCTAAAGCAACCGATCCATCCTCCTCACTCATGCATCACATCAGTGTTTAACCCATGTTTGTGTTTGCGTGTGTGTGTGTGTAAGGGCAGGGTGTGACGAGATGGGGTGTGCGTGCGACTGCTCTGGGATGTGGTGAAACAGCCGCGTTGACGCCAACTATGCCCCCGCCACAACAAAGAGCCTCCATATGTAGCAGGTCTGTGGGGATGCCACCCAGTGCCGGGGCCAGTGTCGACCACAGAGCTACCGGCAGCCACGTGAAGGCCATTACCAAAATTCGCAAATCAGACATATAGTATAAGTGGACTTTTTACAACATGTTATTGTTGTGTTCCCTTGGAATTTACGGACTCACAGTTGATTTGGATGAATGATGCATTTTTGAATCATTTATAATCTCTTACCCCAGAGACACCATTGCTCTCCCCAGACTCTTCAACAGTTGTACTTTTCTTTTCTGAATCTATGCGGAATATGGGACAGCATTGAGCCAATAATAAACTTGATCTGAGCCATGCCTTGGTTAATGTGATTATGTTAAAGGAACAATATGTAAAAATCTGGCCAAAAGTGGTACTGCAGTCACAGTCAATATTTTGTAGTCCTCTCCCACTCTCCCTGACTCAGGTTGCCAGATTCACACCAAATCCAGCAGCAAACACAGGGAATAATTTTATCAGTTGTTTGTCCGTCTCCATTCACATTGCCATGACAGCCGTGCTAATTCTGAATGAATGTTTTGATTCATGTTTTTTTATTATTATTATTTGGACATTTGAGATAAAAAACAAAAACAAAATAAAAGCAATGTAATTATACAGTGTTTATGCAAAATACATAAGCAATTGATGTCCAAAATAGGAGTGGGAAGAATGGATGTTGGAACGTATTTCTTCAGCGTATCAACATCAGGGTTTGCTCAAGAGGATATCACCTTTCAATTTTATTTATTCCCTATTTTTACAACAAACATGTAAAAGTCCCACATCAAAAAGAGACTAACATTATTTTAATTCGGGCGTTCTGCTCTCCCAAAATTCCATCCGATGGGCGGGGGAGCGACTGAATTTTGCGTTGCATTATGGGTAACACTTGCCTTCGCAACTTCCGGTTCTCTCTGCCCGGCGCATTTTCTCTAAATGGTTGAGTGTTTTCGTCATTTTCTGTATGCAAATACATTCCCGTCTCTAACTAGTGGCATATCGCGCAAATCATCCGTCCAATTCACATTCTTCCCTCTTAGCTGAACTTCATTCTCATTGTTACCATCTGTCACTCGCACACACAGCCGTTTTCGTTCACTCTGCTCGCTGTCATCTTCTTCTAAATCTTCATAAACACCATCCGCTCGTTGAACTAGCAACAACAATTCCTCCTTTTGTTTTCCCACACTGCAAATACCCTTTCGCTTCAACCTTTCACGCAATTCAGGCACTGTCAATCGTTTGTTGTTTTCGTGAGCCATATTCGCCATTGTATAAAATCAACCGGAAGTGAACTGGGCAACAAACGGTGTCATTTTTTGATCACAGCGCCGCTCAGTGGATGAAATTTTGGGAGAGCAGAACGCCCGAATTGGGTACATGTGGTCTTAAATGATTATTTTTACAATTAAGCTATAATCTGCAAAAAAACGTCTTGACCTTCGTCTTTTACCGTTTTTAGAGCAATCTGTCATAGAATGTGATAACATGCAATAAATACAAAAAGACATAGCCCGGGATCGAACCCGGGTTCCTGCATCGTAAGCGCACAGTTTAGACCACTAGACCACCGATTGACACAGTTAGAGGCACTGTGAAGAACGGACTCAAACTAGCAAATTCTGCATCACACGTGAACTTTTATCAGCTGTCTCAATTGTTCAATTGAGTCCCGATATAAATCCTCGTTTTAGTCTTTGTTTTGTCATTAATGATTTGAGAGTCATAACAAGACCTTTTTTAGTTCTGCGCCACATGTTATTTTACCACTGAGATTAGTGAGCCGCGCCGAGTTCTAGTAAGTAAGTAAGTAAGTAAGTTTTTATTTATATACCGCCTTTTCACTGCAGATCTGAGTCTCAAAGCGGTTTACAATTGTTATTATTTTTAGGGCATTTGTCCTCTCACTCCACACAGAGATGGGAGCGGGGTCGCCAGTACAGGAGGCACATGCCAGACCTATTGGACATATTTTTAGTGGTAGGGGAAACCGGAGTACCCGGAGGAAACCTACGCAGACACGGGGAGAACATGCAAACTCCACTCAGAAAGGCCGTGGTCCGACCGGGATTCGAACCCAGGACCTTCTTGCTGAGAGGCGAGAGTGCTATCCACTCAGCCACCGTGCCGCCCCGAGTTCTGGCAACCCGATCACGGACTTACATGACACTTCCTGATTGGCGAAACGGCGGAGGGTAGGACATCAAAATCAAAACAATAACAACTTTTACGGGTCGTAAAACTAATTTTGATATTCAAATATCTCGGATGAACTACTGTTATCAGTTAAAGATGTGTTTGAAAAGAACATGATTTATTAATGCCTTTTGAAATATTCGGGTAATTTAATGATGACTTGACATGCAAATATTACATATTGCTCCTTTAATGTGGACATTGTTTGCCATCCTTAGAGACGAAGCGACACAGGCTGGGATGTCTAACACTCCGCCTTTTTAAAGACAGCACAGTGGCAGAGTAGGTATCACTGCTCTGTTTTCCCCTACCACCAATGACATCTGGAGATGGGTCTTCAGGCACTGTACTGTGGCAACCATTGTTCCTGACAGGTTTCCTCAGTACAGAGCTCCAGCCTGAGATATTTGGATGGTGCCTTTTAATTTATGTGCACCAGAAACCTACCTTCCTCCAAGTGAAAGCTGGCACAAATCCAAACAACATCATGTTTTCCCCACTATTTTAACACAGGTCAAAACAAAACTCTAATGTTTTAAAACGCCTAGGATTCTAACTATAAAGCGGTATGTTCTATTAGCTGTCCAAAAGAATGATTCTTTAGTATATTCGTAAGTACACATGATGTGACTAATTTCAAAGTGATCTTGCCTTTGGGAAACTGTTGAAAAATAAGCAGTAGTTTGACCATCATCAGTTTACAATTGTTTATTGTTGACCACAGAACTAACTAGAACCAGAGTGTCATTTTTTTCTTTCAAAAGACTAAAAGAACTGCACCTCTGTCAAGGTCGTATCAGACAACACAGAGTATTTTGTGAGGGGGAAGGGGTGAGGCTGTTGTTGTCTGTTTTAAATTCAGATACCATGTTGGAAGTTTTAAACCTGAAACGGGATGTCCACCTTTAATGGCACAGACTAATTTGAGATATTGTGTGCTCCTGACAACCTCACTAAGCAAACCCTTTGGGCGCCCCTGCCTCATCAGTAATGGTTCAGTCTCGTTGCTAGCCTCTGTTTGGATGAATGCACAGCCCTCAGCTCTCTGTCGCGCTCAATGAACATCTCGGAAATTGTGAATGGCTGGTTAGGAATAGAGAATGAACTGCATGTTTCCAAACCTAGTTGCATGGTTACTCTGGCCTAACATTGGAGTGTTCATACAAAATCACAAATAGGCTGATAACCTTGCATTATTTCATCTGTATTGCAAATCCACGTTTTGAATTTGACTTCATTTGGCATGCAAGGTCAAAATCTATCTATTAACAATTCTAGGCCAGCTGGAGAATTGGATGTGAACCCAAAAGGGAGCCAAAACATAGCAAAATGTGCGCGTAGGGCTCTGACTAGTCTAAGCGCAGTGATGCGGCACACGGTGTACTGGTGATGACTCAGCGGGCTCCAGTCTCCATATAGCCACCAATCACTCTCCTCCTCCCTCCACCCACCTCCCCCACCTCCCTCCTCCGCTCACTCGCATTCTCCCACTCGCCAAAACTACACTGCTAATAGGCTGCATTCAAGCCGTGGACGAGGATGAGTTTGTCAGACCAAATCCACAATTCTATCCATTCTGATGGCTATGGAGGGCCTAAAACAAAGATAGTGATAGTGAAGAAATGAGTATGCCTCAATAGCATCATAGTAGAGTAACCTTGGTAAACCATTTTTGATTTAGTCTTGATCATTAAAAACATAAACAATGCATTATTTGTGTGAGTTTTGGCCCACAAACACAATCAGTTTTATAAGGTGATTTCCTTATCCGATCTTGTAGTTGGCATTGTCATGTTACAATTTAGATCAACATCTTTGAAAAACTGCTCCGACTAGTTTCAAAACTATAATTTTAGTATTGGCAACCCTGCCATCTGTTTTTTTCCCGTCAACTTTTAATATGGTGTAGTATTTTTAGGGCTGTGCCAATATCATTTGTTCTAAATCTGGACTATTAACCTGTGCATTAAAATTGAAGGACAGCCATCATTGGTCGGGCCGGTAACCGCTTTTTGGATTTGAGTACTTTTTCAATTCTTGCTTTACGGTGCCTAATATGAAGTAATATATATGTGAAAAGACGATCAGATCAAAGTTCTGTTCTTGACGAGAGAACCACGTTGTAAAAGCTTTAAAATGTGTGGTCTTTAAAGTAACCACAGTTTCACATATTTCTGGCATACAGTAGGCCTACATCGTTTCTGTAACTGCTCAAGAAAGCTGGTCACATTTTGTTTGCTTGTGGATTCTTTTTGTCTCATTGCTTTTTCAGATGCATATCAGTTTCTTTACTACTACTTTGGTACTTTGAACAGCCCTCTGATGATGACATGTGCTGCTGGCGTGTCACGTCTCTCTTGGCGCTGCACGACTCCACCTTATGCCTGTGTTTACTGCTATCTCCATGTCCATTGAATATGCTGTAACTGAGGCCTCCTGCAGAAGTTTTGCCCGAGGCTGGAGTCCACTTTCTATTGTTCACTCGAGCTGTGGCTTATTTGCTCCTGCTCTATGGTGTCAGTTGTTTGCTTGTTCTTGTTGTGAAGCATAAAGGAACTGTTTGAAGGCTTTTTACATCTGATCTGACTCAAGAAGAACATTGGATAGAGGAAATTGTATCACCTAAAACAGGGGTACCCACAAACCAAGCATTCAGTGAGCTATAATCTATAGCTCACTGTAATCTGTAACAATTTTGGATTTTCACATTTGGGTTGATTTAGTATGTTTTGCGATTCATATATGTACACACTGCGATATATAAAGCTTATTTGTTTCAATATTGATAATTGGTTCACAGCTTGTAAAAAACCCAAATAAAACATCTTGGAAGAATGTGAATATGAAAGATTTGACATTACATGCATTTCACTTTGCATGTAATGGGTCTATATCAGATAGTTCACCTGCAGGCGTGAAGTGGCTCGCTCTAGTTGTGAAAAGTTGTGAATTGAAAATTTCAGATGTACAAAATTAAATGGTCAAAATGAAATGTAAAGGCATTTATGGACATCGGCCATGTGCCCCTTATGGACCAATGGCTCCTATATGTTCGTTATTATTGCATTTCCTGTATTTGAACGGTTTGATTTTTTGTAAAGTCTTTCGAGACTGTTGTGATGAGGTCAGTACCAAATATGAATTTTCACATCACTTCCAAAGAAACAGTCTTGGAATTTCCAATGTCTTAACTTTGCTCCATTAATAATACAAATAACATCTTGTCCCAATCTCATGGACTCAATTTTGAGTTTAATCCTGTGGAAATTCAGTTGCGTCCTATCTCCAGTAAACACTTTTTGGACTCCCACTTCCTCTCCAAAAGCCTGATGATCACGTAATCGCTTGGACATTCGCGCTGGTCTCCCTTGTCTGCGTCTCGTCTTCAGCGGTGTCAGGAATTCAGTATTAGGTGTCGTCCCCCTCCAGTGCCACGCCGATACTTCCTCCTAGCCCGACGCTCACCTTACCTGATCCGGCTCCGTGCAGTCTCGCCTCCGCACTCGTTCCCAGACACACACACACACCAGTTCCACCATTGGCCCCCAGCTCCACACACCCCATCCCATACGACTGTGCTGGCTAAGCAGATAGCTTTCACCCTGGCGAGTACTTCCTTTCTACTACCAAATACTTGTTATGTGACACTGGGAATCCGAAAACCGTAAAACCAAATAACTCTGCCACAGTCATTTCTATATTGATTTGTCGCTCGGTAAACTTTCAGAGTATTTGTCTATTTGGGGATCAATATAGTGTTATTATATGCATAAGAATGAGACGATATTGTTATTTTTTCACACTCATTCAAGACATTTAGTGGTGGTACAATGGCGCTGTGGTTAGAGCTTCACAGCAAGAAGGTCCTGGGTTCGATTGTACCTCCAGAAGTGGCATTTTGTGTGGAGTTTGCATGTTCTCCCCATGTCTCTGTCTCCGTGTCTCTGTGTGCTCCGGTTTCCCCTACCACTAAAAACATGTACTGTAACATCAATGATTTGTTATAACTAGTTGTTGGTTCTGCTATTGTTGTATTGTCAATTTGTTCTAGTAATATCTAACACGTTTTTAACTCCACATATTTTTAGTCGGCATGGGCAGGGATAGGTGGTAGGTAAAACTATAACTGTCTGAGCCTCAAGTGCATGAATCAATGGACATGTTTTATTATTGTTCAGAAAGTCCAAGGAACACTGTTGATACTTGCTTTCCTTGCTTAATTTCAATTTTTTTTCTCTCATTCACCATTTTGGGCTATAAAAACATTTTTAGTGCTCTCTGCTATTTTGGTTCATATACCGTGATATTGTCCTTGTAAATCCCGATATACAATGCTCCACATTTCCGCCCAAGTAGCTTGTTCAATAAGCCTCTTCCACATAATGGCAAACCCTATGGCACTCGGTCAGTCCACTCCTGTATACAGTTGATGGCACGTGTCCTCATTTTTCCACATTTTAATTATTTAATTATTACTATTACTGCAATGAGTTTACAAACTTTTTTTAAACAACTTTTAGAGCGAGGAGGACTGTTTGACCTTCCACGGTCCTTCCACAGTCTTTTTCCCAATATTGTAATGTCATACAATATTGTAAAAGCATCAAAACATCAAACGTGCCTTTTTTACTTTTGTTCTGGCTTCAAGAACGTGAATATTTTCCGTACCTTTTCCCGCTTTGAAAAATAATACGTCCTAATTTCACGGATGACTCAGACTGATCTGCACATGTATATTTAATGTCACCCTATTAATGCAGACACTCTCACCGGTCTTTCTGAATGAGTCTTGCTCAGATGACCGGTGTGGTGGCTCAGTGACGGGCTTGTCTTGCATGCCGTGCTCAGGTCTCTGTCTCAACCTGTGTCAAAGTACAAAAGACCTGCTCAAGTTGAACAAAAACACAAAAAGCAAAACGAAATATTAAAGATCATAGGACAAACATAAGGCATAATTGTATTTCTCTGCTGCTCAGAAACATGAGTTTCTATCAATCTGTTCACTGAGATGACAAAATCAAGCCGGAATAAGTAGGTTTTGGATCTCTTTTGCGATTTATTTAATTCTGGAGTCATCAAATTGCCACACTTCTCCTTCCAACACAAAACCGCTCTAACCAACCTCAAAGACCATAATGACCATCTCTCCTTTCGCATAATCTGCTGAGAGGAAGGCCAGAAGGCAGCCCCAGTTGCTTCATTAATAACAGCCTTTGGAAACATCTCAGCAGGCTAAATCCAAAACAACATCTCCGCAAAAAGGTTGTCATCATATGTAACCAGAACCCCACCATTTCCAGCGGGTCTTTGGAGATGAGTTGTGTTCCATTAGCCCGACTTTGCTCTAAATCCAAAAGCTGTCATTGCCAGACTGAAGTTACATGGGAGTGGGAGTGATCAGTGGTCTGTGACATATTTACACAGATTATGGGAGGCAATTGCGGGATAATACGCTTTTTCACGGTTTGGACATGGCGTTTTCAATCTCTGGTCTCCCTTATCACTATTCATTGGGTAATGTTTATCTAAAGCAGCCATATTTTGGGTAATGGTTGGTAGACCCTTGTGTGTTCCACAATGATGTCAATTGAACATTATTTGAAGTAGTACTACATCATCAAAAACAGTATTCCCTCATCAAAATCAAACCTGCATTTGTTTTTACCGCCATCCACATGTACACGATCATAAGAACAATGTTTAATGTTCAATGTTATGTGCCATACTCACTGTGATCTTCGTATTATTGTATTGTATTGCTATTTGTATTGCTCCACCACATGCAAACAAATTTCCCCTTGGGGACAATAAAGTTTTTGAGTTGAGTTGAGTTGAGTTGAGGCCAATACTTACTGTAAAAGGCAGATAACAGCTCAGTCCATGGCACCCAATATTTGCGCGAAGAGAAGACTGCGGCACGGTGGCTGAGTGGATAGCACTCTCGCCTCTCAGCAAGAAGGTCCTGGGTTCGAATCCCGGTCGGACCAGGGCCTTTCTGAGTGGAGTTTGCATGTTCTCCCCGTGTCTGCGTAGGTTTCCTCCGGGTACTCCGGTTTCCCCTACCACTAAAAATATGTCCAATAGTTCTAGCATGCGCCTCCTGTACTGGCGACGTCGCTCCCATCTCTGTGTGGAGTGAGAGACAAATGCCCAAAAATTAACAATTGTAAACCGCTTTGAGACTCAGATCTGCAGTGAAAAGGCGGTATATAAATAAATACTTACTTACTTACTTACTTACTGCTGGAGCTACATCCTTGGTGACCCCTGACTTGGAGTAATCTCATGAGCTGTGACTTTCCTGACAGTGTGAATGATTGTGAAATGTGTCACAGTTTACTGTTAGTTATCCGGCTCAGGCCTGTTATGCTTGTTTCAAATAGTTATGGTGATTCTTTATTAGTGATGTGACCATCCATCCATCCTTCCATTTTCTTCCCCTTAATGCATTTCTGGGTGGCAGTCAGAGCTGCACCCAGTACACAGAGCACCATGTCCCTCACTGTTCCTCCTGCAGGGGGTGAGTCCACAGGAGTTTTGATCATTCAGCAGGGGCTTCAGGCAAAGTGGGGGTAAGTGTCTTCAATGCCCAAGGACACGACAGCAGTCATCAGTGGGAGTCATGAAGTAGGTCTTACGGTGGGCTTTAACCCACGACCTTCAGGCTCTAATGCCAATGCTCTACCAACTGAGCCACTGTCGCCCACAGTGATGTGACCAGATCTCATTGATGGCTTCGTTACAAGACTGTGCTCACAATAGATGAATGATATTTTGAGATTTTGTCTCCAGTGCACTAAAGGTGCAATTTGTGCATCTTTGATCAGCAAATTGTCATCCTCATTGAGACTAATAGTAGTTCATATAGGGGCCCTGTCCAGACGGAGAGGAGTTCAGTCGTATCAGCCATATTATTTTGTCAAATTCAGCTCTCTTGAGGGGGTCCATAGAGCCGGTGGACCCCCTCTATGAATGCAACACCTGCAGCTGCTGCACTCATAAGAAGAGAGTTCTCTCTTCTTATGACTGATCACAGTACTTGCATTACCTTGTGCAGGTGGTGCTGGAGTGCGTCCTGCAGACTGACGTGGTCTACAACAAGGTGACCCCCATCTTTCACCACTGGAGGATCAACGACAAGAAGTTTGGCCTGACCTTCCAGAGCCCCGCAGACGCACGCGCCTTCGACAGGGGCATCCGCAGGGCCATCGAGGACCTCAAGCAAGGTGGGACACTGCTTTAGCAGCCTGTAAGGTGGTTTAGAGGTTTAGAGCTGGCATAGAAACGTCTTTGAAGTCAGCTCTATTGCTAAAAATATCCTAGTGAACCTGAATATTGCAATATTAGACAGTTTAGACCAAAAAGAAAGCCATCCTAATTACGACTGGGTGATATGGAGAAAATGAAGCTGGAATTAAAACAAAAGTGAGACCATGGTACAATCAAACTAAAAAACAAACTCAACACAGGGAAAAACACACTGACAGCAATAGGAAAGAGCACAAGGTATTTCACTCAGGGATATCGGTATAACATTAGTTAAGGGCTGACAAATTAACAGAACAAATGTACAAATACAAATAAGTAAAGAGAAATAAATCCACACCATGACAAATATAGTCTCCATTGAATTTTAAACTTTGGATTGACTCATGAGTGACTGTGGGCCTTTCACAAAGTAAAGTACTTAAGGCGATGTCAGTAGCTTGTATGTCAGTAACAAACGTATTTCATTGTTAAAATTATTCATTCCCTGTACTATCATGTACAGTAATTAACCCCACAACCCTAAATATGTATTTAATATTAGGGTTGGGCGATATTTTTTTTGTACCGGTATACCGGTATAAGTAAATTAAATGATAAGAAAATGCCTTATACCGGTGAAAACGATCATTTAACACTGAAAACGGCGAGCGGAAGACACGTTTGTGTGCGGCGCACTTTGATGACGCATCTGCGCGGCACGTGTAGCAGAGCGGCGTGCAGGGACAACAACAACAGAGCAGAGAGCAAACATGGCTGAGGGCGGCGGTGAAGACCATGGTGAAGACATGCAGATTGTAGAAGACATTGTGCCAAAACGCGGAGCTACCTCAAACATATGGGAGTAGTTTGGGAACTAGATAAAAAGAAGCAATTGTGTGTAACTATCGACAGTGGATCTAATGTTGTGAAAGCAGCTGCCCTAAACAACTGGACTCGAGTGGCTTGCTTCGGACACTCGCTCTCTCTCTCTCTCTCTCTCTCATAGTGCCATTGGTAAGCTTTATTTACTGTTTACTGTCATTCATTTTACTTCAATGCATGTGTTTGTCTACATTGCAATATAATTACAAATAAGTTATAATTACATAATTATAGAAACGCAAAAGGATACAAAAAATATATACAGTATTTGATCATTTTGACTATATTGGGATTAGGAAACATAAGCCAAAGTGATCAAATAATTATTTGATAATGCTACACTTTTTATATTACATAGGACAAACTTTTATATATTTTACAAATTACAAATGTTCACCTTTATGACATGTTGCCTGCAATTTTCAGTATGTACAAAACAGAATTCTCTACAATTCAGTTTTGTTAATACGTTTTATATACAATAGCTGTATTACACATTTTGCTGCCAAAAAATGAGTAAATGCACTTTGAGGCAAGTGTGTTTAAAATGATCAGTGCTAAGTTTTTATAGCTTTTATATGAGGCTTTGTTAAAAATATCATATCGTCATATCGTGATACATACCAACAAAAATCGTGATACATGCTGAGGCCCATATCGCCCAACCCTATTTAATATGTAAATGTAGGTCAAGGTTAAGGTATACTTTATTCATCCCTGAAGGCATTTGACCCATCCTGCAAATGCCACTCTGGCCTCTGTCAGGAGCAATATGGTCCCAGTGACATCGTGATCATCGCCAATGAGAACCTGGATCGCTAAACACAAGGGGAGATAGCTGATTTAATCCATTCAAGAAAGATTAAATGAAGTGCATCATAAAGTACAATATCTACTTTATGTTGTATTGTGATATTGTCTGTAACATGCAGGATTATGTGTTAACAACAACACAACATGCCGTTGTTACAGTTGCTAAATATTTAATCTTGATCTTAAAGCAAACAATATTTTAACCGCAATAGTTTTTTACAATCCTTATCAGTAGAGTGTCTGGAGTTCCCTTTTAAGCGTTGTCTGGCTCTAGTGTGGCGGCCCTCCATTACCTGTAAGCGGATCTGGGTGAATGTCTAAGAACACGGCGCACATTCTACAAACCTTTCCTGTCTGTTATTGAGCACTAAAAGCTGTCTCGGCGCGTGCTCTGGGAAAGATGAGGGAGTGTTGATTAGTCCCTCATTCCCTGTGGGCTCACCCACCTGTGACCCCTCTCATAGCTCTCCCAGGTGTGACTCCGCCCCCACGGCTCACCCAGGTGTGACCCCATGTGCCCTTATCGCTGCCATCTGCCCAGATAACACTGTACTTCCTGTGTTAGGTTGTATTTCTGTTCATGATAGAAGCGGCTGTGGAGTAACTGGGATGATGTCATGACAAAATTAACTGTAAACTCATTTGAGGTAACGCTGCCTATGGACCAAAAGCTTTAACCCTTTTGGGCATGTTGTCTATTTTAGTATACTTTTCACACAATTCACAATTGGTGCTCTGTCTTGTGTTTGGTGTTTACGGCCGATTACCTAAGCTCTATACCACACCAGGCGGTCATAGTTCATAAGGTGGAGACACAAAGGCAACACGTGATCTGAGGGCATCACTTATTATAAAAATAATCTTACATACAAACTTTCTTACCTCACTGTCCAGCCTACTCTTCTATGGATCAATTAAGTGTTTCCAATCATCATGGAAATGAATGACTGTAAAAAAAACTTTTAACATACCTGAGAAACGGGCAGGTTTTCTCAAACTTTCACATAGAAAAAACTGCTGACTCATTTAAACAAATTAAGTAAGTAAGTAATGTTTATTTATATACCGCCTTTGAAATGCAATGGCCCACGGGGGACTGGCCATCTATTTGTAGGACACTATAATAAGATCAATTACCAGTATCCATAATTTTCTGAAATAATTGTTTTACAACTAGTTCTAGAATAAATTGTTATTAGAACTTCACAATATTGGAAATAAGTGTGATGTGTTAAGGGCTGCAATAACAATATTTTATTACAATATTCTAAATGTTTATGTTGGAACTGCAGTGCTTTTAGGAAGAAGTGGATGCTACTCTCATTTTCACTCTTCTCTTTTTCCTGAAACCCAACATTCTATCTATGGACTCTCTTGTTTATGAAAGACACAATTTATACATAAAATTATATGATTTGATATCAATATAACTTTCCATTATAGAGATTATATTTTTGCAATATATTGTGCAACCCTAATAATGACCTAACTTTTTAATACTTTTAACAACTCAACCAAGAATGAAGACTTTCCTCAAATGAATGAAGCCAAACCCCATGGACAGCATTCCTTTTGACTTGTATAATGTCCCTCTCATAGCTGACAAACATACAGACCAGAGTCTTTTCTCTGCATAGTGTTGCTGTGCTCTTCAGCATGGCACAGGGCTGAGTGCCGCGTTGCGTAACAGCCAGGTACTCGCTCTGTATTCCTGTTGCATCGCGCTACTGCTGCTGCTGGCCGGCCACGTCCTCTCACTCCCAGCCCACAGAGAATATGCTTTTCCTCCGTCTCCCTCTCTTTTGTGTGTATCGGCCTCGCGCTCCTCTGTTGCCATGGAGACGCTGGGCACACGGCGCTGGCTGAGTCGTGCCGCGGGAAGCCTGTTTTTCTGGAGAAGCGGAGAAACACATCACGGGACGGACGGACTGACAGACGGGCAGATGGAAACGGCTAACACGTGCTAACACATGCTAACACATGCTAACAGGAGTCCTGGTGTCCTCTGGAGTGGTGCCTCTCTGGACGCACACAGGCTGCTAATGAGGCCCCGCTCACCCCCAATGTAAAACAGTCCATAATCAGGGTGCCACATTCAAATCAGAAGTCAAATACAATGCACACACAGGCCATGCAGTTATATAACCGTTTAAACATTCAATCAGAACAATAAAGGTGTCGATCATCTAGCAAATCATCTCATTTTCAAATCTAGAAAACTTTTTTTTTTTTGGTCAAATCTGAAATATAGCCATCTTTAAGCTGGGCATAAAATGTGTTCTTAAAAGGTGAAAACATCCTTTTGTATTGTGGTCTGATTTTATTAATGTATAAATGTATTAATTATTGTTAAGTTGAGTGAAATGGCTTTAGAGCTGGGAAATCTGCTTTTAAAACTGCCTCAATTATAACTATGCTTTTTAAACCATGTCACTGATTCTGATCCCTCTAAACATGCACAATTGTTAGCTTGTAGCACAGTTTTGGATCTGCTTTTTCAGACAAAAATGTGACGTAGAGATAACCACCCTTGCTCTACACCCTTAGTGTCTTATATTGACTCACAGGGCTTCTTACAGGCTTGCAAAGGCAAACTGTTTTTACAATGTTATTATTTACATGGCTCTTTCTGTCAGGATTTATTTCAATTATGACATTTATGAACAACAACTTACTTTACAAACTGTGGAGAAGGGTATTTTCTCAAATGCAAGCCTCGCCCACCTGCTTCCTGATTTGAGGAATTCAAATGTTTGACTGACAGGTGAGCCCTCTCACCAATGGTTCAAGTGCTGTCCTCCAGCAAATCTTACTGGTGGTAATTAGGCATATTTCTATAATAAAAACAATATATTTTTTTAATTATTATAATATATTTTTTAAGCATACTTTTGTTTCAACTTCTCCCTCAGAACAAGAGAGTGTGCGTCTGTATGTGTTCTGTGTCTGTCTCCTCGTTTGTTGAATGATGTGTGACTGAATGTTTTCTTCTCTTGTCCTTGTAAACACTGTAAATAGATCACATTATTTGAACTGTCTGTGTAGCGAACATGTTTTTATTTTTCAGGAGACAGGACTATGGATGAAAAATAGCCGCTTAGCTCATTCTGGCATATTTACAGAAATATTAATTAATACGCACTGTCCCTGTAATAAATAAATTAGATTAGAACGTGTATTGTTAACAGGACTATGAGAACACCAATGATACTACCGTTACAATGACGTAGGATAGATAGGAACATGATTGATTCAAACTTCCTCTTGCTATTTAACACACAGGCCACCTTTTGTTGTCAGAGATTGTCATGGATCTTATTCTGAGTGTGGCATCACCATTCTTTTCCGTTGAATAAACCCAGTTCTTTTCTTACAGGTTGTCGGTCTTTTGGAGATGGCGACAGTCCGGAGGATGGTTTACCAGTAAGTGTTTATTTTCACTATTATTTACAGTGAATGCATATTGTATTGAAATTGTACATTTCGAGTTGACTGGCTTTTGCACAGCACTGCACACATGTTCCACATTTGACTTGTAAGTGTTTGAGAGAAGGCTGTTCTCACTGTGACCTCAGTACACTGATGCATTCCACTATGACAACCATGTGAAACATTTGGCCCTGGGGCAACATTCATTCAGGAATCTGCTGCTTAACTTCTCAATGTAGCTTGTGTTATTCACAAACAAGCACACTCCAAGAAGGAATGGACTTGAGTTAATTTTGTTATCTTCCATATTTGTCTCTTCTGCCCTCTGGAAAAATAGTTTGAACACATTCTGTAAACAAGCAGCATTCTATATTTGTGTTAACATCAACAGTAACCATATAGATCAGGGGTGTCAAACTCATTTTGGTCCGGGGGCCACATACAACCTAATCTGATCTCAAGTGGGCCGGACCAGGAGATGCTCTACAAAAATATCCAAAAACGGTACAAAGTCCAACTTTTTGTGCACATAAACACATTTATTTAAAACTTCCTTTAAAACACTATCCTTTAATACTCAGTTTTCTGTTACAAACTTAAATGTAACAGTGAGTTTTCCATAGTGCAAATAATGTAGCGTATTTACAATATTACATTGAAAATGGTATTTCACAATATGTATATTAATATTTGTGTGTTAGCTTTGTTTTAAGGCTCATTACAGAGAAAACCTGCTCACAAAGGTAAAGTAGGTAGATAGAAAAAAAGCACTTAAACACAGCACCTCAGCTTAACCATCTTCAGTGTGGTAAGGTCCATGGTTATGTTATTATCACATTAACCATCTTCAGTGTGTAAGGTCCATGGTTATGTTATTATCACATTAACCATCTTCAGTGTGGTAAGGTCCATGGTTATGTTATTATCACATTAACCATCTTCAGTGTGGTAAGGTCCATGGTTATGTTATTATCACATTATCCATCTTCAGTGTGTAAGGTCCATGGTTATGTTATTATCACATTAACCATCTTCAGTGTGGTAAAGTCCATGGTTATGTTATTATCACATTAACCATCTTCAGTGTGTAAGGTCCATGGTTATGTTATTATCACATTAACCATCTTCAGTGTGGTAAGGTCCATGGTTATGTTATTATCACATTATCCATCTTCAGTGTGTAAGGTCCATGGTTATGTTATTATCACATTAACCATCTTCAGTGTGGTAAAGTCCATGGTTATGTTATTATCACATTAACCATCTTCAGTGTGGTAAAGTCCATGGTTATGTTATTATCACATTAACCATCTTCAGTGTGTAAGGTCCATGGTTATGTTATTATCACATTAACCATCTTCAGTGTGGTAAGGTCCATGGTTATGTTATTATCACATTAACCATCTTCAGTGTGTAAGGTCCATGGTTATGTTATTATCACATTAACCTTCTTCAGTGTGTAAGGTCCATGGTTATGTTATTATCACATTAACCATCTTCAGTGTGGTAAGGTCCATGGTTATGTTATTATCACATTAACCATCTTCAGTGTGGTCAGGTCCATGGTTATGTTATTATCACATTAACCATCTTCAGTGTGTAAGGTCCATGGTTATGTTATTATCACATTAACCATCTTCAGTGTGTGTAAGGTCCATGGTTATGTTATTATCACATTAACCATCTTCAGTGTGGTAAAGTCCATGGTTATGTTATTATCACATTAACCATCTTCAGTGTGTAAGGTCCATGGTTATGTTATTATCACATTAACCATCTTCAGTGTGTAAGGTCCATGGTTATGTTATTATCACATTAACCATCTTCAGTGTGTAAGGTCCATGGTTATGTTATTATCACATTAACCATCTTCAGTGTGTAAGGTCCATGGTTATGTTATTATCACAGAGAAAGCATCAAACTGACCATGATTCAGTTAATGAATAAAACAACTTCCATAACCAAAGCAAAGGAAGGTTTCTCACCCATCATCTGTACTTCTTAGCAAGTTTTACTTCCATAACGTGATCTATTCTTAACGACTGCAGCAGTGTCTCTGTGTAAAATACAGTCAAATGTCCAAAAATCATCACCTCCATTTGCAGCTTTGTCACTACACCTGTTTTTACCATCGGTACCCGTCCACACTGTCCAACACACCAGCAACAACAGCAGAACCAGCAGCAGCACCAGCAGCAGCGCTCAAAACTCCTCTGATAGTTTCAGTAACACCACAAATGAATATGTGACATCAGTAACATCAGTCTCTTATCAATGGCAACATGTTGGTAAAAGCGAGTGGTTTCTCAGACCATGTCTGCAGCCTGTGAGAGTTTTAACAAACTCTCTCTCACTGTGCGGCTGCGATGCTAATGTTGTTAGCACAGGTAGCTTCCCTTTACAGCAGCAGCACTAACCTCTCGCTCTGGACACAAACAGACTGCTGTGTCTTCAGGGCCAGACAGGTTTATCTTCTGTTTTCTCAATTCTTCGCTCAAAGTGCCGTATTTTTCGCCGAGTCTTGTAGTTTAAGATGTTATTCCTTCAGCACCGCTCTGGTGGAGCCACTACAGACGCACTGGACTCACCCCTGAGCGCGGCGCTGCGGCGTCGCGGAGCCTCGCGTCGCGGAGCGGCTTTTTAAAATGTAACTTTATTATATTTTTACATAAATGAGCCACGGGCCGTGTCAAATCTCTTGGCGGGCCGGTTCCGGCCCGCGGGCCGTATGAATGACACCCCTGATATAGATAGATAGATACTTTATTGATCCCTGTAGGAGAAATTCTGGTGTCCAGAAGCAGCAAACAGAAAAAATAAAATTGATCATTTTAAAAAGCTAACAATAGTAATAATCAGCAACAGCCCTTCAGGTCACAGCAGCAGAGGTGGAGTAGCCTTTGGGTGGAGCAGGACGGGTCACAGCAGCAGAGGTGGAGTAGCCTTTGGGTGGAGCAGGACAGGTCACAGCAGCAGAGGTGGAGTAGCCGCTGGGTGGAGCAGGACAGGTCACAGCATCAGAGGTGGAGTAGCCGCTGGGTGGAGCAGGACAGGTCACAGCATCAGAGGTGGAGTAGCCGCTGGGTGGAGCAGGACAGGTCACAAGGTGAAGTAGTTCAGATCATTTTCTCTGCTCTAGTCCAAAGTAAAATGCTAAATGCTTCATTAGCATTTTTAAAAAAGTGAGCATTCCTACAGTGGATTTTCACCTGATCCACTTGGTTTGGACCATGACTCCTCTCTGCTCTGGTCTGAACCAGTGCAAAACCATGAACACTGTACTGTACTGTAGCAACATCTCAGGTAGAAAAAAGCAAGAATAATAAAAATTGTAAAGCAAAAAACAACAACTAGGACTTGCTGCTGTTTTCCAGCGCATTCAAAAGTAAAAAATATATATATACATAAATATATATATATATATATACATATATACATATAAATTCATCAGGCGTCAGTCTGAAGGATTCAGGAGGGAAGGTTGATCAAGTTACTAAACGTGACCTAAAGATGTGAGCTGAAGTTCCTCTTTAAGGAATTGCTGTGAACGTACAGGAAATCCAGTGCACCGCAGTTGCTAGGCAGCGGTTATGTGCATGTGGAGGAGGGAGGGGGGTAAGCCACTGACGGTGTCACCATGGTGATCTGGCATCCCAATGTTACTGTTGGAGATACTGTGGGCTCCACAGAAAGAGAAGCTCTGCCCTGAGAGCTAAACTCCAGCCACATGTCAACAGTCTTCACCTGTGGAGGACTGAAAACGTACAACATCTCTGCACTCAGGGATTTGGAGCGTAGAAATAGTTTATCTTTGTCTTTACACTTTCACAGTGTGTAGGGGCAATTCATTAATTACATTGTTATTTTACAATTGTCTGATAAAAAAGAACCAAAAAGTCCATTTATATTCTCTTATGTGCAAGATGTCATTCCTTCTCTGGCTCCTCTGTTTTCACTTATTTCTGAATCACAGACAAATAATTCTCCAGCATTGCAAATGCATTTTTGTTCTTATGGAGAAAATGTATGTAGTTTGCCAACTTAATCCGTAATTGATGTGACCACATTTACGTAATGGGCCACCGTAATGGGCCAACATAGATCCTTCTCGCTTGACTGGATATTTTTTTCTTTTATCATTTTGTTTTATCTCTATTTTGAGATTTCAATAAATAACAAAAGTGGTTCACATTAGGGCTGCACGATATTGGAAATTAGAGAGATATTCGATATGAGTGTTTAGTATTTTGATAACGATATTATTGCGATATTATTGTATTTCACCTAAAATGGCAATCTGCATTGAAACGCACGAGACAAATAACAAAAAAATAAGCACAACATTAATGACATTCAACTGCATACATTCATATACTATTTTGTTTGTTTGTTTGTTGTTCTTGTTGAATGTTGATGTGTCTGTCTGTTTGGTTGTTTTTTTTAATCACGCTTTTCAATATGGATATTGCACGCACCAATATCGCGATAACGCTATTTTTTCAATATATCGTGCAGCCCTAGTTCCCATGATGATGATCCATATGTCTGACAAAAGCATGGTATGTCTTCTTTAAATTTCTCCACAGAACTCATATTACATGTCCAGATGTGCACTTATTACTCTGAGTAGATTTTTAGGCCCGAGCCCCGAACGGGGTAAGGGCCTATTGCTTTCACAATGGTGAAAACAAATGGTGGCGGTGAGTGACGGACGCGTCAGCGCCCGTCACTCACCAAAATGTGACGGTTGCATGCGTAAACTCAAAAGCTTTAAAATGATGTATCACATGCCATTGAAACCTATATTGTTTTTGCTCGAGACGTTAAAAAAAAAATTCCTTTTTTATTTCTTTCTTTCTTTCTTTCTTTTTTCTTCTGCACTTTGAGCCTTAATTTGACCCCCTGAACATGCATGAAAAGTTGTTAATTTTGGCCCAAAAATCAGACCTGGCGAAAAATTTGATATTTTGGTGTTTATTTTTATGGGACTCAACAAATGACAGAACAGCGCCACCTACAACAGCCAAAATAATACCCCTATGGGACTTTTCGGAGGTCAAGTTTGTCGTAGAAATATGAGATTTGGTACACATGTTCCTCAAGTCAAGACAAGAAAAAAATATTATTATGGCCCCGCCCTCTGACAAACAGGAAGCCCATAAATTTCACTGCAAAATGGAAAAATGAACAGCAAAAGTTTTCATACATGTCGGTTGGAAAGCGACTCCTCCTCGGCCGTTTCACCGATTCGCCTCAAAATCGCTCCACATCATCTCAACACATGTACCTTCAAAATGACCTCAGGGATTTTTGATCAGTGAAACATTGTTCGAGCAGCGGAGCGGCAAAATGTGACCTTTTTTTGGCCGTTTTTGACAACATTAAATTTGCTCCCGTATGCACATACAAAGTCTGATTTGCACAAAACTTTAATACATTGTTCAACTCTAGGGTCTAGGTCATTTGAAAATTATTCAAATTGACACGTTAGCGCCCCCTACAGACTATTTCAAAGTTTTAGATAGGCATTTTTAAATTTAGTTTTTTCAAAATGTTTGAAATTTTGCACATACATCTGTTTTGCCCTGTTAATTCAAAAACTCAACAGGGTCCAAGCCTTATTTTTTACCCTGTTGCCGTGGCGACGACAAATGCGCCCCATTCATTGCAAATGTACACCTCACACAAACATCAAACCAGCCTCGGCCTTTTCACCGATTCGCCTCAAAATCACTCCACATCATCTCAACACATGTACCATCAAAATGACTTCAGGGAATTTTAATCAGTGAAACGTTGTTTGAGCAGCGGAGCGCCAAAAAGTGGCGTATTTTTTTTTCATTTGTTGACAATAGAAACATTGCCTCCGTTTGCACAAACAAAGTCTGATTTGCACAAAACTTGAATCCATGGTTCAACTCGTGGGTCTAGGTCATTTGAAAGTTAAAATTTAGAAATTGGCTCTATAGCGCCACCTACAACAGCCAATTTAAAAATGCCTATGGGAGGGGTTCGAGGTCAAAATTGTCATAGAAACATGTAATTTGGAAAACATGTTCCTCAAGTCAAGACATGGAAAAAATGTTATCATGGATAAGCCCTCTGACAAACAGGAAGCCCATAAATTTCATTGCAAAATGGAAAAATGAAAACCAATCATTTTCATACACGTCGGTTGGAAAGCGACTCCTCCTCGGCCGTTTCACCGATTGGCCTCAAAATTGTTCCAAATCATCTCAACCCATTTACCTTCAAAATGACTTCAGGGAATTGTGATCAGTGAAACGTTGTTTGAGCAGCGGAGCGGCAAAATGTGAGGGTTTTTTTGGCTCTTTTTGACAACATTAATTTTGCTCCTGTTTGCACAAACAAAGTCTAATTTGCACAAAACTTTAATCCATTGTTCAACTCCAGGGTTTAGGTCAGGTTAAAGTGAAATATTGGAAATTGGCCCATTAGCGCCCCCTACAGACTCTGTCAAAGTTTACATTGGGAGCCAAACCAGCTCTACTTATCATATTCATTACGATTTGACCAACATGCTTCTATGGCTACGGGAACAAATCGTCACACGGCGGTGCCACCTCCTTTGAGCAGTGCTGCGTGGTACGGTGTGGTGCGACGTAGTGCGGGGCGTTGTGGAGCGGCGCGTTGCGGCTTGGTGCGGGGCGGCGTGGTGCGGGACGGCATGGTGCAGGGCGGCTTGGTGCGCGGCGGCGTGGTGCGGGGAGTGCGCGCGGTGCAGGGAGTCGCGCGGTGCAGGGAGTCGCGCGGTGCGGCGAGGGCCGTTTGACGCCGCTTGCGGCTTTAATTATATTTGTTCCCCCTTTTTATGAGTAATTTTAGATTGACTCATGCATGTTTGTGTCATGTGTGTTGCTCATTGCTCCTGCTGCCTCTCTGACCTATACCTCGGTACACACCCAATGTAATAAATGGACTTGTTCTTCCTTT
The DNA here is from genome assembly GCA_964034765.1 of Knipowitschia caucasica. Classification (NCBI taxonomy): domain Eukaryota; kingdom Metazoa; phylum Chordata; class Actinopteri; order Gobiiformes; family Gobiidae; genus Knipowitschia; species Knipowitschia caucasica. Next base: position 28,399,486 of record OZ035834.1, on the reverse strand, counting down.
TCCGTTCTTAGCCTGTGATACACAAATGACTCCGCAACATGAAGTAGTGTAATATATGACTCAAGTAAGAGTACAGTCATTTATCCTACTGTATATAAGTTTGGTTACACTGTTGAAGTAAAAATATAACTCCAGAAAAGTCAAATGAACAAAAGATTATAAAGCACTTTGGGTGACATTGGACTGTGAAATGCTCTTACTTTACTTACTCATGGTAGATATAGTTTAGCTTAGTACGTTCCACAGTAAGCCTGTCTCTTTGTCTGCTCCCCCCGTTAGAGGCCATGTGTTTGCAGTCTTGAAGGGGGGGAAGAGGGGGACGACACAAGTCAAAGGAAGCATCTCTTAGCAACCGCGGGACAGTAATTACTGTAGCAGCGGCTGGGAGCAGAGCAGATTTCCGCTGTGCGCTAAAAGTCACACGGCTTGGGTTGAACAGAGCCACATAGGCAGGACTGGGGCTTCTCATGCTATCAGAGGGTTTTCCAACGTGTTTCAAAAGTTCAGTACGAGTCTGTGGTTAAAGGAGGAATAACATCCTGCAATTAGAACTGAACAGATTAGAAAACGCAACAATAACACAAATAAAACAGTTATTGGCTCATAAAGACAAACAGATGAAACAAAGTTCAGGGGTGTTTGAGGAAATGGATAAATGTCCAAAAGTCCCCAGTCCTAAGACCCTCTTTTGTCATACAGGGAAAAGTCCAGGACTGTAGCAGAGTCAAGGACTGAGACTGCAGTCCAGGACTGAGGCTGCAGTCCAGGACTGAGGCTGCAGTACAGGACTGAGGCTGTAGTCCAGGACTGAGGCTGTAGTCCAGGACTGAGGCTGTAGTCCAGGACTGAGGCTGTAGTCCAGGACTGAGGCTGTAGTCCAGGACTGAGGTTGTCATCTAGGACTGAGGCTGTAAATGATTCTTGAGCTCTCGCAATGTGGGCTTGCATGCAGAAGCTAAAATCATCCTGTTCAAAAACTTTCTTCATTATTGCAGATGCAATGTAAATAAACCACTGATTGGAACCAAAAATGTTGTATTTGAACTGTTTATGTATTGAACAGTAATAGTCAAGGCCTTGACTGCCCCTGTAGATCTGTGTGTCAGGACCAGCCTTGGCATATGGTGCAGCCGCTCCACGTGCGTTCCGGTGCATGAGTGCGCAGTGCGGGGCGGCTGAGCGCGGTGGTCAGCTCCGCTCCGGTGTGAGATGTGACATGAGCTCAGATGTTAGTGGGAGCTGAGTGCAAACAGAAGGGCCTTGAGTCATCCACACATGCAGCAGCAGAGCGTGGGTGTATGAGGCCCTCTGCTGGCTGTGGCCAGAACAGCCCACATGCTCTCACCAAGAAAGGAGACCATTTAGATTTAAAATGTAGCACTTAAAACAGAACTACTGTAAATAATGTAGTTTTCGAATGTATTATTGAGTTTTGAATTAACATAAGAGTCTTTTATAGAAGCTCAAAAGCTGCATGTGAATGCCTAATCTGTCAGATTTCAGACGCTTAGCAGGGCAGGGCCTGGTTAGTATCGTGATGGTAGACCTCTGGGAATACCAGGTAAAGTATAAAGTGCCAAACCTATATCGTGTCTTTCGGCAAGGCACTCCACCCACATTGCCTAGTATACATTTGGTGTGTATGTGTGTGAGCGTGCATGGAAAGGCCAATGGCGTGAATTAGTAGCCTCTCTACCGTCAGTATAACCATTACTAAGAATGTTACAGCCTCTCGTTGAATACAACGCGTACTGAGCTGACATGTTTGTTGCGCAGGTGTGCAGCGAGCTCCCCTCCCACTGCACCTCGATGAAGGAGCCCTTCTCCCCCATGAGCGACATCCACTCGGAGCCCTTCAGAGGCTGCTACGTCCGCGCTCAGCCCTTCGACGAGTTCCCATCCAACACACGCTACCTGCCCCCTCAGGTCTGCACTCTTCACAACATACTAATAGGCGGAATATCACTTGAACTTTTGCACATGTTTTTATGTTTACGGGAACAAACATACTACTTTTTCTTGAAGGACCACAAAAAATAAACAGTGAATTGAAGTGAAAGTGAAATGATAAGTGATTCTGGTATTTGAAATCCCTGAAAAGAGGGGCTGTCTCAAACAATTATTTTGATAATCAATTAATCATTATTCTTTAGATTGATAGCCACTAGATGACATCCTGATAGATGCACAAAAGTTAAATTACTTTTAGTTGTTCAGTACTTTAGCAGGCCAATGTATGTCCTCTTTTTTTCTGATAGTTATTCTAAATGTGTATACGTGTGCATGCATTGCAGGTGTCGTTCAAGCCGAACCGTCACGTCAGCTTCCACATGGACGAGGAGGAGATCGTGCGCATCAACCCACGCAAGGACGTGCTGATCCGGGGCTACGAGGACTACCGCCACCCTGTCATGTGGAAGCAGGAGAGCGAGCGCGACACCACAGACTTCCCCTCTGCCTTCCACAAAGCCGACGCCAACAAGTACCTGTTTTCCGACGCACACCCCGGGGACCTGCTGCACTCAGCGGGCTCGGGTGTGGGCCTTGGTGGCGCGGGCCTGGGCCTGGGCAAAGACTCTGCCATCAAAACACAACCGTCTCCACTGCTGCTTAAAGTGAGTTCATGGGGTACATTTATTAAATGACTATTACAGCTGCAAACTGGTAATTTCCAATAGAACACCTACATAAGTGAACAGAGGAACTCTCAATCACCTCACCAGTGTTATAATGTGTTTGCTAATGGAGTCCACAGTGTACTTAATGATTAGAAAACCCTTGTGCTATGATATGTGCACAGTTTAAAACTGTTCTGCTGATAAGACATAAAGATCAGAATTCCTTTATTCATCCCACAGTGGGGAAATTTCAAGAGAAGCTATACAAGTTCTGACTGTAGCTTTTTATAAATCCGGGATGTCCGGCAGAGATTGTCGCAGGTTGATACCTCAGACAGTAGCTCCTGTGAGTCAACAGTCTGGATACAAATCATCTTGAGCTCTGGTCTGGATCATCAACATCTGTAGATGCTCCAGATGTACTGGAGTTATATGACACTGGAGGCTCCTTTCCTAGAAATGTTCTCACAAAGCACTTCAGATGGACTTAGCGCTTCTGCGGTCACCCAGGATTCAGAGAACCACAGTCACAAGTCATTGTCGCTACTTGACATCTGTAACATACACAAACACTTTCCTTAAGCTGTAGCGGTGAAATAAAGGAAACCGTTAGACTCTTAACACAGTTCTATTTTCTGATTAAATGTCATCTAACAATCTCTTGTCTCTTTCTAAGTCCAAAAAGAGCCGGCGGCGGCGAGAGGACGGAGAGCGCTCCCGGTGCATCTACTGCCGCGAGATGTTCAACCACGAGGACAACGGGCGCGGCCAGTGCCAGGACGCGCCCGACCCCATCCGCCAGTGCATCTACAAAGTCAGCTGCATGCTGTGCGCCGAGAGCCTGCTCTACCACTGCATGTCAGACTCGGAGGGCGACTTCTCCGACCCGTGCTCCTGCGACACGTCCGACGAGCAGTTCTGTCTGCGCTGGCTCGCCCTGGTCGCACTGTCCTTCGTGGCGCCCTGCATGTGCTGCTACCTGCCCCTGCGCGCCTGCCACCACTGTGGAGAGGCGTGCCACTGCTGCGGAGGGAAGCACAAAGCGGCTGGCTGACGGGACTCTTCCCACACTAAGCTAGCTTACACCAAGTGGAGATTTTTAACAAAAACCGGGCGTCATTTTAAATCCGGTGCGATCGCGCTTTCTGAGATTTGAAAGCGGTGCGCTGTAGAGACACGCTTTTTCGCGGTTTGAGCTTGCGTCGTGTTGCGAGCTCGGTTGGCGGAGGAAACGCACGATTTAACAGGACTCGGAGACGTTACTAATGACACACACACACACACACATTTCGTAAAGGCCACGCGCGGACAACGTTAATGAAGGAATTGTTTGTACAGAGATCGACAAGCTATCGACAACAGATGGAGAAAAAGAAGTTATTTGCCGTAAAAGGGATCTGTTGTAACTTTGATGTTTGGCCTCGTCTTCACGCCTCCACACTGTAATTACTATACAGAAAAAGTGCACTCCAATCTGCGTTCCCCTCCCTCTTTCGGTATCGGTCTGAGCCACGTGGTTTCTCGTCACTTTGGGACTTTTCACAGATGTTTTGTGGCGCCTTTATGGCCAACGTTCTCCGCCCCGAGATGTTTTTTTTCAAGGTACTTTTTTCCAGCCAAAACAATTCGGACCACTCCACCGCATTCCAAAACAAAGGGATCAACCAGATGGGGAGACGGTTGTAGTTTTCCCCAAAATAGTGCAGTTTTCAAGAGATTTTGTAAAATACAGTGGCCGCCTCAAGATTTATAAGAGTTACTTGCAATTCTAAAGCTTATTATAAATCTATTTTCGGATGAATTTGAAATGTTGCTCAACCAGCAAGTTTTATTTAGGTGAGTATGGGGTTGAAACTCAAAACATGGCACTTAAGAACATCATTGTAAGCACTACTTTTGAAGCTTCGGTTGCGACACCTCTCCATCGTCAATGTTTTATGTTATTATTATTTCTTTTTATAATATATATTTTTTATTTTCCAAAGTGAATTTCTCATAACTTGTTCAGAATGCTTGACTTTTCAAAACAAAAAATGATGCGTGTGTGTGTGTTACATAGGTGTAAAATGCACTGGTGGCCAATGCCGTAAAACAAAAGCTGTCCAATTCCTCCTGTTTCCCTTCTTCTTTTAGTGTTTTTCATTATCCTTGAAATATTAAAACTTAAGGGGAAACAGGTTCCAGACAGACTGTTAATTTGTATATCCAGTGTATAAGTGGATAAAATGTTTTAATTATGGAGTTTTGGTACAATATCAGCGACATAGAGTCTAAACAACAGAAAGGCTGTGTCCACACTATACATCCTCGATCATAATTATTATTGGGTTGGAGAACGCTGGAATGATCCAAACATATGCAAGTATAAAGTTGACATATTGCTGTCAACTGCAACTTTTGCAAAAGAAATACTCAGATTATACATTTTGACCTCAAAATATAGTACCACCCATCAATCATTGAACAATAAGTCTGTGAATGTGACCTAATGGTGAGGCCAAGCGTAGTGTTTGGCTTCATTATTGGAATCAAGATTTACCTCTTAACAAGACGCTGTCTGAAGCACACCTTATTGGTCAGAGCTTATTTTTATGTCTTGATTGTAAGACAACAATATAATGAACAGAAAGCCAGGATCAAACATTATGTGTGCGGTGGAGACGCAAAAGGGAACAAACAAGCGCTTTTCAAATACAAGTGTTAGACCCTAGTTGAGGGCAATGAACTTTTTACTAACAGAAGCTCCTCCCCATTGCTCTAACTATTATCCTCCAGCAAATCTGACTGCTAATGTTTATTTTTTAATATTTGTGTTGTGAAAAATATCAAATAAAAGTGATAGTACAGGGTAGTATGTATTATTTTCAAAAAGAAACATTGAAATTGCAGATATCATCTTTAATGCTATGGCAGATGAGTTGAACATGGAAATTTGTCACAAATGTAGTTGATCTGATTCTGTCTGAAGGTTAATAATGCATTTTTGTGGACATGGCCTTTACTCATTACACTTCACTAACTAGTCATTAATAACAAATAAAAAAAAACCCACGCCAAATGCAACTAAAGCACTTTTAACAGTCACGTGAAAGTGTTCGATTTATCACCGATGAACCAATATTTTCTATGCAATCTCTCCCTGTAAAAGTAAGTATGGAACACCTGGGTATCAAACTCCGTAAACATGTGTAAATATATAACACTATATTTAAGTTCTGATACTAATAATAATAATAAGAAGAAGAATAATCAGATCTTTGTTGTCTTTGATATTCGAAAGATAGAGTTGTATTTATGGCGGCTGTGGGCATTTCCCCATAGATCACATGACAGAGCGTGTGTACATTAATGGTATTATTTCACATTGAAAAGTAGAGACTAGTTTTGTACGGTAGGTAGGTGGGAGGGTAGCTGGGTTAACGGTACACTAGTGGCAGTGTTCTGAAGAGTTTCTATATAAATATTATATATATATAAATATATGTATACTGTATGTACATTTAAAGCTGCTAGATACAATCACTAATATTTCTCGTGTTGGCAGATTAAAGCTATGAGCGACTGTTATCTCTTCTACAGCATATAAGTGCGTGTGTGTGTGTTCCAAGTGCATGCTACTGTTCAGTTTGGAATGGCATACCCATGAATATTAGTTCTTATTCTCAACCAACATGGACCTTGCCGCAGCTGTTGTTAAAGCTAGGATTATTAATATACATGTACAAATGTATCCCAATAGAAACTGTGAAATTAAAATTAACAAATCAGACCACAGCACTTTCTCCGTCTTGTTAGAAAACATATTTTATTTCAGTGAGGGTGGTCCTTTTGTTTTCCACTTTTCATTCTGAAAAAGCTGATCTGAAGATGTGACAGAGGCCAAAAATACATCCATGTGAAAACGTACTTTACCTCCTGAACTCTCTCTCTTAAACAAGCGAAAAAAGCCAGTCCCACTGAACAGCGGCAATGTCATGTACAGTATAAGTTTGTTTGTGTGTGTGTGTACGTGCGTGTATTTGCGCACGTTTGTGTGTGTGCGAGCGTGTGTGGGTGTGCGTGTGTGTGTGTGTGTGGGGAGGCTGTGTGTAACCAAGCGCCCGTCACTCCCTCTTCACACGGAGGGCCACAACAAAGATGGAAACATGAAAAACTTGCTGGCTGAATAGCATTGTGTAGGATTTCCACTGTCAAAAAAACAACAACAACGAATGCCAAATCAAACTTTGCCAGGGCTGAGATTCAAATGTGCATAAGTGACATTTTGAAACCTGTTTTTGGAGTTCTTTGAATCAAAAACAACACTTGGATATTCACTTACCAACTGACAGGTAAAATTGTGAACATTGGACAATATTGTATAATATTGTAATTAGATATATATTGTGTATAATAGAATCTAACTGCGTAATCGTAGTTATACCCGTCTTTAAAACCGTGTTATCACATTGTCCTTCATCATAAACAGACTTTTAGGACTTAAATATCAGGAACTTCTGGCACCAATTTCTCCTCCTCACAGATCACTCCTTTGAATATTTGTTTAATTGGATGTATTAGTTCTAATCCTAACAAACGAGCCTCCATAACGGAGATGTTATAAGGCAATTTCAGCTGCTTTTGCGATAAAAAAAAAAAAGCAGAAAATACCAATATTTTTTGTGTTGAGTGTCACTTTCTCCTTTTGAGTCCCATCCCTTCATGGATGTCATTAAACCAGCCCAGCGCTCCTTCTCTCCACGCACTGTAAAATATATGCAACACGTGTCTGTCCGCTTTACTATCTCTCTATATTTTTCAGAAAACAAATGTAACCACTTTTTGCTGCTAGTCTTTCTAACCCTCCGTTGGATCGTTTGGACATTTTGTGACACATGTCCGGGGAATGCATACCGGTGTACATTATTGACAATGTGTAGATAAATTAAAAAGGAAAAAAAAGAAAGAAAAATTAACGGAAAAATCTAATTATGATTTGTATTCAGTGTATGGTTTTGCTTCTGGTGCACTGTTTTTATTTCTTTGTTCCGTTTTCATCTTGCAGATTGCGCTCGGTGTAACATTTCTGTGATTAGTTGGAAAATAGTGGAAGACATATTTGTGTTTTTTGAGACAATTTTTGCAGTATAAATGATACTACTCCTACTACTCTGTAAACACTGCCCTTTCGACGCCGCGCATCTCAAGGCCCGGATCAGTGTAAACACGGGAATCTGTGTGAGTGCATATCCTGGTCTGGATTTGGATTTTTGAAAACCAGTCTGAACTGCAAGGACTGTGGCATACAACTGGTGATTCTGAAAAAAAAAATAGAAGTTAATTCATGGACACTAGCTCTCCAAACAAGAGTATTTTCTTTAAATACATTAAGAATCTTCAAGGCTGTGACAGAATGGTGTAAACAGGGCTCCATCCAGAAAGAAGGAATTGGGATTAAATTACCTATTTTGATTTTATTTTTTATTTTTTATGACTATTTACATTCGCCCCTTTGATTTTGCAGAAGACAGAACAACAATTATTAGGGAAGGAACATTATTCTATAACATAACTAAACTCAATTTGAGTATTTTGGATATTATTGCAAAACCAAACATATTTTTAGCTTGTTTCAAAAGAACAAAAATCTTCAAACCAAATTCAAATTTCAAAATGGTATTTCAGAATGTCCATATTTTTCTCCCCGGACTCTCTGATATGCACCCATAGACCGTCTCCACACAGGACCGGGCCGTCTGTTTAGTGCCATCACCGCTCACATCCCCACGACCTCCAAAAAGTGCCTCACGTTCATCCGCTCTATAGCCGCCATCTTGGATCTGCCTGTCCTCAGTTTCTCGCCCCCTCCGTCACATGTACAGTCCCCCATACCAACCGTAGCGTGTCCCTTTTCGTCCTGTAAATATGCATACATGTTTGTAACTGTTTTTACGTTACATCATACACTTGTAATTTGACATATCAAAATAACATTATCATAATAAAATGGTGAGTTTTAATCTTTTCATGCGTTTGCTTCATTGTGTCTTTATTTGGTTGTGATGCAGATCAGTGGTTTATTTACACCCTGCCATAGAATAATTTCACATGAATTCACACTGGAAAATATGGACAAACTCAAAGTATAAAGCAATATCATAGAAAAAACCTCTGAATTAATTTTTTCGAAATTTGAATTTGAACTCCTTCAAACTAGATATTGTGAGTTATTGTAGGTTTTTGCTTGTTCTACGTTGAGTTTGTCAAAAAGTATATCAGTTGTCTCTTGATTTGCCAAGAGCAGAACATTTTCAGTTACATTTTTCATAATGACAAATTTTACTGATATCAACTGATGTAGTCGAGCCAAACAGTCAGATATATATTTAGTTTTTAGCATATATCTCGGTTACATGTACGGTAGATAATCTATCATCAAAAGACATTCCAAATTTGTGTCTTTTGATTATAGATTTTTGTTTTAGAAATCATGCCTCATTAGCTTGATTTTGACTTCAAAAGCTCAAAGAGCTCAATTGCACTCTCAAATTGCAAGTGGCAATGATTTTATTAATGGTCCTTATCAACAATGATCAACAGACTGTTATTCTTTCAAATTAGTGCAGAAAGGCACAACCCTGGTGGCATGAGAGCCATAGACAAATAAAGATATATGTCTATGATAAGAGCCTTCCCAAGAGGGCCTGGTCCCAGCCAGACCACACCCTAGGCTATAAATATCTAGAAAAATACTTATTTCCATTTATGTAAAAACATACAATTCAAAGTCCAATAAATAGCATGAAAGGAAGCATCTAATACAGTGGTGGGCAAACCCCGGCCGTGGGCCAGATACGGCCCTTTGGATGCTTCTATCAGGCCCCTGAGCCCTTCTCAATTTATATAGATTAAGATCAAGAGATTAGGATTAAGAACATTTATTCATCCCACAGTGGGTTAATTTCAGTTTAAACATCATACAATCCCCGCTATTTTTTTCATATGAACAATACATTTATGATCTGAGAAACTGAGAAAAACATTGGAATATCAGACGGCTGTCAGGATCCGGACCTAATTTCCAATGTGGCCCTCAGGAGGAAAAGTTTGCCCATGTCTGATCTAATATCATAGTTTATATTGAGTCCATGTGGGGACAGAGTTTTGAGGTGGTTAATCCAGTCCTGGGGCCGTTTTCCTAAAGATTCTTAGTGCTAAAAGTTGCTCCTAGTGGCCAAATTCTAAGAATTTTCTTAGAATCTTGACCAACTCTTAGAATTTCCCCTAAAAGTGACGAGTAGCTCCTAGTTAAGATAAAAAGCTATTTCTAAAGAATCCTAGCTCTTAAGAGTGCTCCTAAGCGCTCTTAAGCGACTTAAAAGTTCCCTAAGAGCTCAAAATGGTGGACGGTGGAGACAGGAGAAATATTCTATACACTGGATGACAATGAATCAGTGAAACGCTACAGATTGAGTCGAGCAGGAATTATGCTTCTGTAATATTTAAAAGTCAATCATGTGACCAGCTTCTTATAGGCTGGTCAGCAATAACAACTCATCCATTTTACCTTTGTTACACAAAAGTAGGTAGAAATGGTGAAAGTTGAAAGAGAGAAAATAACCAGCATGGTAATAATAAAAGCAAGTAAATGTAACTATTATTGCGTTAATACTGTACAAGTGGGCCTACATTTTCACACATTCAGTACGAATGAATGAATACTTTATTTTGAGCCATGGCAAACAAGAAAAAAGGACAAAAACAAACAAAACAACAACAGAATAGAAGTACAAATACACAGTTTTGTTTTATTAACAACAATCCAGCTCAAAAAGGAGTGAGAGAGGTTAAGACTTTTAAACTCCCTTGTACTTGATTTGTACATTGTATGTATAATATGTTTGTATTAATATTGTTTCCTTAATGCCTTATACGTCTGTCAGTATCACAGCCTTTACTAATCCTAACGTTATCATTATCATCATTTATCCATATAATATTTATAATAATAATTTAGAGGACAGTGTTTTCATGTGTATACAGTGTATGGACAGTGTGTAAAGGACAGTGTGTAGAGGACAGTGTGTAGAGGACAGTGTGTAGAGGACAGTGTGTAGAGGACAGTGTGTAGAGGACAGTGTGTAGAGGACAGTGTGTAGAGGACAGTGTGTAGAGGACAGTGTGTAGAGGACAGTGTGTAGAGGACAGTGTGTAGAGGACAGTGTGTAGGACAGTGTGTAGAGGACAGTGTGTAGAGGACAGTGTGTAGAGGACAGTGTGTAGAGGCTGCTCTCACCAGAGAGGAACGAGACGCTCTCCTCCAGACCACACGGCTCCTTCAGCCTGGAGCAGAGCCACGAGCACAGCTCCAGCAGCTGGGACGTCTCCTCTGAGGGGCCCAGGCCTGAGTGAGTGGCGGCGAGGAGGAGCCCAGGCTTCAGCAGGGGCCCTGCATACCTGCCACACCCACTAAACAAATAGATGTACAATTGCGCCAAGTAAACAAAACCAGGCAACAAAGCAAATCCCCCCCAATAAAATTATCCCCCATACAAATATACACCCTCACAACAACAACTTAAACCAATACAACAATCCCATCAATAATATCCATAACTCCAACTCTACCCTATAAATAAATACCAACAAAACACAAACAAAAACCACAACACAACCACACACCAAAAAAAAAAACACACCAACCCACCCACCAAAACACCCAAACCCACCCAAACTATTTACCTTTTTTATTCATTTACTCTCATACCCTAAAATCCCCTCCCACCATCCACATCTTATTTTCTACCCCTTATTCCTCTTCACACATCTATTTATCATATCCAATAACAATACATATTTTTCATTTGTCACATATTTATCATATACATTCCAATTCCCACTCCATCTACATCTTTTTCTATGTTTCTAATTATATTATATTTCAATACCCCCCACTCCATCCTCATAATTCCGTTCTTACCACATATCTCTAACATACTTCACCTAACAAACTCAAAATAACAATCTCTCAATCAATCAATAACAAAAACACAAACTCTCACCAAACCACACCAATAAATCTAAACAAACATACTATAAAACCACAACCCATCACCACTAACTCCCCCAACAAATTTTTACCCCCCACACAACAATTTCCCCACCACCCTACCCATCACTAAAACCCATTTAAATTTCCCACTATCTCATACACAACAATCATAAAATCCCCCCCTATCCTATCAATTATATATATTAATTATCCCCTTTTTAATACATTCCATAAAAACCCATATTTAAAACTTCCCCATTCCCTCCCATCTCCACATCCACTTCACTTCTATTTTATATCAAAATCTCACACACAAAACAATACATATAATAATAATATCTCTAACCACCCACCCACCAACCTCTCTCAACATCATCCAAAAATTATCCATTTTCTACCACCCCCAATTGTCACCATTATCCATCACCCCCTATATCCCCTTCTCCCCCTCTAAATCTTATTATATTCCTCTCACAAACCTCACCCACATACCCACTAAACCAACCTATATCCCCCACCTAATTAATAATTCAAATAAACCAATCTAACATCATATTTACCACCAAATTAATAATAAATCACACTTAAAAGTACAATATAAACACACAAAAATCATTAATCTTACTCATAATTACTCAACACACAACAAACACAACACACACAACTACCCAACCCAATCACCACCCATATTCCTAACACACTATCATTAATTACTCTCCAATTCAACCCCTCCCTCCATTACTATTTAACCCAACCCCACACCAAACTCACCATATCATATACTAAATATAAATTTCCCTCCCAACCCCCAAATCCCCACCATCCCTCACCTTACATACCCCACTCTCTCTCTACATATTCACCCCATCTCTTTACCCTATCTTTTATTATCACATCTCAATTTATCAAATCATCATCCTCTCCCTTCAACCCTTTACTCCCCCATTCATTATTCATTCCACACACAGCACCCCACAACACAATCACCACCCACCAACCCAACAAAACAACACAACCACCCCCCCCCCTCCCCATCTTACCAAATCCCATCCCCCCTTATATAATCTTCCACAAACTCAACACAACACATAACACCCCCCACATAAACCTCCCCAATCTAATATTACCCATAAAAATAATAAATAAATAAACCATTACAATACACACAAATAAATTATATATATACCTTAATCTTATCATCTATTTAAATTCACACTTCTTTCACTCTCTCTACTATATTTAAATTATTAAACTTATCCTTTTAAAATAATTTTAACAACTAAAAAATATTCTCTAACCCATAACACCCTAAACCATAAAACCATAAACCCAAAAACCCCAAAACAACACCCATAAACCCATACAACCCATAAACCAAAAACCATAAACCCATAAACCCCCAAAACCCAAAACTAAACCCCATAAACCCCATACAACCCATAAACCCCATAAACCCATAACCAACCCATACAACCAATAAACACATAAACCATAAACCCATAAACCCAAAAACCCAAAACCCATAAACCCCCAAACCCATACCAAATAACACCCATAAACCATAAACCCAAAACAATAACAAAAACCCATCAAACACCCATAAACCCATAAACCCCCCTAAACCAAAAACAAAACCCATAAACCAAAACCCAAACAACCCATAAACACAATAAACCCCATACAACATAAACCATACACATTAAACCCCATAAACCCATACAACCCATAACACCCATAACCATAAAACCCCTAAACCCATACCAACCCATACCCAACCCAAAAACCCATACACCCCCATACACCCCCATACAACCCATAACCCCCCACTACCAACCCCCATACACCCCCATAACCCCCCATACACCCCATCCCCCATCCACCCCCAACCACCCCATACCCCCCATCCACACCCCATCCACCCCCATACCCGCTTCACCCCATAACCCCATACACCCATACACCCCATCCACCCCCATAAACCCAAAACATATCCCCCACAACCCATCCACCCCATCACCCATTACTTCCCCCATTCCCAACCCCCCATCCTCTACACCATACACCCCCTATCCACCCCCACATAACTCTTACAGCACTACCCCAACCCCCATATACCCCATAACCCAAAACCCCATCCACCCACATACCACATAACCCTCCCAAATCAACCCTACACCCAAACTATAAATCCCCTTCACACCCATCCCCCCACATACTACCCCATAAACCACCCCCCATAACCCCCATCCAATAACCCCCCACACCACCCCTCATCCCACAACACAACTCACCCCATCCTTCCTCCTAACCACATCCACACCATAACAATCCAATATCACTCTACATCCACTACCACCCATACACCCCCATACACTCCCATACACTACACAACTACCACTTCACAAACATACACAACCCATACACCCCACCATAACCCCCATACACACCCCCAATAACCCATCACATTTCCACATAATCTCCCACCACTACTCACTCTCCTTAATCACCACCCCTCAAGACACCACTATTTTCCACAAACCATTAACCCCATACACCCCTTCATTCCCCACATACCACCCCAACCACCACTAAATCCCATCACCCTTACTATTCCTCCCATCTCTAACAACTCCACTTTCTTAACCCCCCCTACAAAAATTCTTCCACCATAACCCTTCCACCCTCATCCAAATACATCTCTCTCCTATCCACTTTTTTCTTTCTAGCACACCCTATCTTTCATCACCTTCTCAGCCATCCATCTTATGACACCCCCATACATCCTTCATCCCACCTCATACACCACAATCTACCCCATCTACCCATCACCCTTTCATCCTACCCCTGCCACCCCATCCCCCCATCCACCCCATACACCCCATACACCCCCATCCACACCCATAACCCCTTCCTACACCCATTCACCCAGCCACCCCCAGCCACCCCCCATAACCAATACACTCCCAATCTACCCCCCGAGACAACACCAACACCCACTCACCCCACCAAACCCACACTCCACACCTACACCCCACATACTAATCCAAACCCCACACACACTTCACAACCATACACACCTATACCCCCACACACCCATCCACCCCATAACCCCCATCCACCCTCCTCATAACAACATCAACCTCAATCCCACCCCATCAACCCCATCTTTCCCATCACCATACCACATAATCCCCACATTTTACCCCACATAACACACATAACACCCTCTATCTCAAACCCATACACCCTCCATAACCACCCATCTATCTCTTCCATACTACCCCATCCCACCCCCCATCACCCACAGACACCCCCTTAACACCCCCAATCACTTTCCTATACATACACCCCATACCAACCATCCCATATCCATTCCCATTCATAATCACACCTCTCACCCACACCACCCCTCCCCCCCTCAATCACCCTTCCACCCCCCCTATATCATACCCATGCACTACCCTCACATACCCCACATCCCCCACTACTCACCCCAACTCCAACCCCCCCCCCCAATACCCCTATCTTACACTATTTATTTAAACTCCCCATCTATCCCACCTACATACTATCAAAAAAAAAAACCTAATAATAATATCTCTCTCCCATATAAACATAAATCTTAATAACCTACCCCCCCCCCCCATCACACCATATATTTTTTTTTCACCAATATTATAAAATATACATACATCACTAAACAAATCTACCATACCAATAAAACACAAAACCCCTACCTACATAAATAACATAAATATCATTCCATAATCTTTATAAATATATATACATCACAAAACACCATAATCACACCCCATCCATTTCCAATTCCAACCTAATCCCCCCCATAATAACCACATATACCCCAAACCCCACCCTCACCAAATCCCCTATATTACAATTATATAATTAAATTCCCTACCTTTTAAAATATTCTATCATATATAAAAATAAAAAAAAAAAAACCATCTTATCCTTTCAACCTCATCAATTCATCTTCTTTCTTATATTATCTCTTATTATATCATCATCTCTTATCTATCTCCTCCATCCTCCCCCCAAAAATTTAATTCAACCATATACCCCCATCCCCCCCTCTTTTATCATTAATCACAACACCTCCCCCACAAAAAAAAAACTCCACCACCTATATCTCTCAATTCCACCCCATCCATACCCCCCCTTAACAAAATCCAACATACATCCATCTCTCTTAATAAAAAAACAATATATACCAATAATCACTAAAAACCTCTTCCACCAACCCCCATAACCTCACTCAATCCCAAAACAATAATATTACATCACTAACAATACAACTAACAAACTATACACCCCTCTTCATCTCTTAAATATATATAACAACTTCAATCTCTCTATACCATCTTTCTATCTAAACTCCTTTTTCTAACTCCCTTAAAAACCACCCCCCACCCCACCCAATCCCAAATAATACACCCCATCATCCTCCCAATCAACAACTAAATCACTTCTCTTCACTATATACCCATACTCAAACACCACACCCCATATACATACTCAACTATATAAAAATTCAACCTAAACAAACACCATCCTCATCTCCAATATATAAACAATCAACTCCATTAAATTATACTAATCACTCCAATACTTCCCCCTCTATCACATACTTCTCCCCCTATATATATAACCACCTCAAACACTACAATCCTATATATATACTACAACACTAAACATACTCTCTCCCATCTTCCCCCCCTACTCTCCCCCACAAAACAACTCCTCTCTCTATATACCCCTTCTCATTCCTATATCTTCCCCTCTCTAATACAAAATCAAATCAACTCATAAAACAATAAACACCACTCCACCCATATATATCCTCTCTCTATCTATCTATCCCTATCTCTATATATATACCCTTCAACAACAACACCATATCAACCCCATTCTCAACCCCATATAATAAAACATCTCTCCTACATATCTCCCCACTCCATAACACTCAATACTCCCTAAACCACCCCCAACACCTTCTAAACCCATATCCATACTCCACTAACCCCCAATCAAAATCTCCTTATCTCACACATATCACTTCACCCCCATCCATACTTATCTCTACATCCAAAACTTCTCACAACTCATTACTAATTCAACTCACTAACTACACACCCTTATACTATATCTACTTCTCTCTATATCTTTACTATCTACCCATCTATATACTTATCTTCTCTATATACTATTCCTCTATACTTTCCCTATATACTCTCTCCATATATACTTCTTACCAATATATACCCTAATCCTATATCCTCTATATACTATCTTCCTATATACGCTATCTACTTACTCTTCCCTATATACTTCTCTCTATAATACTATCTTATACTCTTCTATATACTTCCCTATATACTCTTCTTATACTTCTCTACCATATATACTTCTCCTACTATATCTACTTCTTTTCTATATACTTCTCTCTCTATATACTTCTCCCCCCTATATTACTTCTCTCCCAATATATACTCCTCTCCCCTATATATACTTATCCTCTATCTATTCCAATATACTTTCTATATACTCCTTCATATATACTCTTCTATCTACTCTATCCTATATACTCTTCTCCTATATACTCTCTCCTATATACTCTTCATATCTACTCTTCCCTATATACTCTTCCTATCCCTCTTCCCTATATTACTATCTCACATATATACTCTCTCCTATTTATACTTCTTACCATATATACTTATTCTTATATCTACTTCTCTTATATAAATCTTCCTCTCTACCATCAATATACCTCTTCTTCCTATATATCTACTTCTCTCTCTACTCTATCCTTCTACTCTATCCTATATACTTCTTCCCCATATATACGCTCTCCTATATATACTTCTCTCTATTACTCTTCATCTATACTCTCCTATATACTATCCTTAACTCCTCCCCTATATATACTATTCTCTATATACTTCTCCTACCTATATCTTCTATATACTCTTCCTATCATACTCTTCCTATATATCTCTTTCTCTATATACTACTTCTATCTATATTCCTATACTCTTCTATATTACTTCTCCCAATATTACTTCTTTCCTATATCTATTCTCTCTAATTACAATCTCTCCATCTATTACTTCTCATCTCCTCTTCCCCTATACTATCTTCTCCTATATTATACTTCTCTCTATACTTTCATACTCTTTCCCTTAACTCTTCCTATTACCTATTCTATATACTCTTCCCTATATACTCTTCCTATATCCCTTCCTATATACTCTTCCCTATATACTCTTTCCTATATACTCTTTATATACTCTTATAACCTTTTCTCTCTAACCACTCCCCTTACTCATTCTCTCACTCCTACTCTATTTCATAAAATCTTTTCCTTCATCTATCAATTTTTCTTCTTCTTTAATTTTTTATACATCCCCAACATACCCATTCTAACCCCCCCCCCTTCCCCCCTAATCCCCATAAATATCCCCAAACAAATTAACACCTTAACCCATACCAACCTTCCTCATATTCATAACTCCAACTTACTAAATAAAATAAAAACCAACACAACCACACACCAAAAACCAACCAACACCAACACACCCACCAAAACAAAACACACACACTCCACACCAAAAAACCCAACCACCCAAAATTTATTTTTTATTTACTCTATCCCAACACTCCCTACATTCATATCTTATTATCTACCCTTCTTCCTTATAAATCTATATTCACTAATCAAAACCTATTTTTCAAATTCCTATTTTAACCTAATAAATCCTTTTCCCCCTCCTCCCCTACACTATTTCTTACTATATTCTCCTTATCCTCTTTAATCCCATCCCCCTCCCAACTTAAACTCCCCCATACAACCCATCCTACACATATCATACATACTAATTAACAACACAAATTTCTCCCATCAAATACACCTACACATCACACACATCCACCCTTACACACTACACCCCCACCCTCAAACACACACACACATTCCCCACACTCACTACCCTACCCTACACCCCCCCATAATACCTCCACACCACCATACCAACCAAACCATTCAAACTACCCCTCCACTTAATCCCATATTTCCCATCCCACAATCCCCTCAATTAAACAATCCAAACCTAACACTCCCTATTCCCTCTCAATTCACTATATATCCTCTAAACCATCTACTTAAATCCCTAAAACCCCATCATCAAAACAACCCCTTCCCACTCCATACCAATCCATCATTATCAAATCCAACATCACTCCCCCAACACACTAATACTAACTACATCATCTTCAACCCACCCTACCCTTCATCAACTCAACAAAACAAATTTCAAACCGGTGCCCCACATTCCCCCCCATATCCTAACACCAATATCCTCTCCCCCCTATCAAATCTTACTAAATTCCCTAAACACCCTACCTAACACCCACATACTCTACTTAAAAATTGCGTACCCCACCTCGAATAAAATCCCCCCCCTATACTCATATGTCAAATCACCCTCAAATACATAATTCACTTCTCAAACCTCTCAAATATACAAAAACAATACACAAACATCTTACACAACACACCTTTACATAACACTACATACCCCATAATCTTATATACAAAATCAAAAAACAACACAACACACACACACTACTCACACACACAATCACCCCTCTCCTACCAACACAAACCTACATACTCTCCCATTATCCAACTAATCCCTATACACTCTTAACCAATCCCCCAACTCACCATACTAAATCTCATAATAAAAATAATTACCTCCCACCCACTAAATCCACTAACCCACCTTAATCCCCCCCACTACTCTCCAATCATCATCCCTCTTTTACTATCTTTTTTATACCAAACCCACGTTATCAAAATCTAATCCTCCCATTCAACCTTTAACTCTCCCCATTCATATCATTCATTAACACACACACCAACAAAACAACCAACTCATACCAAACCCCATACACAAAACCACAACCACCCCCCCCCTCCATTTACCCCTCCACCCCTATAGATACATCTCCACCACACCTCCATTCCCACCACAATTACACCCCCCCCCCACCATAAACCCCTCCAATCTCATATCACCCATAAATTCAACATACACCTTAACCCATTACCAATCCCAACACAATAACAATATATATATACTTAACATCTTTCATATCCTATTTAACTTCCTACAAATTTACATCATCTTTACTATATTCAATATATATTAATAACCTACATCCTTCTAATATTAATTCTTCTCTAAAAAAACAACTTCTAACACATACAAAAAACCATAACCAAACATAAACAAAACCCATAAACCCTAAACCCAAAAACCCTAACCCCATAAACCAAAAACCCAACACCCCAACCCCCCATAAACCCCCAACACCCAAACCCCCCCACCACCCAACCCCCCATAAACCCAACACCCAACCAACCAACAACCAATCAAACCATACACCCATAACCCCAAAAACAAAACATACACCAATACACCCTCAACCCCAAAAACAAAAACCCAAAACCCAAAAACCTAAAACCCCATACCAACCCATCAACCCACAAACCCCATAAACCCATAAACCTAAACCCAAACAACCCCCATAAACCCCATAAACCCATAAACCCTAAACCCATAAACCCCATAACACCATAACCCATACACCCATAAACCATACACCCCCATAAACCCATAAACCCATACACCATAAACCATAAAAACCATAACCCATAAACATAAACCCCATAAACCATAACACCCCATAAACCCCATACAACCATTAAACCCAAATACACCCCAACCCCCACACACCAACCACCAAACCCATACAACCCATAACCCCTTACACCACCATCACTAACCCCATACCCAAAATCATCCCACACCCACCCCACTCCCACCCCAAACCACCAAACCACCCATACAACTCTAACCAACCCATACCCCCAATCAACCCCCATAAACCCCCATAAACATATCCCCCCCACTCCATTACTTCACCTTCAACTTCCCATCATTCACTCCACCCCCAACCCCAATCTTTAAACCCAAATTCCATATTTCCAAACCCACCCTATCATCCACATCTACCCCCTACATATCCCCCCCCCCCCCCTACCCTCCCCAACCCAATCCACCAATTAACCCCCTCTCCAACCTACCTAAACAATCCACTATTACCATTACTCCCCATAACTTTATCCCCCCAGCTATACTCTTCCACCCCCCCATCACCCCTATCCAATCCACACCCACCCCCCAAACTATACCCCCTCCCCCATAACACACCCCCCCCTACACTCCACCACAATTAACCCACTCCCCTCATTCAATCAACACCCATTCAATCCACATCACTTCCCAATCCAACCAACCTCCAAACCTTTACATAATTACAAAGAATCCATTCACTGTCTCCCGTCTCTAACCTTCTAAATTATCTGATCATAATATTCCGACATTTCTTAATAACACTTATATCTCACTTATCACAAAACACACCACACCAAATACAAACCCCCCCCAATAATTAATCACATTCCTACCCTAATACATCACAAAACTCACTCCAATCTCCCCATTAATCACCCACCCCTCCACATCAAAACAACTATTTCCCACCCCTTTAACCACCCCTTTCCCCACAACCACACAAAAACTAAATACAACCATACTATCTAATACCCATCTTAACAACTCACCTATACCTTAACCCATAAAAATTTTCCCACTACACCCACCCTAATACAACTATAAATAAAATAATATACATATATACTTTTCTTCTTTTATAAATCTAATCTATTTATATCCTTCCTATCATCACATCTCTATAATTCAATCTTCTCCTTCTCTCCCTTCATAATCCTACAATATATACTTTACTCTTTCATCCTATCCCTCACCACCACACTCCCCCCCCATCCCTCATAACACTCAACACAACCATAAAAACTTATACAATAATTCACATACCCCCATCACCCCCCTCATATTTTTCCCCATTCTCTACCTCCCTCATACACAAATCATCCTACTACCTCAAAAAACCAATCTATCTAAACAAAACTAAACACCTAATACTAATTACAACCCCCCCACAAAAAAAACACCCCAAAAAAAAATACAATAAATCACAAATCCCTATACCCTCCTCCATAAATATTATACATATCTATAAAATCTATTTACTTTACTTCACACTCTTTAATCCCAATATTACTTTACTCACTTAATATCTTCTCATCTCTAATACTATCAAACCATATCCTTCCTCATTCATAATACACACCCCTTCACAAAACCCAACACCAAAAAAACCAATAACCTCTACACCCCATATAAAAACCCAAACCAAACAAATAACATATTATTAACCTCCTCCCCAACATCACCCCATCCCCCCCTCCCATCACCCCTCCCACCCCTATCAAAACATCTTACCCACATACCACTTCCAACAACACAACCACACTTCCCACCCCCCCCAAAACTATCATACACTATTTATTATTTCCAAACTCCCCATCTCTCACTACCTACAAAAAAAAAAAAAACTAATAAATAATCTTCTCTTCCTCACACCTATCCAAATAAATTAATACCCTACATCACAATCTATTCCAATATTATAACATATACAATAATCAAAACAAATCTACCATAACAAAACCACAACCACCCTCACCATACATAAAATAACAATAAAATATCATTCATACATATATATAAATATTTATACATACAAAAATAAATAACATATTTCCCAATTCAACCATACTCCCCCCATCTCAACCAATCATACCAACCACCCTACCAAATCCCCCTATATTTACAATATATACTAATTCCTACAAATTTCAAGATATTCCTATCATTTATATCCTCTATTTCTACACATCCATCAATTTCCATCTCTCTTCTTATCTAATTTTCTTTATTATATCATATCTCTTATCTCATCTACCTCCCATCTCCCCCAAATTTAACTTAACACTTTACACCATCCCCCTCTTCTATCATATCACAAACACCTCCCCCACAAAAAAAAACCCACCCACCCTATATCTCATCAATCTTCCATTAGCCATCCATACCCCTTAACCAAATCAACATACATCCATCTCTCTAAATAAAAAACAATATACTCACCCCCAATAATCAACAAACCTCAACCCCACAACCCCCACTAACCACCTCAATCACCCACTAACCAACTAATATTAATCAAAACATAAAATAACCAAACTCATAACACTCATTCAATTCCTAAATATAATTAAAAATCAAACTCTCTTATACATCTTTTCTTAAACTCTTTTTCTATCTTCCCCTTCAAAAACCCAACCTCCCCCACCAATCCAAACTAATAACACACTAATCCTCTCCTCCAAAATCCAACAACTAAATCACCCTATTACTATTACCCCATCCACCAAACCACCCCACAACCCCCAATATACATAATCCACAAAAAAAATATTCAACCTAAACAAACACACTCCTTCATCTCTAAATTACAAATCAACCTATTAAATTCAACTACACTACTCCCAATCCTCCCCTATCCATCACATTTCCCCCCTAATAATAACCCACCCTTACACAACTTCAAATTATACCAAAACACCCCTAAACTACTCTCCATCCCCCCTTCCCCATACTCTCCCCACAACAAAACAACTCTCTTTCATCTAACCCTTCCCTTCCCATCTTCCCTTCCTAAACCAAAATAAAATTATACCTATTCCATAAATTTAACCACCACCCAACCTTATAACCCTTATCTATCTATCTATTATATATATATATATCCTTCATCCAACAACCAAAAATAAACTACCCCCCAATTCCCAACCCTTTTTATAAAAACATTTCACTAATTACCACCCACCCATATAAAATCCCCATCATCCCCTAAACACACCCCCACCTACACCCTAAACACCAATCCCATAACACAACTAACACCAAATCCAAAAATATCCCTACCTTCAATCCAAGTATTTCCATTACACACCAACATATACGCAATCATACTAATTCTTACAATCCCCATCTAACTCTACAAACACTAAATAAACCACCCTCATTTATACTATTCCCCTATATACTCTTCCCTATATACTTTCTTCACTATATACTCTTCCATATACTCTTCCTATATACTTTCCTATATACTCTTCTATATACTTTCTTTATATACCCTTCCTAATACTCTTCCCCCTATATACTCTTCCTATATACTCTTTTACTTATACTCTTCCTATATACTCTTCCCTATATACTCTTCCCTATATATTTCCTATATATTTCATATATACTCTTCTATATATCTTCCTATATAATCTTCCCTTATTTACTCTTTACTATATACTCTTCCATATATACTTTCTATAATACTCTTACTATTTACCTTTCTATTACTCTTTTATATACTTCTTCCCTTATACTCGTCTATATAATATTCTATATACTCTTCTATATACTCTTCTATATACATCTTCCCATATTACTCTTCATATACTTTTCCTTTTATACTCTTCCCTATATACTCTTCCCTATATACTCTTTCCTTTATACTCTTCCTAATATACTCTTCTATATTCTCTATCTATATACTCTCTATATACTCTTCCTATATATCTTCTATATCCTCTATATACTCTCTATATACTCTTTCCTATATACTCTATTCTATATATCTCCTATATACTCTTACTATCTACTCTATATATCTCTATATACTTCTATATATCTCTATATACTCTCTATATATCTTATCTATATATCTCCTATTATACTCTCTCTATATACTTCTCTATATATCTCTATATACTCTTCTATATACTCTTTCTATATACTCTCTATATAATCTCTATATCTCTTCCTATATACTCTCTATATACTCCTTCTCTATATTCTCTCTATATATCTCCTATATACTCTTACCTATATACTCTCTCTATATACTCTCTATATATCTATCTCCTATATATCTTCTATATATCTCTATATACTATCTATATATCTTCCTATATATCTCTATATACCTCCTATATACTCTTCCTATTACTCTTCCTTATATACTCTTCCTATATACTCTTATAACACTCTCTATCCTCTCTCATACTCCCCCTATAAACTCATTCTCTCTCCCCTCTCCTATCTCTATATTCCTACACTATCTCTATAAATCTATAATATCTAATATCTCTCTCTATCTCCTATATACCTCTATATATCTCACATCCCCCCCCACCCCCCACATCATACTATCTCTAACCCCCCCCCTATCCCCTCCATAAACCCCCCATCTCAAATATCCCATAAAATATAACACCTCAAACATACCATTAACTCCATAAAACTTCCTCATCTATCTAATACTCCATACTATATCTAATAGATCAAACCACCACAACATAACTCATAAAACCAACAATACCAACCACACCCACCATAACACTACCACACCATCAACATCCAAAAACAATCACTATCAATCTATATACTTATATATTTCTACTCTCATACCCTATACACTCCTACATCTAATTATATATATATACCCCCTATCTTCTTATCACAATCTATTCTCATAATCACAAACTATCAATTCTCACCTCTTCTACTATAAAATCCTCCCCCTTCCATACCACTATCTCTATTTATTCTCCTTATTTTCTATCTCTATCCATTCAACCTTATCCTCTATCACCCTCTACACCCCCATCACTATCCACATACCCATTTCACACCCAAAATCCAAACCCACACAAACCCCCAAACCAAACACCCCAACACACAACTCCCCCACCTCACACAACCCACCCCAAACCCCCAACCATACACCCAACCTCCATCAAAACCATTCTACATTTTCCCCCACCACCCTCCCAACCACTAACCCCTTTCCATTTCTATACTAACACCCCTCCCCATTATACAATCTCAAAACACATTAAAACCTCCCATCCCCATCAATCCCTCCATCAATCTAAATCACCTCCATACCCAAAAAAATCATATCATAATCTCTCTCAACCCCCCCACTCACCCAAACTCAACAACACATCCAACCCCCCCAAATACCCCATATCCCCACCCTATATACCTCCCCCTCTTCAAAATCTTATCTATACCCTTAACCAAACCTACACCCACCTCCCTCAACACCCCCACTCATATCCTCCACTCATATATTCACAACCAACCCAATCTACAAACTTATCCCCCTAACATATCACCACATACCATCAACCTCATACATCACACACAAATCACCACCCAAACATACACTTCAATCCCATACAACATCACAAAACTCACTAACAAACCCCCCCTTAATACCAACTCCCACCCATCCTCCCACACATACTAATCTTCTTCACATTACCCCTACTCCTTCCAAATCTTAACCAACACCACCTCACATCATTATCTCCCAATATAAACTTCCCCCCAAATCCACCATCCCTACCCACATACACTTCTCTAACACCTCCACCTACTACATAATACATTCATACCAATCCATCTCCACTTCACCTTACTCCCATTAATTCATTACATTCAAAACATACCAACAAACTACATACAATCCATCCAACCCCCAACACATAACACAACTACTACCCACATCTTACCAAATCCCACCCCATAATAATCTACCCTCAATCAACCAACAATACACACACATACTTCCAATTATTACTCTACCCATACATAATCAAATAAATACACATTACAACATACCATCACAAATAAACATATATATACATCAATCCCTATAATACATAATACACAATACACAATTATACATCACCTCAATCTCTCCATATACATAATACCATCCCTAATCATCAATCCTCCCATACATCAAAAATACTTTAATCATACAAAAACCTCAAAACACAAAACCCCTAAACCTCAACACCCCAAACATAATCCAAACACCAAACAACACTCAACCCAAAACCCATAACCCCTAAAACCCATAAACCCCTAACCTAACCCAAAACCCCATAAACCCCATAAACCCATCAACCCATAAACCATAACCTAACATAAACACATAAACCCCACCCCCCCTATCAACCCATACACCCCATACAACCCATAAACCCATAACCATACCCATAAACCCATAACCAAACCCATAACCATAAACCCATAACCACCTATAATCCATAACCCCATACCCACCCCATAAACCCATAACCAAACCATAAACCATAAACCCAAAACACCATCACACCCATACAACCATAACCCCACAACCAAAACCCATCAACCATAACCCCAAAACCCATAACCCACAACCACAACATAACCCCATACCCATACCCATAACATACCCAAAAACCCAAAAAACCATAACCCCCCTATAACCCATAACCCATAAACCCATAATCACCCCATAACATACCCATAACACCATAAACCATAAACCATAAAACCCCCTATAACCCATAAACCATAAACCATAAACATACAACCCCATACCACCCATAACCCATAACCATAACATAACCCATAAACCATAAACCCATAACCATAAACCCATTAACATATCCCCCACAATCCTCTTCTTCTTTTATTTCACATTACAACACAATTTACACAAATTATTATATCCAATCCACACTTACTCTTAAAATCAACCACCCTCCCAAAATACACAACAAACCCAAACCCAAAACTCCTTCACCATAAATAAACAATCCCAAAACTCAAAACACCAAATATATATCCCTTCTTTTCACCCCCAAAATAAAACACTAACAATAATACCACCCCCACTACCACCAACCACATAACCCCCCCCACCCAACCAAAAATCCCCCCCAAACAAACACAAACTAACCCCCTTACCTCCTCCAACACTCCACCCATAATAAATACAAATATCTAACTCCTCATACCCCTACAAAAAAAATCTAAAAAACTAAACACACTACACCCTAATCACACAAACTCCCCACACCACACAATACAACCCCCCATAATAATACCTTCCTAAAATAATCAAAACTATTCATCTACCTTAATCACCACCCCTCCAAATCAAAACAACTATTTCCACCCTTTAACCAACCCCTTTCCCCAACCACCCAAAAACACTAAAAACAACCCTACTATCTAATACCATTCTAACAACTCACTTTACTTACCCCTAAAAAATTTTCCCCACAACACCCACTAATCAAACTATATATAAAATACTATATATTTTTTCTTCTTTATATTAATTATTTATTATCCTTCTATCCCATACATTTACTAACTCTTCAATCCTTCTCCTCTTCTTCCAGATCTTACAAAATCTACTTCACGCTTACATCTATCCTTAACCCCAACCTCCCCCCATCCCAATAACACTCAACAACCATAAATTCAAACAATATTAATAACCCCCATCACCCCTCATATTCTTCCCATTCTCCCTCCTCATAACAATCATCCATCCTACCTCCCATCAAAAACCAATATAAAAAAACCTAAAACCCTAATACTAATTACAACCCCCCCAAAAAAACACCCCAACCCAAACAATATACATAAATCACAATCCTCTACCCCCTCCTCCATAATATATAATATCCCCTATAAAATAATATTTACTTTTTCTCTTCACATCCTTACTAATCCCTCACTTATTACCTTTACCCTCACTTAATACTTTATCTATACATACTATCTAACATATCTTCCTCATTATCTATAAATCCACCCTTACCCAAAAAACACAAAACAAATCCAATTTCCTATCACAACACCCATCTAAAACCCATACCCATATCCATTCATTCTTAATCACACCTCCTCAACCCACATACCCCTTCCCCCCCTCCATCCCACCCTCCACCCCTTTTATCATACTCTATTACCCCACATACCCCCTTACCCATACTCACCCCACACTTCCCACCCCCCCCCCAAAACCTATCTTACATATATTATTTCATACTCCCCATCTCTCCACCTAAACTATCACAAAAAAAAAAAATAATAAATAATATAATCTCTCTCACCCCTATCAACATAAATCTTAATAACCAATCCCATACACATTATTTCCCAATATTATAAAAATATACAAAACACAAACATCTACATCACAAAACCACAAAACCTAACCATACATAAATAACATAAAATATCATTATAATATATATAAATATATAATACATCACAAACACATACAATCACACAATCATTTCCAATTCCAAACCATATCCCCCCATAATCAACACACCTACCAACCACTACAATCCCTATTTCAATTATATACTAAATTCCCTACAATTTTAAACAATTCCTATCCATTTCTATCCTCAATTTCTAACTCCATCAATTCATTATTTATATATATATACCTCTATATTCAAATATAATACTCCTCATCTCCTCCCAACTCCCCCAAAATTAATTAAACTTAACCCCCTCCCCTCTTCTATATAATCAAACACCTCCCCACAAAAAAAAACCACCCACCCTCATCTCTCAAATTCTCACATCCATACCCCCTTAACCAACATCCACTACATCCATCTCTTTAATCAAAAACCAAAATATACACTAACATAAAAACTCTTCCCCCAACCCCCACTAACTCTTCACATACATAACAATAATATTAATCACTAACATAAAACTAACAAACTCATACACCTATTATCTCCTTCAATCATATTTTTAAAACTTCAATCTCTCTATACCAATTTTTATCTCAACTCTTTTTTCTATACCTTAAAAAACCACCTCCCACCAATCAAAACTAAATACACCACAAAACCT
Source organism: Knipowitschia caucasica (assembly GCA_964034765.1). Classification (NCBI taxonomy): domain Eukaryota; kingdom Metazoa; phylum Chordata; class Actinopteri; order Gobiiformes; family Gobiidae; genus Knipowitschia; species Knipowitschia caucasica. Next base: position 28,370,024 of record OZ035834.1, on the reverse strand, counting down.
TCTCTCCAAAATCCAAATAAATCTCCACCTATTACCCCTATTACCCCACACCAAACCACCCCCACCCTATAAATCTCCACACCAAAATCATTACCCTAAACACAAACACCATCCTTCATCTCTAATTAAACAATCAACCTATTAAATTAATAACTACTCCCAATCTTCCCTATCATACATTTCCCCCTAATATATAACCACCACAAACACAACAATCAAATATACCACACAACACTAAACAACTCCTCCCATTTCCCCCTACTCTCCCCCAAAAACAACTTTTCATCTAACCTTTTCCCATCTCCCTCTAAACCAAATCAATCAACTTAAAACAATAAACCACACCCACCCCATATAACCTCTATTATCCTATCTATTATTATATATATAAACCTTTAAACCTACAACACAATAAACACCCCCATTCCAAACCCATTTAAAAAACATTTATAATTACCCACCATAACACTCCATACCTAAAACCCACCCCCAACACTAAACCAATCCCATAACCACTAACCCCCCAATCCAAAACAACCTCCATCACTCACACAATCCAACCCCCCCAACTCACTCCAAAAACTACACAATCCCCATTACATTAAACCATAAATAAACCACCCCAAACCCCCCCCCACTCCTATATACTTTCCCTATATACTCTTCCCTATATACTCTTCTATATTACTACTTCCTATCTACTCTTCCTATATACTCTTCCTATATACATTCCACTATACTTCTTCTATATACCTTCTATATACTCTTCCATATACTTCTTCCTATTACTCTTCCTTATATACTTTCCTATATACTCTTCCTATATACTCTTCCCTATATACTTTCCCTATATACTTTTTCCTATATACTCTTTTCCCTATATACTCTTCCTATATACTTTCCTATATACTCTTTCTATATACTCTTCCCTATAACTCTTCCTAAACTCTTCCTATATACCTTCCTATATACTCTTCTATATACTCTTCATATATACTCTTCCTATATACTCTTCCTATATATCTTCCTATTTACTCTTCATATATACTCTTCCTATATACTCTTCTTAATACTCTTTCCTATATACTCTTCCATATACTCTTCCTATATACTCTTCTTATTACTCTTTCTATATTCTCTCCTATATTCTACTCCTCATATACTACCTCCTATATACTCCCCCCTTATATACTCTTCTATATACCCTTCTATATACAATCTATATACTCCTTTTATACACTCTATCATATACACCCCTTCCTCTATACTCCCTCTATATACTCCCTTCCTATATACCCTCTTCTATATATCATCTATATACTCTCCTATAAACTCCCCTTTATATACTCCTTCTATATATCTTCCCCTATATACTCCTCTATATACTATTCCTATATACACTCCTTTACTCACTCCTTAATATCACATTATATACTCCTCTATATACACCTCTCTCTACTCCTCTATATACTACCCTACTATATAACTCTTCCTATATCTCTACACCTTATACTACTTCCTCTATATACTCTCTATATACTCTCCCTCTATCTACACCTCTCTATAACCCTCTATATACTCCTCCTATATACTCCTCTATATACTCCTCCCTATATACTCCTATCTCTATACACCTCTATAAACCATATATATACTTCCTATATACTCATTTATTTACACCTTATATACTCCTCTATATACTCTCTATATACACTATATTATACCTTCCTATATATACACCTCTATAAACTCTTCCTATAACTCTTCCTATATACTCTTATAACCTCTCTTCCTCTACTAAACTCCCCTAAAACTTATTCTTCTTTCTCTACTCTATTTTTTAAAATTTTCATCATCCTATTATTCTTTTTCTTCTTCTCTTACTCTTTTATCACATCCCCCCCACCCCCACATCATACCATCACTAACCCCCCCCCATCCCCCTCAATCCCCACCTCAAATATCCATACAATATAACACCTACAAACAACATTAACACATACAAACTTTCCCCCCTCCTAATATCATAACTCAACTCTACTAATAAATAAAAACCAACCACAACCAACCCAAAAACCAACCAAACACACACCCACCAAAACAAACACACACAACCTAAAACAAACAAAAAATTTATTTTTTATTCTAATCTATACCCTAACACTCCTCCCCCAAATCCCATTATTATTATATTTTCCCCTTCTTCCTTCATAAATCTATATCTCACTCTTTCTCAAACGATTTTTCAAATTTCTCCTTTTTAAATCTTAATCCCTTCCCTACTCTACCACTATTTCTATTATTCTCTTATATTATTATTTCCATTCACCCACTCAACTTATCCTTCCTTTCAAACCCCCATCTAACACCAAAAAGCACCTTTCACTATTCTAACACATCTCCAAAAACAATCAAAAACAAAAACACAATCACCCCACAACAATAACACAACAAACACAATCACACCCCCACCACACACACACTCCCCACCCCATATTACCCACACACCATACCAAAAAACTAACCAATAAAAAACCATTATCATTATTCCCCACAATTAAACACAACATACCTACAATCCCCTATTCTCTAAGTATATATATAATTATCCCATCTTTACTATATCTAAAAACCATATTAAAACATCACCTTCCCCACCCTCCAATCCAATCAATCAAATCTAAATCATAATAAAACAAAAAACATAATATAATAATCTCTCTCAACCCACCCACCCACATCACTCTACTCAACAACAATTAAAATCTACCCACCCCCAATTCACATTGCCTCACCTTATATCCCTCTCCCCCTCTCAATTCCCCTTATATATTCCCTATCATCCCAACAACACCCCAAACCCACAAAAACAACCTCCATATCACCACCGTTTTACATTCTTCTTTTAAATGCTTATATGAGTGACCCATAACATATTCTAACATTAATTAAATATACAATATTTATATTCTCACAAACAATCATACACATACAAATTTAAACAATAAAAAAAATCTAAATACAAACACTATAAAACCATCAACCATCTTAAAAACAACTTATTACTAATTCCATTCATCTTATCCTTATAGTTAACAACCCAAACTACCATCATATATATATATTACAATTTCCCTCCTTCCCAAATCCCCCATCCTCACCTTACATACCCAACTCTCTCCTTTCCTCCTGTTTACTCCACCTGCCTTGTTTCCGATATTTTTTTATCATATTATAAATTTTTACTCAATTCATCCCATCCTCTTCCAATCAACATTTAATCCATTCTTTATTCATTCTCACACACACACCACATCAAACTAAATAATAAAACCTTAAACTAAACACAACAAAAAACAAACCCCCCCTCCCATTTACAAATCCACCATCCCCATATATAATATTCTTCAACCAAAACTAACACTAAATAAAACACCAACATATACTCACCAATAATATTTCCTTCAAATTATTTAATTAAAATTTACCATTCCTTATAAAACAAATTTCTTTTATATATAATTAAATATTTCTTCTTTCTCTTTTCACAATCTCATAATTCATTTCATCTATTTCTACAGTTATGATATATCACTTGTCTCTGCTCCGGCTGAATTCTCTTTATTAGTATTTATTAATCTTTTAATGGATCTCTTCGCACTCCAATATTAACCTACTCCTACACTCCTCTACACACTGTCCTCTACACACTGTCCTCTCCTCACACTGTCCTCTACACACTGTCCTCTACACACTGTCCTCTACACACTGTCCTCTACACACTGTCCTCTACACACTGTCCTCTACACACTGTCCTCTACACACTGTCCTCTACACACTGTCCTCTACACACTGTCCTCTACACACTGTCCTCTACACACTGTCCTCTACACACTGTCCTCTACACACTGTCCTCTACACACTGTCCTCTACACACTGTCCTCTACACACTGTCCTCTACACACTGTCCTCTACACACTGTCCTCTACACACTGTCCTCTACACACTGTCCTCTACACACTGTCCTCTACACACTGTCCTCTACACACTGTCCTCTACACACTGTCCTCTACACACTGTCCTCTACACACTGTCCTCTACACACTGTCCTCTACACACTGTCCTCTACACACTGTCCTCTACACACTGTCCTCTACACACTGTCCTCTACACACTGTCCTCTACACACTGTCCTCTACACACTGTCCTCTACACACACTGTCCTCTACACACTGTCCTCTACACACTGTCCTCTACACACTGTCCTCTACACACTGTCCTCTACACACTGTCCTCTACACACTGTCCTCTACACACTGTCCTCTACACACTGTCCTCTACACACTGTCCTCTACACACTGTCCTCTACACACTGTCCTCTACACACTGTCCTCTACACACTGTCCTCTACACACTGTCCTCTACACACTGTCCTCTACACACTGTCCTCTACACACTGTCCTCTACACACTGTCCTCTACACACTGTCCTCTACACACTGTCCTCTACACACTGTCCTCTACACACTGTCCTCTACACACACTGTCCTCTACACACTGTCCTCTACACACTGTCCTTACACTGTCCTCTACACACTGTCCTCTACACACTGTCCTCTACACACTGTCCTCTACACACTGTCCTCTACACACTGTCCTCTACACACTGTCCTTTACACACTGTCCTCTACACACTGTCCTCTACTACACACTGTCCTCTACACACTGTCCTTTACACACTGTCCTCTACACACTGTCCTCTACACACTGTCCTCTACACACTGCTTTATGTGAAACAAACTATTGAAGACGCGAGACGCAGGGGTGGGCAATATGGCCTAAAATTCATATTGCGGTATAATTTGGTGTGTGAATTTCAATATAGGTCTAGCAGGTTCTTGCATAAAAGTCAATTTTGTAACTTATTTAACATTTCAATTTTAGAACTGGATAATGTTTGTTTATTTGAAACTTTTAGCATTTCTATAACATTTAGTGTGTGACCAAGCGAGGGCACCATAAAACAACCCATTTGTAAGTTCCATTGTTGTAATAAACAATAGTAATAATTAATCCTGTTAACACACACACACACTCACTCACTCACTCACTCTTTGAACACATTTATTTATTAGTTAAACAAGTAAAGGACACTGAATCTAATCAAGAATTAAACTGTCTGTTTGCCTCATTTCCGTGTGCCTTTGAACGCATCCCGGCTAATAAAAGTATTTTTTTCTCTGAGCTTTTTTCCGTCATTTCTCGTAATAAACGTTGATATATATTAGCACAAATCAATAATATAATCTGTATTTAACACACAACTTGTTGTTGCCCATATGGCAGTCACTTTGTCTGCAATTTCTAGCTAGACTAGAGCCAAACCAGGCTTGAATCAATAAACCAGAACTCTGCATCCTTCTATTAGTGGGAAATAAACGGGTTAATCCTCAAAAGGGAAAATATTCAACATACACATTTTTATAGTTTGTATTAAATGTAGTGAGTTGTACCACTGAGCCACGTTATTCAGAACTAAGGGTAAGGTTCAAAAGTTCTTCTCTGGCGGAAAATATTATACAACTAAAGTTGCAATTTAGTGTGTGTCTGTGTATGTGTGTAGGGGAGGAGGAGAGCCTGTGTCTGCAGCTCGGCCGCCTGCTGAAGGAGCTGCACTGCCCTCATGAGCAGCTCGTCTGCAGGATCCTGAAGGAGACGCACAGCAGCAAGGACCTGCTGCAGTCCATCTGTGAGTACAGGGCTAGAGGGATGAAGCTGAAAGGTACATAACTATCAGACCACAACAAATGAAACTATGTTATCAGATCTATCTTAACTAGTTTTTAGGATGTATTGTTGGCCTCTGTAAAAACTGATCAACAGATGTGAGCGACACAATGGAGAAAGAACAGACCTGCTCTCATTCATGAACATAAAGTCAGAAATTAACCTTTTTTACATTGCAGTTATTCTCAAAGTCTTCTCACAGCTTGTAGTTGGTATTTAAAAAAAAAATATTTTTCTTATAAATATCAACATCACTCCTCTTTTGTGTCATTGTTTGACCCTATTGAAGCGCTAACCCAGAAGAATGTTGTGTGTCTGTGCAGTGTTCTTGTGCTCGGAGCTTCAGGCCGCTCGGATCATCGACAGCCGAGCCTCTGCACACACACGCTCGGCCTCGGCTCAGGGTCCAGATCAGGTCTGTGAGGAGCTCCGCAGCGTCTGTCACAGCCTGCAGTTCACTGTGCCACAGGAAGATGGCCCCAATGAGCTGTTCCGAAACCTACACACCAAGGTACCACACTTTTTTCAAATTATCTTTATTTGAATTGGGACAGTGCATATTAATCAACATGTGTTTTTCAACATGTAAATGTGCCAATCTGTCCCATGGCAGGTTGATATCAAGACAGATAAAATATGCATACAACAGGCACAAACACACAGCAACATGCCATCACAAAGACATAACAAAACAGGGTAGCATGTAACGTGTGGTAAAATATGTAAAATAGGTACATTAGCTCAGATAAAATATCAGGACAATACACAAAACACCACAATTTTCCACACAGTGAGGTATCAGTGGGTGGGACTTTAGACAACCTGCAGAGACATAAGTCACTGTAGTGAGTTCTGTTGGGTACCTGTAAAGCAATCTTTAGTTAGTTTAGTTAGTATGCATTTACAGTAGCTGGTACTTGAAAGGGTTGGACACTTGTGGACATTTTGTGCTGTGTCATCTGTACAATTCCATGGAAATGGTTCAAAACTATCTCTTAAGTATTTTATATATTTCTTACATAAACTTTCATCTCCTGACCAAAATGAACGTGACAGAATTATTTGAATCAGAATGTAGTTCCCCATTTCTACCACTAGATGGGATTTCTCATGCTGAAACATGAGATGCTATAAAGCAAGGCTGAAGTGGACGCCTGCAGGTTCTGTGTGTGTGTGCATTTTTGGCGGACACATTGGCTCAGTGTGTGCCTGTGTGTCTGCACGCAGGTGGAGTCTGTGCTGAGTTCACTCCCCAGAGGCAGCTGTGGCCCCCCGGTGCTGAAGAGCAGCCTGAGCTCAGAGCAGTGGGTGAGTCTGGATGAGCGAGGGGTCTCTGTACCCTCAGAGCAGGTCTCACTGTGTCCCGTCTACAGGACAGAGTGTCTGAGGTGAACCAGGCGCTGTCCTCAGAGTACGAGTGCAGGCGGAGGATGCTCATCAAGAGGCTGGACGTCACCATCCAGTCGTTTGGCTGGTCCGACAGAGCCAAGGTACCACTGCACTGACATCAGGGTCAAACAGACTCAGTCTGTGTTTTTTATTTCAAATAAATGTACTTTTTGCTTGTGATGTAAGTCAACCTTGAATGTTTAGAAAGGCACCTAAGAAATAAATGTGTGATTATTAATGATCAGACCATCAGGATTTAACAATACATTTGATTGGACAGAAAACGAACTGTATCGACAGAAGGATTATCGAGGCCATGTATTGTAACGATCCATCAGTGACAGCGTAAAAGATGATTTCAAGACCTTGGAGTGGCTGAGCCGGTTTCCAGACCCCACCCAATATAAAAATATCACAGCTCTATATAAATAATATGTATGGAAGAATGGGCCAAAATACCTTACCTAGTGGCCACGAAACGTCTGACCTCATTGTCAACAAAGTTTGCATATAAGTATTAGATCGAACTTATGTTATTGGCCAAATAATTATACAAATGTATATTTTTTATGAATAAATTCAGGTCGACCGACACATAGAACTGTTGTAGAAGCATTATTAGATTGTGTCTGTCGTAGATGATGGTGGACCACATGGCGCGTGTGTACCAGCCCCTCCGTCACTCCCTGAGGGCCCGTTCCTCTGTGGACGTGGCGTCTCTGTTGGCAGCCAGAGAAGACCTGTGTCACATGGAGAAGACGTGCAGCGGCAGCAGCCGACAGAACACCTCCTGTGCCGTCAACAAGGTTTGTTTCTGATGTGGCCATTGTCCCACTCTGCACCATGCTTCATCACGGCTCTGTGTCCTCTGTTTCCAGGTTCTAATGGGAAGGGTCCCGGACAGAGGAGGACGGCCCTCTGAGATCCAGGCCCCGCCCCCTGAAATGCCCCCCTGGCAGAAGAGACAGGATGGGGGAGGCTGGGGGGGTCGAGGAGGGAGAGGCGGAGGATGGGGAGGCCAAGGAGGACGAGGGGGAAGAGGAGGAGGAGGCTGGAACCACGGACACGGAGGGCGTGGGGGACATGGAGGGAAGAGAGGACGCTACCAGTATTAGCTCGGACATGGACTTGAAGGACACTGGTCAGACAGCGAGGAGTGGAACCTCATTGACCAAAACTAGTACTTTATACTTTTCAGAAACCAGTCTTCCTTTTCCCCTTCCTGTAATTTCATATGATTTTGAATATTGGTGATGAGCAGGATGTAACCGTCTGCAAATTCTTACTTTATCAGTTTTAAGGACCTCTCTGGAGGCAGGGCAGATGTATGCACGTAAACAAAGCATTCATTGACCCACCATAGTGATTAGAAAATACCCTACATTTTTTTTCAAGCTGAATTTTTATGATTTTTTACAACTTGACCAGCTCTGGGTCATTTAGACCATAATTTAGGGTGTTTTTCTACTTTTAATCATCTGATGGGTCGTTTTGACCAGAGGGGAGCATAATTGTTAGGAGTTGAAGTCCTGCTCGCTGTACCAGACCGCAGGGGCACTTTCTCTGCGACCTGAGTTGAATTTGGACTCATTTGCATATCCGTACACGCACATTTTCATTAGCCAGTTTTCCAAATCTCTTTGGTCCTGTGGAAGACTGGCCAAAACGTGGAGAAATGTGTTTTATCAGATACCCGGGTATGTGTGGGACTGGGTTGAAGACTTTGATAGGAAACCACAACTGGAGCTGCATGTTCAACTAGAAGACAGTATTTTTAGTGTGGAGGAAATAAATCATGTAGTTTAAGAGTTTTCCTTTAGTGTAGCTGTGAATCTGGTGTACTTATGGACTGAATTTATTAAACATAACACAATCTTAATTAAATATTTATTCTTGGCCACACGTTTGTTCAATAGTTACAATTTGTACATGTATACAATCATTAAAGCCACAGGAGCCTTTACATAATGGACAGCAAACTGTACAAACTCTTCAGTCTCTAAGTGAAGACCTTCGTAAAAACAAAGCACTAAGAGCACACCGTGGGAACCGCAACACTGCACTTTGGTAAACGGCACATTCCAAATTCAATAGAAAACAAGGCACTTTGTATTCTCTGTTCAAAAACATTAAAACTATACAAGCTCATCAACTCCTTCCTTGTCAGGTTTCAGACACTTAAAACCATGTAGTGCTTAACCTCCTCCTCACACTGGAACTCACAGCAGTCGTCACGTCACACTTACTCCACCTCTTAAAGCACCATGAAAACACACGTTCTGCTGCCGTTCTGTAACACTGGAGGTGGGTCCATAATAACACTGCAGCGCTTTGGTGAAGCTTGCCATCTGTCGCCACCTACGACCTCCTCGCTCTGACCAGACGCAACATTGTCGGATGTTTGCTACAACTACATGGAAACGCCGCCTCGACAGTAACTGATTTATGTCTTTCTCACGCAGCTACGATAAACTACTTTATATGCCGCTGAGTAGAATGTGGCGATAACCTAATAAATAAAACCTATACAGAATAAATACTGTGCCCTAAAACATACTGTGTCAGCTGTTATTGAAGGAGAAGTCGATGTTTGGCACTAGTCCAGTTAAAAAGACATGGAGGAGAGTGATGTAGCCAAATGCACGTCTGTCTGATTCTCGCAACTCAACCCCACGTTTCCTCACATCAACATTCTCTCTGGACCCACCTCTACAGACGGGATAATCACTTCAACATTTAAAAAGGTTGCATTTGTCACTATTCTTCCTTCATGAGAGAGTGCTGCTGTCGGGGGCCCGTCTGGTCAGTGACGCCCGAAGCAGTACCGTCTTGGCGGGCTGTGGTCTGGGCTTCTCTCACACAGAGTTTGTCAGCGTCTCAGATGAGGCGAGCGTTCCTCAGGTGCTGGATGAGCACCTTGTACACAAAGTTGTACTGAGACACAGTCTGCACCATGAGCATCCTCTGCTTCCGGAGCTCCTGCAGCACAGCGTGCACCTGCACAGCCTGCACAACGGAACACAGACACATGGTTACAGTCCACCATCAACACCTTCTGGTTCTACATCACAGAAGGTACAAGTGCCTGTTCTTTCTTTTAGCTTATTAAACTTATATAACTTAACTTTGTGACATGACTGGAACATTTTGCAATCGTGAGAGTGTGGAGTGGAAGCATGACCTGGTATCACCAAATAATTACCAGTCCAGGATCATGTACAAGTTGATCCTTGACTCTTAACCCGAACCACACTAAACCCAAGCCCCAACCAGATTCCAACGAATTGACATGTGGAGTATTGTGAGAAATTTGTTTATTTTTTGTGTGAATAACAAGTGATGTTATTCACACAAAAAATAAAGTATTTGTCAAGGCCAAATGGTGCAGTTGTTAAATCTGTCCACCAGATGTCAGTGTTGCAAGGAAATACCCATCACAAGCTTTCTAATGCTCCATCACCATGGTCAGATGAAGGTCAGCACTAGGGATGTAAAAAACTATGAATTTTCATGACCGACCACCGAGCCTCATTAACCGGTTGAAACCGGTTAACCGCGTAGTTTAAAATATTCCACGTTCTTTGAAATAACAGCCATTTCGAGCCGCGTACTTTTTCATAAGTGCAGATATGCGGTCTGCTGGGTCAGAGCCGAGACAGCGGCGCCAAAACCCGCAACAACTTCGGCACCTTTGCGCACAGAGAACTGCTTTTTTAATCTTCCCATTCTTCTGTGCTGCGGGTTAATACTTTTTAGCAGCAAACGACGGCGCGTTCACATGGTCAGAGCAGCGAGTGATACGTCTCGCAGGTCTGCGCTAAAGTTTAAAAGGGATGTGTGTGGAGCTGATGCCAAGGACCATCAGCACAAACATGTTTCATGTGGTTTGACTGGAGCCGTGTATTTACGAGGATCCTTAGGGCTGTGTGACACAGAGGAGCGCGACAGACCGGTGTGTGTGTGTCAGTGTACATGTATGTACGTATGTGTGTGTGTGTGTAAATGTAAGCTCCAATGTAGTTCTGACCCACACCAGTGTGCAACTTTGACGGAGTAGTAACAGAGGGGAGAGATGATGCGTGTAGATGTTACGTATCAATGGAGGGGGGGAAGTGTGTGTGTGTGTGTGTGTGTGTGTGCGCGCGCCTGCACGTGTGTGTGTGTGCATATGTGGCGCGTGCGGCATCAAAGTCGGCCCAGAGTTTACTGTTACATTGGCGCACACAGCTAGAGACAGACCCACTCGTCACATTGTGCAAATAGGGTTTAAAATAGCGTTATTAAGAGACCTCCCCTCTTTCTTTTTTTTAACCGACAGCTTTGACCGGTTAACGCTGTGACGGTCAACCACCGGTTAAACGGTCACCGATTTACATCCCTAGTCAGCACCAACTGTCTCCTCAGACATTTCACTAAAAGTTCATCTCGTAGAATGATATTTTATTGGAGGACGCTCTATGGAAAAGAATTATTGCGTCTGAAATAAAAATAATAATGAATGTCTATAGTGTGTACCTAGTGCCGTTGTAAATAGTAGTAATTTTAAAAAAGTTAAATAGATTTTTACATATGCATGCCTTATTCTATTTTTACTTTTATAACTTGTGTGACTTCCTGTTGCTCACAATGGCCATAAAAATAAAAAATAATTCTGACCGACAGCATGCATGTGTTTATGAATATCGTCAGCAGTAGACGTCTTTATGAGAAAATAATGAGACCATAGCTGACAAAAAAGATGTGGAACTTTGTGACAGTTTGTATTTCTTGGGTAAATCTGGGTATTTCTTGACATTATCTTTAAACTAAGACTAGAGATGGACAGTTACCAAGGTTACCAGGGAGGATCGGTCAGCTGCCTCCACCTCAAACTTTGGAATGCTGTGACATCACATGATCGCACTCTCCATCCAACGTGTCTGAGGGTCATGTCGGTCAGAGCAGAAGCAGAGGGAAAGGAGACGTACCTGGTTGTGTTCCAAACATGCGATCATGACCTCTGACAGGATGACCACCCCGGTGCGGCCCACCCCCGCGCTGCAGTGCACCAGCACCGGGCTGCTGCTCTTAGGGTCACTGATACTGTTGGTGTGTCTCCTCACCGACTGGATCTCCTCCAGGTACGCTGTAACAACACACGAGACCATGTGCAGACCATGAGCAGACCATGAGCAGACCATGAGCAGACCATGAGCAGACCATGAGCAGACCATGAGCAGACCATGAGCAGACCATGAGCAGACCATGAGCAGACCATGAGCAGACCATGAGCAGACCATGTGAGGAGTTATTGTCTCTTCTGTAGCATGAGGCTGTTCTGTTGTCCGTACAAACAGAACCCAAAACTATATGTTGTTTTAATTCAAAGTGACGAAAACAATTACACATTTATAGGCAGGTTTTTTCATCATAAAATATTATAATTGTCATATAAGAAATAAATAAAATGATTATGAACTATTCTTTGATGTCAGTGTTATTGTGTTTGGAGCCATGGATAATAGATATTAAAGACGTTTGTGTTGGAGCTGAAGTATTAACACTCGCTCACCTGCTGCTGTTAGGACTACTGTGTATCTGCTCATATTCTCTGCGGCTAAAGAACAATATAAACAAATGTGAAATCTCATGATGCTGCTGAATACTACTGAGTTTATGATCTTATAACAACAGACTGATGAGGACTAGTATGAACGTGCACTGACTGAGGAAGCCTTTGAAGTCCTCTGGGCAGCCGTGGTCAGGCCAGTCGGTGTACTGCAGGTGCCACACGGTGCGCTCCTGTCCCGTCAGCAGGTGTTTGATCTTGAGGCCAGTGGTGGCGTAGCAGCCCGACTCCGTCCTGAAGCGAGTGGTGATCTTGAAGCGGCCGTACGTCACGTTGGTGTGCCGCGTGCCCAGTTTGGGCCAGTAGCGGAAGCTCTTCTCTCGCCCGCTCTCCTGGAAACACGCACACACACACACACATATACATTTATATATAACAATCATGCACAAAGATTAGAGCATAAATTTGAGTTTCTAGAAGAATAATTGTCTCAAATATATTTTCCAAAATGTTCACATGTCAAAGATCTGAAGAAAAGATTAATTTCCCTTGTGTGGGTGAGAGTCCATACCTCCTCTGCGGTCACCATGGCGATGATGGACACGCCCTGCTCCCACACCATCTGCCAGAAGTCTGGACAGGTGTGCTGCAGAGGGCCCTGGGACGCTATGTAGCTCCACTCCTGCCCACTCACAGCCATCTGGAACACACAGAGGAGGAGAGAGAGGGAGGAGGAGGAGGAGGAGGAGGACAGTGAGAGACAAGGAGGTCACAGAGAGAGAGAGAGGAGGTCAATATTATACCTATGACCATTATCTGAAAAATAATTATAACTAATTTTGGTCCAAATTATCATAAATTGAACATATAGTTCTGAAATATACCAAGTGGCTCTATTTGGGGAGCTCTGATCTGTGAGAACTGTATGTATAAGAGTGTATGTGTGTGTGTGTGCGTGTGCGTTCTCACCCGGACGTGCGAGGCGTTGATGTAGCCCGTGTTGTTCTCCTTGGTGGGCACCAGCTCCACGCGGTTGTGGTTGTACGGCAGCACGTCCTGGAAGCGGTTCCTCTCCTCGTTCTCGGGCTGCCGAGCGATGCAGCACTCAGCGGAGGGCCAGCGCTTGGGGATGGCCTCATACTCGACCTGAACCTGGCCCTGCTCCACGTGCAGCTCCAGCTCTCGCGACTGATCACACACACACAGACACACACTTATTTAGACACCACTTTATACGGAGACAACAACCAGTATCAAGGTACACAGTGGTATCCAAATGCTACAGTATCAGCACCACTGGGACAGACAGACAGAACCTAGAGCTGGATCTGACCACAACCAAAACAATAAGCAAGATACAACAGTCTGGGGTCGTTTTTATACCCTGCCAAGGGGTATTGTTGTGTTGCGTGTGATCAAAGAGTTTTATATTGTTTAGTCGCCCTTTGTTTTTCCAAAGCATGTTTAATATGTTTAATATATTTAATGCAGAATACATTTGAGCCCTAGTGGACAGAGCAGACACAGCATCATCTGTGTACCACAGTCTGTGGGATAAAAACAATATCGTCAGATTAAAGCCACAATAGAATCCTGATTCTGTACCACATACAGAACACCAACATTCCAAACTATGCAACATGTGGACGGCAGAGGACGCCGACAGGTGGAAATATGACTGCAGTAAATGTATCGACGTGAAAATCATTGTTATATAAAAACAAAACAATGATTATTGTTATGTTATAATATAATATATTTATAGCGTATTTCATTGAGGAAATTGAACTATATTTCCCCCTTAGTTTATATTTAACAATTTCTTGATCACTTCCTGCTCAGATTTGCATTGGTTTGGCCGCGTTCCATCTATGTGTCACACGCAAACTTATTATTGGGGCGTTTACTTCAAAATGACTCCTGTTTAGTCAGGACCATAGACTGTATATATTAACGGACAGAGTCACGCCTATCTCCGCCGTTCTAACTAATGGGCCAAAAAATGTGCTCTACTGGATCTATCCAAAATGGCAGCGAGTGGTCCCGCCCACAAGAAAAATGTGAAAAAACGCATCTGCGCATGCGTCAGCCGCGCAGCTCCATTCATTTGAACGAGAGACTTAAAAAATTCACTGCAAGTAAACTAGAGTGGACCAAAGAAATCCACCCCCTCAGCATTGACACACATGTGGAACGGAGCTTTGGGCAAAGAGCCAACTTTTGGTCCATCCTGTAAAGACGTTTTCGAGAGGTCTGCCAATGCTATATGTTAGCATTGGCTAATTCTACTTCTGGGTCCACCCCCATCGGCCCGGGGTGGTATTGCAAGCATGTCAGCGCACCTCATTTTGGCCACTTTTGAGCTGGGACCCTCACCCACTGGTCAGGACCTGTGTACACCTGATATGGACCAGCCGACTCTACACAGTGTGGAGACACGAGGGCCAATCAAAACAACCGGAGGAAACCGCTCGGCCTCATGTGTGTTATCTGTAGTAACAGAGTTGTCTCCTGCAATATTATTCCTCTTTTTTCAGTTTTCACACGTAATTATCTGAGTAACAGCAGCAGAGATCCATGTGTGCTCAGTGAAATGCTCTTCTGTGAGCGGTGGAATCAAGTCAAACTAAGTGAAGTAATTAAAGTAAGTAAATGTCATGCAAACTATTCATTCCATTGATCTGCATCCTTCAGGTCTGTCTTCATAATTACTATCATCATAATCTGTAATCACTATCATCATCATCATCCTCCTCCTCCTCCTCCTCATCACAAGGACGAAATGAAACCATATGAAGTCTACCACAGTTCTCTGTAAGAACCGGTTACATCCGGGTCTCCAAGCAGAAGTACAAGGACCGAGAGGAACTGTGATTCATATCAGATGAAAAAAACAAATGGATTTGAAATAAATAAAGGAAATAGTTTGGAGTAAATGTTACTCCATACTACATCATTTTAAACTAAGGAATGTTCACGTAATCAGAGCGAGAATGACAGGAAAGAGCAGAGAATGGAAAAAGTGTTCAACAAATCTAACACTTTATGGCAGCATTGTTGCTCACCACATAAGCAAGAACAATGAAGTCATAATAAAGTAATACAAAATAGGAGAAAATCACAAAAATATATAATAAATGTTTTGTAAATGATTAAGAAAAGGGAAGGCCACATGTGCTCTTCTTCATTTGTGTGACGGGACCACAGTGTTATGAAATCTAATCGTAACATGAATTAGAAACAAATACTTACCTACTACAGTTATAATAATACTAATTACTAATAGAAATAATAAGAATGATGAAAACGTGCAACATAGCAATCTTCAGCTGCATTTCTCAAAGCAATATAAGAAATACATATTTAGTACTTCTATGGAACCAGTGGATACAGCGGCTAAAGATCCCCCACGTGTCATTCTGTCGTGTGAGTGTTGGAGCTTGTTTTAATAATAATATTGTCTTGATACAAGTTTTAGTATTAACCAAACATCTGAATTTCACAGTTTTTGACATTTTACACATGAGCATAAACCAATCCTTAGACGGTTCTTTCGATCAGTCAAGTAGTGAAGCTCAGGTCTGGTCTACAGAAGCCTGTACAGCCTGCTTTAAGTCGGAAACAAACTCGCCTCAAGATGAAATGGCTTCACTCAAGCATCAATAACTTGTCTGTACTGTACTGCACTGTAAGCTACACCGCAGTGAGAGCACTGCTGCCGAACCGACTTCCCGTGTGCGCCTTACCCTCTGGTCGTTAGAGGCGCGCTCCAGCTCATCCTTGGCCTCCGGGTGCAGGGGGGTCTTGGGGAGCCCGTTGTGGACTCTGTGTGAAGGGCCTCTCCTTTGCTCCAGCTTGACTCCCCTCTTCATGCCCTGCGACCAGCACACACAGACGCACACACAGACGCACACACACAGGCAGAGCAGGTGTGAGTGCGCAGGGGAAGGACACAGCAGAATGTGGAGCGACCTGTTGGTTCACTGTGTGTCATGTGTCAGCTGTCAGGGCCCTACACAACAGCTACTGTCACAACGAAGTATAAGGCTCACCCATTTTTTTTGTCAGATGCTTTGAGATTAAAGTCAGAATATTTTGCCTTTAAAGTTGAAAATTACGAGATTAATCTAGAAATATCATAAGAATAATCTCTTAGAAATATGACTTTATTCTGGTAATTTGTGACTTTTTTCTAATAGTACTGCAAGAATATCTTTTCACATTAAAGGCATAGTCAAAATAAAGATGACATCACACACGCACAAAGCGTTCACAGTTCATAGAACCTCTCAGTGGATTTACTCTTTTCATTTACTCCGAAACTATTGGTTTTTAACGTTATACAAATGATTTAATCAGTTTTGGAACAGTGTCCCAGTCGCAGGTGAAGGAGCTACGTGGGGAACATCGTTCTCTGAGGCACGAGAGCAGGTACTCGAACATCACAGTTAAATTGGTTCAGTTTAACAGTATAAGGAAGCGCGAAAACTATGAGGCATCTCACTGTTTAGTTAGCTGCTATGTAAAATTTTTGGGAACATTCTCGGAATATTTCGAGTTTATTCTCATAATATTTCAAATTTAATCTCATCATTTTACTCTATTCATCTCATAATATTGCAACATTGACTTTACTATCATACCATTTCAACTTTAAATTCAAAATATTATGACTTTATTCTCATAGCGTCTGGCAAAGAGGGGAGTCCTTTGCCTGAGAATGGGTTTTGATATTCCGCTAGAGGCTGCCATCAGGTGAACATCTGGGAAGGGTCTGGAGGCCGCATGTGGCTCCCAGGCCACAGTTTGCTCAGGTCTGATCGAGATGATGCCTTTGTATCAGCACCCCTGTTTGCTTTCCCCACCAAACAAGTACATTCTCAACTAAAGAACTTTGAAACTAAAATTATGTAGATCAAAATTTTGCATAAAAATGTACAAATTCATTTTACAAGATATGTGTTCTGTTCGCCCCGTGCCGTGGGGAAAATATCATCATTGCCCAGCCCAGAAATATGCCTGCAGGTTTGTGCTTTAGCTCACCATTTACTTCAACTTTTAGATTGCGCCGCTGCTGGCTTCAAGGAATGCTACTGAACAAAATGTTCACAACATACTAGCTTCACGGTCCACCACTGAACAAGCTGCTGCGTAAAAGTTGTATCTCACTTCATTGCCCCAGAAGTGCTTCATGATATTGACAATCTCTGGAAAGTCAATTCAAATGATTACATTAAACTAACACTTCTTATCCTTCTGAATGCACCTTTCACGAGACTGTGTAGTTTAAGGTTTGGTTATATATATATATATAAAATCGTAGTCACTGTTCACATTCCAGTTTATACTACTCCCTGTATGGCTGTCACCTGACAAAGGGGATGGAGAATCACCTATGACCACTGCAGTCCTCCAGGGGGCACTACAGCTCCACTACACTAGTCACTAATAACTGATTGTGATTCTGACAGCTGGTAAATCATGTACTTTTAGATATTGAATAATGGTGACTGACAGGTGGACACAGATGTGTATGACTTAAATGTAAATATCTGAAGCTCATGTTGAGCATGTTTGTGGGACTCACCGCGGGGGGCAGTCCCTCCACAGCCCTCTTCACTTGGGGCCCTTCAGACTGCCTCTTCTTCAGCTTGTTCTGAGGAGCAGTGGGCTCTGGGGGCATGGTCCAGGCCTCTCTCTCTGGGATGTAAGCCAGAGCTCCCCCCAGCACAGAGCCTGTGGGGTAGGCTGGAGGGGGCTCTGTGGGTGTGTGTGGAGGCTGGGCGGGGCCAGTGTCCTGGGTCAGAGGGGTGTGTGGGCTGCGCTCCTCCTCCTCCTCCTCTCCGCTGCTGTGCACCAGCATAGTGGCGTCTGAGGGGGACTTCTTGTGGCTGTAGTGTGCCTCCTCCTTCAGCTCCTTCAGCTGCTCAGTGTGAGAGTGTTCCAGCAGCACGTTGAGCTGGGAGCTGTGAGAGCGCGCCTCGTGCACAGACTGGGAGAGGGACTCCACAGCAGAGCTGGACATGGTCCTCTCCTTAAGCTTCATGGCCTCCAGGCCATGGGCCAGGCCTGCGATCTCGATAGAGTTCCTCTTGTGGCTGTGGTAGGGCGCTCGGAGCAAGGGGCCACTGTACAGCGGCTCAGACACCTCCTGTAGGGAGTGCGCCACGGGCAAACTGTCCTCCTGGAAGGTTTGCACGCTGTGGTGCACTCTGCGCGTGATCAGGTCCGGGTTACTGCTGCTCACGTAGAGGTGTCGGGACAGGTCTGGGGTGCTGTTGGCGGGACGTGGGTGACTGTATGGATATGGAGGAGGAGGTCTGTACACCTGAGTCCTCATGATGTTAGGAGCAGGGTACTCCTGCACTTGCTGAAACTGCACGTTCGTGAGCTCGGGCACACTGACCGCCCCCACCACAGGGCGCCTCTCTGTGGGGTGGGGGTAGTGGGTGGGCAAAGGGTAGTGGTGGATCTCAGGCTGGCTGTAGACCAGCGGGTCCGGTCGGCTGTAGGCGTAAGAGTTGGCAATGTTGAGGTTCCTCATGGAGTGGCTTTGGCGATGCTGCTGGGACAGCATCATGCCGCCCAGCGCCTGGCTCTTCTGCCGCATGACGCTCTCGTAATCGGGCGTAGCACGGTACGACGGCGGGATGAGCGCGCTGTGGCGGTGCGTGGGCAGGTAGTCCGGCCGTGTGATGTCACTTCCTGTGATGGAGGGGTTGGAGGACATGGGGGAGGGCTGGATGTAGTGCTGAGGGTTGGTCAGAGAGCTGGTGCTGTGGGCGCTGTACACACTGCCGTTACGCAGACGACCCCCGTACTCCACAGCTGGAAAGTCCAGACTCGTCTGAGAGTGGTAGTAGTAACCGTTCTGACTGTTCAGGTACAAGTTATCTGGCAACAAACAACACATCATTAACACAGCATCAACAGCACTAAGTCAGTACAGCAGGAGGGGGTCACAGAATTGTTAAATTTGCCAACAGTAGATAAGACAACAGTGGATAAGAAAATCCAATAATTAAAACAGTAATTAGTCCATAACAGCAGAACAACCTCTAAAACCCAGACTGCAATACAGGTTATCTAGAAATATTCTATGAAGGTCTTCCTAATGTTTTGCTTTTCTATCTAATACATTGAGATCTGTATGAATACTTTCAGTGTGTACAGGTGCATTGTGAAGGAAGTAAAGAACAAGTGTAGATGGAAAAGAAACCCATCAACCAGGATATCTAAGTACCTTTGATATGTTGTTCTGGACAATATGGTTAAATACTATTTTAAGTAATACAATATTTTATTTATTTGATATAATGTAAAAAGTCAATTTTGTCTTCTTATGTTTAAGACTTAGAAGGTTCTTTTAATAATACAAAAAATGTAAAAGAAGCTAGTCCTGCTTAATTACCAAGTTAACAAGTTTGAAGGTGGAACTTTACCGCAGTACTTGCTTCTTTACATTTTTGTCTTATTTAAAGAACCTTCTAAGCAGGGTTATAATTAGTTGATTCCAAAACACTTTATTTCTGCCTGGACTCTGGGTTGTGTTGTAAAAACACAGGTTTGAGTCGGAGGTAGGAACTCGTTCTTTACCCTGTGAGGAGGTGTAGGGCTCTGTGAAGTGTCCGTTGTAGTGCATCTGGGGGGGCAGCATGTAGGCCTGGGGCTTTGGCTGCGAACACACAACATGTGATTTTCAGCTGCCTCAGATCCCACACGGACCATGAAAATGTGACCTTACCAGAGACAGTCTGGTGGAAGATCTCCTTCTCACCAGGTTCACGACAGTGGGCTGCGTTTGGCTGCAGAAAACACACAACAAGGAGAGCAAACATTTCATTGCTGTCAAAACAAACAAAGACATGTAGAAAATAAGCCATGTATACTTTTCCTTAAGATGCAAAAGATTGGCACAAGGTTAAATACTGGTTTCTAAAATCTGAGCAGAGGTTGAGTACCCTTGTCACAGTTGCAAGTTACTTAAAATAATTGGCGTTTCTGTATTTCTTCAAAAAACTACTTCTACATTATTATTATTTCACAGAGTAACCATAAAATTACTATTAAAAAAGTATAAACACCTCTTATAGTTATAGAGCAGACATAAGATCAATCTCTCCATTAACAATACTTTATTCAATAAAGGGGGTGGCAGTCAGAGCTGCACACAGTACACAGAGGACCAGCCCCTCACAGATCCTCCTGCAGGTGGTGAGTCCACAGAGCCTTGATCTTTCAGCGGGGGCTTCAGACAAAGTGGGGTTAAGTGTCTTGCCCAAGGACACAACAACAGCAGTCATCAGTGGGAGTCATGAAGTAGGTTTTACGGTGGGCTCGAATCATCGACCTTCAGGCTCAAAGGCCAATGCTGTCGTCATTTATTATATTGTCTTTGTAAATCCAGATATGAGCCATAAGGCAGGACCAATCAGATCTCTCCCTTATACCTTAGCAACCAACTCATTTAGCAACACATCTAACCCTTGACGGCGCAAAGCTACCAACTCCTCAGAAGAAATGCTAATATAAGGAAACTGGCTCCAACTAGCTTTAGTTCAAATCGGCTTCTTCCACAAGTCAGCGCTCGGTCAGTCCACTCCTAATACACGGTCTATGTATTGCACTTATTATTGCATATTTACTTGATATTATTAGCAGCCCGAGTACGTCCCTGTAGTGAGAGGAGGCTCCGCACTTACTGCGTGCTGTTGTTGATTTTGTAGAACTTGAGGCGAGCCAGACACATACGGCACACGTACTTGGACGTCTCCATGTCTTCCTGCGGAAAGAGGAGCGACAAAGTAGAACTTAACCAGCCTCTTCTAAAAAAACGTTCTATATATCAAAGAAACCAATGAAAAATAATATCTGTGTTTTGGTCAGAAAATACATGACATTACAGACATTCATAAAAATAAAAATAAACAAAATTTTTGGTCAATTAAATCAACACACATTTCAGATCGCAGTGAATTCTGTTGACTCAAAAGAAGGTTGAGACTATTTGTGAATATCACGTTGTGCAAAGCGCTATAGGGTTATGTACCTGTGTATGTGTTCTTTTAACCATGTTTAAATCTAGTTTAAATCTATTCCAGTAATCACAATCTGAATGTTAGTCATAGGGATGTAAATCGGTAACCGTTTAACCGGTGGTTGACCGTCACATCATTAACCGGTCAAAGTTGTCGGTTAAAAAAAAGAAAAAGGGGAGAGGGTAGGTCACGCCTATCTCCGCCGTTCAGACAAATGGACCAAAAACTCTACTGGAGCTATCCAAAATGGCCGCGAGTGGTCCCGCCCACAAGAAAATTGTGAAAAAAAGCATCTGCGCATGCGTCAGCCGCGCAGCTCCATTTATTTGAACGAGAGACTTCAAAGATTCACAGCGAGTAAACTATAAAATTCACCCCCCTCAGCATTGACACACATGTGGAACGGAGCTTTGGGCCAAGAGCCAGCTTTTGGTCCATCCTGTAAAGATGTTTTCGAGAGGTCTGCCAACGCTATATGTTAGCATTGGCTAATTCTTCTTCTGGGTCCACCCCCATCGGCCCGGGGTGGTATTGCAGCATGTCAGCGCACGTCATTTTGGCCACTTTTGAGGCGTGACCCGCCCCCACTGATATGCACGCATACACGCGCACACACACACACACACTCCCCCCCTCCATTGATACGTAACATCCACACGCATCATCTCTCCCCTCTGTTACCGCCAAAGTTGCACACTGGTGCAGGTCAGAACTACATTGGAGCTTACATTTACACACACACACCGGTCTGTCGCGCTCCTCTGTGTCACGCAGTCCAAAGGATCCTCGCAAATACACAGCTTCAGTCAAACCACATGAAACATGTTTGTGCTGATGGTCCTTGGCATCAGCTCCACACACATCCCTTTTAAACTTTAGCAGAGACCTGTGAGACGCGGCTCGTCACTCGCTACTCTGAAAAGGTGAACGAGCTGTCGTTTGCTGCTAAAAAGTTTTAACCCGCAGCACAGAAGAATGGGAAGATTTAAAAAGCAGTTCTCTGTGCGCAAAGGTGCCGAAGTTGTTGCGGGTTTGGGCGCCGCTGTCTCGGTTCTGATCCAGTAGAACGCAGAGCTGCACTAATGAAAAGTACACGGCTCGAAATGGCTGTTATTTCAAAGAACGTGGAATATTTAAAACTACGCGGTTAACCGGTTTCAACCGGTTTATGAGGCTCGGTGGTCGGTCATGAAAATTCATATCTTTTTACATCCCTAATTAGTCGTGCTCCCAACCACAGAGCTGCTTTCTCACACACTGAGGTCAGTACGGTGGATGTCCACAGCAGTCGCCCAGCTCAAAACCCATTTTTATGATATGGACACAACAGTCAGACCAGTGTTATAGCAAGACTATGCTCATTGTCAACACTTCGTCACATTCGTCCATAGGAGGATTTTAAGACATAAAACATGACGATTCGAGGAGCACACCAAAGTTCTGTGTTTAAAATAGAATATCATACACTTTTACAGAATGATGTCGGGTGGATGGGGAGAAGTTAAGGCTGATCACTGATATTTCAGAAACTTAAAATATTGGACAGACAACGTACAATCTGAGTAACTAACAGTCCAGGATAACCGTTACAAGCTGATCCTAACCCTATTCTTAACACTAACCCTAGTGAATCCAAGCCCTAAACTTGACCCTAACCTTAACCTCTGACCCCAAACCCAATCCTGGGGACGGGGGGGACGTACTTGATTATATCAGATCATGCATTTCTGTACATTTGTGGCAGGTCCGAGTTAAGCCTGCATGTTTTATTGAATAAGAAAAGCCTTCCTCGTGCGCACACACACAAACGCACACGCAGGTGGTCAGAAGGGGGAGACTCACGGTTTGGAACTGAACACTCTCCTCTCTGCTGGACAGCTCCAGAGCAAAGAAGGACCTGTTGTGAGTCATGTTGTTAATGTCACTCCACCTACGGCAATTAAAGAGAGACAGAGAAAGATAGAGACAGAGAGAGACAGAGAGAGACAGAGAGAGACAGAGAGAGACAGAGAGAGACGGAGAGAGACAGAGGTTAAAAACAGGTGATGTCATCGTGGGCACACACACAAACCTGACATTATTCAAGACGACAACAACTATTCCAACAATGCCTGATGCGGACAATAGGCCACGCATCAGCAGGTTCCTTGTCAGTGCGCTGGTATGTAGATAACCTGTGGCTCAACCGCAAGACGGAATGTTCACACAGCACAACTTTAAGGATAATGCTGGTCTGTGAGTCACATTAAACTAGGAATGTGACATCACAAGACTCGATTGTTTAGAAAGGTCCAAATAGCTATATGCATGTTTAAAATCTGTATATTGCAGACTAGGGTTGGGACCTCCAGGATGTGACGGTATATTGCAGAGTTTAGTATTTTTTATCATGTACTTATGGCTCATTTTGATATGCCCTCGAAAGTTGTATATCGATTTTTAATATTATTGACATGATAGTCAACAATATAAACAAACAAATTGTGAAATTAAGGAGCTCCTTCAAGGCTGACAGCTTTGCTAACATACCAAGGCTCAGTGTTGGTAATAGCAGTTATCAATTCTCAAATTATTCTTATTCTTTATGATCTATGAAAACTAGAGCAGATTCACAAACCAGCAATTGTATTCTAATGCCTATTATTATTCTAAATGTCCTGGCTCTTTTACATGAATATGTTTTTTAAAATACTAGAATAACTTCTAGCCACCTTTTTGAAGAAATATTAACAGTAATTAGACTAGTTCATATGCACTGACAAACAAGACGGTGACAATTTTTGTTTCATGTGGATTGGTCCAGGAAGTAGAGAAGTCACCTCTAAACCAAGGCTTTTGCAGTTACCGGCAACAATTTCAGCTACCCACCACCACCATTTTAAAGTATAGGCTCTTTGGAATATTGCGATGTCCTATTCTTTATATATGATTTAATTCTTACTTTTCTTATTGTAAAATGTCTTTTCGGTCACAGGTTTTCAAATGATTCTTGAAAACATCTGACCTAAGTTCTAATGTTCATAATGGACGAAGAAATAGACTACTACTACCAAGTTTTCAAAAGGGCCACATGAATATTCGGTACAAACCTGAACACAAGTGGAGGCCTTCCATTTTTGTGCTTGACAAAGATGCCGTCGAGACAGGATCCCAGGGAGACGTCTGCCCCAGTGCTGTCCTGTGTGGGGGAGAGCGGGCTCGTATTTAGCACATTTCAAAGAGCAGTGGGGTACTTGGTGGATCATACTTTAGCCTGAAAACTCTCTTGTCCGTAGCCGTCGGTCTTCTCCACTTCCTGCATGTACAGCATCTCTGCTTCAGGGGCGGACAGTCCCCTAAAAACACAACCACCAAAGTGAGCATGAAGAAGAATTGAGACTTCACGTTGACTAGAACAGGTTTTCATACCGTAATCTCTGGTACAGAAGTGCCACTTTCTGTGTGGCCTCCTCCAGCACACGCTCATCATGAATCCAGTCCTACAAATACACAATAATTATTTCTGTTTATCAGTGCAGCAGAGATTCAGAAGCTGCATCAGGCAAAATATGGTAGAAACCTGTTATTAGGCCTTTGTCTACATTCTATATTTGAAATCTGCATTGCCCGTGAATAGTGCATTAGTCGTTTGTTTGGACTTGGCTATTTCCAACATTCCTGATTTAGCCACATTTCCTTGCTATCTTTTGAAGATAGCAGTGTCAATAAATCATTAAATCCAAAAGTACAAGAGTGAGGCTTACTTCTGGGAACAGGTCAAACTTCTGAAGGAACTCCTGTGAATCGTATCGATTGAAGTCTCCCAGAGCAGCTGCGAGGACAGAGGAAAATCAGAAAGTAACTGAGAGCGCATGTGTTCCAGATGCTGAGAAGAATCCAAGATATGCAACAGTACTTTGGCTAAGTTTAGAGGCTCACAGGGCGCCTGTTTGTAATATAGAGCGCTCCTCCGGCCACAGCTCCAGATATGCTGGCTATTCCAAGCACTGGCAGACTTTAAGAGCGTCCACCGGGAAAGGCCAGCACCAAGGGACGCAATTGCATTTGGATCTCAGCCAGAACAGTATGGTGTTTCTCCAGTGTGGACATTGCAGTAATCCATCCAGCAGCACTAAGACACTGATACAAGATGGTACCGTAGATTGCTTTAATTTGGAAAATTATGGTTGTGAACTTCTGTACCAACAGACCGTGGCTTAACCCTCTATGCACATGGGTCATTTTGGGGAACTTTCCTCGCCTGGTTTTCTTTGTGTATAATTGTTCATAAAACAGTCATCTTTTGATGCAGAGTCAAGCAGTATACTTTGTTTTTTTTCAGTACAACCTATGGTTTTAGAATATTCATATTGTAAAGCTGTCATATGAATTATATAAAAATGATGGAATCATAAAGACAAAGAAAAAATTCAAACGGAAAATCAATTTAACACAACACATGTATTGAAAAAACACAATGAAATGCTATAAACAACTTTTTACACTGCATAGAAATGTTATTTATGGTCTTGGGGATAATGGGGAAAAAAATTGAATCTCTAACTATTATACTTTTTACAAAATTCCACTATAAAAGCAAAAAACTCTGTACTCCTGATGCCCTTCCTGAAGCAGTTTGTCTATAATGCTGGGGTTGCTTCTGTAGTACAGCTGTAAAAAACGTAAAACATAAAAAACTGAGCCAAAAAACAAACAAACCATCAATTATTTATATAATACATATATTTATATACATCATATACACATAATGTCATTTTACTGTATTTATTATCGTCTTTATCAATAATGCGCACTCTTCAGCCGGTTATTGCAATCGCAGCTGTAGTTTCAACTGTGGGAGAACAGTAAACGCAGAGGAGTGAGACATCTCACTCTCTGACGATCTTTGGCAGTCCCCGTGTGTTTGTATCTCACAGCTGTTTGTACCTCACGGGTCACGCTTTGGACACGGACTTTCAGACAAACGTTGTTTATCCTCCGTGCATCGCACAGACAAATCAACTAGTTTCGGAAAGCCCTGAATACGTACTTCACAGAGGGGAAAAAAGTAAGTTCCTACGTTTTACCGTTCGCGAGTAAATTGATCATTTGTAAAACATGCACGCGGGCATATAGGGTTAAGTGACTGCCACGTGTGCCCTAAAAATCTGGTTGACATTTGTCATTTGACCATTTCTCCAGAATAACACCAGCAGCTGTTTTCTACAGAAAGGTTCTGATGTTGCTGCAGTTGTCCAGATCAAACAAGAGGAAGAGGAGTATCGGAGGACAATAGAAGACCAGGACATCCAGGTTGAAGTAGTGTCTAACTACAGAGATCTGGGTTTGCAGTTTGGACAATAGGTTGGACTGGAAGAGCCACATGGACTCAGTGAACAGCAATGGCTTCTTCAAGCCATCCCTCGCCCCCCTGTAAGCTCTGGAGGTGACCAACAGCAGCTTGTTCAGTCACAGAATCATTGCCCTGAGGTGAAAATCTGAACACTTTAGAAAAACTTTCTGTTCTATATTCTTTGTGTTTGAACGGTTTGATTTCAACAGTTTGGTAAAATCCTCTGAGATAACTACTGTTGTGATTTAGGGCTATACAAGAATACATTGAACTGGGATGAACTCAATATCAAACAAACCCAAAACAAGCAAAGGACAGTTTACCGTCACAAAAGAAAAGTGAAGGAGTCTTACCTTGCACTGCTAAACTTGCCAACTGGATGGCCTGCTCCAAGGAACATGAGATCTTTCCATCCAAAACATCCTTCTTCAGCTGCAGGTAATACTGATACCTGTGGGACATGATGGAAGATTCTTAGGGTATGGGACCAAATCTTGTGCCCAGTCTGAAACAGTCATTTTGACATTGCCCCATTTTGACAGTACCCGTAATGATCGGGACCAATAGGAGAAAAGTTTGATTTTTCTTTTAAGTTTAAAAAAAAAATTGAATTGTTGGTTTGAAATTTTCAATGAAGAAACATGTACCGTCCTCATCATAATACAAATAAAACCATTCCTAAGGTTTTTATTGAGACTAGATCTATAGCGTAATAATACAGTGGTTTTGACACTACTCCAGGGAAGATCTGCATGGAAGAATGGGCCAAAATACCAGCTAAATTGAGTGAAAATTGAATGCCAAATAAGGCTACGTTAAAAAGTATTAGACATTTGTTATTGACCAAATTCTAATTTTCTGCACCATTATACAGTTAGGTTGTTTTAAAAATGTGATGTCCTGGATTTTCTTCTTCCTTTTTCCCCACTGTATGCAGTTCAAAAGTGACCAACAGGTTAGACTCAGAGCTGTAGTGAAAGTGTGTGCCGACGGTGGCTCTTCAGGCCCAGAAAGGCATCAAGACAGTTTTTATTGAGATCATAAACAGACGGCAGGAGAATGTGACTGGAAGCAGGACTTTTCAGTATATCCTAGGACTCGCCCAAAAATGGAAATAACTGAAAAAGTACAATCTATATCTATTTTTTTTTCCACCCTAACACTTTGGGAATCTGTTTTACCTGGTGATCTCCTGCTGCAGCTGCGACACGCTGGGCACATAGAAGAGCACTCCAAAGTAGACCGTGGGCTCCAGGCCGTACTTGTCCAGCTGCTTCTTCAGAGGCTTCTCCAGGTCCATCCATCTCTGCTGGTTCTGCTTGTTGTAGTACCACAGGCTGAAGAAGGTTATCTGACAACAAAAATACAACTGTTTAAGAAAGAGGAGTTTCAGTATTGATCAGCAGTGAAAAAAAAAACACTGGTAACATATGAGAGATGAAAAAAATCGGAAGGCGCTCTTGACATTTATTTAATATCCTTCAATATGTTTCTAACATTAGCCTTGGCACTGCCCACACTTCCCACTATTAGCTCCCACTACAGAGACAGTGTAGTGGACAGGGGTTACACTAAACAAGCTATAATACAACTACCCAGCCCTCATTCTTCACTTTCTACACACACACAAAAACACACACATACATAGGAACAGATTTGTCATTCCAAGAGCCATTTTTTCTCTGGCTTTGCAGACAAAAATTATTGAGATGTTGAGACTGTTCTAATGTTATTTTCAAGGGCAATTTATCATCAGCCAAAAAACTCAGTGACAGTTCGACACACCTTAAATGACCTTTTCACCGGACACAAGGAGAGAGTCCTGAAACATCCGACTTATTGGAAAATCATTCATCCCTGACTCGCTAGTGACAACACTGTCTTGTAAATGAATTCCCCATGCCTGTGTAAAACCCAGTGTGTGCACACGCACGCACATACACACACACACACTTACAAACACAATGACGCATGCACATACTCGCACTCATACACACATATACATACTGTACATACACACCTCTCTGAGCTCCAGCCTCTGTGCCACAGCCTCCAGACACTCCTGCCCCGTGCTCTCCACAGAGAGGGTGAACTCCACAAAGTCTCCGCTCAGCAGCTGGATGCGCGTCACCAGGCAGCTCTTGCTGGACACTGTATATCTGCGAGTCCGCTTGAGTTTCAGGCCGAACGGCAGCGGCATGGTGACTCCTCAGACGGGGCGGGGGAGGTTCGGAGGTTTCAGGGGCGCCTCCTTCCTGTGCCCAAAACGTTCGAACACATATTAAACATCATGTTGAATAACACAATTAGAATTATTTTTTTGCCAGTGATGAATCCTAAGGCGGTGATGTCATGCAGGGTCGTTTTCTACTTTTCAAAAACCAGTAACAAACCAATCAGTTTCCCTCAGAAATGTTCTTTCAAATAAGTCACTTACATCATTGCTTAATTTAAGTCATAAGCTGAAATGAACACAGACAAATTAAAAATGATTCTGAGACGACTGCTGTGATTTAGGGAAACACACAAAGATGAAAAGCACTTTAAAAATAACAGATTGTTTGATTGAGTTAAAATAATGAATATAAATTGAATTGAATTCACAAGGATTGTCCAGCTGTTTAGTGATCGCACCAGCGTCACAAAGTCGTTCCAAAAAAAAGTTACACAGACCGACGTGTCACTGACTCATTATGTCCAAAACTTTATTTTTTGGAGTTCTCGGAATCGCTTCTAGTTCTTTGAATAAAGTTCACAAGTTGTGATGCTCGCTCATTCAGTATTGAATTTTGGTATCAGTTTTAGAATGTACTGTTATATTGTTTTTATGCTTTTGGACAACCCTAGTATAAAATCATAAAACTGAATTCATGAATTTAAAAAAAAAAAATTAAGCCCTGCTTTAATTAGACCAAGTTATGTTAGAATCTAAACCAGCATGAGAGTGTCGCTCATCCTACTAACGCTTAAGTTCCTTTGTTTATTCAACATTTTAGAAATAATTTCACATTGAAGAAAAGCAAATGCCAAAGAAATGAGAGTAGATTATGTTCCAGATTATTCCTTCAAGTTTTATACACAGGCCGGAAACACACCACACATATACACACACACTCACACACACGCACACGCACACACACACACACACGTTGGTAACAGATGAATCACAGTCACCACACAGGCACCTCCCAAAACTATGAAAACACAGGAGGACATCCAGGGTTTAACAGCTGACTTTGGGCTTGACCCCAGGACATCTCTTCCCTGGGTGACCGCATAATGGCCTGTTAGACTTATATAGCAATACAACTATCCAGCCCGACTTATGCGTCATGTATGAGCAGATAACATGTTTATTAATACAGCAGGTGCTTTGTATTTATTTCTATCCTGCCAATGAAATGTAAAAGAAAACATGGTCATTACTTGATCACAAATCCCATATGCTGCTGAGGTAGATCATGGCTCAATGGTGAAAAGGTAGATCTTGGTTTGATAAAATGTGAGGACTCCAAACTTACAGAACACAACCTTTTCAGTTAAATTCTATTTATTTTTGTACAGCCCTAAATCACTGCAGAAGATGTTTTGGAGGACTTTTACAACATTGCACGTAACAATAACAAAGGAGTCATTGGTCCATAGGGAGAAGGATGACCAATGTTAATAAATGTGCTTCAATGTTTTAAGTAGGTTTCTGTATTCTGAGTACTTGGAATAC
The DNA here is from genome assembly GCA_964034765.1 of Knipowitschia caucasica. Classification (NCBI taxonomy): domain Eukaryota; kingdom Metazoa; phylum Chordata; class Actinopteri; order Gobiiformes; family Gobiidae; genus Knipowitschia; species Knipowitschia caucasica. The sequence continues at coordinate 28,339,210 of OZ035834.1, read as the reverse complement.
ATATGAGTTCATTTGCATAATAGTGTAAAAATATAGTATTAGTCGTGAGTCATCTTTCACAGAACAAGGTCACACTCAGCACTTTGCAATGTTGGTGTAAGTTGCATTCGCTCCACACACGGTGATGACAGAAGCGAGAAGCCGAACAAATGCCTCCGATCATCCTCATCACTCTTCACTCTCTCACTACATTCATACCTTTGTACGTCCCGGAGCACCTGGAGGAAACCTACACAGACACAGGGAGAGCAAGCCAGGCAAACTCCAAACAATCCTCTGCTCAATTCAAAATGCACACAAGAGCAGTAAATAAACACAGATATAAAATGTATTTAACCGATCGAAAGTGCAACGTGATGTATTCAACATTTTCTTGTTAAAACAATGTAGCATAAGTAAAAAGTATAAAAAAATGGGCGTTTGAAAAGAGCAAAATAGAATCAGATGTGTGCACTGCTAAACCGGTCTGTTCTCCACCCGGTTTTGAACATCAGGGTAGCGGCAGAGACCAGGCAGAGACCAGGCAGAGACCAGACAGAGACCAGACAGAGACCAGGCAGAGACCAGGCAGAGACCAGGCAGAGACCAGGCAGAAACCAGGCAGAGACCAGGCAGAGACCAGGCAGAGACCAGGCAGAGACCAGGCAGAGACCATGGGATTCATTGTCAGTTTTGTTGTAATTACTGATTAGAAAATGAATCAACACACACGGACACATCACTAAAATCTAAGTTTTTGCTGCATGGTCAAATACCAAAGAGTGAGAGCAGTATTGGAAAAGTATTTCTGTTACTCTCAAAAAGTGTCTTTTTCTTTATCCAATTACCGTGTTTATCCAATACGTTCTCGATATATTCACTCATTCTATTTCATGTACAATATTCATGATCATATTAAAGGGCCAACATAATTCATTACACCAGCGACCAAAGCAGCTGATGCGACTCTCAGGACTAGGCAGCGTTTCAGATCAATGAAGATAAACTCAGGAACAGTCTTCCTTAAAATGTGAGACAGGCTTCGTCTCTGACATGTTCAAATCCAGGTTAAAAAACAGGTCCATTTAGCTGTACTACAACTGAAGGATTATAACTCTACTCTTTTTAATGTACTGTATTATTATATGTTGAGCACTTTGAGTTGCCTTGTGTATACACCGTGCTATACAGATAAACTTGCCTTTTTTACTTGGAGCAGATTTTCTATTCCGTCCACACATAAATCACAATTCTAACTTTGATCTGCACATTAGCTGCTACTTACACCTCCCACAGGGCTTTCCCCGCAGGGCAAACATACAAGTGATCATCCACAAAGGCTGATGTTAGCACAGGAGTAAAATCTCACAGTAAAAACTCATTAAATTCACTTTACAACTTTTGATAACAACATGTAAGCTAACAGCAATGGAGGCGCCCGGGAACACACTCTCCACAGCAGAGGCAGGGAAAACACCTCTAAATACTTCAATAATAAGCTCTTTTACCTCGACAGCTCACACGGGTCCATGCTGTGGTTCTGTGCGGACGCCTGGCTCCATGTACCCGGCCTGGGAGCGCAGTTTGTGGGGAGAAAAGAGTGGGAAAGTCGGTGGTGTGGTTGTGTTGGTCCCAGCTCCTGCAGACAGCTCCGTGTGTTAGCTCCAGCGTGACAAGAGCTTCCTGCTGCGGCGTGACGATAGGCAGGGGCGGGGCTGCAGATACAGGCCCGCGCCCACAGGCTCCTGCTCGATTGGGGTTTTTTCTCTAATGTGTATTTTGTTTTATTTTATTTCGTTAAAGACACAAAACAGGCAGGATTACAGGGAATTCTACGGATAAAAACAGAAACCTTACTCATAAAAAAATTAACTCATAAAGACAGGATTTACTGTATTTGTCTCTTTAAAACAGGATTTATTTGTCTCATAAAACAGAAACTTTACTCATAAAACAGAGACTTTACTCATAAAAACAGATATTTCTTTAATTTAAGTGAATGCAATAAGCTTCCGTAGAATTCATTACAAACTAATTCACAATTAATTAGTGAGACTTGTCCGATGAGAACTGCTCTGCCTGTACATGTCATGACAGCTTATTTACTCATTGTGTACACTTTGAATTCTCCCTGTGTGCTCTTACTGTCCTTTATGTGCACTGCAACATTGAAATTTCCCCACTGTGAGACGAATAAAGGATCTCTTATCTTATATTATCTGTATGAGATAAGCAAACCTATATTTAGGTGGATAGCACTCAGAATCCCGGTCGGACCAGGGCCTTTCTGAGTGGAGTTTGCATGTTCTCCCCGTGTCTGCGTAGGTTTCCTCTGGGTACTCCGGTTTCCCCTACCACTAAAAATATGTGCAATAGGTTTGGCATGTGCCTCCTGTTCGGCGACCTCGCTCCCATCTCTGTGTGGAGTGAGAGCACAAATGCCCAAAATTAACAATTGTAAACCGCTTTGAGACTCAGATCTGCAGTGAAAAGGCGGTATATAAATAAAGATTACTTACTTTCTGATTTATCCCACAGTGGGGAAATGTGGGTGTTGCAGCGCACATATTGACAGTCGTAAGAGCACACAAAATATACAGAGATAAGTAGCTGTGAATGCTCCTAAATAGCTGTGAATGCTTCATAAGCTTCATCCTTATTATTAAGAGCAATAAGAATTGGCAACTAGTCTGTGCCATCGGCCCCTCCAACCACCACCAGTTTGAATTTTTATACTAAATTTGTTTTTGTTTATTTAGTGTTGAACATATAGTGACTTATATTGAATATTTGTTTTGATCTTTTTAATGCTTTTTTTCCTGAACAAAAGGAGCACAGTTATCATAACTGGACCAAATTGAAAGTAGTTCCCTTTAGATCTATGTTTCGGGTTAAATCTTCATTAATTATGTAGGAAAACATAAAAAGGAACTACTATTCAATAAAAGTAATCATATTTTCAACACTGAACATAAGAAAAACACATTTCATATAAATTACATCTATTTTTGTATAGCCCTACAGAGTTGTCAATTCCTCAACAACAGATCAGAGAATCAGACAGCTCAAACACAGGAAATGCAAGAAAAACCAACACATAAGAGACATTAGACCATAGGGAGCGGCATGACCACTGTCTATAAATGTTTACAAATGTTAATAACAGTTCATAGATGGCCCGGATCATCACTGTCCTAAGACCATCCTGTATCCGTAAGGAATAACCCAAAAGTCCCAATGGGAAAAAAAAGGTCGGTGGTGGACTGAGGGGCTGGTGGCTCAGATTAGTTGCCTCATCTCTGTCGGTCTGCCCCAGGTCAGCTGTGACAAAAGTAGCAGTATGAAGTGAATTAATAATGCCATGTGAAGTGAATCATAACTGAGTGTCCAGAGAAGTACTACATTAAACTGATGCATGTTCATTATTATGTATTTGATATCATTTGTTGTGTCTCATTTAAAATGGTGAATCTTTTGAAATGTTTAAACCGTCGGAGATAGCAATTCACAAATGTTCACATAATCCAATATTAAACTCAATAAACGACTTTTTGAAACGTTTTTCAGGCTAAATAACAACATAGTTTACAAGTCAAAATTTCCCCTCGAGGACAAGAGCGTGGCCCTCTCAGCGCAGCTCCGTGTCTGCAGAAGCATACCACTGACCGGGATAGGAGCGCAACAAGTGTCCAGTCTTCATCCGCGACCAGCCACGAAAAAACAATTATAAAGTAACACACAACACACGCAAAGTCACGAAATGCATTGTGCAATAGCATATAATACTTTGTGAAATATTTACGAATAGTGTTGAGAGCTAAAACGCCTTTGGAATGTGAAGTAGTGCCTCAGCGGCGGAAGGATACATTACGGTTCTAGCTCGATAAGAACAGACTGCAGAATCCCGGGTGTGGTGCGGCCGCTATGTGGTGAATGTACTGGAAGTGCAGAGCCGCTGACCTGGAGTTTACCCCGTGCATCGATCACTGCCTCGGCCTGGCGTACAAAGAGTTTGGAATAGTTGAAAATGTTGCAATAATGGTGTCAATCTGCTGTTGTATGTTACTAAACTTAACATGGGGGAAGAGGATTTGCTTTTTTCATTTTTTATTATTATTATTATGTAAGATTTTAGTTACATTTGGTGGTTCGTTACATTCAAAATCCATAATACAAATGGATGAACATATAAACACAAATTGCAAACTTTTTGATGGTGGCTGCATGCAAATTCTATGTAATTGCAGGAGATAAAATGATCACAAGCGTTTGTCTATTTGTCTGTGAGCAAATGTATGAAGCAGAAAAATTAAGAGTAACGTGTAGGCCTAAACTGTATTGTTGGGAAATGTGTCCTCTGCATTTGACACAACCTTCAATGCCACTAGGGCAACTGCAGGACCAGGTTCTACACAGGATGGTGCCGGAGGATTGCACTAGTGGAAAAAAAATGCAAACTCCACACAGAAAAACCCTGGACGACCCGGTATCAAACCCACGACCTTCTTTCTGCGAGATATGAATTATAATCATTTGTATATAATGCACCTTACATTTCCACAAAACCTCAACATGCTGCCAGCCTGAAAGGTTCATTAAAAAAAGAGTAGGAAGACGTTTTTAATTAATTCAGAGGCAGGATAGAATGGATAAAACAAAGAAAAACATCACAAAAACAGCAATTTTTTGTCCAAAGTCATGTTGCTGTATAGAAAGTGTCCTTGATTCAGCTAATTTAGAAATTCTGCTGCCAAATCATTGAGGTGGATGGTTTATCTCATGCACACTTCATCATTAAGCTACAGTAACCTGTGCTCACAATAATTATATAGACCTATATGACAAGATATTATTAATTGTTCAGTTTTACTAACATTTCAATCATTTGTTTTTTAATATAAATTCTGAGATTAGTCACTCATTAGCATTTCAGAGGACAACATTCTTCAAATGCAGGCACCAGTGAAAAGGCTTAGATTCCATTCACACATTGTTTTAATAAAAGTATAAATTCTAAGCTGACAATTGCACTGAAATGCATTGTGGGTTTACCTGAAAGCCATTGTTCTTTATTTGTTTAAAAATTGTGTCACACTTTATATTTTGCTGCTAAATACTGTACTGTAACTTTGTAATGCACCATTAATTTGCACATTCTCCATTTGCTGCTGAATGATAATTATATGGTAAATGGTGACTTAGAGAAAAATCATAGTAACAATCCCAATTCTAAAATTTGAAATCAAGACAAAAAACATACACATAAAGCTGAATTCAATTAAAAATGTCCTCTTGAACACGCACCAAAATACATAAATAATAAACAGACAAAAGACTATAAAACTATATTTTAATCCTCTGCATTTCCAAAAACACAAACATAAATAAAAAAATCTGGCAAAAAATGTCAAAGCATAAAACTCTCACGTAAAGTCTCTAAAAGTCGTCATCACTTGCAGTTGAAGTCAGCGGCTCTTCTTTACCACAGTCAGAATGTTCCGACACGGTCAACGACTCCAAGGCTTTTCCCAAGTCGGCCACAGTGGGTCGCTGTTTCACGGGAGTCTCGCTGCCCTCGGACTGGCTCGAGACAGTGGCAGTTGTAGGAGTCGAAGAAGTAGCAGTAGCAGAAGTAGGAGCAGAAGTAGTAGGAGTAGAAGTAGTAGGAGTAGAAGCAGAAGCAGTAGTAGGAGTAGAAGTAGTAGGAGTGGAAGCAGAAGCAGTAGTAGAAGCAGAAGCAGTAGTAGGAGTAGAAGTAGTAGGAGTGGAAGCAGAAGCAGTAGTAGAAGCAGAAGCAGTAGTAGGAGTAGAAGCAGAAGTAGAAAAAGTACTAGCATATTTCTTGTGGTGATCGGACTCATTTCCTTCTATATCTTCTTCACTGAAACTGCTGTACTTGCTCAGATGCGACGAAATCCTGCCTTTTTCTTCACTCAAGTCGACTTCCTCCACGACAAAAGTCCGTTCCGCTTCTGATTTGTCCACTGAGGTGAGCGAGGGGCTGGTGTACTCTTCGGGATCAGACGTCCTGACAGCAGAAAAGGGTTCCTCTTCCACCTCAGCCTGATCCATGTCTCGCGTTGAGCCGTTGACCAGCCGCTCGGGACGTGCCTCAAAATTCAAAGTGCTGATGGGGGAATGGGACGGCTCTTTTAAGTCTTTGCGCAGCGCTTCCAAAAGATGCCGCATCTTACTCTGGAATGAGAACGAGAGATTTAAATGATTGTAAATGCGAACGGAAACTAACGGTTTACAGAAGAGCGCACCTCGTTGAGCTGATACCGGTTGGAGTCGATGTGGCGATTGATGACTCGCTCCACGACGCTTTAGAGACACACAAAGTATTGAGTATGATCAGAATCTAGTTGAAATGTAGGCAGAAAGGCTGAGCAAGAGAAACATGAAAGCTACCATTGACAGTGCTTATTAAAAGGTGGGGTACCTAATTTCTTTCTCATAAAAAATCCTCATAGTTTGTCCCAACAGAGAGTTTATGTCACAGTAAAATGTTGAGAAAATTTATTAGAAAAAAATGTTGTCTTTTGCATAAGAAAGAGCCGTGTGAGTCACTATTTGACATTTTGGGCTGAGTGAGGGTGGTGCTCTCTACTTCACTTTTTTGTCTGAAAAAACTGATCTAAAGATGTGACAGGTCAAAAACACATGCATGTGAAAACTAGTGAAAGAAAAGATACAGGTCTCTAAGTTATGGCAGGGAAATAACATGCAAATTTTACTTTTTGTTGGGGTATTTTTTTCTCTTTAGGGGAAATAAATCCTCTGATTGTGAACTTTCTGAGCAGACTGCAGAGCCTTTGATGTGATTATGATGCTGCTGACATTTGTATAAGTAAGGATTAAACAACAAGGTTTATGCTATAAAAGCTTGGCAAGTCGAGAACAGCACAAGGCGTGTGTGAACGATCAGAGAACACAACTTTGTCCCAGGGAGCAGTTGCCTTCACATTGTGTCCTGTTTTAACAAATTCAGAGTTAGACAGAAATCACCTGTCTGTGATGAATCCTCTGGACAGGATGTCGTCTGTGACGGCCGTGATAAACTCCAGGTACCGGAGCTCCTCCTCTCTACCGCACACAGAAGGGAGTTAATATGTGTATGTTTATGTGTGTGTGTGTGTGTGTGTGTGTGTTTAGAACAATCAGCTCAGAGAGACAACCACTCACTCTGCATCCACGCTCCGAGAGGGCGGCGACTTTGTTCTTTCATATGCAACTCTAGGAGACAACAGCAGTAGTTTTAGCAGTTATAGAGTTTAGGTCGAAACATGTCTTATCAGAAACCGACCTGGAGTTGTTTTTAGCTCCATCCATCCATGCTAACATTAGACACTTATGCCACAAACATGATCCCGCCCCTTCTGTCTAAATCAGGGATGTCAGAAACTGCTATTTCAGACCAAGCAGGAGCAAAGTAGACTCCACCTATTTCCACAAAACTTAAGTCTTAGCCTTGAAGTTTTGAGGAAACTCACTTGAACTCACTCGAGTTAGTTCACTCGAGGAAATGGGTGATCTGCTCGGTCTGATGGAAAACCTGCAGCCACAGCAGCCCTTTCTGGACCAGTTTGGGCATCCCTGGTCTAAACACAATGATGAAGGATGAAACAGAGCTGTTTTGGTAAAAACAGGGAAACGGTTCTGGTAAAATTACTTAATGTCATGTTTAAGTGACAAAATAATGAATCATATTACTTCTTTTGGTCTGGCTTGGTTCTAAACAGAGATTTGAAGAATCTATGCCAAAACAGTGTTGTTATTGGCCTTGCCATTTGTATTTTTCCTCCACCCCTTCAGCTAGACCACCTCTGCACCACCCACTGAGTGATGACCGGCACCTGCAGGATGCCAATCTGCTCCGGCATAAAAGGCCCCAGGCCCAACTGAGCGCTAACTTTCTTTATGCACAGTTCTGCTTGGTGTTTTTGTTTTTTAGTGATCTGAGTTTTGTACAATAAATGCATTATACTTGCATAGTCTGCGACCTCTCACCTTCATCTTTTTACATGATTCCACACCCGGTTATTTACAACAGACGTTGCGTGCTATCACTCTGGACTCTCTGGCACGTAAGTGTCAAATCCATGCTTGAGTATAATACAATACTTCAATCTCATACTCTGGCTTGTGACTGCTTTTTAAATAATCATAAATCTATGATTTATAACAAAGTACTTGCAACAAGTAATTTTGCTTGTAGACTTTGTGGCAGCCACCATCATAGTTATAGCAATCAAGTAAATGCAAATATTGGGGCTTTTGAACAAGAAAAGATCCACTCCTTGCAAAACCAGGAGGGAATAGTTTGCCTGAAACTCATTTGCGGACAGTTTGTGAAATCCATGTATTTCTCACATTAAAAACATTGGCAGAGTGTGAAGTAAAGTGCTGAAACGTGATGAAGGAAGCCTACCTGTGCGGCTTGTGTCTCCGATCGCGATCTCTGCTGGAAGATAAGTGCGAGTGGTTCAAGTAATCTTCGGAGAGCTCGCGGCCTGTGCTGAATCCCTGCAACCGCCAGAACACGATTACACACGAGATCTCAAAGAAAACACTTCTGCTTTCATTATTAAACTTCTCACAACTCTGGCCACAAGGTCGTAGTCTCAAAGGATTTATCAGAGAGTGGAACACTTAAACAGGCTTCTACTCTGACAATGTTCAAATCCAGGTTAAAAACAGTTCAGTTTTGCTGTGCATATAACCAAAGGACTGCATCCTCCCTCTTTTTAATGCACTGTGATTATTAATGCCTTGTGTGATTGTTTCTATCTTGTTTTGTTAAGCACTTGACTTGTGCCTTGTGTATGAACTGTGCTATACATATAAACTTGCCTAGACAGGAGGGGCGGGGGAAGTTTCTATATCATGTGGATGGGGCTAAAAAAATCTTGTGATTTTCAATGTTGTATCTATAGCCATAATAGCACTGTCTATAAAGAAGTGGCCAAAAATAGGAACATATTTAAAGACTGTAATGAATTTGACAAAAAAGTAAACGGGAAACATAATTGTTGTTTATTTTAGGACACCAAGTCTCTCCATTGTGTCTTTGGTCGTTATGTCAAATTTTTTTATTGTAACTAGCCTGACAATTTACACCAGCAGCCGGTTACACATTTCTTAAACCTACGTTATGCGTATTTACGTTACGTTACTGAGTGTAAAATTGGGATTTAGTTTAGTTTACAACAGAACTCAAAAGGTTTTGTTGTCAGAAATTATTTGAGATGAGAGGTGGACCAAATCATTAAATTTCCATCTGGATCCAGGGTTTGATTTAAGGAACGGAAGAGGCCACATTACATTTGAAACATACCTGAGATTTTTCCTCCATGTCCTGAGTGATTTTTCTGCCACTTGTGCTGTGTGACAAAAACATGTTAGTATGTAATTAGGTTGTTGACTTGTCGGTCTGGTTCACTTTTAATTGGGCCGACTCCGGTTCACTCTGGGACTTTATTCAAAGGACTAGTGCACACATGTTTCTTGGGTAGTGAACCAGAAACAGTCCACTTAAAGTGAACTACAGAGCTATTTACATCAGTTTCAGTCTAGCCTGACTAGTCTTTTTGGCTTGTGACCAGTAGGGAATAAAACAGAAGAAAATGGATGCATGGTATTTGCTACAGTATACTCAATAACTACAACTATAATAACCACAAATTATTTCATAACTACCGCTACTATATTTTTGAGTAATGTTGGACTAAGCTCCCCATACTGAACCAGCACAAGCATGTTCTATGTGGTTACCTGTTGTGTGGGAGTCTGGGGTGAGGGGGGGCTCTGTAGTATCTGTACTGGGACAAGTATGAGCTCTTGTCAGACTTGAGGGTCTTGGGCGTGAAGGGCTTGTCCTGGGTGAACCTCTGGGCGTGTTTCTCCAACAGGTCTCCACAGTACGTCTTCTGTGCGGGGTCCTGGAAGGCTTTGAAGGTCTGGTCCCCGCCGCCGTGTTCAGAGTAGGCCGATGCTATATTGAAAAATATATAACATTAGGGCTGTAGTTAACCATTATTATGATGGTTAGTAGGTTGTTATCGAGAGGGTAAAGATAAAAACCATTTTTATGTCTTCGGCGAATAGACATGTATGCCTTTAGCATTGTGTAATACTATCAGACTACAGCTGGCCGTTTTCCCCCAAAAAAATAATCTTTTTTTTCTTTTCATAAAATGCACCACAAACTAAATAACCCTCTACTATCCATATATTTAGTTCTGTTATAAAACAGCTTCATTGATTTACTTGATGGAGCTGAAAATGTCAGAATGATGACTGCTTATTGTCTCACTAGATTCTGAGCTTTAAAATGAGTTATGACATGTTGGCAGAGCGAAAGTTTGACCAAAATTTTAAGATGAAATTTTTTTTTTGTATGACCGGAGCCAGAGCTGTGTTCGCATTAACGGCAGTAAGTCAGACCTGTTCCCAGTGCATGTTGGCCTCCGCCAGGGCTGCCCTTTGTCACCGGTTCTGTTCACTGTGTTTATGGACAGAATTTCTAGGCGCAGCCAGGGGTCGGAGGGGGTCCAGTTCGGGGACCTAAGGATTTCATCCCTGCTATTTGCGGATGATGTTGTCCTGTAGGCTCCAACGAACCAGGACCTGCAGCATGCACTGGGATGGTTTGCAGCCGAGTGTGAAGCGGCTGGGATGAGAATCAGCACCTCCAAATCCGAGGCCATGGTGCTCGACCGGAAAAAGGTGCTTTGCCCTCTCCAGGTGGGTGGAGAGGTCCTTCCTCAAGTGGAGGATCTTGTTCACGAGTGAGGGAAGAATGGAGTGTGAGATTGACAGGCGGATCGGTGCAGCGTGCGCAGTGATGCGGTCGCTGTATCGGACCGTTGTGGTAAAGAGGGAGCTGAGCCGAAAGGCAAAGCTCTCAATTTACCGATCAATCTTCGTTCCCTCCCTCACCTATGGTCATGAGCTTTGGGTAATGACCGAAAGAACGAGATCGCGGATACAAGCGGTCGAAATGAGCTTCCTCCGCAGAGTGGCTGCTCCCTTAGAGATAGGGTGAGGAGCTCAGTCACACGGGAGGAGCTCGGAGTAGAGCCGCTGCTTCTCCACGTCGAGAGGAACCAGTTGAGGTGGCTCGGGCATCTGTTCAGGATGCCTCCTGGACGCCTCCCTGGGGAGGTGTTCCGGGCACGTCCCACCGGGAGGAGGCCCCGGGGAAGACCCAGGACACGCTGGAGGGACTATGTCTCTCAGCTGGCCTGGGAACGCCTTGGGGTCCCCCCAGACGAGCTGGAGGAGGTGTGTGTGGATCGGGAAGTCTGGGCGTCTCTGCTTAGACTGCTGCCCCCGCAACCCGGCAACGGATGAAGCGGAAGAAAAGGGATGGATGGATGGATGGATGGATGGATATTTTTTTGGCCCAGCCCTTCATCAGCCTGAAGTCAAACTCAGATATGGCCCTTCTCTTACCTGCGTGTCTGCTGCCGGAACACGGCCTCTGCTTCTGCCCTGCTCTGTAGGATGGGTACACGGTGCTGTTGGGGTGGAAGGAGGTGGATGGCCGAGGGGTGGAGGCCAAGGAGCTGCCGGAGAACAGGTAAGGACTGTGCTCGTATTGGAGAGACATTCTGCTCTGTGGAACGACACTGAGGCATTAACACATGGTTCTAAAGTAGTTTCTCAAATCCCTGCTCCTATAATGCCTGATGAATGTACGAGGGTGTAAAGCTGGTGTTTGGAGGATAGCCTGACAGCATAATGACCAACTGATGCCTTTAGACGATGGGACATGTTTAATTTATTGGCAAGAGTCTAGCTTCCAGATCAAATGTACCAGCAGCAAAGAACTTTATAAAAGAGATAGACAGAGCACCTTAAATTTCACCACCTTTTCACATTATTATATAAATTCTGCATAAGAAAATTAAGGTTTTTTTGTTCCTTGCTGATGCAAGAGGGTCTAAGAACAGTAATAATCCGGGACGTTAAAGGAGATTCATAGACACTCATTCATTTTTAATTGACATTGGTCATTCTGCTGCCTATGGACCAATGGCTTCTATGTGTTTGTTGTTATTGCATTTCCTGTGTTCAAGCCGTTTGATTCTCTGATCTGTTGTTGGTGAATCGACAACTTTGAAAAGTAGCACCTGGGAATACAGCAGTCAGCATTATTCTAACTACTAACCATGTGTACCAGTGCTGTTCATTGTAAGTAAGTAAGTAAGTAAGGTTTATTTATATACCGCCTTTCACAGACAAGGGTCACAAAGCTGTTTACAATTGTTATTATTTTTTTGGGCAATTGTCCTCTCACTCCACACAGAGATGGGAGCGGGGTCGCCGAACAGGAGGCGCATGCCAGACCTATTGTACATATTTTTAGTGGTAGGGGAAACCGGAGTACCCGGAGGAAACCTACGCAGACACGGGGAGACCATGCAAACTCCACTCAGAAAGGCCCTGGTCCGACCGGGATTCGAACCCAGGACCTTCTTGCTGAGAGGCGAGAGTGCTATCCACTCAGCCACCGTGCCGCCTTGTACCTGTGCAGGGGAGCAGGAGGCTCTGCTGCGGTGGGACCGGACGTGGGCCGACTGAGGTCTGACGCTGCTCTGAGCTCCTCTTCCTCTCAGCTGGTCATTGTCTGAAACCAAGAGTATGATTTAGAGCCACTCACTCTTCAACAATATACTGTAGTGGTGTGTTTTCCATAGACTTACACTTGACGCAGTAGAGCAGACTTTTGGGCACAGAGGTGTCAATGGCAGCTGTGGCAGGAAAGTGGGAGTAGGAGAGTAATTGAAGCCTACCTAATCTTTGAATCTTTGGTTCATAACAAACACACGCTGTTTGTCTAAGCACAGGAAGAGTCTAGTAAAACTAAAATGTTGAGAGCAAATCACATCATAACATTCTGTCTTCATGTTATTACAAAACATCTTTTGCATTCTAGTAAGAAAGATCCCTGTGAGTCATTATTTGATGCTTTGGGCTGAGTGAGCAAACAGAGTCACCTTTTCGACTTCAAACTATGGCAGTAGTTTTCTGAGGGACTATAGGACCAAACACAATAATACTTGGGGAAATGTGACGTCCACTTCTATTTTGAAACTACAAACAGTAAATACTATAGAAGATTTTAAGATAAGATTTTTGTATCTATAGTACCTTTGGCTGAGTAAACCTTCTTGTAATGAGAAATCATGTGATCCCTGACGATGGACTGGGTCAGTTTGCTGGAGGAGCGAGGACAGAAAGCTGAGGAGAAGGAAGAGCATAGGAGAAGTACTTATATAAAGGTTCATTAAGTAGTGAGTAAGTCATCTTCATACATATTCATGAAACGCTTTCATAGACATAAATCCACAAAGACATTTTACTGTTTTGTTTCATTTAGCATGATATTATAGCTGTCTCCCATGCAAGCACTGACCTAATCCTATGGTGACAAGACAAGGCATTTACACTTTTACTTGAGTTAGCAAGTTTGAGTTAGTATGTTCTTTAAGTGAGTGAAGACTGTATCTACCCTGTACTCTAAAAGATGACCCCCCCCTCAGTCAGTGAAAACGTGTGTAATTTCAGTCATAGTTTTATTGATTTTGGCCATAGCTGTTTGATCTCACATCTCAAAAGCTGAACAAGGTCGGGCCTGGTCAGTGTGAATACTTACGGCTGATCTTTGCACTGGAGCCCTTTGAGCGGAGACTGTACCCCGAGGCAGTAGACGCACTGCCTAAAGAGACAATCAAATTAGTGTGGAAGAAATATAATATCAAACCCCTATCAGACATATATCACATATATCTTAACAGTGGTTCAAATATACGTATCAACTTTTTGTACTGGGTCCCAGTGTCACCTTAAAAACTGGAAACTGCCAGAAAACCTGTCAGTGATAAATCTCTTGCTGCCATCTTGTGGTTCCTCTTGCATGTGCGTTCCCTGTTTTATTGTAAGTTTGTAAAATAAATAATGCATTTTGTACGTAAAAAATTAACAATGTTCTGCTTTTAACGGTATTATTTTAACCAATCTGTACTGGTGCTTTGACACTTTCTTTCTGCTGTCACTTTGTCAAGCCACTGCTGAAATGTGCCTATTTTCATCGCAATTGTCAGACAAATCAAAGGAGTATATGACAACACATGTTAAACTAATGTGGCTTCTCCAAATGACGAGGAAAAAGTGTGACAAACATGAGTAGCTAAACTGCATTTAGCTAAACACTGCATTTACAGTCACCTTCCTGTCAAATATATGCAAAGTTATTATGTCTTAAACCAACACACAAGGACGAAGTACCAATGTGCGCCTTAACATTTAGCATCAGCGCTAGCCTCAGCTCGTAAATACCGCTAATGCTAATGCTAGTGTACACACCGGGTGTTATCCTCGGGTCCATGTCGTCTTCAAAACAGCCCATTTTCACCACTAATCCTTCTCATACATAACTGCAGATAAAGGCCGCAGCTGCTACACCCGCAGTAAGAGAGGAAAAACATGTTGTGCGAGTTTAGTCTTGGTAGAACCCCCTTTTCCAAGCGTAAAACACTGTGCTAAGCTAGCTCGGTGTAAGCTTCTCCGTCGCCATGCTGGTTGCTATGACAGTGACGTACCTTCACCACGCCCAGAACGACACAGAGAAAAAAAAAATATTACAAAAACTAAAATCAACTTACTAAATTATCAACTACAACAAACAACACACGGTTTTTTTTTACATGTTAAAGAATTACATTGGCAGAATTACAACATTTATAATTAAGCGCCTATCATTCAAAGTATCCAGATTATTTGCCAACATAAAATGCGACTATCCTGTACAAACTGAAGCTTATTTGTGGATGTGGCTTTTTGCTACTTTTAGAATATGTAGAGTTAGATCATAATCCAGACACTACAAATCTTATGGTCAAAATATTTGTTATAGTAATTGTTATAGTGAAGAAAATCCATAATATAATCAATGGACCTACATCAGTGTTGCTGTTACACAAGTTACAAAACTAAGTTATATATAATAGGCATTGATGAAAACGTAATGATAACGTAACAATATTCCTGCCTGTACATATGTAGCTGAGTTACAATACTTTACTGTACTTGTTGTCTAACTTGGTTAACACTAACCTTGTCAGACTCTGATAAGGTTTGAGTGATGCTGGTCTAAGTTTTGTTTATAATGCTTTTTTGTTTCCAAAACTCTTTGTCTCACACAGGTAGGTTTAAATCTTGTGTGCGATGTGTGGCCAGTCTTCTTGATAATGTGAGCAGTCTTGTTTAGTTGAAGGGTTTTTTTTCTCTTATTTAGAAATACATGTAAATAAAGAAAGTATGTAGATAGTTAGCAATACCTTTTCAGTGCACCTATTAAACTTATCTAGGTGAATTAATGCTAAGGTCAATCCATCCATTTTCTTCTCCTTAATCCATTTCTGGGTCAGAGCAGTGGCAGTCAGAGCTGCACACAGTGCACAGAGGACCCTCACTGGTCTTCCTGCAGGTGGTGAGTCCACAGAGCCTCGATCTTTCAAAGTGGGGTTAAGTGTCTTGCCCAAGGACACAGCGACAGCAGTCATCAGTGAACCCATGACCTTCAGGCTCAAAGGCCAATAGGGCTGGAAAGTCTCGTTCCAGAAGCACTTCCGGTTCATTGCTCGGATACAAACAAACCATCAGCTGTTCGAAGAGGCTGTTTAAATGAATGGTGCCAAATGCTCTGCTTTGTTTTCGGCTGTTATCATCAAAGTTTACATGAAGCATGCTCATTTTTTAGGTTTCCCAAAGACCAACTGAAGCTGTGGGAAAAGCTATGCAGTTGTGATAAAACATTTTGTCTGATTTTACAGATGGTTAACTTGAATATGTATTCAAGCTAACTTGTAGTTAATGCTATCTTGTAGTGCGCTGCCGAGCCTTTCATTGTGGCTTGTATTTTAAGATAAGATTAACTTTAACAGGATACATATTTATTTGTATTTATTTGAGAGATAAAGGAGGAACATATTAGCACATATTAAATAACATTTAACAAATGTTCAAATATAACAGAAAACGGACAATCATAATATTAGTAGTAAATGAATAGGTAACCCAACTACATCATGTTATTTTTGACAGCACAGCAAAAAGAAAAAAGGCCCAATGTGAAGCTGCAGTGAATGTGAAGTGGAGATGGAGCTGATGTACAGATAGAAAACTGATCATTCATAAACATTGGCTCATAACCAACGCAGCAAAGACAGCTGTAAGGGACATCAATTTATTTGCATGGGAATAGTGTTTCTATATTGTCTTTCTGATGCTTAATAGTGGATTAAAAAACAATAAGTTTGAACACGGCCCTGCACCTTTCTCATCTCCCCGTCATATAAACTTCAGGACATGGTCAGTTCACAGCTAATTCCGACCGCTCACTCAGTTTTTCTGTCCCAGAGACGAAATGTGTCCAAAATAACACAGGAAAGTCCTTTAAGGAGGAAGAAGTCGGCGATCTCAGCACCATACAAGTGGCACGTGTGGTTTGTTTGTATCCGCGGGTGGAAATCTCGCAAAATCTCGCACTTCCGCTTTCCAGCCCTATGCTCTACCAACTGAGCCACTGTCGAGTTGTTAACGGGTCAACTCAAATCTGGAGAGACTCAAACAGACAAAACATAGTAATGGAATTGTATGTTGATTGGCAGGTAATCTGATACTGCATAGATTACACATAAGACACTGAGGACAATATTTTCAAGATTACATTTATTGTGCTGAACAGAATTTGGTTGGGATTTGGCCTTAGACCCCGGCAGAGCACTTCATGATTGCAGAAGGGGAAAGAGATTATGAGATGAAATCCCCCGGGGCCCAGACTTTGGTGGTGGTAGCTAGGAGAAGGATCAAGGAGCTGGCCTAGAACAAGGCGGAGATTGGGAGGAGGAGGGTTGCAGCGTGAATGAATCTGCTGCATGGACGGAGCTCCGCGGGCAGCAGGAAGCTCATGCGGGCAGTGCCTGATTGCTGCAGGTGAAGATTTGCGCGTGGCGCTGCGCAGGTGAGTGTGATTGACTGATTGCTGTTGCTGTGGGCAACAGGAGAAGTGAGCGCTACAGGAGCACTCAGAGCTGGGTTTTCATGTCTTCAAATCTGAATTTGCGCTTGAGCTTAATTTACACACACATAGAATACAATATATTCTTTCATTATTTTGACCTCAAGGACAGAACAATGTGTGCAGCCTCTGTTTCCCGGACTGAGATAAAGCCAGCTTCGGATACATTCGTGAAGACGTCATCCAAACCCTCTGTCCCTCACATTCACACTGAGTTTAACACTATAACAACTGTTAGCAAGAACACTCAGGCTCTTCCCCTGCACTTTCTGGAGGAGCCCGTAGCTATGCTGTTACATAATGTAACTTTTACTTGTGTTGTATTAAATCCTTCTGACTTTATATTTCAGACTGTTGGTCCTCTATGTTCAATGCACCTTACATGAGCACCCTGACAAAGAAATGTAAATGATCACATTTATACAGTGCTTTTCTATATTTTTAAGGTACTCAAAGCGCTTCACCCCAGGGAACCAATCACCCATTCACACACATTCATTCACCAGCGCCTGCACTGGACGCGAGGCAGGTCCAAGGTCACAGAGCAGCAATGGGAGCTGGTTTCACCTACCGACCTGTGGGTCAGTCAATCTGACTGCTCAACAAATGATGATTTTGTCAGAAGCAAGATTTGAATGTTTATGCTTTCTTTGTTGTTTTGCAAAGTATACAGAAGGATTGGTTTAGAACATTTTGTGTTTTCAGTTTCATCCTGAAATGATAGTTCTGACATCACTGTACAGTAGTCTGGATACGACCATGAGACAATCTTCAGGACAGAGTTTAGCCTAGGGTGACCAGTCGTCCTATTTATCCATTGTTGAGCTCCATGTCCCGGGACATTCATCCATCCATTCATCCATTCTGTTCTGTGTCATGTGGATACAGGTCAGGTACAGTATGGCAGCAGTCTTCCACAAGTCCCGGTCCTCTCTGAACCACATCTGACAAATATGACTCCTCGCAACAAGAACCCTAACCCAGGACAGAAACCCTGCCTTTGCAAAGGAGCTGATCATATTTTTTCTTTTGTTTCATCAATAGTGAAGACATTAATTGAAAAAGACAACCAGAGAAAAAACTTGGACGTGCAAAAGAGACTATCTTATTGCATGATTGGGCCTGATGATTGAATGGAATGGGACATGTGGGAAAACTCACTTCTTCACAATTGAATCGTATTCATTATGGTCACAGGCCGCTTCTTTCTTATGTGGCTTCAGCAATATTGATCATTGCATCAGTGACTGTGGCTTTCAGATTTTCATTTAATGGAAAATAAAAGGGGCGACAGTAGCTCAGTTGGTAGAGCACTGGCCTTTGACCCTGAAGGTTGAGGGTTCAAGCCCACCACGGGACCTTCTCCACCGACTCCCACTGATGACTGCTGTTGTTGTGTCCTTGGGCAAGACACTTAACCCTGCATTGCCTGAAGCCCCCGCTGAAAAATCAAGGCTGTATTGTCACTGACAGAGCAGCCGTCCTCCTGTGGACTCACCACCTGCAGAGGATCAGTGAGGGGCTGGTGCTACAGTAAGTGAATTGGGTGCAGCTCTGACTGCCACCCCCCCGACCCAGAAATGGATTAAGGGGAAGGAGATGGATGGATAAAAAATAAAAGGACTGGAGAAACTCACAAAAGAAAATAAGTTCTTTGCTTTATTTGAAGCATCTCAAGTTTGGGAAAATAGAGAAACTGTAGATGTTTTTATTTGGGCAGAGAACCGATGTTTTGGCACTTATAATGATTGAAACATAGAAAATAGAAATGTGACCTATGGACTCTGGGCACGTACACATGGACCTCCACATGGACCGAAAGAGAAGGGCGAAAAGACATCGATGCTGATGAGTTTACTTTTGCAGACAGAGAAGCCGGGGGCGCTCATGCCAGTGTTTTATTTTGTGGATATGGATTCAAAACAAGTCAACAAGTCAGACAATTTTTTCTGTTCCCACTCCGGCAACAAACTTGTCTTTCATTCCATCATTGGACCTTGTCAAGAAGTGGGAACAAAGTGTGTTTTGAAAGTGTCCATAGCTTGTCTTGCTTTTGCACATTTTGTTGTGTCATCGCCGCACCCACACAACAACAAATATTTTAATGTTTTACCAAAAGACTACAACAAAGTAACAGACACCTGTGAAGTGAAAGCAAAATGCTTTAGATACAAAAGCACACAATTTCTTTAAAAAGACATAAAGACGTAGGAGGAAGTAAATATAGTATACAGTAAGATTTTTATGTTTTGATTTTTTACATAAATATTATCATTTCAGTGACACTAACCCCAGAATTTTTTTTTATGGTACTACCACAGCACATCTTTTGAATAGGCAACCTTTGTCCTGCAAAACACAGCTAAAATAATCCCTTTAATTAGGCTGTTCACCACTGCATTATGACTACATACAAGAGGCTAATTCTATCTCTCCTTTCCCGTATATACGAGCAGTGATGACGTAACCCGTGCTCCCAGCCCGTGAGTGGCCGCTTTATGTGAGCCGAGACGCTGCTTCCAGACGCATCGCCATGTGCGCGGCCACCGGCTCCTGCTCCTTCTACTACTACTACTACTACAACTCCTACTTCGACTACAGATAACCCAGCGTCTTCGCAACCCCAAACAGTGAGTTAATCCTATACAAAACCCCTTTATTTGCAGGTGCTTATGTTTCCCTTTACGCGCGGGTGGATGAGAGGGACCGGGGAGGAGCGCGCAGCATCCATCATCATTGTTCTCTGATCTTGTGGAATAAAAAAAACAAGCTGTAGGTTTTACGCACGCTCTAAATATTGTCTGGGAGGGATACAAATGGTGCTTTCTCCAACTTGTGCACGACAAAGCTTGTAAAATGTCTCGTAATGTTGCTCTTTTTGTGTCCGCCGCGCGTACGGGAAGAAGAGGAGGAGGAGTGATAGCAGCCGGGGAGGTGGCGTGTTGATGCGGGTGGATTCGGGGGTCTACGTGTTTATGGTTGGGGGGGTGAGAGACATCTGTGCGTTTTTAACTGATTTCACTAATACATAATATGAAGACATATAAAATAAGAATGCAAAAATTACGCCCGCGGTTTTGACAATGAAATTCGCAACAGAAAACTCTAAGCAGGAGATGGATCCGGAAAAAGGTTGGTGGTGTTTTTTTTATTTCTCATTTTTAAAAATAATGCTATTGGCTAAAAGGGCTGCTCGATTTTCCAATAGTGATTTTTCATTAAAACAATGCGATGCGAATTATAGGTTTTCAAAGTTAGTATCACACGAGTGTTCAATTTGAAAATAATGATAATGATAATAATACTAATGATACTAATAATAATGTGTGTAATAACAAAACATTGTATAACAATTAAGGTTATTATTGTACTGTCAAAACGCAGATACGGTAGGAACAAGCTATTTCCCACAATGCAACTGTGCTTGGACTCTTATCCATATGCAAATATGCATTCAATCTTACGTGTATTGATTTCAAGAGATAATTTCTTTGTGATTTGCTAGTTGTGTCCAACACAACTGAGATCGTGATGACTTGTGTAGCCACAGTGTGATACTGTATGATATCTTTAAGCTGAATAATAAATCCATGGTGTTATTATTATAAGTTATTATTATTCATAACTGATGCTAAAACAATGGGCGTATGTACACGTTCTTTCCACTGTGATCATTTCTTTGTTGTAGTTTGTTCTACAAGTATGTTTTTTTTGTAAACATAATTGTGCAATTTACCTTTTGATAAAACAGACAAATAAGAGAAAGCTTCAGGGATTATTCTGATGAGTTGAATTGAAGTCATTAAGTTGAAGCACTTTAATGATCACGTGCCCTTTTCTGAAGCAATAATTACCTCAGTCTGTCAGAATGAGTTCTCTGGACAGGTCTTTACTACAGCAGTGAAAACACTCTCCTCTCGAAGCCTAATGATGTGCTCTACATGATGAGGACGCACTCACACGGTGGTTCAGCAATTAGCTCTTGTGCTTTACAGCAAGACATGTCTGTGTTTGATTCCTTCCTCCAGGTATTTCTGTGTGGAGTTTGCATCTTCTCCCTGTGTCTGCATAGGTTTCCTCCGGGTGCTCCGGTTGTACACTAGGTCTGAATGAGTGAGTGAAGGACAGTGATGTTAGGACCTTCTGTCATCATCGTGTATGAAGTGATACGCTTTGGTCTGTGAAATGTGCTTTATGGTTGTCACAATTGTTACATTGATCTCATTTGTAAAATGCATATTTATTTCAGAATGTGTTTCAGTGCATTAATTAGTTCATAAATAGTCAACTTTAATATATGCATCTTGTTCTGTTGAAAAGCTTTTCAATGTGAGATAACCAACACCGACCAAGACTAAAATAGCAGTCAGACTTTTTCGCTCTGAATAGAAAAACAGTATTCTAATGAAAGTTCAGCGTTTGCTCTTTCCTCTTCGCCTTGAACAAACCAGATTCAAATGTTTTCTATTTTCAAACATTTTGGGAAATGACAATTGTAGTGAGCTTCTGCAAACTTACTTTATGATATACAAAAATGTATTGTTTATCAACAATTTGATGAGGCAAAATGTCATTGGTTCTTCTATACCGGACATTGTACAGCGATGTTATCACCTCGACATGTTTCAATGTTTGACTTCTGTCTTCCTCAGAAAAGTTGATCCTTCCCAAACTATTGGTAACAGGCTTCTGTGGTTACTGAGACGTTGAGACAGCCATCTCCTCTTTACACCATAAATAACACATACAACTTCAGCGAGCATTATTTGTCAGTTTGTTCTTAATAATGTCGAGACTTGTTAAAGATGTATATTGATCTGTATGATTGGAATACTTTCACAATAAGACGCCTAATAGTGCAGTGTAAAAATGCAGCTTTGGACCAAAACAATACTTTTTTCTGCATGTTTCATTATTAATGAGCTACATTTTTGTTACACGTGCGGAGGAACAAAACTCTGGCTGTTTGTTGTTGTTGCTTGATGCAAATTGACGAAGACATACCTTTCCCAGCTTGATTACACTCTTTGAAAGTTGCTTTTGAATGGGGAGGATCGCACAGACGTCTCAGCAGACCGCAGATGATGTTCCCACAATCGATTCTGATGCGTCCAGTTTGATGCCTGACATTTGAGAGCCTGTTTTGTAAAAGCAGCTACAACCTCGGAACAAACGCTGACCATTACTTGGACAGAATCGATTGGACCACAACAGAGTTCCATTTCATGTTCAGGAACGTGTTCGCAAAATGTCTTCGGAGATGACAGACTCTAAATGTGGAGGAATGCCATGATCTCTGTCAATGTGCAGAGGTGAGGACTGGATGCCGTTAAAGCTGGGGTACCTAAAGTTCAAAACAAATGGGTAACTAGGGTTCTTACACTGGTTTTCACATGCATGCAGATTTAGCCTCTGTCACATCTTTAAATAAGATTTTCATTTAAATTCAATTCCATTTGTTTTTGTATAGCCCTGAATCACAGATCAGCAAATCAAACAGTTCGAACTCAAGAAATGCAATGACAAAAACAGAGTGGGATGACCCGGATCATCACCTCTTTTTCAGACAGAAAAGTGAAAAAAGCAAGCCCCCCTCACTCACTCAGCTCGAAGAGTAAAATAGTGACTCACAGGGCTCTTTCTGTATAAGTAGGCAGTGTGTGTTTTCCGAATAGGATGAAGACTGCATGATTTGGTCTGATTTATTCACAACAACCTGTTACTTTTACGAGACTCATTCTGTTAGGAAAACCACATAACAGAATAGGAACTTTAGCATTACATGTTTTAGAATGTGAAGTCATTTCTGATGTAGAAAATATATGAATAAACATTTATAACTTGGTGCGGCACGTGTGGCACTCTCACTTCTCAGCAAGAAGGTCCTGGGTTTGAATCCCGGTCGGAACAGGGCCTTTCTGAGTGGAGTTTGCATGTTCTCCCCGTTAGGTTTCTTCCGGGTGCTCCGGTTTCCCCTACCACTAAAAACATGCACGATAGGTATGAATGTGAAATGAGAGAGTGAATGGATGGTGTTGATTGGGGGCTGGAACAATATCTGAAATCTGAACATTGTTAAGCGCTTTGGGTGACCTTGGTCTGTAAAATGCGCTATATAAATAACATTACTTACTCACATTACTTAATGACTCAGACCTTGCGGGATGAGTGAAAAATTACAATCTGCTTTTATTGTAAATAAACCATGTCTAATAATTCCAATGTTTTGAAAATAGACTGTAAACCATAATTATAAGAAATCATACCACACAAAGGCTCGGCATATGTCACTTTGCACGTAATATGTATAGATCATAGTATTACGAGTTAAATTACAAAAATAAACAAGAATGAACAATATCTTAATCGTCTGAGTTTAACCTGTATATTTAATGTATATATAAATAATCTGAATACATACTCATGTTTGGGGGAGAGGGGTTGGCACTGTGCTAGGTTTTGCTTTTTTTATCTCCCATCATCAACTGGAGACTGCCCCCTACTGGAGATAAGGAGTACACTTACATTATTAATGCATGTGTGGTGTTGGTTTTATTGACTATTGTTGAGCTCTGGGCGGGTGTCTCTCTTTGGGCAAGTGAAGAAAGGCCTCCTGCACACTGTCTACCTTTAAAAAAAATATTTAAAGTCAATACAACAGATGGAAGGCCAGGTGTTGCATAAATGTTAAATATGAAACAGCTCCTTCACCTGTCTTTCTTCTCAGGCATGGGGGGTGGGGAGTGAAGAAGGATTAAGGGATGTGGGGCTCAAGGTCTTACGTCAGCTGCCACATGTATCTCGTCATCTTCACTTTCCTCATCCGGCACATCAAACTAGAGCTTATCTCTGGCCCTGGTCAGACTCCCAGTCCACTAAAGAGCAATCTCTGGTCCAGTCCTCTCTTCTATCACGGTCCAGTTCATTCCAAACTCAAAATGAGTTCGAAAAGGACTTCTCAGACAATGACAATGGCCTAATCTTGGAAGAGAAATTTACAGGCGCTAATGGTTTTTGCTCTTTTCTTGAGCTCCTTGAGTTCAGGGCTGTATGTTTTAGTGGGTAATCATTTATCTTCAGTCTCCGTCCACTACAGTAACACACATTTCATTATTTGAGTGGTTTAAAGGGGATATTTTTGTTGGAATTCTTTCAAAATACTTCAAGGCATAATTTAATTCCCAAGACAGCAGTAGAATTTACAATGTTTTGGTTCCGGGTACTTTTTTTGTACCAAAACAAACATTTATAGACAGGTGCCTCTAACTGGAACCTTTAGAATACACCAGTTTATTCAACACTGACAAAAAAAAAAAAAACTTTAAAAACCATGTTTAGATGAATCCACTTCTGTTGAACACCAAAGTAAAGCTGCACAAACACTTGATGATGCATGAACGGTATATTAGATAAAACAGAGACAAATTAATGCACATTTTAAATAGAACTTTTGGTGTCAACCGTTTGTTGGTCTTGCTCATTATTGGTCATTTTTCAGTATGAATTGTGATTAGGTCTTACTGTAAGAATTGTGTGAAAAAAGATAGCAACGACACGATTGTGTTTATATATATTTAACAGTTTTTCAGTGAAATCTTTTATTTGTAAGTTGTGCTAAAGTTTCGAACTCTACAAACATGACCTGAATGTGTTGGAATTTCTTTGAGGTAATCGCTTCATTTGTAAGCTTTTTCAAATGGAACTATATGGTTTTTTACTGCACAAAAGAGTTAGGGTTAACATTTTACAGGATATCTAAAATCACAATAATTATGGTCAGAAATATTGCAATTAGAAACTTTTGTTAGAAGCAGTGTGCCTCTAGCGCCCCCTGCTGTGGCTCTGAGGCCCCAGACTTTGAAAACCACTGCATAAGCACTTTTGGACCTTCCCTTTAATCCTGCATCACATTTACCCATCAGCACGTGCGATGACCATCTCCTCAGAACACTAATGACTCAAGGTCGTCCGGGAAGCGGCAAATCAATCCTGTTACCTTACGCGCGTGCCCGACCGCGATCGATGGCAACAAAGTGATGTCATAACCCGCGCCGCCAAAGCAATCGAGTTAAAGTCACAAAATGTACCTTCCATGTCCCGAAAAGGGTTTTAGTCTCTTCTATTGATTACTCTGGCGGCTGTTTTGGAGCTTGAATAGAGACAACTGGAACAACATGGGTTTTGTCAATCACAGACACACACATGCAGACACACACGGGCAACACACACATGCAGGCAAACACGGGCAACACACACATGCAGACACACACGGGCAACAAACACATGCAGACACACACGGGCAACACACACATGCAGGCAAACACGGGCAACACACACATGCAGACACACACGGGCAACACACACATGCAGGCAAACACGGGCAACACACACATGCAGACACACACGGGCAACAAACACATGCAGACACACACATGCAGACATACATGGGCAACACACACATTCAGGCACACACATGCAGAGACACACGGGCAACACACACATGCGGACACACACAGGCAACACACACGGGCAACACACACATTCAGGCACACACATGCAGAGACACACAGCAACACACACATGCAGACACACATGGGCAACACACACATTCAGGCACACACATGCAGAGACACACAGCAACACACACATGCAGACACACACGGGCAACACATACATTCAGGCACACACATGCAGAGACACAAGGGCAACACACACATGCAGACACACATGGGCAACACACACATTCAGGCACACACATGCAGAGACACGCATGCAGACACACATGGGGCAACACACACATTCAGGCACACACATGCAGACACACACGGGCAACACACACATTCAGGCACTCACATGCAGACACACACGGGCAACACACACATTCAGGCACACACATGCAGACACACACGGGGCAACACACACATTGAGGCACACACATGCAGACACACACGGGCAACACACATGCAGACACACACATGCAGACACACACATGCAGACACACATATGCAGACACACACGGGCAACACACACATTCAGACACACACATGCAGGCACACACATGCAGACACACACATGCAGACACACACGGGCAACACACATGCAGACACACACATGCAGACACACATATGCAGACACACACGGGCAACACACACATTCAGACACACACATGCAGGCACACACATGCAGACACACACATGCAGACACACACATGCAGACACACACGGGCAACACACACATGCAGACACACACATGCAGACACACACGGGAAACACACACATGCAGACACACACATGCAGACACACATGGGCAACACACACATGCAGACACACACGGGCAACACACACATGCAGAGACACACGGGCAACACACACATGCAGACACACACATGCAGACACACACATGCAGACATACACATGCAGACACACACATGCAGACACACACATACAGACATACACATGCAGACATACACATGCAGACACACACATGCAGACACACACATACAGACATACACATGCAGACACACACATGCAGACACACACATGCAGACACACGCATGCAGACACACACATGCAGACACACGCATGCAGACACACACATGCAGACACACACATGCAGACACACGCATGCAGACACACACATGCAGACACACACATGCAGACACACACATGCAGACACACGCATGCAGACATACACATGCAGACACACACATGCAGACACACGCATGCAGACACACGCATGCAGACACACACATGCAGACACACGCATGCAGACACACACATGCAGACACACACATGCAGACACACGCATGCAGACACACACATGCAGACACACACATGCAGACACACACATGCAGACACACGCATGCAGACACACGCATGCAGACACACACATGCAGACACACACATGCAGACACACGCATGCAGACACACACATGCAGACACACACATGCAGACACACACATGCAGACACACACATGCAGACACACAGGTTTAGTTTTGGATCTGATAGTAGTAAAAGCAAAAAGGACATTATGAAAGTCCCAGAAATGTTCCCTAACTTTTTCTATTGCTTTTATTTTTGAATAATAGGTTACATTCATGTTGACTATTTCAGTTGGAGGACAGGTGTCAATTCTAAACAAGTCTAAAATTCTAAACAAGTCTAAAAAAATCCTTTGTTCTCATAAAGACATTTTGAAAAACAAAATGTCAAAATTTTTCCCCCAATTTATTATTTTATAGTTTATTAGATTCATAAACCTGCCACTTCAATCCTATTTCTGAATTGGCCAACATCATGCATGTTTCTTTTGTTTCACAATTTCTAGACACAATTATAATTTTATTTTTTTATTATTATAGTTGACAGAGAAGATAGTTGACAGTTTGTGTTTCGTGGGAATTGACCCAGAAATTACAGAGAAATAACCCTAGGACTAGTCTGACTAAAACAGACACATCAACTCCATACCATTCCATACCAAATCCACAAATAACCCCAAACCCTATAAAAATCAAATCAGAAAACACAAAAACAGTATTATGAGATTATGATTATGATTATAAGAACAACATCAAGAACAGACTTGATTTGTTTAGCGCTCCATTCACACTAACATCAGGCACTTCTGATACAAATGTGTCCCCCCACCCCTTCTTTCTTAAAGCTCTGTTATCAAACTTGTGACACTATGATAAATATTACGACTATTACATCATGAAAGGTATGGCTTTGGACAGTGATGATCCGAGACATCCGTCATCCGCCCACTATGGACTAATGGCTCCTGTGTGTTTGTTATTATTGCCTTTCCTGTGTTATGTACAATCCTCCGACTGCTACGGTTGTGATTTAGGGCTGTACAAAATTGAATTAAACGTACATTGGTTTGGGGGATTTCTCCTGTCCAATGCCATTCTTTACACCGGGACGAATGCACCACTCCTACCTCTAGATGGCGGTGGTTCAGTCTTTAAGACCATTTCCACGAGCATTATACCCATTTCCAAATATACGTTCTACTGCTGGTGATTCCACATTCTCTAGATTATTAAGGACCTGAATGAACAGAAAACATGCAACATTGGCTGCTCTTTAACTTGTTTAAGAGCAGGTATGTGCGATAATGTGTGTTTATGTTGTTGTGCAGAGACATGGATCTAAAAGCAGCCTCTCTTTACTGAAAGGAGTGTGTGGAGGCGGTAATTCTGTTTGTGCAAGAAGCCTATGTGACTAATGTGCCACTGGTGTGATGGATGGCACAAGAGCTATGCCTTAAAGAAGCTGGGACTGATCAGAGATAGACACTGGTTTTATACCTTTTTATAATATCGGCTAATGGCTTTACCTTGGCTTTACCTTCCACCCAGCTGATCTGCTACAATGGCATGCTAAACCTCATTTTAGAGCCAAGATTCTCAGGGAAACATAGCTTATTATTAACAATAACAACAATAATAATGTCTATTTATTATAATTCGTGTTCACATCTAAGCCTAATCGTACATTTTCAGAAAAAACCCTACCAATAAAAATATACATACCCATGTTTAATAGAAGTAATCATTTTAAAATAGACATAATGGACCTTTTATCACAGACCAGGAGTTGTTTTTGGATCTGTCCACACGAATATCAGGATCTTCTGGCTTAAACATATAACTCCGCCCCTTTTGTCCAAAAGCTCCTGTCTTATAGAAATTAATTGACAACCCCGCTCCCATCTCTGTGTGGAGTGAGAGGACAAATGCCCAAAAATAACAATTGCAAACCGCTTTGTGACTCTGGTTTGTGAAAGGCGGTATATAAATAAAGATTACTTACTTACTTACTTACTTCTTTCAACAATAAAATAAGAATTCTACACCTCCCTCTGGTGGTTGTATAGGGATAGGGCAGTCCTTTTTATCATAGCATTATTTTCCCGTGATACTTTCAATTTCAATTCTAAAGCATGGCATGACAGAATAAAGAGTCTCATTATTATTTTTAATGGACCAAAATAATGCGTAATATTTATTCTTTAAAACATCCCCATAAGGCAGTCAAATATTGCACATATTTTACCAGTCTGTGGTAGCTAGCGCCGTGTTCTTTGGGGTCGCGTGTTGGGGCGGCAGTCTGACCTCGAGAGACAGTAACTTCCTCGACAGGCGGATCAGGAAATGTGTCTCTGTGATGGGGAGAAGTGTGGACTCTGTGGGAGCTGTGCTGGAGAGAAGGATGAGGGCTCTAATGCAGGGCATCCTGGGTAACTCCAGGCACCCTCTGCATGACACTATGGCCGCTCAGAGGAGTAATCAAAGAAACAGGCTCCTATCACTACGCTGCCGAACGGAGCGATTCAAGAGATCCTTTGTTCCTTCGGCTGTCAGACTGTACAACAAACCTGGATGAGTCTTCCGCTGCTGGACACCTGAATTTCTCTTACGGGGGAATAAAGTATCTATCTATCATAATGACAGAAGTGAATACACTAAAATAACAAATTAATAATAATCACAAATGGAGGTTATCTTTGTGTTCATGTCCTTTTTTCCTTCTTTAAAATGAACTAATGACATTAAAGACATTATGTAATAGCTTATAAAATGGTCATTTTTCCTTATTTGTAGTTCATTAGCATTAGCGCTAACCCAGCTTGCAGTATTTGTGGCTATTTACATTGAAAACCAGTCAAACGCTGCTTTTGTACAAATACAATGCTCTGCTGTCTAAATTATGTTACTTGTGACATTAGTGTGGATGCAGCTAAAATTATCCCCAGGTCTTTTTTTGTTGTTTTTTTGTTTGTTTAATGGTTTAAAACTGAAAACAGCCAGTTTAGCAGAATCCGTGTCCTTATCCAACAGACAAAGGTCCAGTGGGTGAAGGACTCCTCTGAATGGCTTATGCTCATTTATTTTCTATACATTAAAAGCTTCTATATTTAGCTCTGCTCTTGTGTTTTGGTTCAAATACACACACACACACACACGCACACACGCACACACACACACACATGCACAAACACCTGAGACTCCTTTGTGCAGGAATTGGATTTGAGCATAATCAAATCAACACCACTCCAGTAGTGAGTTAGTGTTTGTGTAACATGGAGCCAACAACGACATGGACACACTACTGGACTTGTCAAAAATAATCTTAAATCAGATGTTAAGTAATACAAAAAATCATATTGAAACTCTATTTTGAGCAAGTATGGATAGTCAATATATAGAAAATTAAATTAAATATAATCTTTTGGCAGCATGAATAAACGTCGTCAATTGCCCTAAACCTGTTTGTTTTTTTAACCCCCGCCCCTTCTGATCATTATAATTATTGTTATTTTTTAGATCCTTTAAACCCGTTTATGGCTCTATCAACAGTCATGAAAGTTGTGTCAATATAAAGTATAAGCACCACTGCACACGCCATATGAAACCATTAAAGGCTCATTGGACTCTCCACAACAACGACAATAGAAAAGTTGTGTGTGTGTGTGTGAGTGTGTTTGTGTGTGTGTGTGTGCGTTCTCAGTCGCTAATGGGTTTGCAGAGAAAGCGATGAGTCACAAAAGCATCACAAGTCAAAGTCTCCACAGAACATTTATGGACTGGTAAAAAGGAAACGTGGAAAGACACATTAGCAGACACTTTGTAGAAAGTTGTAGTCTTTCTTGGAATCATACAAATTATTATTGTGTTAAAATGTTTCGTCCAACATAAAGTGTCTGTTTGATGTCTGACTTTATTACAACATTGTTTTGTGTTTAAAATATGACCCCAGCTTTATTCCAAGACCCAGTGCAGATTCCTATGTGTTATTTGACAAAGCAATTATTCTGCTTTGACCGGCGTTGACATCTCTCTCAGCTGCTAACTCCTCCCTCTCTCCCCTCAGTGGCGGTGCAGACCAACCTCGCGCCCCCAAAGAAGAAGGCCCCGGCCGGAGCGGTGCAGTCCAATCTGGTCCGGGCCAGTGTGCAGACTATGCAGAACCCCATGAATGTTGATCCAAAAGCCAACGGACACTCCCCACTGCCCCGGCTCTCCATCTCCTCCCGCTCAGCCTCCGTGGTGACCAGCCTGGACACACAGGTATATGTGGACGCAGATTCAGTTGACCTTGATCAGAAGTCTCACTGGCGTGTATTTATCTATATAACTATCTATGACAACTTCGAGTCTTTTGTTGTAGTTGTGGTTGAGGATGAGGTCCTTAAAAATCTGACGGTAAAAGCCAAGAAGACAACGTTT
Source organism: Knipowitschia caucasica (assembly GCA_964034765.1). Classification (NCBI taxonomy): domain Eukaryota; kingdom Metazoa; phylum Chordata; class Actinopteri; order Gobiiformes; family Gobiidae; genus Knipowitschia; species Knipowitschia caucasica. Next base: position 28,307,902 of record OZ035834.1, on the reverse strand, counting down.
AAAATAGGCTCTTCTCATTATTTTATTTGGGTTAGCCTCTGCTACAAACATGGAAATGACGCACCCCATTTTCTAATACAAAAACGATTACAACTTGATTATTCAAGTCAAATAATGAACACAAATATTTTAATATTACAAACTAAATATTATTAATTTAACATACAATAATTATATAAAAAAAATATATTTTGATGACCTCTCGCGGCCCCCCTGCAATACCCTTGGCCCGGACCCCACTTTGGGAGACACTGCAATAGAAAAATCAGCCACATCTCAGCTTTTCTGATAGTGTCATCTGTAAAAGCCTTCATACCAACACCAGTATTAACTGCTCTCCGCTGTCCCAGGACCCAGCCGCCGGCCTGCACTCCGTCATGAAGTGGAAGACCGTACTGGCCGTGTTCGTGGTGGTGCTGGTGTACCTGGTGTGCGGGGGTCTGACCTTCAGCGTACTGGAGGAGCCCCACGAGAGCCAGCAGAAGATCCTCATCACCCACACCAAGAGAGACTTCCTGGAGACGCACCAGTGTGTGAGCCGCCACGAGCTGGAGGACCTCCTCAAGGTGAGCGTGGGTGGAGCTACCACTGTTTGTACCCTTCATGTATTCATGGCATCGCCTTGATTAAAGCTGAGTTTAAAGAGTATGTTAAAGAGTATGTTACTTTTCTTGTAATTAATACATGTTGTTTGTCCCAACAAAGTTGCTTGCGTCAGCTTTAAGATAAGTTTATTTCAATCTGGAAAACCTCAGGTAAAGAATGTATTCAAACATTTGCATGAAGTAAATTGGTTGCTGCTGGATTGTCGCCGGAGTCGTATTGTAGATAATTATATTTGTTGACACTACAGCCCTCGTCATCAGAGTTAGCCTGGCAACATGAATTGTAAAACTATTTTGGGTCTGCTCTGGGCTATAAAATACACAGCAGCATTTGTTCCATGTATGGAATTTTTTGACACAATATAAACAAATGTTAGTATATGAAAAATATATTAGCTCTCGTTTTGATGTACATGTATCCTTAGCTGCTATAGTTCCAGGTGACGAAATAAAACAGAGCAGCAGAGTCAAGTTCAAACATTAATTGATGAAATATGTTGGGGTCAGGGAGTGGGAGGAGACATTAGATAAAATGTGATTGATTGATTGATTTACAAATAAAATGTATTACTGGATTCCAAAGGGTCTATGGTTTACAATGAGGCACAGTATGACTATATTGGTGAAGCTGAAGTTGGCTGAATGACACTGTGGAAGTGCCTCAATGGCTAGTTTGTGTTTGTTTTGAGTTCCTTTTGCTCCGGCTTCATTTTCTTGATATTTTGGAGCTGAACCAGAACGGATTACTTTACTATCGCATTCGCCGCCATTACCAAACTACAACCAGCAAATTCAGCGCAAACTCTTGATATCACCGACACCAACCGCCTCCCTCGCTCGCTGAATGGTTGGATGGGATACAGCCGAGGTAGCCGCAGCCACTTAGATCAGACCCAGACGTACGTATAGGGAAACAATAATTGAGCAGAGTTTATGGATGGCCAGGCTATGAAAATGTAATAAGAAACTTCTCTATTTGTAAATGCAGGCAGCAGTCTGTAAAAGCTGGCGGTTGGGCTGGACCCGCGCAGCCACAGTTTTGAAGAGAATGTTGTAATCCCACGCCACAACCACATGATGGCGATCTCACAGGAGTTGCCTGGGACACCAAAGCAGTCCCATTTACGCTGCTACTTTCTCCTCTTCAGAACAAAAACAGTGATCCAAGCTGTTTGAGCTCATTAAATGTGTATCTAGGCGTAAGTTTATGTCACAGTTCCACGGACTCATTTTTTGATAACAAATTTCAACTGTGATGCTGTGAATAAAGACTCTGGTTGGGAAGATAGTTATTATTAAAGTGTATTCAGCACAAGCAGCAAAACCATAAGTGATAAATATCTGAGACCAAACATGAACTATTTACAAGTGCAGGACGAATGCAACAGACGCGATAAGCTACAAATGCAGATTCAAACAAATACTGTAAATGTTCGATATGCTAGACCACGGCCTTCTCATTTATCGGGCTCTGAGCCATGAGCCCAAACTGCTTTTCCTTCGGTCATCTGCAAAGCTCGAAGCAATCTGCTCCCAAGTGCCTCGTCCATGTTCCCCGCAGCCGCCACATGCTTCCATCTAAAGCGTAATCACAGTGGGCCTTCTCTGCGCTGTCGGCTGCGTAGTTAGAAAAATTCGTAGATGCACAAGTGGTAGCTTGGGTTTATCCTTGCGTTGGTCATGTGACATCAGGTGACATCACGAGGGACAGCGCAAGCTCAGTATAGTATACACAGGGCTTAAGTGTTCCATGCAGCTAAAGTTGATTGTTGATACAAAACAGTACAGTACAATTTATTCTTGTATAGCCCTAAATCACAACAGCAGTCATCTCAGAGGACTTAACAAAACCATTGAAATCACCAACACAGATCAGAGAATAAACTGTTGATGAGCTTGAAGTGAAGGTGGAAACATGAAAACGGAGAATATCAAGTCTTTCAGAATAAAATCTACTGTATAAACCTATGGCCTCCAAGATTCTTAGTTCAGGCGTTATGCATGTTGCAGAACTTAATCCATCCATCCATCGTCAGGAGCTATGATCTTTCAAGGGAAAGTCTTGCCCAAGGACACATTGACAGCAGACATCAGTGGGAGTTGTGAAGTAGTCTTGTAGTGGAATTGAACCAACACCCTTCAGGCCCAAAGGCCAATGCTCTACCACTGTCTCCCCCAGAGGTTGTTGTAGAACTTATATTTCCTTAACCTCCTAAGACCCGAGCACTTTTTTGCAATGCATTTTTTATTTATCTTGGCTAATTGGGCATATTGGGGCCAGATAAGAATATATACTAAGCATCATCTCTTGACATGATGTAAATTTTGAGAAAAATGCTGTCCACATATGTGGACGCTCGGTCTGAATTTCCATAAAAAAGGCAATTAAGTAACGACTGTGTAATAAAGTGCAAAACGCTTTATTTCGACACAAACATTTGATAAATGAACAATATTGAACAAGGAACATATCTCAGTGCAAAAACAGCAAAAAGAGTACTCGGATGATCCTGGGCGCTATTTGTCTGGGGATTCATGCCCCTGGTAGGGTCTCCCATGGCAGACAGGTCTCAGGTGACGAATCAGACGAAGCGCAGTACAAAGCCAACATAAATAGCATGATATTAAGAACCGTGACGTCGCCCGGCATGGCACAGGGGTTGCAGAGGCAAAAACCCGGGACTGGGAGGAGTTTGGAGAGTCCATGGAGTATGACTATGGGTCGGCCTTAATAAATTGAAGATATTCTGGCAAACCGTCCGGCGCCTCAGGAGGGGGAAGCAGTTCTTTGCCAACACCGTGGACGGTGTCGGGCAAAGAGCTGTTGACCTCCACTGGGGATCTTGTCGGGCGGTGGAAGTAATACTTCAAGGTTCTCCTCAATCCCCCCGTCATGTCCTCCAGAACGGAGGCAGAGGTTGAGGATGTTGGGGCAGATACCTCCATCTCCCTGGCAGAGGTCACCAAGATCCTCCTTGGTGGCAAGGCTCTGGGAGTGGATGAGATCCGCAAAGACTATCTAAAGTCTACTGTAGGACTGTCTTGGCTGACATGTCTCTGCAACATCGCGAGGAGATCGTGGGCAGACCGGGATGGTGGTCCCTCTCTACAAGAAGGGGGACCAGAAGGGTGTGTTCCAATTATTGTGGGATCACACTCCTCAGCCTTCCCGGTAAGGTCCACTCCAAGGTACTGGAGAGGAGGCTACGGCCGATGGTCGAATCTCGGATTCAGGAGGAGCAGTGTGGTTTTCATCCCGGCCACGGAACACTGGACCAGCTCTATACTCTCCATCGGTTCGTTGAGTGTTCATGGGAGTTCGCCCCCAACCGGTCCACATGTGTTTGTGGATTTGGAGATGGTGTTCGACCGTGTTCTCCGGGATGTCCTTTGGGGGGTTCTCCAGGAGTACGGGGTATTCTGCCTTAGGGCCTTACGGGCCCTGTATGACCGGAGCCAGAGCTGCGTTCGCATCAGCAGTAAGTCAGACCATGTTGACCTCGGCCAGGGCTGCCCTTTGTCACCGGTTCTGTTTACTGTGTTTATGGACAGAATTTCTAGATGCAGAAGGGGGTCCGGTTCGGGGACCACAGGATTTCATCTCCGCTTTTTGCAGACAATGTTGTCCTGTTGGCTCCGAGGTGCCTTGCCCTCTCCAGGTTGGCGGAGAGGTCCTTCCTCAAGGAGTTCAAGTATCTCGGGGTCTTGTTCACGAGTGAGGGAAGGATGGAGCGTGAGATTGACAGGCGGATCGGTGCAGTGATGCGGTCGCGGTGAAGCTGAGCCGAAAGGCCTTGGGCTCCCCCCTGACAAACTGGAGTAAGTGTGTGTGGATAGGGAAGTCTGGGCATCTCTGCGACCCGGCAACGGATGAAGCGGAAGAAAATAGATGGATGGATGGATTTAACTCATAGGAAATAGACTAAATCAAAGAGCAAGTAAGCACTAATTTTGGAATTATATAGTATGCTGGAAGCACACTGGCTTGATTCAACAGGTGGCCCTTTTAGTTGATGGTGACATAGAAAAACTTGACAATAATAGCAAAAAATTCCATCGAACACAGGTGCATTCCACATGCGATTAGAACAATCTTCAACAAAAGTAAGTCCTTCTGTCCACATATGTGGACATCATGTTTAGTAGTCCAGACAATTGTTTTTAAATTGTAATTATTGTAAAATTTACATGCCATGACAAACTTACATCACTTATAAAACTATCTGAACAAGAAAATTCTTTGAAATCGGATTGGAATTTTTACTTGGTGGATTTTTTGGTTGGGAACTTGCATGTGAACTTTCCTGTGCGCGGTCAGCCATTTTGTTTTGTGTTAGCTTGTGCTGTAATTCCTCCAACACTGCTAGAGGGCAGTGTAGGTATTGCTGTATGTGGACCCCAGGCCCCAATAAATCAGGATGAAGTATTATGTTTGTACAGCCCAAGATGTGATGTCCACACATGTGGATGGCAGGTCTTAGGAGGTCAATGATGTGTTTTCTTTGGACATAATCTGGTCCATTTTAGCTGCAGACTAATGCTAAGGGGAGTCACTATAAAAACATATTATTGTTGAAAAACATGATGGTACAGTTTTCCTCAGTCAGAAATATATTTTTAATTTAAAATGAAACATTGAAGTTTACTGACATTATTCTGCTGTTTATTTGAGTAGTGTATATCAGGTCGATAGAATACTTATATTTGACTTTTCCCAGTCGCTGTGACAGTGGACTCCCCTTACATACGCTCCTCTTTTGGACTGCTAAATTTACTCTGCAAACCAACATTCTACTATTTCATTCTGCGCCAGATAATTTTCCTTGAGCTAAAGATTTTAAATGAAATATCAGTGAACGTGCTGCTATTACACAGGAAGAATATGATATCCACATGAGCTCGAGTGACTTTGAATAGATTTAAAAGCTTGTGTTACGTTAATATGTTTTGTGTATTGGTACAAAACTAAATTAGAGCTGTCTTTTAAAAACTTTACGGATACGTTGAGGTAATACATCCATACTTCCTTGCACAAAGAAGGAAAAATAAAGAGGTATTTTTGAATTTGGATGCGCCTTCACTGGAAGAAAGGAAAGTCCTGTCCAACACCTGGAGGGACAACAACATGCATAGCAACTATCCATAAATCTACATACTGAATCTTAATGCCATGTTCCCTATTTTCTCCAAGAATATAAATGAAACGCCTTGAACTGAAACATTTGAGGCACACAGTTACTTACAGTAAATATTGAATTCAAGTGATGTTAACCAGGCGTGTGTTCAAACAGAGACAGATACGGCCTACTGTGATAGAAAGCACAGTGATGCCTTCAGGGGCCACTCGGTCATGGGAAATATGAAGATCCATGAATGACACTCCACATGTGGCTGCTGAATGTTGCATAACAGTGATTTATAAGGAGAGTCGTGAGAGCTGCTGGAGAGCTGGTGAGGGCTGGTGAGGGCTGGTGAGGGCTGGTGAGGGCTGGTGAGGGCTGGTGAGGACTGGTTGGGTCAGAGTGTTTAGTAAAGCAGTTCCAAAGGGTGTGGTCAGCGCTTTTTAAAACTGTAGAAGAAGTATGCGGAGGGAAGAAAGTGACGTCTTTTGCACAGAGCGAATAGAGGGAAAAAGGTGTAGGATCAGGGAGTGTTTGAGCCTGTGTATCTTGCCTGAGTGTGTGTGTGTGTGTGTATACATGTGTGTTGTCTTGTACCATAGAGGATTTTTCTGTGTATGTGAGTGCCTGCTTCATCCTACCCCTTTTCATATGTTCAATTTGTGTTATGAAATTGTGCAGGTGTTGAAATTAACATTTTTACTTATTGAATTATTGAAGTTGGAGATTTTCATGAGTCTGGTATTGTTTTTGTATATATATTTTTTGCCAAGTTTGTCAAGAACACCAGATTGTCTCTGATTGTGTAATCTTTATGCAGCCTGTTTAAACCAGTGTTATATCACTCGTATGAAAAACAGCTATCTAAAAAGTGTGATATTTGTTTGATGAAGCAGTAGTTGCATACGGTACATACCTGTGGTCGTAGTTACGTAGACCTTTCGTTGTGAAAAGTGTCTACAAATGAAGGCAGAAGGAACAGCGATTGCACCTGTTACCTGGTTTATTTTTGAGTCCTTCCAGATCGAACAAGAGGAGACAGTGGGCTCTTTATATGATATGTATCAATGTGCATAAGAACAAAATATGTCATCAATTGTGATATGGATGACACATGCTTAAGATACTGTATAGATTAGTTAGCAATGTGGGTCAGAACAAATACAGTGCGTACAGGTCTTCAGATAATAATGTTTCTCAGTAATACAGATATAATGGGGGTCCGCAGTACAAAATATGCAGGTCAGATTCCACATATGGTCTTGTGGATGCGGCTTGTAGTCCAGCACCAGTCTATAGTTCATTTCAGTACTGTACTTTTCTTTATATATATCGTTAAATCAATGTTGCTGAAGTGAGAACGATTCAAGATGGTCTCCAAAGTGTTAGAATCGTTGATTGCTGGATTAGTTTTCATGAATCCTTTCCTATTTCTATTGGTGTGGTGTTTCTGAGGTGCCTGTTGTCTCTGAGCACAGTGCTGGAGACCGGCTGGTGATGTCACGCTGCATGTGGATGAGCGGAGGTGTGGGAGCAGCATATGTCTGCAGCTCTGAGAATGACACGTCTGCATATTATTGATCATCTATCTATCCACTGTATCTATCTATCTATTAAAGTATATCTATCTATCAGAGTATTAAAGTCTATCCATCAATCTATCTATCTATTAAAGTATATCTATCTATCAGAGTATTAAAGTCTATCCATCAATCTATCTATCTATTAAAGTATATCTATTTATAGATCTATATCCATCTATTTATCTATCCACACATCCTTCGGTCTATTCTACAGTAGCTATCTATCTATCTGTCTATCTATCTATCCACATATCCATCTGTTTTTCTATCTTTCTACACATCCATCTATCTATAGTATCTGTCTATTTATATATTCAACCACCCACTCAGCCCACCCACCCATTCATCCATCCGTCTATCCATCCATCTGTCTATCTACCTGTATGAATCTACTTACAGTAAACTTATATAAGTATTTCTTTATTGAATTATTATACGATTAAATATACTCATTATTCAATATTTCCAATTCCTCTTAATTGACGTCCAATTGAAAACAAGACTTTTTATTAATCCATTTTGCTTTTCACCTCCATCTCTGATGCATTTTTTTCCCCAACTGATCTTGGTCCAGTAACAGTAAAGTAAACCAGACCAACAATTACTACTACTGCAAGAGAGTACTCGTTGTAGTACAAAAGATGGAAATACCCCGCTCCCATCTCTGTGTGGAGTGAGAGACAAATGCTCCCCAAAAAAACAATTGTAAAGTGCTTTGTGACTTTGGTCTGTGAAAGGCACTGCATAACTAAAGATTACATACTTACTTACTTAGAGCAGTCATTTTCCTCAGTGTGTGTGCCTTCTCTTCTCCTTCCCTACATTTTTACTATTTTTCATAAAACCTGCGCAGAGTCGAGCAGAGCCGCCCACTCGTGTTAAAAACAGAAACTCCTCCTGGCTACTTTTCATACAGCAACTGTTTCACGATGCACTGTTTCCAGATGGACAGTAATATCACACATAAGAAAGCTGTTTTAAGACCTACTACTTCTGCAGTGGACCAGCCTTTGCCTCCGCACTGGCCTCGCGCTCGCTCAAGTGGAAAATTGGTCATTTGTTATTTTTTTTACACAAGGTTGTAAGAGCGCCTCCACAGTTCAAGGATGATATAGCAGGAGTTATAAGGTGCAGATAGAAGGTCACCAGGCAATAAAACAGAACATGGGATTGGAAAGTGAGCTTGTGAATGCTCGACTGGAGACGAATTGTGATCCAATGAGAAGATGGTGAGAGTCTGTAGTGGTGCTGTGTAAATCAGAGGTAGAATGGATTTAATTGGAGGGGAGGGTTCAGATTCATGCAGCAAACATCTGGAACAATCTTCCTGAAAATGTGAGACAGTCCTCTTCTCTGACAATGTTTAAATTCAGGTTAAAACAGTTATGTTCAGCTGTGCATACAACTGAAGGGTTTTAAATGTGTATCTTTATTTTCAATGTAGAGTGATTGAACTGTGCTATACAAAAAAACTAGCCTTGCCTTGGTTCAAGGTTTATTAGCTCGGATTCAACTTTGTGTTTAGGAAATCATCAGGAGAGTAAAATCAACACTTTTCAGAATCAGACTCAGCAGGATTTGTATTGTCATCGTCACAGAAAGTCACAAACTAGGATTAACTATTTGGCTATAAATACGTAAAAATGCTAATACAATAGCTAGTCTAAAACGAGATATTTTTGGGTCTAAATAAGGGATAAACCAAATCGGATGCATGTGTGTGGGTTTGATGTGTGTTTGTGTGTTCATTGCGGCCCTAAAACTTGATCGTGATAATGTTTACTTTGACTTTTCATCTTTTAGAATGTGAAATAATTTGATATGATATGATATTCGTTGTAGCCCAATCTCCTGTTCCTGAACCACTGCGGTTACAAAAAGTGTCTATGAAATTCCCAGTAATGAAGTCCAATCCAGTAATGTGACTCACAAAAGTATCTTTTTTTTCAAACATGGCATTAAAGACACCTTCACGCTCTGCAACGTCTATTTCCGCTGATTAGAATATCAGATTCATATTCATTTTATTTGTCATTTGACTGAAAAGTACAAGAAACAATCAAATCAAAATCTGTCAAACCAATCACCAAAAACAGACTGAGCAGGAGAATATCTTCAGTCCAGTGGGAAAAATCTGGAACATGGATTTTCCAGGAGCCTCCCACTGATTATCAAACCTTGACTACCGTGCCAAACAGGGTGTGTATATGGCGGTTACACTTCTTTAAAAAGTAAAACAAAAAAATCTTATCACTATGTTTGTCACACTAATATCCCAATTAGATATTTTACCAAAGTCTTGCTGCCCTACTTTCAAGTTATTATTAATCTCAAACTCTCGCACTCACACCGTGTATCTGTGCACTAATGAAAAGTGACCGGTGTGAACATCTCCTGTCCGACTGCTGATCCTTGAGGGCAGCATCAGTCCATCCTTCACCAAACGATTCAGGTCATAGTCACCACCTCCGCAGCCGGAGCCTCTGCTGCTGTCACTGTGTCCGTGCAGCGAGAGTCACACATGGAGCTGTGAGAGTGGGCTGACAGGGCTCGGCTGGTGATCAGGTGATGGCAGTGGACTTCAAAAGTAACAGAATCTGACACAAATCAATTCTAAAACTATAACATCAAAACTAGATTCACACTTGAGTAAGTTTTTTATACCACTGTCAATACTTGACAATGGTATCAACAAGACACAATTTGATGAATTATGGTTGGTGTCTTGGGTTCCTAATCTTTTATCGATTGACGAAGTCTGAGTTGATCCACATTCTTATTAGTTGAATAATTCTTTCATTTTAATTTTAAGCCATTTTATGGGAAGACTGCTAATTTTCTACATACATTCAAGTTTTTCCTGCAGTTTTTGGTATTTACTTAAATAATCAAGCCAGATCAAACTTATTCACAAGGTTCATTATTTTTTATTAATAGAATCTTTTGTGATTTTAGAGGCAAAACGGTTCCATTCCCAACTAATCTATCAGCCTTATGTGGACTAACTTAGTTCTGATATCACCCACAGTGTTTGCCTTAATGTGAAAGAGGTGGATTAGAGCTATCTCGAACCAACTATGTGAGCAGTGAATGTGGAGCCAAAGTATTTACATTTAGTCAGTAGCAACAGCAGAGTTACCAACCATCAGGAGCGGCGTCAGTCCCCACTCACGCTACTCCCGAGCTAAAGCAGAATTTGGTCAGTTGTTAAGGCTCATATTTGGATTTACATATAGACAATATTATAATAAAAACACCAGAATCACAGATTGCAGGGCACTGAATCATGGATTTTTATATCCCAAAATGGTTGCAAATCTAGATAAAGTTGGAGCAAAACTTCATCCACGAGTACTTCCTTCATTGAGCTAGTGGGTAAGCAAGAAGGTATTGGTCCACACTGCAAAATGGTCTGCATCTCATGTTCCAACATTGTTCCCTCTTCAAAAACAGACCTGGATTTGTTTTTAGCTCCATCCACGCTAATATCCAACATTACCTGCCCACCTCTGTTGATACCCAAATCAGTTATCGTGACTAGTAAGTAAGTAAGTAAGTAAGTTTTTATTTATATACCGCCTTTTCACTGCAGATCTGAGTCTCAAAGCGGTTTACAATTGTTAATTTTGGGCATTTGTCTCTCACTCCACACAGAGATGGGAGCGGGGTCGCCAGTACAGGAGGCATATGCCAGAACTATTGGACATATTTTTAGTGGTAGGGGAAACCGGAGTACCCGGAGGAAACCTACGCAGACACGGGGAGAACATGCAAACTCCACTCAGAAAGGCCCTGGTCCGACCGGGATTCGAACCCAGGACCTTCTTGCTGAGAGGCGAGAGTGCTATCCACTCAGCCACCGTGCCGCCCTGCTCAGAACGACTAAAGTCGTTTTGAGCAACCAATCGCTACAAAAAGCATAATGCTTTGTGTCATATAAACCCTGCATCGTAATTTTTTGTCTGTATTACCAGTTTATTTATAATTAGCAGATTCATCCAGAGCGGATTATAATCACTTAATTAGTTATTTCTACATACACATATATATAAATATATATATATATATATATATATAATATATATATATATAAAACATATTTTGTAGCTTAGTGCATTCATTCGAAACCAGTTCTATTGTTGTTTTATTCAAAGAAAAGTAAATGTATGAGTCATATTTCTCACCATGAGCAGGAGAGAGAAGATATCTTTGCACAAGAGTGTATTGGTCTTTTCTGCAAAATGCTCTTTTTCAGTCCCGCATGTTCCAACATTGTTCCCTCATCAAAAGCAGACCTGGTTTTGTTTTTAGCTCCATCCACGCTAATATCCATTCTAACAATACCTGCCCACCTCTGCCTCATTTCCCACAATTTTCACACCATTCTTCTGTCGTCCCAGACCAGAGAGCAGAGTGACTCAGCCTGGTCCTCTGCTGTGAGTGTGCGTGGGGAGGCAGTGACAGAGCGAGGTGCGGGCCCTTGTTCACAGAGCCTGGGGCCTTTTATACCCCTGCTCTGCCCAAAGTGTGGAGCTGTGTGTGGGTGTGTAGCCTCCTCTCCTCCGCAGCCTCCGTGACAGATGAGTCAAACTTGCCGTCACTGACACCGCTCATTGCCTCATTTATTGATGAGTTGCTGGAGTTTTCGAACAAACTTTACAAACGCATGCGGGGGGTTCGACGGGACGAGGCTTTTGTTGTTCTTTTCACAATTTACGGCAATATTATAGTTGTTATTAAAGCTAGACTACCTAACTTCCAAATATAATTACGGTAGCTTTGAGCTCTGAAAACAGTTTGGTTTGTTTTCACATGCTTATATACAGGGGGAAACTCATTGATTCATTGATTTTTGTAGTTCATCTAGAAATATGAAACCAGTGTGTGATACAAAGACTCATCGCACGCACAGTGACATATACCACAACTGTGAGTTTGAGTTTTTAGAAGTTTTAAATATAATATATTAAGGTATATCTCACTTTGCGTGTAGTGAGTCCAATATTAGTTTCACATTGTAAGTTGAATTACAGAAGTAAATGGACTTTTGAACACTATTTTAATTTCACCTGTATTTTTGGTTTCTGTCACACTTTTTAGATCAGCTTTTTCAGACTCACTCAGCTCAATTCAATTACATTTATTTGTGTACAACCCTAAATTACAACATTAGTTGGCTCGGAAGACTATGCAAAAGTGCAGATCCACCACAACAGATTTGAGAATCAAAGCAAATGCAATAAGAATAAACACATAACACAGAACGAGGAGTGAGGCTGTAGAACGAGGAGTGAGGCTGTAGAATGAGGAGTGAGGCTGTAGAACGAGGAGTGAGGCTGTAGAACGAGGAGTGAGGTTGTAGAATGAGGAGTGAGGCTGTAGAACGAGGAGTGAGGCTGTAGAACGAGGAGTGAGGCTGTAGAACGAGGAGTGAGGCTGTAGAATGAGGAGTGAGGCTGTAGAACGAGGAGTGAGGCGGTAGAACGAGGAGTGAGGCTGTGTAGAACGAGGAGTGAGGCTGTAGAACGAGGAGTGAGGTTGTAGAATGAGGAGTGAGGCTGTAGAACGAGGAGTGAGGCTGTAGAACGAGGAGTGAGGCTGTAGAATGAGGAGTGAGGCTGTAGAACGAGGAGTGAGGCGGTAGAACGAGGAGTGAGGCTGTAGAACGAGGAGTGAGGCTGTAGAACGAGGAGTGAGGTTGTAGAATGAGGAGTGAGGCTGTAGAACGAGGAGTGAGGCTGTAGAACGAGGAGTGAGGCTGTAGAATGAGGAGTGAGGCTGTAGAACGAGGAGTGAGGCTGTAGAACGAGGAGTGAGGCTGTAGAATGAGGAGTGAGGCTGTAGAACGAGGAGTGAGGTTGTAGAATGAGGACTTTGCTGTGCGGTGCAGGACTGAAGAGGCTCAGTCAGGGGGAGACTCACATATTTTGTATGTAAAACGCAAAAAAATAAATAGATTTTGACATTTTGTTCATGATATTTTACTTTTATAAGACTCTTTTTGTTGGCTCAAACAGAAAGGATCATTTAAGTAAATAAAAACTTGAAGTAATAAAAAGGTATCATCTTTGGAAAGTAAATTATGATCAATAATGTCGGCACATCTGCACATGGTGTGAACTCCAGAAGCACGTGATGTCTTTGCCGTGTCCTTGTGTGCAGAGCAGCCGTAGGGTTGGCTCACCTGCTCATGTGTGAAACCACCACAACAGCTTTAGTCTGAAAAGGACCCCCAGCAGTCTGAGCGAGCTTCAGTTATGGATCTGACGATTGGGTTACAGTCGGCCCAGTGCGCAGGGACAGAGAGTGTGTGAGTGGTCATGTGAAGGAGAGGCTGAGGAGATGGGTCTGACATTTATAAACACAAAGCATGATTTTGAATATACTATAAAGTGTATATTAGGAAAGGACTGGCTGAGTGCTGACGACACCATAGTGTTTACCGAATGTGTAAGAAGCTGATTTGAATATCAGATAGCTGGAGCTAATTTCCGTATATGGCTATTTATTCTGTGGCTTTAGCGTCGCGCTCTACTGTAGCAGGGGCAGACGTGTTGCTAAGAAAACTTCCAAGGCAAGTTGAAGTAGCCACTTCAAACCGGATTTCATTCACTTAGAAGCATAGCTAACCACTTCATACCTTTCGGAATGAACTTAGAAGCACAGCTAATCTTCCCAAAACTGTACAAATGAATCCAGGAGCATAACCAACCACTTCACATCTGTATAAATGAACTCGTCAGTACGACAATTTACAGAAGTCAGTGATTTTCCGCTTGATGTTTTGGTTTTCTGAAGGTTGAAGCTATTGGTGCCGTCGCAGACGCTCAAAGGAGCGTCCTTGATGCTTCTGGTATAAAATCACATGCTGCAAATCTTTTTTGCAGCATTTTGTCTTTTAACAACAATACATTTTCTTCTGCTGTGTCGCGATCCCAGAGCCACACATCTTTTTCATTTTCTTCACTTGTCTAATCATCGTCTCATTCATGTCTACGTCACCTTGAACAAGCATTTGTTAGAAAGTACAGATATCAGTCCTCAAAATTAAGCAATACAGTAAAAAGTTGAAAAAGTCCGTCCCCTTGAAAACTTTGTCTCCTGAAGTGTGCTCTGGCTCACCCTGAGAGCTCACTATCAGGAGTGTGTCCACAGCAGCACCCAGGAGAGGAGAGGGGGCAGCGGGGGTGAAGGGGAGTGTGAGGGCCCCCACTGTGGAGCCCGCTCTAGGGTAAGAGTCCTAGAGAGAGAGGGGGAGTTTGTGAAGGGCCTGCGGAGAGCTGGCATTAAGGCGACATTAGCAAAACACATTAGCACAAATAATGAGCTGTGGAGGAATGGGGCGACAGCGGATATCACAGCAGAGAATATTTTCAGATTCACATCATGTTTTCTTGCAATTAGAAAAAAACAATGTTGAAGAGATGTTGAATGCAATGGGTGAAGGGATGGGTAGCGTTTAACCGGTACAGGTCCAGAACTGAAGTCAATGATAATGATACAAATACTACTAATACTAATGATATATATGTATTTTAAAATAATGATAATAATAAAAATCAGATACTGGAAAGATTAAGGAAAGATTAAGGAACCGAAACAACAAATTCTAGTTCATTTCAAGAGCATTTAGATATGGCTTCCTGGGAGAGCAGCATATTGGAACGTTTAGCCTCACAAACTATGAAACCTAAGGGGTCTAATGTGATTTCCTAAAATTAGAATAAAGCCTTTTCATCAGATAATGTTTCAATCATCCATCCATCCATTTTCTACCCTTTAATCCATTTCTGGGTCAGGGGGGTGGCAGTCAGAGATGCCACCCAAGTCTCATAGCACCAGCCCCTCACTGACCCTCTGCAGGTGGTGAGTCCACAGGAGGACGGCTGCTCTCTGAGTGTGAGCATAGCTATGATCTTTCAGTGGGGGCTTTGGGAAAAGTGGGGTTAAGTGTCTTGCCCAAGGACACAACGACAGCAGTCATCAGTGGGAGTCGATGGAGAAGGTGCAGAGGTGGGAATTGAACCCACGACCTTCTAGCCTTAAGGCCAATGCTCTACCAACTGAGCTACTGTCGCCCCATGTTTCAATCAATCCTTAGAAAATAATTCCTACCAATGGATTGGGTATTGTACTTGTGTGTGTGTGTGTTTGTCCGTGGATTGACCTGAAATGTGATTGTAGGAAGATTCTGTTTAGTAAGTAAGTAGTAGTAATTAATCGTTATTTATATACCGCCTTTTCACTGCAGATCTGAGTCTCAAAGCGGTTTACAATTGTTAATTTTGGGCATTTGTCTCTCACTCCACACAGAGATGGGAGCGGGGTCGCCAGTACAGGAAGCGCATGCCAGAACTATTGGACATATTTTTAGTGGTAGGGGAAACCGGAGTACCCGAAGGAAACTTACGCAGACACGGGGAGAACATGCAAACTCCACTCAGAAAGGCCCTGGTCTGACCAGGATTCGAACCCAGGACCTTCTTGCTGAGAGGCGAGAGTGCTATCCACTCAGCCACCCATTTACATTTTGAGACGATTCATAGTGCTGGCAGAGAATGCACACTTTATATGTGTATTTGTGTAGCATAATATTATGTTTTTTATTATTTACTTTAACAGTACACTCTAAAAACACAATTTATGTCACCAGCTCATGTTGTTTTAACCTAATCTCTTGATGTGCCTGTCTGATGTTATGGTTAAAATAAATGGTCACAAACATTCATCTCTATTGGTCACGGCGCCAAATGAGAATGACCTCGTTGGCCGATCACCACCAATCGTTCACTCACATACCAGACTCACATACTATAGGAAATGTGGGTGAAGTGTCTTGCCTAAGGACACAATGGCAGTTCGTAACTTTACAGCCACAGCCACCCCCCTGTGGCTCCCAGAGGTCTCCCATCACAATACGTGCATGTGAAAACCAGTGATAGAACTGTTTTTATGGTTTTAAAGTATCCCAGCTTTAAAATGTCTCCTTGAACCTCTACTATCGATCGCCAATGCCTAAGTGAATTAAATATTCAAGTTGAAGTAGATCTCATCGTGCCCTCAGAGTGGATGGGACATTATCCAACCTCACGTTCCTGCTCCAAAGTGCTTGCGGCCAACTTACTTTTCATCCCACATCCCCTCAACGGCAAAAACAGGCGCCAAAAATAGCTCTTCCAGCGCATCAAATATTCAGAAAGACTATTTTTAGCCCCCCCCTTGACTCCAGAATTAGGTTAGAGGGGCTGCACGGCTGGGTATTCCACGCGCAACGAGCTGAGTGAGCTAAAAACCTGCGCACAGGTCTTTACTGGAATGATGAGCGCGCACGTGAGGCTGTAAGTGCGCACGTGAGGCGGTCAGAAATACGTGATACTTTTACAATTTTTTTTTACAAGGACAACTTTATTAAGGAAAGAGCACCTTGTGGAAAATCCAACAGCCCTCGTCTCTCAGTGTGTTAGGAAGAGGTGAACCAAGGATGTTGGATTTCCCAGTTTTTTTTTATTTTTAAAAGGAAGACAGTAAAATTGATCACTCCAAACAATGATCATTTTCATCAAGGCTTTGCTTACTCCTGCCAGTTGTCATTACATCAACAATCTAGTAAATTTTACAAGACTAAACTCCACAAGTAATCAAGAGTTTGATTCATCATTTTGATAATAATAAGCCTCTAAGTATTCTCTGCTGACACAGATATTCTGCAAATGCTGTCAAACCCCATCACATCGCAGCCTGTTTAGAGGTTATGTGTGTGCGCGTGTGTGTGTGTCTACGTGTGTGTTTGTGGCAGAATGCACCTGTGCGCATCAATAATGTAGCTTCACTCTTCAGCAAATGCACTCTTCAGTGACTACGCTCTGTACTTCTCACATCCATCTACAAAACATGAAGATAGCATGTTGTGTCTGCTGCAGACACATTTTACTACAGCTACATGTGCTACTGTAGCTTTAGCCCTTTAGGGTCACTCCTTGAAGAAAGCAATCATTTTTTTTATTTTATAAGATGCAGGACACAGATAACACACACACACACACACACACACACACACACACATATATATATATATATATAATTTGTTTTTGAGCCCCTGTTTTTTACTTTATTTTAGGCTTTTACCAAATAATTGAGATGCAGTTTGATAATAAATAAGAATAATGCATAATAGTGCTTTTTTGGACTTTCAAAGACACTTCACACGTCATTATTCTTTCACTCCATACACGATGCTGATAAGCTGCAACTGTAGCCAAAGCTGCCTTGGGGCACACTGGCAGAAGCAAGACAACCAGTTTGGTACATGCTACTGGTACTGTGGCACATGGTGTTCCCAAAAATCTCCCACCACAGTACTAACCAGGCCATGCCCTGCTTAACTCCAGAGGTCTAATAGGATCTAACTTTCTCCTGCAGGCATGGCCACAATGGTAAAAGTGCCTAAAACTTAGAGATGCAGATGCCCCAAAGAGATAGATTTCAGCTCCAGGCTTCAAGTCGATTATAAAAATGGTCAGACTGTACAATAAGTCACTTTAAGTCATGCAGTAGGGAAAAAAAACCCCATAAAAACATGCACTTCTATTGCCACTGTTTCTTGATTGCCACTTTTATTGTAAATGAATATATCCTGAACAGACTGTATTTTTTTGCCTTAAATATGTTTCAAACTTCTGCCTTGCACAATCCTATCTATGCCAAAGTGACATTATACATTTCTCCTGTGTGATCAATTATGTCTATCTTATCTTAAACTCAAACTGTGATCCAACAGGAAGGAGGAAACCATTAAAGGGTTAATAGAGCTTTCTATCAGAATGGTGCATGATGAAGCAGAGGTCCCCCACACACTCCTGCGCCTCTGTAGACTAACACACGTCATTATAATGTGATTTATGGGACTGTCGCCGCTCCATTCATACTCTGACTCACATATTCAAGAATGGCTGACGACCGGGGGGCTTTTCTCATGAATTATTGCCCATTACACTCGCATATGTTCACGCCTTTCCATTTTTAATATTCCGCCTGCATTATGAATCAGTATACAGTTCCAAACGGCTGCTTGACAAACGAGGCCGAGATCTGAACTGACAAGCTGCTTCTTCAGGAGGACAGCTCAGCAGGGGTTCCGGGAAGGAGGTTTTGACTTTAACTTCCTAATACAGTCACGCTTTTATGATAAGCAGAGGTATTTTTACTGACTGTACTTAAAGCTGGAGGAGAAACCACAACACTATAACTTTGTAAAAAAATCATGACACTCGTCCTTCTCTCTCAAAAAATTGAAATTTCCCCACTATGCGACGAATAAAGGATTTCTTATCTTAAAACTATCACTTGTTTCTGTCACTAGTTTTAACATCTGTGTGTTATTGGCCTCTGTCACATCTATACTAGCCTGGTCGTACCACACCATAGTACAGATGACATTTGGTACTAAGGTCTGGAGGTGCTCCATTGAGCTCCGTTTACAGATGGGAGGGGTTAACTCCTTTTGCAGAGTGAAACGATTGGATCTGAGTTTACTGTGACGTATGTAGTGCGCCCGAGTCTGTTGTTAGCATGTAGCATTTAGCCTAGCCATCTCCTTTGCCGCTAACAAAGCCCGTGGGGAGTAGCGCCACAATTTTTTCCAGTGATTACATTTGCTAAACATTCCTCTTGCTCCGGCTTCAATGTCTTGATAGAACCAGACCGGATTACTTTACTATCGCATTCTTCGCCATTGCCAAACTACAACCTTCCTGTTCGACGCAAACTCTTGACATCACCCACAACTAACTACAACACCCGCCTCCCGCGCTCTCTGATTGGTCGGTCAAATTTTGACCGATTGTAATCGCTAACACAGGGACTAGACCCAGATGTTACATGCAGTGAAATGATAATTGATAATTAATTGAACGGAGTAATGATAATTGAACGGAGTAATGATGATTGAACGGAGTGTACGATGGCTAAGGCCAGGCTACATCTATAATATCTTTAGTGAAAAAGAGAAGACCACCCTCACTCAGCCAATCAGCTTACAATTTGCAAAAGGTCCATATCCCGCACACTATGGACCAATGGCTGCTGTATGTTTGTTATTATTGCATTTCTTGTGCTCGAACTATTCGTTTCTCTAACCTGTTGTTACGGAATTGACCGTTGTAATGATATATACTGTAGCTAAACACAATTGAATTGAATGGAATAAAAAAAATTGTTCCATCTGATTTTCACATAATCTTTTTTTTCTCATGAATTACAAATATACTTTCTACTCCTGACATTGGTGTATTGCAGTGCTGGTAGATGGGTTTGTTATTCTGAACACTTTTGCAGATGACAAGTCTGGACAGTGTGGCCTTTGGTTAATTCATTCAGTAGCTCAGTAAGATAAGATAAGATAAGAATTCCTTTATTCGTCCCACAGTGGGGATATTTCGATGTTGCATCGCACATATAGGACAGTAGTAAGAGCACACAGGGAGCACACACAATATATACAAATAAGTATTAGCTATGTTTCTTAGCTAACATAACTAGCTGTAGATGCTGAAAAAGCTTCAATACCAGTCAAAAAATATATATGTAGTAGTGCAGTTATATACTGTACAGTTAAATAGTGCAGGATAAAAAGTATATAAGTAAAGTGACATGAGGTAAAGTGACATTGTTCTGTGACATCCTGAAGTTGCAGTATTGCACATGATTTAAGAATTTACTTAATTACAGATGAATGAAATGTACAGGCTCAGCAGTTCTTATTGTACAGTCTGACAGCAGCAGGAAGGAAAGACTTGCGGAACCTCTCCTTCACACAGCAAGGGTGAATTAGTCTGTCACTGCTCTCCAAAAAAACAGTTTTTTTCCAACTTGCAACTTGGCAAATGCCTGAACTGCATTGTAACTTTTGAAGAGTTACTTTTAAAGTCAGAACTTTGTTTTGGTATTTTTTCCCTTTTTTCCCCTTGAAAAAAGCCGACAATGTCCAAACAACTCACAGTGCATAAAAAGCCCTCTCCATGACACATACAAGTGTTTGGATGCTAATCATAGAACACAGACTATACAACATCAACATTGTTCCTTGACCTGACCTGTAATTGTTTTTAGGTCCATCCACGCTTTTATTAGAAACTTCCTGCTCAATTCTTTATGAACATGTCCCGTTTGGACGATCAGACTTCTGCTGATTATTTGTTGCATACATTTGAGCTGGAAGTCTATAAACCCAGGCAGAGACGTCATCGTTTTGACCATATTTGAGAGATTATGACATACATTTCGTTTCATTGATGGTTGTTTTTTTGCGTTGTCGTTCATTATCTTCAAACGGCCCAAAAAAAATAAAACTTTTTTACTGCTAAATTCCTGAGGGTTTATCTGACAGCATTACAGAGTGGATGCATTATGTCATATGTTATCAACGTGCCAAAATGCCTGTTGCCATAAGAAGTGGTTAGTCTTATGTCACACATGAGGCGCATAGACAAAATGCGAAAATAAGAAATCTCCATAAGGGCCCTCCACAAAGTTACATAATGCACCTGTATTTGTCTCCCACTGCTCACGATCTTTGAATGCCCTTTTACACGTTAGATAATCTGGGTTCTCTCTGAGCTCGGATCCCCAGTGGAGTAGCACAAACACACCTGTAATAGCATCCGTCTGTATGTGCTCTCAAACCTCTCCTCTGTGTCTGGGTCTGCTCCTGTGATCGCTGCATCGATCCCCTCCTTTACCTTGCAGTGCTTGCATAACATCCAGGCTACCGCTAATTAGACTTAAAGGACAAGAAAGACTTAAAACATCGTTGCATCATCAGAAACAGAGTTTCATAACTGCTCATATCGGCATATCCCCCCCCCCCCCTCACAGAATGCTCCATGTTGGTGATATGTGTCAATCATACTGGATCTTGAGCCTTTTTGTATCCCTCTCTCAAAGTTGGCTTCCTCAAGGTTTCTTACTTTTGAGTTTTTTGTTGTTGTTCCTTGCCGATTCAGGAGGTCAGTGGTGGTGATCTGGGACATTTGAGGACATATAAGGACATTAATGGACATTTATTAACATTTAAGGACATTTATGGATGTTTTTATTTTTATTTTCAGACAGTGGTCCTCCCGCTCCTTGCTATGTGTTTGTTGTTATTGCATTTTCTGTGTTTGAACTGTTTGATTTGCTGATCTGTGTTGTAATAGTCCCCGACGAGACAACTACTGTTGAGATTTAGGGCTATACAAAAACTAATTGAATTGAGTTGAATTGAATGGTTTTAACAAACTACAGATCCATGTTTTTCATATTCCTGTGTCAACCTGAGACAATAGTGGAAATTGGCGTGTTAACTGGTGTCGGCTTTTAACCATGGGAAAGAAAGGAAATGGTCAAGTTACTCTTCCGACTTTCAACATCAGTCTTCTGGTGCAGTTTATTTCTAGCACTAGTTTTCACATGCATGTATTTTAGGCTTTTGTCACATTTTAATTTTAGTTTTTCACACAGAACAATTAAAAAGAGAAGACACCCCGTCAGCTCTCACCCCAGAACATTAAAAAGTGACTCATAGGGCTTTGTCTTACTGTATGCAAAAGATAACATGATTTCAGACTTTACAAAGTTGTTTATTTTCCAACATAGATCAGAAGAGAATCAAACAAAGGAATTACAACAATAAAAAAACATATAGAGCCATTGGTCCATAAGGGGCTGATGACCAATGTCCATAAATATTAATATGTTAAAACTCCCAAGATGGATTGAGGGCTGCAGAGATTTCTTAAAGTTCTAACACTGCAAAACATTAGGAAAAGCGTCAAGATTATGGAAAAATGAGAAAAAAATAAGAAGAATGTCCTATGGTGAGTGTATATTGTTGTAATCTCTGGCCTCTGTTCACAGCACGCCATCGAGGCCATGAACGCCGGAGTGAGTCCTCTGGGGAACGCAACGCACTTCTCCAGCTACTGGGACATGGACGGGGGATTCTTCTTTGCCGGGACAATCATCACCACAATAGGTAACAACCATACAGCCCTGTACCCTAACAACCTCATAGCCTTATACCCTAACAACCACACAGCCCTGTACCCTAACAACCAAACACCCCTGTACCCTAACAATGTTATATCTCATTCTTCCTGGCAGACATCTCAAGACTGATCTTATTTAACTGCGGAATCTGTGAAAATAAAGCATTTTCTAGAAAAGATAAAAACATCACAACTTAAACAATTAAAATTTCCCCTCTGTGGGATGAATAAATGATCTGTCAATATACAGTATAGATATATTGATATTAAGATTAACAGTCAGAAATGTTCATGTTTCATACAACAGAAACTATATCAAATTGCAGTTAATTAATTCTATAATTTGAAGAGAATCGGTGTAGAGCCGCGTTTCTTCTTCCGCACTGTAGAAAGAAAACATTCAGATCATGTTGATCTGTTCATACACACTGTGGATTTATCGTTTTCAATTTGGTCTCACGTCATATGAGGCGTGGATGCGTGAAATACAAATATTAAAGGGATGTTGTGAAGGAGGAGACACAGACACATGTGGACTCGCCAATGTCACCGCAAGAATCAGAGAAAGCCACACGTGACTCTCAAGAATACTGTGAAGTCCAGACTGAAGCATATACTGGACCATTAGTTTGTGGAATTTATACGGTATATTTACTGAAGGCCTCTGGAGTAAAGCATGTGGACATTTATGGACATTGGTTACAGATAGATAGATAGATACTTTATTGATCCCCGTTTGAGAAATTCAGGTGTCGAGTAGCAGCAGAAACACACCCATCCACACAAACAAACACAATAACTAATAACAATATCATTAAAATGCAACAACCCTTTAGGTCACAGCAGCAGAGGTGGGTTCAGACCATGTTCTAGTCCAAAGTGAGATGCTGAATGTTTTGCTAGCAGTATCCCAAAAGTTAGCATTCCTCCAGTGGATTTTTGCCTGAGCCGCTTGTTTCGGACCATGAATCCTCTCTGCTCTGGTCTGGACCAGTGTGTTTTTCCTCATTACATTTCTTGTGTTTGAACCGTTTGATTCTCTGATCTGTTTTGCCGAATCGACGGTTTTGCAAAGTCCTCAGAGATAACGACTGTGATTTAGGAATCAAATTCACTTGAATTGAACATACTGACACACACACACACACACATGCAAGTACACACAATACGCACACATTCACACAAATCCTTCCTGACGCAATGTTTCATCAGCAATACTTCTCCTGCTGTCATTCATCACGGGCTTACGTCACAGCTCCCCGAGTGGCCAAGGCTGTAAATGCGCTTCCTGGGAGGCAGTCATTAGTGAGCCTTCGGAGAAAAGCACATTCATTACAGGTGCAGGGGGCGAGAGCGCTTTGTTTACACCCACGTCTGCCACGTCTGCCACGTCTGCGAGGAAAGAAACGAGTCATGAAATAGGCTGCTGCTTATTAGACTGAAAAAGTAAAGTATGTTGTGTTCAGGTTCTGGAATTCTGTTTCAGTCAAAGTGCAGGTGCCAATTCTATGAGAAAGAAGACATCTTTGAAAGAAATTTTGAAAAAGGAAGTCTGAGTATTTGTCATAAAGTTTGAAAACAGAACATTAAACAGAAGGGGCCTGGGCTCGTGCTTAAAATCAAATCAAATCAAATTTTATTTATGAAGCGCTTTTCATACAAAAGATGCAACACAAAGTGCTTTACAGTTTGGTTAAAAACAATCCCGCCGACCCAAGACCCCTCCCCCAGACCACCCAACAGACCCATCCCAAACCACAGACAAACACACACACGCTCCCATGCACACTCTCTGACACACACACACACACACACACACACACACACACACACAAGTAAAACAGTAAAACAATGATGAGAGACTTGGCAGGGTTCGGATGCAACCAGTTGAAAAAGCGTCATCCAAGGAGCCGTCTGCACCAGGAGCAGAGAGCCGCCTGTAGCCACAGGGGACGACACAGGATCTAGAGGAGACCCGAAACCGAGGCCCCAGGCCCCCACCAGGCCCAAGAGTCCGACCCCCACAGCCACACCGACCACCGCTCCCAGTGCAGAGGGCTCCTCCAGAGGAAACACTGGGTACACTAAAAACAATACAATAACAATACAATATGTAAAACACAAAAATGTGAAACTAAAATGAAACTAAAATGAACTAACACACAATACATGAATAAAAGCAATAGCAATACAATAAGTAATAGAAGATAAATAGAATATATAAAATGAAATAGTAAAAACTAATCAAAAGCTAATCTAAAAAGGTGTGTCTTGAGCCTGCTTTTAAAAATATGAACGTTCTCTGCGGCCCTGAGCTCCTCCGGCAGACTGTTCCAGAGACGGGGGCCGTAGTGCTGGAAAGATGCCTCTCCGTGAGTGTGTGTCCTGACTTTGGGGATGGTTAGAAGTCTGCTGCCGGAGGAGCGCAGGGGCCGGGGAGGCTCATAGAATAAAAGCAAATCTGAAAGATAAGAAGGCCCAAGACCATTAAGACATTTAAAAACCATTAAAAGAACCTTAAAATCGATCCTGAAACACACGGGGAGCCAGTGCAGCGATTTCAAAACCGGTGTAATGTGGTCCCGCCCCCTGGTCTTAGTCAGGACACGTGCGGCCGAGTTTTGGAGTAATTGTAAACCTGAAATGTTCTTTTTGGGAAGACCAGAGAGCAGGGCATTACAATAGTCAATGCGACTGGTGATAAAAGCATGCATCAGCGTCTCCGTATTGCCCCGAGAGAGAATGGGGCGGACTCTGGCGATGTTCTTTAGATGATAAAAACCTATTTTTGTGATGTTCTTGATGTGAGGAATAAAAGTCAGCTCAGAGTCAAAGATTACGCCCAGGTTTCTCACTTGTGATGATGGATTAAAAGAGTGTGATTGGAGTTTTGATAAAAGTTTCTCTCTCTGGGCCTCAGGACCGATGACTAAAACCTCAGTTTTGTCCTGGTTGAGCTGGAGAAAGTTTTCTGCCATCCAGGATTTCAGGTCTAAAATGCAGTTAAAAAGAGCATCCATTGGCCTGGTGTCATCAGGAGACATGGAGATGTACAGCTGTGTATCATCTGCATAGCTGTGGAAGTTAATTCCATGTCTCCTGACGACACCGCCAAGAGGGAGCATGTACAGGTTAAAAAGGACTGGACCTAAAATGGAACCCTGGGGCACACCACATGTGATTTTATGGACCTGAGAGGAGCAGGTATCCAAACTTACCATGAAGGATCTGTCTGTTAAATAAGAAGTGAACCATTTGTGGACAGCACCAGAGAGGCCGAGGTGTTTCAGGCGGGATAAAAGAATGGTGTGGTCTACTGTGTCGAAGGCAGCGCTAAGATCCAGTAGAACCAACACGGTCACCTTTTTGAAATCATAACTTAGTCTAAAATCATTTAAAATCTTTAAAAGAGCAGTCTCTGTGCTGTGGTTCACCCTAAAACCTGATTGAAATTTCTCTAAAATTTGTTGCTGATCTAAGAAGGCATTGAGCTGGGTAAAAACAAGTTTTTCTAAAATTTTGCTTAAAAATGGCAGGTTGGATACCGGTCTGTAGTTGTTAAAATCATTAAAATCTAAATTGCTCTTCTTCAGAAGGGGTCTAACCACAGCCGCTTTGAAGGCTGCAGGAAAGACCCCGGTCTGCAGAGAGCAATTCACCAGGTTCAAAAGCTCCTCTCTAAAAGATTCATAAAATGACTTAAAAAATGGAGTGGGGACTGGATCTAAAAGACATGTGGTGGGCCTCACTGTGGAGAAAACTTTATCAAGCATCTCAGCATCAACCAGGACAAAACTGTCCAGTGTTTCCTCTGGTGAAGACAAACAATCAGATGTGTTAAAAACAGTTGTGCGGTTGGATAAAATGTTACATCTGATTGTATTCCCCGTGAAGTGGACTGCAAAATCCTCACAGAGGGAGTCTGTGGGGGTTAAAAGAGACATGCTAAAATCAGGGTTTAAAATGGTGTCGATGGTTGAAAATAGGACCTTTGGGTTATTTTTATTTTGGGTGATTAGCTTTGCAAAGTATTTGTTCTTATGATTTCTAATTGTGTTATTGTATGCTTTTTGATTGCTTTTATATAGTTCGTAGTTGATTGTTATTTTATCTTTCCTCCACCTTCGTTCTGCCACCCTGCACTCTCGTTTCATTTTTCGTACTTCCTCATTTCTCCATGGGGGTACAGATTTTGTTTTTATGATTTTTGTTTTTAAAGGAGCGACTTGATCCAATGCGGAACTAAGTCTACTGTTAAAATCATTTGCTATAAAATCACAGGGGACAGGTAAAACCAAGTGGGGAGTGTTGTTTAGGATGTCGATAAAATTTGCAGCCACTTCAGGGGTTAGATGTCGCTTCCTCACGGTTCTCACAGAGGTCTCACGCTGAATAAAACCAGTGATGTTAAAATACACACAGTAGTGGTCCGAGACAGCCAAGTCGACAACAGAGGACACATCCGCAATCAGGCCATAGGTAATGACCAGGTCGAGGGTGCGTCCCCTGTTGTGTGTTGGCTGTCTGACGTGTTGGGTAAAATCCATGTAATTAAGAACATCTAAGAAATCTAGGGTAAAATTGTCAGAGGGATTGTCAATGTGTATGTTAAAATTACCGGTTAAAATTATCATGTTGTAAGAATTGTGTAACTGTGATAAAAACGTTGAGAATTCATGAATAAAAAGGCTGCACTTTTTAGGTGGCCTATAAATAATTACTGTTAAAATTTTGGGGTTGCTAAAAACAAGAGAGTGATACTCAAAACTTGAGTATTGGTTAAAAACAATAGGTTTGGTGGCCAGGGCGTTACTGCATATTGAGGCTGTGCCAGAGGTTCATGATTTCAGGAGCTAAAAACAATACAGATGTTTTTTTCATGATGTGTTGACCCAGGACAACAATGGGAATGCAGGGATGACATTTCAACCCGTGTCAGCTTCTCACATATTTCATGTTTCAAAAGAGAAGTGTCGAAACAAACTTTCAAAATACGTAGCCAAGGATCCCATGTAATCGATTTGAATGCATTACGTAGGATTAATATCCACCTGGAGCAAAATAAACATTATCATAATTTTAACAAATAAAATGTATCATTCAGAACGATCAATTTCCCTTCTAACAAGGGAATCTTTATCAAGGAAATATAAATATCATTATAAACCCAAACCTGCACCACCCAGAGGCTACTCCACCTCTGCTGCTGTGCCCTGAAGGGGTGTTGCTTTTGTTAACTTTTTAGAATGATCAATTTTATTTGTTATTTTTTCTGCTACTTGACACCATGGATCTATTATATTAACTGGATAGGGTATTACTAGCTTGTAGCTGAATAACTCATGTGCTCGGGGGATTCTCGCGGTACTACAGACTAGACCAGACTAAATTCACGTGGGCTACCCAGAAATTTTCCCCATAGAACTCAATGTAAATTAAAACAGCTCGACCTCAGCTGACAGAGAACCTGACAGAGAACCTACAGCTTTCATAAAGGTCGGATTTTGTGGGGATTTTAGTGTCCCTTGTCATCCTGAACTTTTTTTCTTCTTAAATCCTTCGGTTTTGTTTAAATCCACACTTTACTGCCACAAACTCTGCCCGTCTGGCTCTCGCTCTAACTCCCGCTCTGATTTGTCAGAGCGTGGCCGAGCCCCTCTGTGCACGTGCGTGAGACCCACACACGCGTGTTTGGCGCAACGTATCATTGGAGTTCATCCACTGCGCAGAACCCGGAGGACCAGACGATGCCCAAATACAGGCGAGTTTCCCATGGATCTTTGCAAGTTGCTGGCGACTTCCGCTAATCTTTTTGGCACCCATGCCGGCACAAAGCGCCACTGAGCACAACCATTAATTTGAATACGGCGCCATCTTGGATCGCCGGGGCTTCCTTGACACCTGCATTTCTTCTACAGGGATCAATAAAGTATCTATTTCAAAAGCCCAACGATAAGAACTTCTTTCTTGTTACACGGCTTTTTACGATGTCAGTATGCAAAAGTAGTTTTATAACCGTCTTCACCCGACCCCTAACATCCTACGCTTGACCCTACGTTGCTCAAACTGGGTGCTCTCTCTCTCCACAGGCT
Organism: Knipowitschia caucasica; assembly: GCA_964034765.1. Taxonomy (NCBI): domain Eukaryota; kingdom Metazoa; phylum Chordata; class Actinopteri; order Gobiiformes; family Gobiidae; genus Knipowitschia; species Knipowitschia caucasica. The sequence goes on along the minus strand of OZ035834.1, from coordinate 28,279,476 downwards.
TTGGGAACATCGCCCCCAGCACTGTGGGAGGCAAGATCTTCTGCATCCTCTACGCCATCTTTGGCATCCCCCTGTTCGGATGTCTGCTGGCGGGCATCGGGGACCAGCTGGGCACCATCTTTGTCAAGAGCATCCTCAGAGTGGAGAAGATCTTCAAGGTACTACTACTCCACTAATCCCTCACAAACGAACCAGACTAAACGGAACAGAGAATGGTCCCCTGTTCAAATACAGACTCAAAACTCACCTTTTCAGACTTTATTTTCAACATGACCAGTCCCCCACAACACCTCTGCCCAGTTCTGTAGTTTTGTTTTTAATAATGCTAATGTTTTTAATGGTTTTTAACCATGTTTGTACAATGTCCTTGGGTGTTTTGAATGGCGCTTTTAAATGAAATGTATTATTATCATTATTATAAGTAAACACTTGTACAGACCTGAAGCCAGATAATTCACTCTATGTTCTGTCCGTTGACTCATTCGTCACAACAATCTCTTTGTTTTTCCGTGTTTATGTTAATTTGATGTCGTCTTGACCCATTTCAGCAGAAGCACCGTAAGATCAGCCAGACAAAGATCTGTGTGACGGCCACCATGCTGTTCATCCTGGCGGGCTGCCTGGTGTTCGTGACTTTGCCCGCGCTCATCTTCAAACACATTGAGGGCTGGAGCACGCTGGAGGCCATCTACTTCGTGGTCATCACTCTGTCCACCGTGGGCATCGGAGACTACGTGGCAGGTACGTCCCAGGAGACCACGCAACTTTAAAAGAGACGATAGGCTTTTGACGTTGCATAATAATAAACACAGACCCCAGTGTTTGTTGCAACTTGTTCCTCATCCAAAACAGAGCGGGAGTAGTTTTTAGTTTGTTCAAATCTCTTGAAACATCCCCCTGTCCCTTCTGTCTAAATGCTCTGTTTTCAAACACTCCAAATGACAAAAACTGTTATGTAGTGGACAGAGATGTTTTCTTCCTGTGTTGTCTCCACATTGAGGGATGTCTCCGGTCAAATAACTTTCTTTATAATCTATCTAATCTATCTTCAAAAGTAATATCCCTCTTGACATATTTTTTTGCATAAATTTAAAGGATTTTTAAGAGAAAACAAAATGTTCCCACACATGGAATACATTAGATGAATATTTGGTATTCATTTTGGAAATTAATTCTCATTTTTGTTTCTGGTTGCTCTAGTTGTTTTGCATAATGTTAAACTGGGTCACATGTAACTGATAGTTCTGAGAGATTTTGTCACCGCCTTTTTAATCAACCAAATGATCGACCAGGGATGTCCTTCGTCAAACATGCATTTTTCTGGTCAATTACCACCCTAATATATATGCGTATATTTTTTACTTTGTATAATATCGTTATGGGGTGTGTGTGTGTGTGTGCAAGCGTGAGAGTGTGTCGATTGGTGTGTGCAGGGTTATGAAGGTGTAAGATGAAAGTTATGGAAGGGTACATGGAGAATGGTACTGGAGAATGTATTTTTTCTTTGTATGATGTGTCAATACTTTTGGGAAGTCCCTCTGAGATTGCTGGGGGTAGTATTGTGCATGTTTTTAGTGGGAGGGGAAACTTGAGCACCTGGAGGAAACTTACACTGACATGAGGTGAAAGTGATCTCAGCATCGTCTTGCTCTCTAAGCAAACTTTCTACGGGGTCATAGGAAAATATTGTAAGTGGTACTTAGAGGAGCAGTATGTAAAAATCTGGCCAAAGGTGGTACTGCATCCTCTCCCACTCTCCCTGACGCAGGTTGCCAGATATGCAGAAGAATCCAGCTGGAACTATAATAACTGAATTTACAGAGTTTTGTCAAAAGACCTTTTTCACAAAGGCCCGACAGAAATCCTCGTTTTATTCCAAATATTGTCATTAATGATATAAAAATCATAACGAGACCTTTTTTAGTTCTGTGGCCACATGTTACTTTACCAGTAACATCTGGCAAAGTAATCTGGGTTCTTTGCAACCAGATCACGTACTTTCTGATTGGTAAAACGATGGAGGGCGGGACATTGAAATTAAAATAACAACAAGATGTATGGGCTGTAAAACTTGAAATAAAAATATCTCGTCTGAACAACTGTAATCCGTTAAAGAAGTATTCGAAAAGAGCACGGTTTATTAATGCCTTAGGGCCATTTCATGATCACTCGACGCAAAACTCTTACATATTGCTACTTTAAATATTGTATGTATTGTACTGCAGTGGTTGGTGTTAATAGTTAAAAAAACCGGGCTCTGAGACGTGTTGTTGTTGTAGAGTTTTGCTGCACGTCTTACACATTCATCTCTTTGTCAGAGCGCCCAGAGGGATCAACAACTCTCTGCTCATCACTAACAGTCCGACCTGAGGCTACAACACAAACTGTGGATGTGTCTCAGAGGCAAACACACTATTGTAAATCCTTCGCTATAAACTTTGAAACCAGGGTCGGTCAATATTTAGCACCGCCACTGACACCACAAATATACTGGCAATTAAAACTACCCCAGCTTTAATAACTTAACTTTTTCATAAATTGTATATATTGTCTTCCAACAGAAAGAGTATGATACAAGTTTAATTTAGTAAAACAATCAGATCACTTCATTTTGTTAGTAAAGTATGTTTTCTTTTGCAGACTTGTGAGAAAGAACCCTGTGAGTCTCTATTTTGCGTCACGGATATGAAAAACTGTTTGAGAGTGAGGAGCTTAAAAGTTAAGATTTAGGTAGTTTGATTAAAAGATTTCTCTCAATGTATTTGCATTTCAGACTAGCAGTGATCTTCATGCAACTTTAATGCTTTGTGTGTATTCTAAAGCTTAATAATTATAGTAATATTTCCTTATTTTGGTGCCTTTTTCATATGTAACTTTTTTTGATCATGCGTCCATAGCTTCATTTTCTTCCGATTAATCCATTGTAACTAAATGGCTTCAAAAAAAATGAATTGTTACATAAGTAAATCATGAAACAAAAAAGCAATTTGGAATGAGCAAAGTAGCCAAAACTTAGACCAAAAGTCGTAGCATTGCAATTGTAACTGGACTGATACCAGAACATTCACTCTTAACTCTTGTTCTACATCACGAGGAAAGAATAAAACCTAAAATAACTCACACATCATTTTCAAATCCCATCTAACCTAAACCTAAACCTACCGTTTTAAACCTACCGTTTTAAATTGGGTTCATCTCTGTAATACTTTATATGTGTTCTTTTCTGTATTTCTAATATTGTGTGTGATGTTTTTAACCCATTGTAAAGCGTCCTTGGGTGTCTTGAAAGGCACCATGATATAAAATGAATGATTATGAATGATTATTATTTTCAGTCTCACTGTATGTCTAAACTTCCTGTTCATGGTGTGCGCTGCAGGGGGGGACCAGAGTATCGAGTACCGCGACTGGTACAAGCCGCTGGTGTGGTTCTGGATCATGGTGGGACTGGCTTACTTCGCCGCAGTGCTCAGTATGATCGGAGACTGGCTGCGCGTGCTGTCCAAGAAGACCAAAGAGGAGGTGGGTGTGGCCTCAACACACGTGACCCCATGATTTCATTGGGCCAGGAGCAGGGGCTAAATATAAGGTCAGTCGGCTCCGGCCCGCCCACGCCGGCTCTGGCACCGTTCCACTGTGATGGCTCAAGCTGAGGACAAACAGGGAACCTTTAATTATGAGAGAGTAGAGTATTTCAATAACAAAACTTTGTGCAGAAAACTACTACATGCAGCCTAAAAGAAAGCCTGAAGTCACTTAGCTGAGATCTGATTGGTTGAGAAAGGTGGGATTGTGTTGATTTTTCATTGTGAAAAAAAGAACTGGCCTGAACTAAATTTTACATCAAACTCAGAATCAGGAGAAGTTTTAAAAGCATAAATTAATTATCGTTAAAAAATATATTTCAAAAAGCTGATAATTTTATATGTATTCTGTCAGGATCTTATTGCTTTTGTCTTTTAGAGGCAGCCCCCAGCTATAAATTTTGCTGTCAAGTTGAATTACAAAAGTAATGCGATTTTCTTTGTAATGTCTAATTTTCTAAGTTTCATCTGTATAGTACTGTAGGTGAGTCCGAACTTGACTTAAACAGAGACGCTTTCAGTTTTAGACATGCTGGTACTCAAAAACCAAATATTTTTATTTAGTGATATTTGAGTCTCCACCTCAAATATAAAATAACCACCTGCTCAGAGAGTTCAGGTGTAAATTAGCATCTTCTACTATAACTTAGAACAATGCGTCTCTCCTTTTGGCTACTATGGAGACATTTGTATGGTAAAAAAGTATACAATCTCTACCCTTGGCATAATGAAGAAGCAAGTATAAAATACTGTATATCCTAGTGCAAGAAATATATAGTTGTATGTACAGTATCTGTACATGTTAGCAGCCTGAGGGTCTGGACAAAGTGACAAAGTAAGTGACAGTTACACATGTGGTTTCATATTGTAAGGCGACCTTGAGTATCTAGAAAGGCGCCTAAGAAATAAAATGAATTATTTGTATTATTTACTCTACGGTGTCCCTGCAAAAATATATAAAACATACCATAAAAACCTACCATACCACCAGAAAGAGACACCCTTCAAACTCTCACCTCTGTCCTCAGGTGGGCGAGTTCAAAGCCCATGCGGCTGAGTGGAAGGCTAACGTTCGGGCTGAGCTCCGTGAGACGCGGCGGCGCCTCAGCGTCGAGATCCACGACAAGCTACAGCGCGCCGCCACCATCCGCAGCATGGAGCGGCGGCAGCTGGGCCTGGAGCAGCGTGCGCACTCCCTGGACATGCTGTCACCGGAGAAACGCGCCATGTTCGCCAGTCTGGACACCAACCGCTTCAAGACGGCGTCACAGGAAAGCATCGACGTCAAGCTCAACAACCTGCGCATGAAGGGAGCCTACGAGGGCCAGAGGGGCGCAGGGCAGGCGCAAGAGGCCGCTGTGTCGGGGGTACGTTTATGGTGGGAATGTCTGTGCCGTGGAAATGGAACGTCTTGTCTAGGGCTGTTACAATGTAAACAATTACTGTAATCGCAGAATCATAGGATCGACCTTTTTGAAAATCAATGTAAGAAATGTCAAAACAGTGAAATGGAGCTCAGGATAATGTTTAAAGATTAAGATTAAATAAGAATAAGATTAAGATTAAATAAGAATAAGAGATCCTTTATTCGTCCCACATAGCGGACGTTTCAGAGTTGTATCAGCGATTACAGAACAGTAGGAATGAGGAGCAAAAAGCACAAGATAAATGTACAATAACTCCATACTAAAATTAAATAAAATCTTTAGCTTTAGCGTAATAAGCAAACAAGTCTAAACTCTCCAACTTTAGTATAATAAAGAAGTATAAAATCCCAATATTAGCTTCCCAGAATCCACAAAGATTCCCAAAGAGGGGTCATTCCTCAGTCATAGCAAATGTATAGCACATTTCCCAAACCAAGGTCACACAAAGGGTTATGTATAATTAGGGTTAGGGGTTAGTTTAGGTGCAAATTGATAAAAGACAAAATGTGGGAACTTGTCATGGGGCCTATTTTTGAAAAGAAAAGCACACTTTGAAAAGATGGAGCATAGGGCTGAGAGACGTGATAAACCAGCCCCGCCTCCCTGTGGCCTGTGATTGCTGGTTGGAGTTGGAAAGCTCTTGATTCATTGTGTGCTCCTGGTTTTCTATTGCTTCTGTGATCGTCCATAGGGATACAACGATTGATATGTTTAGTCATCGAGCAATCTATAAACTTCGCTATATTTCCCAGACCATCAAACGCCAAAACTCCACCACACAGACCCTTGTGGATCTAGCTGAGTTATAGCCACTGCTCTCTCCACTTTGTAGCCTTCAGTGCAGAGCTGGTGTCACACGGAAAGTGCTGCTGGTATTTCCATGTGTTTGGTTTTAGGCCCAGAATAATGGTATAAATTATGTTATAATCAAAGCCTTCATTATAGAACACATGGATAAAGTGAATTATATGTTTTAACTGAAATCCAGCATGGGTACTTATTGGATTGGTTGATGACTCTTGTGGTGTCCCAGTCCATAACATGCTTAGTGCGTTAGTGATCGGATTCTGGATATTTCGAATTGTCCTCTCTGCCATTTTGTTCTGGTCAGTCACACTGTAGCCTCTTTTCCAAACTCTCACCCTAACCTGAATTTAGATGTTTTTTTCACATGATAAACATTGCCTTACATTTCAGTCTATGTTTGGTTCTGTAATTACAAGAAAAACTGTTAATACATAAAAACTGTAGAATACATACTACTAGAATTAGAATACTAATACTAATAATTTACATCGGGCGATGAGATAAACTGTAACTCAACTTCAGTAAAACTTGCAGAACTCTTCCATCCCTGCTCAAGTACTGTTCAGCACATCTGGAAACATCCTACATTTAGAACCACTTTGGAATAAGTTTTTAAAATATGTTAAAATCCCATTCAGTTCAAGAAGCCCTGACAATGTATGTGGAGGAAGGAGTAGGAGTTGTGCATGGATTTATAATAATAACTGGATAGGGTATTACTAGCTTACAGCTGTCCCACCCATGGGCACAGGGGGCGCCCGTGGTACTGCAGACTAAATTCATGCGGGCCACCCAGAATAATGTCCCATAGAACTCAATGTAAACCAAACTAGCTCGACCTCAGCTGACAGAGAACCTACAGCTTTCAGAAAGCTCGGATTTTGTGGGGATTTAATGTCCCTTTTCATCCTGAACTTTTTTTCTTCTTAAATCCTTCTGTTTTCTTTAAATCAACACTTTACTGCCACAAACTCTGCTCCTTTCCTTCCCGCTCTGACTCCACTCTCCCGCTGCTCTGATCAGCAGTGTTGCGAGAGAAAGGGTGTGTGTGTGTGTGTGCTTTGTGTTGTGTTGAATGAGTGAGGGGTTGGAGCTACAACCCCTTTTCAAATTGTTCAAACTACTTCTATTTTTATATTCTGTTTATTCTATTTGCATGAAATGTAAATTTGAAATAAAATAATCTCTACCACTAACCACTGCTCATTGTCTCATCCCTAGTCTGAGGAGAACTTGTTCAACTTGAAATTCGGCTCTCTGGGGAAGATCGCACGACGCAAGAAAGACCTACGGAGAGACATGATGGACAGCTCGAGACGGGCCAGCGAATGCATCAACCGCTCCAGCACCATGAGCGAGGACAGGCAAGAGGACGAGGAAGCCATGAAGGACAGCGGGGACGGGAAACGAGACAACACCAGCCTTACGAACATCTATGTGTCGGAGCGCAGCAAGCTCAACGGGTTCTTGCCCAAAGAGCGCGTCAGTGACTAGCAGCGGAAGGATGTGGACTGTTCTTGAACAGGGAAAATGGAGGTTGAGATTCTTCCTGAGAATAAGGACGCCGTGCCATAGAGCGAGGAGAGAGGAGCGCGTTGCCAAAAAGAATGACTCGATGGAAGTCCTGGCTACATGTGCAAGACTGGTTAGGCCCGGCCCTCATACTCACCTCTGCAGCTTTTTTCATTAACTAAAATCTGCGAGGCCCCATTGTCATTGGTTAAACTATTCTCTGATGATATTAAGAGGAGTAACTGTTTTAAATATATTATTGTTGAAAATCACACGATACATACAGTGTCCCTTGATCAGATATATAAAAAAATTTAGCAATGAATTGACAATACCTTTTATATCTGGTCTGGATTGTGGCTTTTTAACCTAATTTTTGCAATAAATACACAACACGCCAACAGTTCGGCTTTCTCAATAACCTACATTATTGTCTAAAACCAGGACTAATCCAAGGAGGTATACTGTATTTACACAGACTTAAACTAGGTCTATAAACTAATCTAATCTTAACGTCCATCTCAAAATAAACGTTGATGAAAATGACGAAAATGAGTAAATTACCCACAACCGGAGTCCCAAACTAAAGCTATTTTTGTAAATCAAAAAAGTAATAAGACTTCTAAATGATCGATACACATTTGGCAATAATGGTAATGACCAGAAGAGGTTCAGGACGTGTGCACCTTACAGCCGCTCAAAGTAAAGAAAATTGTCGCAAACCCTGATAAAAAGAGAAGACCAAAATTACAAAAGAAAAGTTAAAAACCATTTCTCAGCAGTTTCAACCCGGACCATTAAGCTATCAATATTGGGCTTTAAAGTAGTCTGAATCACAATTTCATTATTTATCATTTGGAAGGGGCGAAAGTGGCTCAGTTGGTAGAGCATTGGCCATACAGCCTGAAGGTCGTGGGTTCAAGCCCACCATAAGACCTACTTCGTGACTCCCACTGATGACTGCTGTCGTTGTGTCCTTGGGCAAGACACTTAACCCCACTTTGCCTGAAGCCCCTGCTGAATATTCAAGGCCCCTGTGGACTCACCCCCTGCAGGAAGATCAGTGAGGGGCTGGTGCTCTGTGTACTGGGTGAAGCTCTGACTGCCAACCCCCCGACCCAGAAATGGATTAAGGGGAAGAAAATGGATGGATGGATGGATGGATGGTAATGACCAGAATAATTTTAGTCAAGGCTGAACGTTTGTGCTAAATAAGGCCAAAACCCTAGAGTGATTCCTCGCATGAGTTGCCAGGACGGTCCACCGAAAGCCGAATACCTCACAAAGGATAAAAAGTGCCAGCGATGTCCTCCCATTCTCCATCTTCTACCCCCAATTAGCATATCGGATATCAGGAGAGCTCCTTCCAAGCCATCCATACAGGAGAGACTTATTGATCTGCCCTGCTCCAAAGACTCCTGGCTATTTTTAGATCCGTGGAGAACTTGTAATGCAGGCAAGTTTGGGTTACGCTCAGATCAATAGAAAAAATTGAGCACTTACCCCAAAGACTCCAAAGACACGACTGTAAACATATCTGCTGGACTTGAAAACTACGGAACGTGTCGCATGGCTGCCCGCAATTCAAGGGCAACTACTCCGAAAGGACGAAACGCAAACTCTTCCAAATATTGTATCTTGGCCATAAGATTGTTACAGTAATGCTATGTCGTTTAAAAAAAAAAACCTTCACGCGATTTCTTTGAATTGTCATTGATGAATGTCACTCCATTGTGGAACTGGCGAGCATGTTTTTGTGTAAAGGTGCATTGTGAAACTTTCTCATGATGTCGTTTGGAATGTTCACAGAATTACAAAGCGAGGGTTAAAGGGGACGTAACATGCTGTGTCGACTTTTGACAGATTTGGACCATATTACAGTGGCTTTATCTTGTCACACTCAAAGCTGTTTTTAGAAAAATTCGTGCATTTTTGACTTGTTTTATACGGACCATTGTTTTATCTCCAACCACTGTTCATAGCCCCTCCGAGTTTTTATACGTACTTTATTTGACAATTTTTTTTCATGATTCTGTGATATGTGACACTCATTCGCCTGTCTCCCTGAAAGGAAAAAAAAGGTAAAAGAATGTGTTTTAAGCAGCGTTCCTCTGTGTAAGCTGTCCTCAAAATAGCAGCTTCGTGATATAATGCTATGGAAGTTGAGACATTTGTGAATTCTGAATACGGTCTGTGCAACAGACTGTTCAGAATAAAAGTTACAGAGTGCACCTTTATAACCACTTTTTCACACTTCTGTAGAAAAGCGTTTAAAGACAAAATATGTAAAACTTTCCCATTTGCAGAATGACTATAATGTAAGTAAATAAACCAAAAGGCCATGGGACTAGAGAGAGTCCACCAATGCCTCACATCCACGTCCAACTCTGTAGATTCTACTGAAGAACTCAAACAAACATAGATGATGCTGCATTAAAGGTTTGTAGGACGATTTTATACTTCCGGGTGGATCATCAAGACTATTGGTCCTCTCAATTGTCAATCCCTCTTGTGATACATGCTCGTCCAAGAAGACCAGAGAGTTTTGTTCAAAAAGTGGAGAGGGCAGTTCTTTCCTAAATTTGGGAAAATTCTCCTATATACTGTTAACTTTAAATTCTTTAATACTTTTTAGTCCAATATTTTTATACTTTTGCTTTTTCCACCTACTTTATCCAACGGCCATATTTGACCAAACTTAATTTAACAAATTCATGTTGCAGTCTCCTAAGTCGCTCAGGACAACCCACTACAAGCATGAGATGACGATTTTCAATCTCAGCTTTCACATGCTTTGGTGCAAGTACCAACACAAACTGCCATTGTGTTCTTGGGCAAGACACTTCATCCACTTCCACAGCCCCAAGGCAGCTACGGCTACAAACGTGACCAAGGAGTGAATGACTAATACAGCAATGCAACACACTGGGGCTCCAAGCGGCGGCATGGATTGTTTTCATGCTTTTTATCTTTAGCAAATTGGGTTTGTTTAGATGAAAAAATAGTACAACAAATTAGTTAAACACATATTTCAAACTTACAAATTAATCTGATCAACATGCCCTGTCACTTCTATTTACAGTGTAACACACCACTCAATACTGTATATCTCTATCATGCTCTCGCTCCTTGCTAAATATATCCTGCACATTGTGTCTTAAAACTGTCATCTCATTACACTGTACTGTTGTGTAGATTTAGAGCCACGCTGAAGCAGCCGCACCTGTGTACCCCTCTGGACTCAAATGCATGTCTCTGAACACATCGGCATAACCTGTTCCCATCACTGTGTGCGAGTGGAGGCTGATTACATGTTCAAAATATCAAAGATATCACCTTATTGTAGGGAGTGCCTTTTTCACATAATAAACATCAACAAACCACTTTATGTGTCTGACGTTTTTCTACTCCTTTGTATTAGGACTTAATGGTGGGGTACCTTACTTTTGTGTTGAATCATTAAGTTGTTTGTATAAAGAGAGTCTTGAAAAAGTTAAACGTTATTGTATTTAGTTATGTGCATTCTTGTGAGTCAGAATGTGATGCTTTTGGGCTGAGAGCTGATTGGCTGAGTGAGTGTGGTCCTCAATATTTCTCTTTTCTGTCTGAACAAATTGAAGTCTGAAGAAGTGACAGAGGCCAAACTGTTGTGAGAGAAAGGAATTGTTTGATAGATGTTATTGCATCTAGCAAAGCTATTTCTAGTTTAAATGTACAATTCAGTTCAACATATTTTTGTATAGCCCTAAATCAAAACAGCAATCGTCTTGGAGAACTGAAAGTTTTCAACTCGCCAACAACAGATGAAGGAATCAAATAATAACAAACACAGAGGTTTGGTGGGAGCGGTTGACCAATGTCCGTACATGTTCTTAAATGTCCTGGATCATCACTGTCCTCTCCTGCCTCGACAAAGAATGTCAGTCAATCTATAAATCTAGGGCTCAGACCATAGAATGAGGAAAGTTAGGTACTTCATTTTTCAAAACTGTCTTTTTCTGCTTTTAACCTTGACCATGTTCCCTCATCAATAACAGATCTAGAGTATTTTCCAATATTTCATTTATAATCTATTTGTTACGATAAATTAGTCACTAAATTGGTTACTCTGAATATTGTCTTGCTTTTTTCAAGTTTAACCATGCACACACATTGAGGCCAGAGCCAGCGGAGCCTCTGTCAGAGCCTCTCTCTTGTTTGACCAAACTGTAAATGCCTCAGTTCCCTGTGCTGGGAATGAAGCATTTACAGCTGGAATATAACGCTGTTATAATGTTCAAACACATTTTCTTTCAAAAAGTTTGAGAGCATCATATATTTTTCTTTTTGACAATGGCTTGACAACCATGGGACGCAGTAACCCAGCCTCACGGTAGGGGACGATCATGAGCACATGTGTTTAGGCTGCATTCAGTTCAACCAAAATGCATTCAGCTCTTCCTCTGCTTAGGGCTGTTCCAGGTTTGGTTAAATTAAACATTTTTAAAGATGTTTTTTTAAAAATCATTTTTAATCATGATTCAAACACTGAAGGATGGGAGCCACAAAGGAAGGGTCCGTGGTAAAAAAATTATTTCTGCACATTAAAAGCAGGTTTCCCCTTTATGCTGTTACTGTAAACGTGGAGGGGAAGGCTTCACGTTCTACGTTTACCTTAGGTAACAGCATAAAAGGGCAACCCGCTTTTAATGTGCGAGCTGCTTTACCGCTGTGACGTGTGGCAAAGAACCCAAATGCAGACACGAGCAGAGTAACAAAAAAGTATTTACTGATGCAAAATATAAAAAGAAAATCACAAGGCACAGGGGGCAAACAGACCAGTGTCAGGATCAGGACTGGGACCGGGCATGGCAGAGCAGAGATCTGCAGCAAACGGAAAAAAGTCTGGTAAGTGAAAAAGCTTAATTCTACAGATCAACAAGATAATTAAGGGTAGAACGCACTGGAACAGGGATTACGATCTGGCACCGAGGAGCTGGCTTCAGAAGGCTTTGTACCCACTTGATTGTAGCGTGGAGGCAGCTGGGCTGAGTCTGAGGCAGCTCCAACACACCTGTCCCTGCCCAGGGAACAGGTAGGGGAGGGGGATGAGGCAGAGACTCCAGGAGAATCGGGGAGGGAGGGGTTGCCGGAGGAGCAGCCCTGACAACCGCGGCCGTTCGCTGTTCTTTTCCAAACTAATAAAAAAAAAAAGTTATCTAGACCCAGCTATCTACAACCGACCACACAACAAGAATGGACCATTTGATTTAGTAAAACCTCTCTTCAAACGTCTAAAACTAGCTATATCTCTAGCATCCAGGTGGCTTTCTTTGCCGTTTTGCCACCCAGTCACGTGACCGGCGCGGAAAAACTATGAACAATGACGTCACTCCAAGATCCTCCTATATGCCTATGTTACATGCTTATTACGTTACTCTGGTCGCCTGGTGTAAATTGAGTGTGAGTCTTGCCCTGCCTCTGCTGCAGAGAAGCAGAGGGAAAAGTGGGAATCTGACATACAACACCGGAGACAGCACACAATTAAATCAAACTTAACCAGCCATTAGACATACTGCTGGCTGCGATGTGAGAGCATGAGGTGATCCGTCAGCACAGTAATATTTATGAACATGCAGTCCAGTTCCTGACAATATCAAGCTAAATCAAACAGCCATTGAAGAGGAGTAGACCAAAGTTCCACAGGACACAATCAAGATAAGATAAAACTTTATTGATCGCACAATCGAGAAATGTAAATGTCACATTTGGCATAAATGTTCATTCCGGGTGTGCAAAAAGACAGAAAGTGTGAAAAAAGGTGAACATAGTATCTTTAGTGCAATGAAGATTTATAATGTACAATTGAAATGATAACAGTGACAACCTGATCAACTCTGTGAAGAAGGAAAATGGGTCTTACTGAAATAATTGTAGACAGATTGAACATATACAGAGATGGGTCTGTTGAGCATGAGCAGTTTATAGATTTAAATTGAAAAGGAAATGTTGTTACATACATGTACAGTATATTCCCATGCCCCCTAAAGCAGCCCTATGGAGTGCCAGACTACAACTATACAATTGTCGCAATGTCGCAGGATGTGTTCCGTGTGTGTATGTGTGAGTATGTGTGTGTCGCTCTTACATAGCGTCCCAGCTGGCACATAAAAGACAGAAATAGGACACAGACAGAAGGTAAATCAGGAGAAATGACTAAAGAATGATTCCCATTGCACAAAATAGAGAACTAGTCTGCACCCTTTCCTTGCACACTGAGCAACACTGGCTGTCTTTTTTATGACTCAAAGTGATTCGACATTGGAGTTAAGTGTTTGTTTATTCCGAGTTCATCAAACATTATTGTTAAATGTCATCACATAGAATTTTCTAACACATCATTCATAAACAATTACTTATTATAAGATTGTACATGATTCAAACTCGAAAAAGAGTGGGAGGAATAAGAAACAAATAGATTCCCACCCCTTTATAACATTTCCTCCCAAAAAGGAGAAACACTTGCTCAGCACGAGCCGGGAGACGAGGCCCGGCTGCGGACAGAGCGGAGGCTGAGGCTGGGACAGCTGTAAAGCCCCAGTGAGGGTGGCTTTGAGACTGTAGCAGTTACGTTAGTTATCCGTCGTTTATCTTGTGGAAAGTTGCTTTGAAGCTCACATTTTGCATCTGTTGTTGTGTTTATTAGAAAAGGTAGTGCTTTTTAGACAAAAGGATTCATTTTGAATATTAGTTAACGTTACATTTACATTCTTTTCTTGTATTCTTTTCTGTTCACAGATTCGTATTCATGGAAGTGCATATTAACCTCCATCCATCCATCCATCCATTTTCTACCCTTTAATCCATTTCTGGGTCAGGGGGGTGGCAGTCAGAGATGCCACCCAAGTCTCATAGCACCAGCCCCTCACTGACCCTCTGCAGGTGGTGAGTCCACAGGAGGACGGCTGCTCTCTGAGCCTTGATCTTTCAGTGGGGGCTTTGGGCAAAGTGGGGTTAAGTGTCTTGCCCAAGGACACAACGACAGCAGTCATCAGTGTGAGTCGGTGGAGAAGGTGCAGAGGTGGGAATTGAACTCACGACCTTCTGGCCTAAAGGCCAATGCTCTACCAACTGAGCTACTCTTCAAGCTAACCCCTTCAAGCTAAAGATGCATTCCTCAACGGTGGAGGACAAGCTTTTTGCAAGTTTATTATTCTGCCTGAACTGTTTTACAGTTTGTGATAAACATTCCTTTTACATGGAAACAAACATGTAACTTCACTCAGACGTGTAGAGTTCTATCTCTGGAGAGAAAAGTCTCATCAATGTACAAATGTATTTAATTAAAAGCACTAAACTCATGCATAATTGAGGAGTATACTTAAATGTTGTCACCAAATGTTGTGAGCGACGTTTTAAGCAAAGCAATAACATCGATTGCAAGAAGAAGAACCACATCACAAAAAGTTAATTACCACAGCTGAGGAAAGCACTTTTGATATTTCAAATCTTTGTCAATCATGTTTGACACCCTTGACACCCGGGATCGTATTACTACACCGTGCAAGAAAGTCCAGAATGAGCACCACGAGTGGTGCTCATTCTGGACATCCCTTACTTTATCTTATATCCACGTATTTATTAAAGATAATACAATATGCCTTATATTGTCCACTAAAAACGGTAATGAGATTTTACTGTTATTTCTTGTTATTTCTACCCTAACAAGTATGAAGGGTAAACATGCTTTCACCATGTAACTCACATTACCATCACCAGAGAGAGGAGTAAAATCATTTTCTATGTTTAATTTTTTTCTCAAATTTTAAAATAATGTAATTTGGGGAGAAATTGACAAAACTAATTTAGTGGCAAAACTTTTGTTGTAAAAGAGCCTGAAGTTGTTTTGAATGACATCAAACTATTCCAGGACTGAGACAGGAGCTTTTATACAGAAGGTGTGAAGCTAAATGTTTATGCCTCAAGTGTCTGCCTCAGCTCTGTGCCCCCCGCCATCATCGTGTGGGCACCCTGCCTCTTTGCATTTCCTGTTTACCCCCGGTTCCCGCCACGACCTCTTCAATCATTCATCACAAGTTTCATAACGGGCAATTAGCTCTACGCCCTCCAATATTAATAAAATGACATGTCCAGATGGCCCGTCACTGCCACCTGCTCCCCTGGTGCCGGGGCGGACAGTGCAGGACATATTAGCATACAGTGGGTGTCTCCGCTTCACTTCTATAACATTTCACCAGAGCAAAGGGCCCAGCTAAACAACCATTATTAGTCATTATTTGTGTTCATTTTGTTCCTGAAGAATGAAAAAAATCTTGTAATTTTGTTATTTTATCATGTGACATCCTGCTACACAACTAGACAACACAAGCAGACAGCATGATGTTGAGGTCTGAACATTTACTTTTACCGAAACAAACTGTTGAAAAGATAGCAAATGCTACTGTGGTGAGTAAACAGTGCTATCCAAACTTCTCAATGGACCAACCTTCTCAACCACATTGGAGACCTACGCTCACCGCCTCGCCACTCTCAGCGCTCCTCGTCCTCCCCCGAACATAGGCCGCGGCGCGCTGGAGCTCCTCCTTCCCCGTCCGGGTGATGAAGCAGTAGAGCAGGGGGTCGCAAAGGCAGTTCAGGCATGACACGGCTACGGAAATCTTGTGCGGGTACAGCAGCCATTGTACGCTCTCGCAGTCCCTGACCAGCGTTCGCACCAACATCAGCGCGTGCACCGGCCCCATACAGACCACCAAACACAACCAAATCGCCAGTAACAGTTTCCCCACGCGCTTCACCTCCTGCTCAGGCGTCGCCTGGTTTTTCCGCACCACTTTGAAGATTCCCCAGGCCAAGAACGACACCGCCAACACGGGGATTGCAAAGCCGAGAGTGAATCTTAGCACGTTTGCCCGCGCCATGTTGGCGGTCAGCGGCTGGAGGATGTCAAAGCATAAGATGGGGTCGCCGCGCAGGTTGTCCTCAGTGAAAATGGTGACAGCGTTGAACAGAAGCACCAAAACCCAAACGGCCGAGCTCATACCGAAAGCCGCGCTAACCTTCCGGAGAAACCTGCACCGGAACGGATGCACCACGGCGATGTAGCGGTCAAAGGCGATGCAGCAGAGGAGTGCGTCACTCGTGTAGAAATTCGTAAACAGACAGTAGATGGATAGCACGCAAGACAGATCGCCGTGAGCCCAGAAGCCGCGCCAAAGGAAGTCCAGCCACAGAATCAGGCCGGCGGTGAAGGTGAGGTCGCTGAGGGCCAGGTGGAAAAGGTACACGCCGAGCTCGTTCTTCCGGCGGATGTGTTGCCACGAGACGTACAGGGAGAAGGTGTTGAGAGGCAAAGAGGCCAGGATGATGAGCAGGTAGAAGAAGATGAAGGCTCTCATGCGGGCTGCGCTGTCCTGAATGTGGCATTTAGAGGCGTTCGGGTCACCGCTGAAGTTCTCCATTGTGGCGAGGAGCTGAAAAAAAAAAAAAAAAAGGCCTGGCAATAGATTAAAAAAGAGCACATCCTTTGTCTACATTCTCCTTCAAGCGGGTTAACCTGTGGAATTCTCTCTCCACTGGACTAAAACTACAGACTAACATGAACATCTTCAGCAGACAGCTCTAATTTGTTGTATGAAATGTATCTTCTGTAATGTAAAAGCCCCCGCTCGACTAGTGTTACAGTGCCTTGCGAAAGTATTCGGCCCCCTTGAACCATTCAACATTTTGCCATATTTCAGGCTTCAAACATAAAGATATAAAATTGTAATTTTTTGTCATGAATCAACAACAAGTGGGACACAATCGTGAAGTGGAATGAAATTTGTTGGATAATTTCAACTTTTTTAACAAATAAAAAACTGAAAAGTGGGGCGTGCAATATTATTCGGCCCCTTTACTTTCAGTGCAGCAAACTCACTCCAGAAGTTCAGTGAGGATCTTTGAATGATCCAATGTTGTCCTAAATGACTGATGATGATAAATAGAATGCACCTGTGTGTAATCAAGTCTCCGTATAAATGCACCTGCTCTTTGATAGTCTCAGGGTTCTGTTTAAAGCGCAGAGAGAACCATGAAGACAAAGGAACACACCAGGCAGGTCCGAGATACTGTTGTGGAGAAGTTTAAAGCCGGATTTGGATACAAAAAGATTTCCCAAGCGTTAAACATCTCAAGGAGCACTGTGCAAGCAATTATATTGAAATGGAAGGAGTATCAGACCACTGCAAATCTACCAAGACCCGGCCGTCCCTCCAAACTTTCATCTCAAACAAGGAGAAGACTGATCAGAGATGCAGTCTAGAGGCCCATGATCACTCTGGATGAACTGCAGATAACTACAGCTGAGGTGGGGATGGTGTGTTCAGGGTGATGAGCTGTGTTGCTTTTACGCCAAACATATCGTTTTGCATTGTGGCCAAAAAGTTCGATTTTGGTTTCATCTGACCAGAGCACCTTCTTCCACATGTTTGGTGTGTCTCCCAGGTGGCTTGTGGCAAACTTTAAGAGACTTTTTATGGATATCTTTGAGAAGTGGCCACTATTCCATAAAGGCCAGATTTGTGCAGTGCACGACTGATTGTTGTCCTATGGACAGACTCTCCCCCCTCAGCTGTAGTTATCTGCAGTTCATCCAGAGTGATCATGGGCCTCTTGGCTGCATCTCTGATCAGTCTTCTCCTTGTTTGAGATGAAAGTTTGGAGGGACGGCCGGGTCTTGGTAGATTTGCAGTGGTCTGATACTCCTTCCATTTCAATATAATTGCTTGCACAGTGCTCCTTGAGATGTTTAAAGCTTGGGAAATCTTTTTGTACCCAAATCCGGCTTTAAACTTCTCCACAACAGTATCTCGGACCTGCCTGGTGTGTTCCTTTGTCTTCATGGTTCTCTCTGCGCTTTAAACAGAACCCTGAGACTATCAAAGAGCAGGTGCATTTATACGGAGACTTGATTACACACAGGTGTATTCTATTTATCATCATCAGTCATTTAGGACAACATTGGATCATTCAAAGATCCTCACTGAACTTCTGGAGTGAGTTTGCTGCACTGAAAGTAAAGGGGCCGAATAATATTGCACGCCCCACTTTTCAGTTTTTTATTTGTTAAAAAAGTTTAAATTATCCAATAAATTTTGTTCCACTTCACGATTGTGTCCCACTTGTTTTTGATTCATGACAAAAAATAATTTTTTTTAATCTTTATGTTTGAAGCCTGAAATGTGGCGAAATGTTGAAAGGTTCAAGGGGGCCGAATACTTTCGCAAGGCACTGTAAAACTAGCACGTGCTATAACACTTAGAGCAATGCACCTGCTGGGATTTAGATAGAAACGGTACAAACTCTATGTAATTGGCATAACTATTTATTTTTGTGTATGCTTTCATTCATACAACTGTGTGGTGTAATTTCTTGATTGTTAATGTTGTTAAAGGAATATAAGGAATAGCCAAGATCTATCAAACTGGCAACCCAAAAGAGAGCCCCATTCTGCTCTCTGATTGGACAATCTGCATAAACATTGTGAACATAAATATTATGGACATCCTTCCCATTGTATTTTGAACTCAGAATTACTTTACTTTAAACTGTTGTGAACATATGAGAACTTGCCTTTTGAAGAAGAAAACCGTGTGAATCTTGATATGTTCAAAGATCAAAGGCTCTCAATGGAGACCGCCGCATGTTCATGTTAAAATGGTTTGCCTTGGTTGGTGGTTGTAATTCCCACTAACAACAGAAGATGGCAGAGGTGAACTTCTGTAGATTTCTCAGAATACATATTTTCTCCACAAATACATTCAAATTCTCCAACATTAAATGCTAAATAACCAGAAGGAGCTCAAATATTGTACAATGCATACAGTGTTATTTCTCAACTTTCATACTAGAAAACCAGCAAGGAGACCAAACTAAAACAAACCCAACGAAAACAAATGTAACTTACTTCAAATGTGGTCCTGCAAATCCTCTCGCGTTCTGCCAATCTTTGGACTGATCTTTTGACCAAATCCAGCTTTATTATCGGCACACATGGGGGCCCGCCTCGCTGTTGGCCCTGACGACGAACCATTTCCTCTGAAGCACCTCAATTGTAGAATGTCAACAGTGTCGACAGATAACGCTATCCAGGGACTTCAGTCACAGAGCATGGGTGAAAGAGAAAAAAGCGTTTATGGACTTATTATTTACACACGCAATTAGTCCATCAGCCTCAGTGTCAATATTAATTACTGCTTTAGGATCCATCATTTAAAGCAGGTTCTCCTTCTCAAGCTCTGACTTTGTTTTCTCTTTTTCTACTTACTTCCTATAATACTAAAGATAGAGACTTTATACAAACTTATTATTATGCTAAAGTTATTGATTTTATACTGAATTCTTGCTTCTTCATTGTGCCAAAGTTGGAGATTTTAGATTTAGACTTGCTTCTTTTTTATGCTAAAGTTAGACAATTCATTTTGTTTTATTTTAGTATAGAAGAAAGGATCCCTTAAATCTAAAGTTTTTTTCTCTATTTTCTTTTTTTCTACCATTTTACGACTGTTTACTCATCAAAAAAAAACCTGGAGTTGTTTTTCACTCCAACCATGCTAATATCGTAAAAACAGATACTTCCTCTTGCCCTCTCTTTCAAAACCAGGGGAGGGATTAGCTCGAGTTAACGCTTCTAAAACAGGTTCCTAAGATGCCAGACTTGGAGTGACTTGTGAAAGTTTTGAAATTTTGCACATTGTGTCACCTTACGGGTTACAACCACAATCATAAAGATTTGACTTTTAACTGAAAGAGCTCAACAAAGTAACAGACAACTGAGAAGTGAAAGCAGTAATAGTCATAATAATGATCAAAAAATCGAAAACAAAAAGTGGGGTTTGTATAAGTGAACAGCAATTCTCTGACGGCTGAATGCTCACTTTAGAATCTCAAACGGGCTGATGTTTGATGTAGAAAGTGTAGTTTTGTTCAAATGTCATTATGATTTAAAATGCAAAAAATTCTAAATGCTGAAGTAAATAATCTGAAGAAGAAGTTCTAAGGCACAGAATCAACTCTAATAATGCCTCACAGATTTGCCCGAATGGATTATGATGAACACAAATATGAAATTTGAACTAAAAACATGGAATACCCTTTACTATAATGCTTTTTGTGGTTCTTTTGAAAGACAAGTTAGACGTATTACCTTGTTAGAATGTTTCAAAAGAACCGCAAAAAGCATTTTAACTCAGGACAAAATGAACCTTTTTGAATCCCCCTTTAATATAAATATTACTCCGTACTCAGAGGTGGTGACTACTGCAGGAGCCACAGCTGCTCTGAGGAAGACTAGGCACGGCATCGACCCCTCCGACCACCAATCATTAAGGCACACACCAGACTGACACTGACTGCTTAGCCTAGGATCCGGCTTTCACATGCAGATAGTGTTTTAAACCTGTACACTGTTGTAGACACCTCTTGATCATGTGAGGTTTGCCACATGACCTCATTTCACTGCCCGAGGGGATTCTTCCCCTATTTTTATGATTGCTTTGTATTTGTTCTTTAAATGGCAAACAGATAAAAACAAGATTGGAGCTGAAACTCTCAGATCACTAAGTCATGATGTGAGGAAAGTCCCATATTGTATGAAATGAAAAAAATATGCGGTGGAGCCTCATCTCTCAGCCCCTGTGCAGCTGCTGACAGCCCACACCTTTGGCATTTCCATCTTCTATCTTTTTTTTTGATCAGTTCCTCTGATGTGTTTGAGATCTGTGAGTCCTCCCTCATCACCAGGGCATCTCTGTCACCTTGTCAAGGCTAAAGTCATGATTGTCCTGACAATGAACCTACAATAGAGTAAGCACACACTGCCCTCGTGTGGCGATCAGGGGTAATTACAGGAACATTACGCCCATGTGTTTCAGAGTGATGAGGACTGTTGCCATTGACGACCATGTGCAGCATGATCCTTTTCACTGTTGTTTCCATCATGTCTGTAACATCACTCTTAAACACATGATCGACACACGTGATGCAAAGTGGAACTTCAGACAGTGTGTAATTGTAAAGCACAGAAAACTACATTGAGCATTTACAGGTTTTACTCTGAACATTTTGTCTCTTTTTTCTTTTCGTGTCAAGTGTCATTTGACGCAAGTGACATTTGACTATTAAAAATTATGAATGATACCTAAATTAGTCCTATGTCAATCCCTGTGGATTGCTAAATGTCAAAACTGAAAAACAGACTGGAAAAGTGGTGAAACAGCATCACAAGATGACGTTGCAAAGGTCTATTAAAGAGCGACTAAACACCTGTGCCCAGCCTTACTCCGCCCACATGAAGATTTGAAAATGTTCTCTAAAAAGGGCGTTGCCTGGAGGACCAAGGGACAAGAAGGGGGGCTTAGAGTTGGGCGTGGTCTGGGCTGTGATTGACAGCTCACTTGTCACGCACAAAAAAAACAGACAGTTGTCATTGCTGCTTAAAGCAATAGTTTACAGACCAGAAAGTCTCATTCCACCCTTGTTTACACACTAAGATAATTGTAAAGCTACACACCTGAACCTAATCACACTCAATAATCTCAGAATCACTCATGTAATTTAATTTTAATCCACTAGATGGCGCCAGAATACTCCAAACTGCAGCTGGGGCGTGTGTGAGAGTTGAATGGGTTTATATCACTGGCTCTGACAGACTGACGTCACACAAAACAACTGATGTCATAGAGAACTTCAGAGTCAATGGAGAGGCCAGGACCAAATTCAAATGTAGTACCACCAAAAAGGTTGAGAGGGCGCCACACAGCGTTTTTTGGCTCAAAAGTGATATTTTATCTAATTTGAACTAAAATGTCAAAAAAATGACCAGGATATGTAGACAGCACTACAATAAACATACTTATGCAGTTTATGAGTTAAAAAAAAGTTGATTTCGTGTTTAGTCGCTCTTTAAATAGACCTTTGCAACGTCATCTTCAAAGCATCATTTGATCTTTGGCCAAAAGAGTTGCACTAGTCTTTGGCCCTGAACCGCACAGAGAGCCGTAACAATTTAAAGTACCGTATTTGTGAGAGCCAAATGATGTGATATGAAGAAATTACCCCAAATAACCCATTTGTATTATCAAACCTTGTTTGTCATCTGTGTAGCTTTGTTGTGAAAAGTGTATTCAAGCCAAATGTGGTCATGATAAAACAATCATGGTTTTGTGAATTTTGACTGAAAGCCGTATTGTACATGCCTTGAGCAAGAAATGTGCGTTCCTGAAATCCATGTGCATTATGAAATAAAATTGATGTTGTGGTCAGGTGCTATTTCCTGCATGATAACAGCTGGTCTTTTATATCATTAGCTGGACCACTAACTGCCGCAACACAATAAACCCAGAAACAATCTCAGTGCATTTATGGTCTGAGTTTCCTCCATTATGGATCAATCTGTGTGATTCAGTTACAGTCTTTAACAATTTCACAAAGCCTAATTGAAACAAAGCATTTGTAAATAAAAGTTGAGGAGCTTCTCATTTGTGCACTCAAAGTTGTTTTCTGAGGGATTGATGCATTAATCGTAAATACACAACTCTGATTGTCCCTATTGCTCGGACAGTGAAAGAAAGAAAGCACAATATGTCTTCACATCAATGGCCTGTGCTCTTTGGCGCCTGCTCGCACCATGGAGAAATAATAACGGAAGTGATGCATTTTTGGCCCTTTGGTGTTGTGCAGTATGTGCGCAGTGGGTCTTCTGCAGGACCAGAGACCAGTCAGAGCTGACCGTGGGACGGCACAGACACTGACTGTTCTTTTCTGTCTTTGCAGGGCCCAAACTCTGGAATGCTCTCCCTCATTGTGTTAGAGCCATCTCTAGAGAGCTTTAAATCGCAGCTGAAGACATATTTCTTTGCTCTGGCTTTTTATCTCAAGCAAAAATGAAACTTTTATGATAGTGGATAGCGAGCAGAGTTTGTGGCACTAAAGTGTGGATTTAAAGAAAACCGAAGGATTTAAGAAGAAAAAATGTTCAGGATGACAAGGGACACTAAAATCCCCACAAAATCAGACCTTTATGAAAGCTGTAGGTTCTCTGACAGGTGAGGTCGAGCTGTTTTAGTTTACATTGAGTTCTTTAGGATTTTTTCTGCGTAGCCCCCATGTGGGAGAACTATAAACTAGTAAATCCCTATTCAGTTATTATTATTGATCCATGGGTTAGACCGAGCTGAGTTTATTGTACAAAAGTGTGGATTTATGTGGGAAGTGTAGGAAACGAATCAAATCCAAATGGCCATCCTCAGCACTTACAAAAATATTGTATATTTAGATATTTTGAGAAAAATGAAGAAAGTAATAAAGGTGAAAAGATGACACTTATTTGGCTGAGTCTACGTTTAATATGAAGATCGCTATCGATTGGTCTTTAAAAGCCTGATCGTACACTTGGACGATTCATCATAACTATTTTGACATGGCATATATCTAGGTTTGTGCTAAACCCACAGCCAGAGTCCAGTGTCCCGTGACAGTCAGTGTGTAAACTCAACAACAAGTGTATAATCCAAATGTTGCATTCAACAGTCAACACACTTCTGCTGCGAGCGACGCTCCACCTCCATCCACTGAATAAGTTTATGGATGCAAGCAGAAACAAGGCTCCATGGGTTTGTCCCAAAGGCGCTCAAAGTCTGAACGCTAAACAAAACTATTTGTCCTCTGCGTACGTGATGGCTGTCTCTGAAGGTTGAAATAACGCAAGCCCATTTTAATAACAAACCATAAAAACCACTAAAGCCTTAGTTGTTCCTTTTCCAAAGTCGAGCTGTATAAGGAGAACATTTTTGTTTCGATCCTCAGCTGCTTGGAATCAGCTGTCTGCGGCATCAAGAGAAACTAATATATATATATTTTATTTTTAAAAATAAAACAACAATACTAGAATGAAGGTCTAAGGATGATGTGGAGTGTTTATTCAGTCTTTTGTTATTTTGTATTGTAAATGCTTTTTATACTGTATGTTTAAAATGTTTCAATGTGAATTCACCCTTTGTGGAGTGGACCCAAGAAAGATTAGCGTCTACTTGTGGAAGCTAATGGGGATCGTAATACGTCAAAATACCAGGGACGTTCACAGTTCGTTGTTTAGGCATCATATAAAATACACTTATTCAGCCTCTGCTTTCTCTATTCCATTTTTATTTTGAATTACATTTTTACACGGTCACCCAAGCTTTACATTGTTCCGGGTTCAGATATTGTTCCAATCATTCCACACACGGTGATGACGGAAGCGAGTCGCCGAACACACTTGGAGGCATCAAAGCCTCCAATCAACACCATCCATTCACTCTCTCGTTTACATTCATACCTATTGTACATAGGGGCGTAGCGGTAGGGGAAACCGGAGCACCAGGAGGAAACCTACGCAGACACGGGGAGAACATGCAAACTCCATTCAGAAAGGCCCTGTTCCGACCAGGAATCGAACCCAGGACCTTCTTGCTGAGAAGCGAGAGTGCTATCCCTCACTGATCCTGCAGGTGGAGCTCATACAATGCGACTCATATACTTTTTTCTTTCTCCGGAGCGACTTCTAATCCAAAAAATACACTACACACTACTTCTCTTTGTGCAGCAGTTCCTTTTCACTGTCATTTCCACAGTGGAAATTCAAGCCATGTTTAATTATATAGCACAGAAAACGAGAGAAGGCAGGTATTGGGCATAAGAGACACTTTATTCATACATACATGTTAAATATATTTGTACATGCAAACATAAAGGAACACACAACACACTTATGTGACGTTCTCAGCGAGTGTCTGTCAAATAACAAACAATTTTACACAAACACAGACAAATCTCAGTGACTTTTACAGCACAACCTGCTTTAAAGTGACGTATAATACTGCAGTAATGATCAACAGATACAGGAGCTTATTTAATGTTGTCCACAGAAAATGTAAATATATGTACACAAATATACACACAATAATCTGTGTGAGTTTTGAACCATGTTTTTAGTTCCATCCACACTTATACCAGGAATTACGCTTCCCCTCACCTCATCTGGCAAAATTCTTCTTTTTCAAACTTTGTACGCTAAGATGAATGCTCAAGACTAGGGGTGGTTGAGAATACCTCCCTCCTTATCTTATCTCTAGATATGATTTAAACACTTGGGTCAATAAAAAGGAGAAGATTGTGTTTTATGAATTTGGATGCAGCCTTTGACGAGGACAAAGTAGTTTTCGGCTGTTTTAAGGCAGAAGTTTGGCTTTTCTGAAATTCTGGGTTATTTCTCCAATCATATTATGTACAAATGTGTGCTGCCTTCAAGGAGGCTACGCAAAGAGAAATTTATATGTGAATCTAACAGAAGGGATAATTATATAATAATACAAATAATATTCTCATGAGTGTGTTCAGAGGACAACAAATGAACACAGATAATGTATCAAAGTCGCACAAATGGAATATTCTACATTACAAAACCCAATCAAATGCATAACGACCATTAGGATAGGGGAAGTGCAGATGAAAACAGCTCCAGCATGTCTTCTGGTCTTTTAAACTGTTTGCTGGGCTGCACTGTTCCCTCCTCACCACAATAAACTCAGAAACAATCCCAGTGCATTAACAACCTGGGTGGGGCTCCTCCAATATGGATTTTCAAATGGATCTTGAAGTACCCAATACACAAAGTCTAATTGAGGGAAAACATTTTGTCCTGATAAATCTCATTGGGAGACAAGACAAGAGGTTGAAACAATTACATTTGGACAGAAGTTTCTGATATAAACAGGAATAGAGCTTAAACTGAATTCAAGTGAACATAATGTGTGGTTTTTAAATTATTCTTTTATATAATGAACCAAAACGCATCTGTGGGTAAAGCTGGGGGTACTGAACTTTCTCCATGAATCTTACCCAACAGAAAAAAAGTTAAAGTAATGTTGTAATGCTGAGTGAGGGTGGGCCTTTTTCACTTTTTTGTCTGTAACAGCTGATCTAAAGACGTAACAGAGGTGAGAGAACCAAACTGTTTTGAAAGCCAGGAAGCAGTTTTATGGATTTCATCACATGTTTCCATGATTTTGTGGTTTCAAAGTTAGTTAACCGAGATTTAAGGAACTGTAATTGTCATCATAGATAATCTAAAAGTTCAACACACTATCAGAAATCAATCAAATGCAAGGGTTATGTAAGTCTGGGTACATACACCACTGAAGAGAATTCTAATCTAAACAGGATATCTTGGCGTCTTGCCCTTCATTCATATACGGATTGGAAAAACAGCCCAAGTGCCAGTCCAACGAGCGCTCATATCAACACATTGTATTCCTGCAATAACACACTGCCAGTTTTTACGTGGTGAACGTGTGAATGTGTATGAACATCTAGTCCCATTAGGTTCAGCTGACTTGCCATCTTATTATTAGTTTTCCATCTCATTCTCACACTCGGACTCGTTTCTTTGGAGCTCTGTAGACAGAAGTGTCCAGAGAGCTCCAGGAAGAATTGTTTAGTAGGTTTTCTGATGCAGCAGAGAAAGCCTTCCTAACAGTTGATCCTGGAGCATCCGAGACACCACTCTGATGGAAATAAAGGTGCAGCGACAAGGTCAAATACACAAACATATACACTTTTTCACAATGGCATAATGCCCCTTTAAAGCCAGGATACATAATATATTTTGTTTGTTTTATACAGGGAAAACAATGTGAGCAAGAGACCATAGCCATCATGCCATCTTCAGACCATAGAAAACATGTTATTGTTTACATACTTGAGTCACTATTGGACACTTTGGGCTGAGAGCTGATTGGCTGATCCCAGTGTCTGATTTGACTGATTCGATCTGAGCTGCATCTATTGAGTTTTTAGGTTATTCACGCACACATTTAAATTATGAATGTCTCAGACGGATGCTTGCAGATGCTTTAGGAGGAGTTAACTGGACCGATTCTGGATCATTTGGAGCAAAATGTCTGTATTTGTGGATGTAAAACCATCAAAGAAGTGTCCACTATTCACTTTAGAAACTTTCCTCCTCCAGCGAACCATACTTCGTCCAGTTAAATTGAACCAGAACAGGTCTTTTTAATTGGTCCACTTCAGTTGAAACATCATTATGACATTGGCAGCAACGAACAGGACCAAGAGGAGAAACGACACACTGACCCTGCCTCAGACTCCTCATGAGTCTGAGGAGGTGCAAGTTGTTATCTAAACTAAAACTTAAAGCTTGGGTACGTAGCTTTCAAACCACAACAATGGAACTCTGTCTGTGGTTCAAAAGCAATTTTCTTTTTATCCCTAGTTTTCACTTCTTCACATCATGGATAGAAAGGTCCAAACGAGAGGAACACTCTCATTCAGCTAACCAGATCTCAGCTCATTGCATCAAATTGTGACACAGAACTCTTTCTTACAAGTTTGCAAAAGCTAACTTTTCTGATGGCAAAACCAAATATCTGCATCAGCATTTGCAAAATGTTTGTCTGATTTAGTTCCGGTTCAGTTCGGTTCACGTTCAGGCCAATGACCCAACTAGCACATGTTCCAAACTGTTTTCCACTTCCCAATCTCATTGAAGAGCCTTAGTATTGACTTTGACTCTCTGTGTGGACAAATGGCTTGTATTGGTAGTACTCTGTGTGATGGACCAGCTCATAGAACTATGCTCACTCACCACCTCCCACATCTTCTTCCGGAAGTTCTTACCCACAATGACGTACAGGACTGGGTTCAAGTCGCTATTGAAATATCCCAAGTACAAAAAAAAACTTCTGCAGATTATTAAGTTTTTTTCAAAGGTGCAAGTTAACTTAATGACCTCATATCTTACCATGAGTGCAACAATTCTCGTCACATTAAACGGAAACCAGCAGACAAAGAAAGCTAGCAGCACGGTCAGAACTAAAATGGTGGCTTTGCGTTCACTTTGCTGAGTGCTGTCTTTCTGCAAAGGTCTTCCCTTCAGTGCTATCACGATCTTAACTGTGCAGAATGAAATGATAAGAAGAGGAATGATGAACACCAAGACGGTTTGAATAATCTCGTGTGCGAAGAACACATCAGTAGGACCGTCCCAAATACATATATGTTCAGTACCGTTGGTTGATTCATTAGCCAATACTGCCTTTTTGTATAAAACGAATGGCATGCTTAAGAGGAATCCAAAGATCCAGACCAACATGCAGGTCAAAATTGCATATTTACGTCTGCGCAGCCTGCACTGTGTCAGAGGGTACACCAACGCCGTAAAGCGATCGATGGACACCAGGACGAGAAAATAGATGCTGCAATCATAGTTAATGATGACCAGAACGCTACAAGTCTTACACAAAATGTCACCAAAAGGCCACGCAGAGTTTTTAGCCGCTGACACACCCCACAGGGGGATGAAGACCATGAGCAGGATGTCGGCGGCGGCCATGTTGCTCAGGTAGATCTCAGTGGCTGTACAGTTCTTCTTGTGGAGCAGGAAGACTAGCAGCACCAGCAGGTTGAAGAGGATGCCCAGAGCAGAAATGGTGTAGATGTAGGGAGGGACCCACGTGAAGTCAAAGTCACTGCGGTCACACTGCTCGACCAGGGGGGCGGGGGCCACACTGGTGTTTGCAAAGCTGAAAGAACAATAACAAGACATTCAGATGGAAAACAAGCACTTTTAAAGGAGAAAAAAATATGTATTCATTTTCCTTAAACTTGCTCTGGATTGACCGGTCAGTCTAGGTTCCCACCCTCACCTATAGTCATGAGATCACAAACAAGCATTTAAAATTAGCATTCTGCTCCATGCATTTGTTTTGGATGCCCCATGGGAGGAGGAGGAATACTCATTCATTTCTCATATAATTTTCACCATTCAAACCAGCACTTCTTCCATACCCCTCAAGTACAAAAGGAAAGGCAACTCAGTATACTGTAAAGCCCCAAAAGACTGGAATCTACTTCCAACTGCTGTTTAAAAATGCTGAAGTTGGGAAGAGTGTGTAGGCGACGGCGTATTTTGTCCTCACTGTACATTTTGTCTTGTGTCGTATTTTCTTTGTAATGTAACTGGAGAGAGCTGGAGGAAGTGTGTGTCCAGAGGGAAGTCTGGGCGTCTGCTCAGACTGATTCCTTCAACAAATAAAGAGGAAGGAAATGTAACATTAATCATGTAAAGGCTGCGGTTGTTACTTATTGCATTTGATTTTGAGGATTCAAGGGGATAAAGGAAACAACAATTATCACCCATTCGCTGCCTCAACTTGTCAAAGGGTCCCTCCATTCGAATCCAAACAGATGAATTTGATTGTTATAGATCTTTGACAGGCCTCTGACTGTCTCTGTGTCTGTTGTGTTGTCTGTATGGGCTACTGATGGGCGCTTGAAATAAAGAGCTTCAGAGTGAGGCCTGAAGAGCTGCGGCTTATCTCCACACCCTCCAGGGACACCGCTTTCAAACAGACACGATCGCTCCCCTGGATAACTCTATTATGGAATACAGGGAGATAGAAGTACTCTCACATTGAAACGCTGAATCTGTCAAATCTCAGAAGTTAGTTCAGAGATGGGAGACCTCTGGAAACACCAGCTGCCACAGTGGGCGGCACGGTGGCTGAGTGGATAGCACTCTCGCCTCTCAGCAAGAAGGTCCTGGGTTCGAATCCCGGTCGGACCAGGGCCTTTCTGAGTGGAGTTTGCATGTTCTCCCCGTGTCTGCGTAGGTTTCCTCCGGGTACTCCGGTTTCCCCTACCATTAAAAATATGTCCAATAGTTCTGGCATGCGCTTCCTGTACTGGCCCCGCTCCCATCTCTGTGTGGAGTGAGAGACAAATGCCCATAATTAACAATTGTAAACCGCTTTGAGACTCAGATCTGCAGTGAAAAGGCGGTATATAAATAAAAACTTACTTACTTACTTACTTACAGAGGGGCGGCTGTATTGTGCCAAACCTTTGTATATGTGGTCAGGTATTGCAATGTGGTTTTACCGTAAATGACAAATAAACAGAATCTGAATCTGCTTTGACAAGACCCCCATTGCCTCGTATGAGTCTGGTGTGTGTGTGAATAATTGCTGGTGTTCAGAAGAGCTAATGGCACATACTGGTTTCCTCGCTTCTGTCAGTAAATTACAATAGTCATCATTGAATAATATCATATGAAAGGGTTTTCAGTGTCCGGAAACATGCTGTACAAAACCAACATATAAACGTGCTATATAAAACCAGAGAAACAAGTCTGAGTGTGTGAATGAGATGGAAAACGAATGATAACATGACACGTCAGCTGTACCAATGGTATTAGATGTTCACAAACGTTCTCCACGAAATGTTGCCAATGAACCAACACATTATTTTAGTTATATGGAATACAAGGAGACAAAGGTACTGTCATATGGAACAGGAAGGAGATGCACTTTCTTATCTAGCAGTGTAACGGGAAACAGAAGTACTAAAGACTTGTAAGGATTTTGAAATTAAAATTTTACGTATTTGTAGCAAATAAAGTTGCCATTCAATGTCATAGAAGTCACAGGTCTTTGCTCCATCACCTTCGTAATTCTCTCCAGTGAAAATAACAGAAAAAAGAAAAGTCTTGGGTGCATTTTTTATGAGAAAATCGTCCACTTTCTCTATTTGTCATGAGTAACATTTGAACAGAGGAAATGTGATATTATGCTCCTGAAGTCTCAAAGGGTTAAATTCTGTGTCACTGTTTAAACTTGGATCCTGATATTAGTTCGGCTTCTAAACATCACCAAATCCTGGGCAGAAATAAACAGGGAAAAACAAAGAGAATACAATTGTCTCTTCCACAGCTTCTATATCCTCACTTAATTTCTCTGAGCAGCAGCCTGAAGGTGTCCAGATACTGTTGTGCCTGGCTTTAAAAATAGTTTCTTTTCGAGTCATTAACAGTTTTATAACGTTGTTCCTCGTCCAAAACAAACCTGGAGTCGTTAATAGCTCCATCCACACTAATACCAGGAGCTTTTTGCAAAAACATGCCTTCTCTAAATCAGTCGTGTCCAAAGTTTAATCGCTGTGTCATTTCACATTTCACAGCATCATCCAGCCAACTTCAGCTCTGTAAAATGTCAATCAATAGTCGCAGCCCCACTGAGAAGAAATGTAGGTATTTGTCAAAAACAATTTAATGTACAGTGGGGCAAACAATTATTTTGTCAGCCGCCCATTGTGCAAGTTTCCCCACTTAAAAAGATGAGTGAGGCCTGTAATTATCATCCTAAGTATACCTCAACTATGAGAGACGGAATGAGAAAAATGCCAGAAAATCACATTGTCTTAAGACTTTATTTGCAAATTATAGTGTAAAATAAGTGTTTGGTCAATAACAACATTTCCTCTCAATATTTTTTAGGCAATGACAGAGCTTAAACATTAAGTCTTCACAAGGTTTTCACACACTGTTTGTGGAATTTTGGCCCATTTCTCCTGCAGATCTCCTCTAGAGCAGTGATGTTTCGGTGCTATCGCTGGGCAACCAGTATATCATTCACCAATATACTTATAATTACAGAAACTTGATGGAGTCAAAATAGCTAGTTCATAAACATTTCCCTGACAACTTGATACAACACACAGGCTTTTTATATTTGATGCATGCTGAGTGTTTTTATACTGTTATTGAGTCTAATTGCTGCATGCTATTCATTGGTTTTATTGTTTTGCTGTGATTTTACTTGCAAGATTTTAGACTTTGTTTTTAACTGGTTGCCCTCACAATCACGAACATCACGTCGCCCCTGATCAGCACAGCCCAAGACAGAGACGCTGGGAGTGGAGCGCATCATGCTGTTTATATATATCTAATAAAAAACACTTGTTTGGATAATTTCATTTGTTGGTTGGCATAATCCGATCTGTGACTGGGCCGGGATGGTGTCCTTGGCGGACGATGATGAGGACTTGATGCAGTTTAGTCAGGATTTAGGGAGTCCGGGTGCGTTTGACAGGAGTAGTAGAGAGGGGGGATTGAGCAGTAGCCAGGTTAGGAAACGGGGCTTGGATGGGAATAGTTCAGATGAGGGGATTTCGGGCCGCAAAAGGATAGTTAGGGAGCAGCAGAATCCTAAAGTAATTCTTAAGTTTCGGCAGGAGAATGATATTAAAAATATGAGCCTGGTCGTGTTGTTGAGGGAGTTGAAAAAGAAAATAGGAGATGTAGAAGTGGCAAACGTGCTGAGAGATGGGAGTTTGTTGATTGTGTGTAGAGCAGAAAAAAAAGTGTTGCAGTTGGAACATGTGTGCAAGATAGCAGTGACTGAAAGATGAGTAGTTGGAGAAAAGAAGGCAGTGCGTGGCGTCATAACAGGTGTCCCCTTAGACGAGGACCTGGAAAGGTTTAGACAGTGTTTAGGTGGAGGTGTCAGTGGAATTAGACGGTTGATGAGGCGAGTGGATGGTCAGAGTGTGGAGAGCTTATCGGTTTTTCTGGAGTTTACAGGTGCAGTACTCCCTGGAAAAGTAAAAGTGGGGTGTTTGTTCCGCCTCCTCTCTGGTGTTATAAATGCCAACTGTATGGGCATGTGGCAGCGGTCTGTAGGGGGAGGCAGAAGTGCCCTAGATGCAGAGGGGAGCCCAGGGAAGAGGAGTGCAAAGAAAACAGTACTCAGTATGTACAGTAGTAACTGTGGAGGGCAACATGCTGCAACCTATGGATTGTGCAGATCAGGCAAAGCATAAAACAGATCAGATTAAGATTATTCTGAAAGGAGCTGAAAAGTACCTCGGTATAGAGGTGTTTCCTGGGAACAGGTGAACAAAAGGTTGGAGGAGGAGAAGAGAATGGTTGTGGGGGGGGAGTGAGAGAGTAGTATGAAAATCATTCAATGGAGTGCAAGGAGTTTAATGGCTAATAGACAGGAGTTGAAAGGTTATGTGCAGAACAAGGAGAGGAGACCTGATATTATATGTGTTCAGGAAACATGGCTTAGGCTGTCATTGGATTTTGTGATTAGGGGGTATGAATGTGTGCGTAGGGATAGACAAGGCGGTAATGGTGGAGGGTGTGCTGCTTTTGTAAAAAATGGAATGCAGTATAGGGTGGTGAGGAAGGGGACAGAGCTTGAGTTTATTGTGGTAGAGGTGTGGGTGAGTGAGGGGAAAATTACCCTGGTGAATTCCTATAACCCCTGCAGGAGACTCACAATGGATACGTTGCAGGAACTGGATGATCACCTAGAGGGTAAAGTATGTTGTGGTGATTTTAATGCACACAGCACATTGTGGGGTGAACGGAATGATGAGAATGGGTCAGTGATTGAGGAACTATTGGATGTTAGGAATTTAGTGTGTCTGAATGATGGGAGTGGAACACGGATTAACTTCCAGAATGGGAATGAATCTGCATTAGATCTTACTCTAGTGTCAGAGTCTATTGCAGGGAATTGTAAGTGGAGGGTTGATAAGGAGACTACTATAGGTAGTGACCATTATCCTACAGAGGTTGAGTTGGGTTTCAGTGTTGAAGAAGTTACCACAGAGGGAAAATGGAGTTTTAGTGGTGTTAAGTGGGATAGATTTAGTTACATATGTGATAGGGAAATGGAAAGGTAAATGTTAATGGAAGTGTGGATGATTTTAATAGTTCTCTATGTAGTGCAATTTTGGAGGCAGCCAAACAGACAATCAAGAAGAAAGGAGGAAAGGCTCAAAGGAAAAGTGTTTCTTGGTGGTCAGATGAATGTAGTAATGCTATTAAGGATATGAACAAGGCTTTTAAAGTGTTTAAGAGGAATCATTGTTTCCAAAATCTGTGTGACTATAAACGGAAGCTCGCCGTAGTAAGGAGAGTTGTTAAAGAAACTAAAAGAGCATAATGGGCATGATATTGTGATACTTTAGGGAGGCAAACATCAAATATGGGGGACAATTAGGAGAATGGGAGGGAGCAAAGCTAGTTTTGGGTATCCGGCAATGTCATCTGGTGGAAGAGTAATTTTAACTAATAAAGGCAAGGCTGATCTTTTAGCGCTGCAATTTGTGAAAGTCCATAGTAATGGAAATTTAAGTGAAGAAGTAAGGAGAGAAAGGAAGCAGTTCGATGTAATTTGAAACGTCTTGAGGATGTGGAGGCAATACTACCCCTGGAGAGGATGACATGAGCTATTGTATGCTGAGAAACTTGAGTGATAGAAGTAAGAATGTGTTGTTAAGGGGCGTTCACACCGGACTTAACTTCGGCGTCAAAAGCGTCAGGTTTCCATTGAAAGTGAATGGTGAAGCGCGTCAGGTGAAGCCGAGAGCCCCGGCGTCACTTGACGCGCGTCAAAAGCTTCAAGAGTCGCGCGTAATACGCGCTCACTTGAAGCTTTTGACGCGCGAAACGCTCGCGTATCACAACAATCCCTCTGACGCCGAAGCTGAGCAAAGCTGAGCTTTTGAAGCTTTGACGCGGGCTTCAACCAATCAGGAGACGAGGAGCAGCAGCAGCAGAGGGTCTGTCTCTGTCATGAAGAGAAGTCATGCTGCTGCTGTTTTATTGTCATTATTGTTATTAGTAATATTATTTGTATGAGTAGTAACGTTCTGAGTAACAAAATCATTGTACACATGCTGTGTAGTAAACGTAGTTTACTACACAGCATGTTCTAAAATAAGAACAGCCTGTTCTAAAATAAGAACAGGCTGACGATGAGTCTGGCTCAGAGCAAGGCAGCTCCGGGCGGGCGAGAGCCGGGGAGAGGCAGGGAGAGGCAGGGAGAGGCGGGGAGAGGCGAGCGAGAACCGAGGAGAGGCAGGGAGAGGCAGGGAGAGGCGGGGAGAGGCGAGCGAGAACCGAGGAGAGGCAGGGAGAGGTGAGCGAGAACCGAGGAGAGGCAGGGAGAGGCAGGGAGAGGCGGGGAGAGGCGAGCGAGAACCGAGGAGAGGCAGGGAGAGGTGAGCGAGAACCGAGGAGAGGCAGGGAGAGGCAGGGAGAGGTGAGCGAGAACCGAGGAGAGGCAGGGAGAGGCAGGGAGAGGCGAGAGCCGGGGTTTGAGAACTCAGACTGGGCAAGTGACATGCGGAAGTACCGCTGAAAGCGAAACTCCTCCGTACGCAGCTCCTGGAGTAAATGACGGAACTCTGCAAACACTGCAGCCTCTCAAGTCTGTGGTGAACCCAGAACATGTTTTGTTGAAGCCCTACAACAACGTTATTTTGCTTTATATAACAAATAAAGGCTCGCTGCTCATTGAAAAATCCACCGCTGTCCTGACAACAGACAACAGAGAAGCTCCTCCCACCGGCGTCAGGCGCGTCACTCGCGTCAAAAGCTTCAAGCACCAAAATGACAAAACTATCCCGGCGTCAGTTGAAGCGCGTCAAAAGCTTTTTGAAGCTTTTGGTCTGAACGCGCCTTTAAAGTTATATAACAAAGTATGGGTAGAGAATAGACTGCCAGAGCAATCGAAAGTATAGTTCCTATTTGTAAACCAAATAACAATCCTTCTGCTGCAGAAAGTTACAGACCAATAGCTTTAACATCACATGTTGAGAAGGTAATGGAGAAAATGATTAATGATAGGCTAAACTATTTTTTGGAAAAGAATGCATTGATTAAGAATCACCAGTATGGTTTTGGGAAGGATAGGAGTACAGTATACCCTTCGTTGCTTTTAGAGGACGAAATTAAGAAGGCGCAGGTTAACAAGGATTGCTTTGTTTCAGTGTTTTTTGACGTTGAGAAAGCATTTGATATGATGCGGAGGGAGGGGCTGATAATAAGATTGCATAAGATGGGTGTACGGGGGAAGATGTTAAAATGGGTAAGAGATTTCTTATCAGGTGGAAGGATATCAGTCCGAGTAGGGAAGAGTGTAGCTCAAAGTATGAGGTTGAAAATGGCACGCCGCAGGGTAGTATTGTAAGTCCAGTAATATTTACAATTATGATAAATGAAATATTTTGTGACATTGAGTCATCAATTGGAATGTCACTGTTTGCTGACGATGGTATAATGTGGAAGAGGGGGAAAAATGTACTGTATATTGTTAAAAAGTTGCAAGAAGCTATCGGGATGGTTGAAGCCTGGTCAATAAAATGGGGTTTCAGATTCTCAGTGAGTAAAAAAAAAGTCATGTTTTTTACCAGGAAAAGAGTTCTCTTTCGTTATATGGGAAGAATCTCGAACGAGTGAGTGAGTTTAAGTACCTAGGGTTATTGTTTGATAGTAAGTTGACATGGGCAGCCCATATTAATAAAGTAATGGAGAAGTGCAAAAAGGTGATGAACGTGATGAGGTGTCTTAGACGACGGGACTGGGGAGCTAGTCGGAATTGTATAAAAACTGTGTATGTGGCGTTAATCAGGTCTGCTTTAGGCTTTGGATGTGTTGTATACGGCTCTGCGGCAAGAAAATCTAGAAATATGTCCCAAATTCTGCTGTCCCTCCGTGGAAGTTATTGGAGCCTCATGTGGATTTAACTCTTTTGAAGAAAAAGAACTATAATAATAAGAGACGTACATCTGGGAGAAGTTCCCTGAGCATCTAGAGATTTATACTGATGCATCAAAAATGGAGGATGGGAGAGTGGGCGTTGCTGTAGTAATCCCTAATTTGGGCATACACACCTGTAAAAGAACAAATGATAACTTGGCAGTTCACACAGCAGAACTGGTGGCTTTGTTATTGGCCATGATTTGGTTGGGCAGTAGTAACTAAGGTAGTGATGGCGTCTGAATCCAGTAGTGCGCTGTCAAGTATTAAAAGTTTGATGTCAGAATCGAGACAGGATTTAGTTTTTGAGATAGCACTAATAATGCAAAGGTTAAAGAGAGCAGGGAAACACGTGGTGTTATTCTTAGTTACCTAATGTAACTGTAGTTCTACGAATGGTGCGTAGCCCCTTAGGGGCGTAACACTCCGCTATGGGTATGACTCCAGAGGCGTCAAGCCCACCGCCAGAGAGAAATCAATGCTCCAATCACGGGCGAGTCCCTCCTATAAATAGCCTTCTGCAGCCCACACCTGCCACTTTGAACTCTGCCAAAGCCAGGCTGGACTAATGGGCCCGTAGCTAAGGGGCTACGCACCATTTGTAGAACTACAGTTACATTAGGTGATAACGCCCCTTAGAGCTACGCTATGGGTAACCACGCGTAGGCCGTAGGAAGATGTACTCCCATCAGGCCAGTGTAGAGTGATTAGAGCCCTGCCTGATATTCTCCCAACACCACCAAGGTGAGCGGGCTCAGGGCAGGAAAAGGAAGAAAAAGCAGAGTTAAGGCCGCTCCTATCAAGGATGCCCTAAGCACTCTGTCAAAACTCCCCTCTGAGCAAACACAGGCTGCATTCCCAGGACGCCTCTACCAAGAGCTCCTGAAGGAATGGCGAGGGCCATCCCGCCCTCAGGGAACAAGGGCAGGCCACAACCCCAGGATGCCTCAACTAAGAGCTCCTGGTTGAGGCTATCTCGTACATACACTAGACCGTAGGCTGCCTCTACCAAGAGCACCTCACGGTCCAAATCAAATCCCAGCGTTCAGAACGGAGTGGGCGACCGACCGTTCTGAAACGACGACCAGATACGACTGAGCAAAGGAAGAGGACGAAGCCCAGGACGCCGCCTGACAGACGTCCTCCACAAAAGATGCCGCCGCTCTTCCTCCTCCGAGGCATGAGGCGGCGGATAAAAGGGTCTGATCCTGATGACCCTAGACCTAAAGGCCGAAGTAACGACCTTGGGGAGAAAGGCTGGGTTGGGCCAAAGCTCTACCAGGCCATCCCCAGCTCCAAATGACAGACAAGCCGGACGAATGGAGAGTGCGCATAAATCACCCACCCTCTTGGTTGATGCCAAAGCCAACAAAAGGGCGGTCTTGAAAGCCACACATTCCGGGCTAGCCTGAGCCACAGCAGAACCGGTAAGAGGCGAGTCGGGGGAAACGCATAACGAGCCAGGGCATCCACCCCCAGGGGCGGATTGTCTGCGGCCCGCAGCGCGAACCAGAGCGGGCACTGGGCGTTGTCTGCACTGGCGAAAAGGTCACCACTGGACGACCAAATCTCAGCCAGATCTCCGCAGCCATCCGCGGGGCCAGGCCCCACTCCTCCCTGAATGGGCCCCCTCTGGACATAAGGCCCGCCCCTGTGTTCCGGTCTCCCGGAACGTGGCGTGCTCTCAGAGACTGCAGATGCACCGCAGCCCAGAGCAGAATGATCGCTGCCAGGCGATGGAGGGTGGGGGACTCCATCTCCAGCAGATTGATGTGGAGAGACGGGTGTGACTAGGAGCTGCCTACGGAGCTCTGCCGTGCCGACCAGAGGTACCCCGTCCTGCATCAGACCCGGGGTGAGCCAGAACCTGATGTCTGACGCTACGGTCGGGGGAACCACGAGCATCCTCCCCCCGTCCCGTGAGGGGTGAAGCCTGAGACGGGAGAGCCACCTCTGAAACCCTCTCATGTGGAGGAGACCCAGACAAACCACCGTATGGGCCGCCGCCATCATCCCCAGGAGCGACCTGAGGCTCCGAGCGGGCACTCTGGGAGCGGTCAATGCCTCCCTGGCTGAGCGTGTGATGTTCTCTCGCCTGTTCTCGGACAATGCAGCTCGGAACCCCACAGAGTCCAGAAACCCCGGGCCGATGGGGGTGGACCCAGAAGAAGAATTAGCCAATGCTAACATATAGCGTTGGCAGACCTCTCGAAAATGTCTTTACAGTATGGACCAAAAGTTGGCTCTTGGCCCAAAGCTCCGTTCCACATGTGTGTCAATGCTGAGAGGAGTGAATTTTTTTGGTCCACTCTAGTTTACTTGCTGTGAATTTTTGAAGTCTCTCGTTCGAACTAACGGAGCTGCTCCGGCTGACGCATGCGCAGATGCGTTTTTTCACAATTTTCTTGTGGGCAGGACTACTTGCGGGAAGGACCCGGGCGAGTCTCCGCAGCGGCAGAATACGCAAGGCGGTGCTCTCTCTCCTCCGTGGGGAGAGCGAGGCATGCTGCGCAGCTAGCTTCCTGGGAATAGCGCGCTCCCAGACAGAGGAACACTGGTCGTGCTGGTCCTTGCGGTGGAGTTGACTCTGCAGACGCCGCACCTTCTTTGTCCAACGCCGGAGGGCGAAGGGCAACTCGGACGATCAAGAGAAGGCAGCGACATCCTCAGTCTTCATTCTTGTAGTGGTGTGTAGCAGATCTCTCTATAGCGCCAGAGTTCAAAGTGTTAGGTGCGGGCTGCAGAGGGCTATTTATAGGAAGGACTCGCCCGTGATTGGAGCATTGATTTCTCTCTGGCGGGAGGCTCGGCGCCTCTGGAGTCATACCCATAGCGTAACCCTAAGTGGCGTTAGCACCATGATGTAGAATTATGGGTACCAGCGCATATAGGGGTAAGAGGGAATGAGCTGGCGGACAGATACGCTAAAAAGGGCGCACGGAGTCGGGTTCTGGATGCCCTGTTAAAATAAGCAAGGCAGAGGTGCAATAATTAACCTTTTTTATTAAGTATTTAATACATGTCGGCATCAATCGATTACCCGGAAGTGAAACAAGTTTGTTTACTCCAGCCCTATTTGCACGGGATTAGTAGAGTCGCATCTGACCACAGCAGCCACAGAGACCATGAGGACAAACCGCTCTACAGTTCTCTGGCCCGTACTTTCTGTAATGTTTAAACAATACTGTTTGTATGGACTACCCGTGAATGCACCACATACTCTGCTAACAAACGTGCGAGTTTCAAATAGTAACGCTGAATCAACATGTCTGTACTGTTTGATGACAGAGTGCAGAGTAACGATCGAACGCCACCCATCGGTCTGATCATGTTGTGTCCGTGAATACATTACACTGTCCTCTACACTTCTCCATAGACCTCACAGCAGCCGCGAATCTGCAGCTTTGCATACAGCCGCGACTCTGCTCTCTGCTCCCCAACAAAAACATTGCAGAAAGTAAAGAGAAAGCGGCAATAGCGATCACAATCACTGACATGCAGATTCACATGGGATTAGTATTGTAACAGTCTGTGTAAGAATATACACATATCCATACACTTCCTATCACAACAACACTTTTTTATTGGCCATTGTATTTATCATTTTATGACTTTATGGAGTGGATCAGGAGAAGGTGGTTATCAAAGTCCACAGAAGTCACACAAGGGACAACACTTCGCATTATGGCAACGTAACAAAGAGCTCTCAAACCAAAACAGTTGCTTTTGAGTGATGTTTTGAAGATGAGTGTGGGGGAGTCTCTGTTGAGGTTGGGCGGGTGAGGGCCGCTATAAAGAAATCTCTGTTCCCAAGGTCTTGTTTATGTTGTTCCACGAGGATTATAAACTTGTTAATGTCCATTAGGACGACTGATCTTGAAAGTCGTATCAGGCCATTTCAGCTCGGGTCAAAGTGTGAAAAGCTATTGCTGATATACGTATAATTTACCAGAGAAATAACTAAAACATTAAATATTCGATCTTCAATGTTCTAAAGATCACGTTCGAAGCTAAATGTCAACGCAAACACTGGTACTGATCCTGTTCTGGTGCAGTTTTAATAGTTTGTAGATCCCACTGAGAAACCTAAAGGCACCAGACAATTAGAAACATATTTTGGACGTTCCATCAGTGCCATTTGAGATGTCTGCAGACTTCATGTGCTTCTCATTAAATTTGGGGAGCTTGCAAACTCCCCAAATTTCTCACATGTTTTCCAAGAAATGCAGTCTTCATTATTGTAAACAAGTCTATAACTCTATAATGATGTGTATGTGCACCAGAGGAATACTCTGAAGTCAGACACAACAAGCACATCTTTAGGTTCTATGAAAATGAACTGATAACAAACAAAAATAAAAACAACAAAATGTATCTCTTCTTTTTGCTTCAATTCAAGAATCCAACTATCTTGAGCTTTATGACAAATTCAGGGCATTTTTTTTAAGCTTTTCCAATTATTGTACAAAATGTTCCATCACTGAGGAAACATAAATAATGTTTCTGCCTGAATTTACTGAAACGACTTTCAATCAATGTGTGTCCATAGATTTTAAAGTGAAATTAAGAAATAAACTAAATAAGCAAATCTGTAGTTGGTAAATTTAGGTTTGTTATTGAAGCTGTTTTTGTCTCTTGTACTTTTTGGCACATTTATTTTTGCATGAACTTTTATGCACATGTATTCAAATGTGGTTTTACTGCAAATGGCAAATAAACTGAATCTGAATATGAGGATTGACCAATCAGAAGCCTTCACGGGGGAAACTGCAGCTTAGCAACCATGTTAGCAACAAGTCTGCCCTGCAAAGCTAACCCCATCAGAACAAGGACATTAGCTCCAGCTAGCTTATGTTCAAATCGGCTTCTTCCGCATTTGGTATACACCATGGCATGGGTGTCAAAGTCAAGGCCCGGGGGCCAGATCCGGCCCACAAGACAAATTTTTTGTGGCCTCTAAAACTATTTTTTATTATCATTAACTAGCAGCAGTGATGTAATGGGTGACCAAGGCAGGTTGCTCAGAAAAACAACCAAATGTGATGTATTCTAAAATTTTAACCCAATAACACATCATTAGAATTTAAATAGTTCAATATAAAACTTTAACTTTATAGTTGATCCAGTTTTGGTTCAATCGAAACAAGAAACGCATTTTGTTTTCAGAAAAATAAACCAGAAAAAAAACATATTAAAATACCTTCATAATGTAAAAAACTATTATACGAAAATCTCTTCTATTGTTTCGGCCCCCGACATTTCCTAGTTTTTTTAATCGGCTCCTGACCAAGATAAGTTTGACACCCCTGCACTATGGTGATGTCACACTCGGCCAGACCACTCTTGATTTACAGTCTGGGTGTTTCTCAGTGCGAGGAGCCACTCTTTGGAGATTAATGGTCGAATGGTTAAAAACATGTTAAACAATGTTAAAATGTGAAGCATTAAAAAAAATGATATAATAAAAAGTGTTGACAAAGTAAGTGGAGGAAACAGAGTGACTTTGAACTTTTGGTTTCAAGTCGACTTGTATTGAATGGAAGAGGGGGAATTGGAATTTCTAAAAGGGGTTTGCTTCGTCCAACCTATTTTCAAAACTGTCAGCTCTCTGGGTTTTGTTTTGGTTCTCTGAAATTGTGTTGTTTTTGATTGATTGAATCTCTACAACTCAAGATAAAATGTGAAAATGGTGATGCGTAAAGGTGCTTTCACACCGCCGACGCTGGAACGCTGACGCCTCGCACACCAGACGCACATTCTCTAGTTTTTAGACGCAGGGGTCTTCAGACCAGAACTCCTGGCCTGCGGTGGCGCTCGCCAGAAGTGGCGGAAGTAGCGGGCGGACTTTGATGCTAACGGAGTTAAGCTAGCGGCTTTTTTGTGTAAAGTTCTTCTCCAATAATGCAGCTCTGCAGCGTCTCCGTGTCCAGAGACCTTCCAGAGACTTTATATAACAGTAGTATGTATCCACGGAGGTGCACCATACATTTATTTTATTATTAAACGGTACTCCCGCATCGGCGAAAATGCTCAAAGCAGTTGCATAAAGTCACGGGAACATGAAAACGCATATGTTCACAAGCACTATGTCCACCATTGTCAACCCTGGTTTTAGTCCTGGTGTAGCTCCTGTTTTGGCTGCTCGCCAGACCGCTTCTGTCCCCGTGACCACTTTGCGGCTCTCTGATTGGTCGCTGCACGAGCGTCCCGAGGAGAAGCTCAGCAATATTTATCTCCTGCGTGCATCGATTTTCCGCTCATGCGCCTCTGCCGCGCCTTTACCGTGCGTGCATCCCGAGACGCACATGCAGTGACGCTCGAATGCGCGTCACCATTGACTTTGCATTTAAAGTCGACGCAGGATCCACTGTGAAAGCACCTTTAAACATTAAATTGGCCTTTTCTGTTCAGCCCTTTTAGGTTTTAGAAAATAATCCGATAACTCAGGTGCACCCATTTGCAAGGGGGGTTAAACACATCCCATTGGTTCGTTGAGGATGAACGAATCCCATTGGTTTATTTTTACCGGTCTGCTTCAAAATATTTGTTATTAATCTTTTGGAGACTATAGGCATCTGGTCGATTCCATTACAATTTGAAAACACATTTAGGGGTTTAGGGACGTTTTCCCACAATGTAAAAAAAAAATCACTGCCTGCGTCTTTAAAGCAGGAGTACTGAACTTTGAAATCATATAAAAATAACGTCCAGGTAACTGCTGTTTCCTTGTTCTGAAAACAGTTGGGTCTTATAAGGTTTTCCCATGCATATATCTGTGTGTAAAAGATTTTCCAATCAGAAGAAGGCAACAGGTTGTTGTCTGATTTCTTAACACAATGTTACTTAAAAAGGACACTTTTTGTTGTCCAACTTGTACTCATGAAGCTGAAAAAGTTAGGTACTTCAGCTTTAAACTATACCCACGCTACTGAAATGTATTAACTACAACATCATTATGTTTCACTTTTTTAATTTTTATTTTCTTGTCACGTGAAAAAAAAAAAGAAAAAAAGTTAAGCATAATGATTTTATTAGTCTGGCGTTATATTGTGTTTCGAGACCGATAGCATGGAACATGGCTTGGAATCTTTGAATTATTTTTATTCAACGACCACAGCATCAGACCAAACAAGGTCTTGACCCAACAACCACTAATAAATAATGTGTTTGTTAAGTGACCCAGCAGTCAGGAGGCATTTCTAAAACAGGAGGATATCAAAGAAGGGGCTTGTTGGGCCAAAACATGTTGTTTGCTGGTCTCAGTAAATATTCTGCACGTCTGGTAAATGTATCAGTGCATTCAGAACGTTTTATTTTTTCAAAATCTAGCCAATGGTTCTGTTTTCCACTGAACCAACGGACTGCTGTCAGTTGAGCTTCCTCCCCATAAACGTGGAGAAGACCCAGGAGCCCACGTCCTCCAAACCACAAGTCTACTCAGGACCAGGCTCAGCCCAATCTGAACTTCTGAAAATCATATTCTAGAACAGTGTTCTCCGACCTGTAGCTCGCCAACCCCTCTCAGGTAGCTCCCCAAAAGATTCAGGAATTTTACATATGATCCTAAGTAAGTAAGTAAGTAAGTAATCTTTATTTATAT
The DNA here is from genome assembly GCA_964034765.1 of Knipowitschia caucasica. Taxonomy (NCBI): domain Eukaryota; kingdom Metazoa; phylum Chordata; class Actinopteri; order Gobiiformes; family Gobiidae; genus Knipowitschia; species Knipowitschia caucasica. Next base: position 28,235,118 of record OZ035834.1, on the reverse strand, counting down.
ACCATTATAAATGATAATATTATTGCATAAGTTATTGCAAATCTAATGTGGTTATACATTTACTCATACATTTTAGTTGAGTGATGTTCACAATTAGCTGCAAGTATTAAAACATAGTTTTGTGACTACAGTTTTTATACAATTTGAAAAAAGAGCTGTCTGCCATTTCTGTTGCGCAACAGTTGCTCTCCAATCGAAAAGTGTTGGAGACCCCTATTCTAGAACATGTAACAGCAGTATAGAACACATGCAGCCTCATGTAGCTTCTGTCCCAGGACAAACCAGAGCTCATACCTCATGTTCAGCTCCATGATGATGTTCCAGATGTGAGGTGTGTGTCGTCTGGAGTCTCTCAGTCTCCTCTGCCATTTTATAGGACTCAGCCTCACACATTGTCCCGCCTCTGCGTGGGCCTGCCCTGCTGCTGGCCCTCTCCGGCTCAAACAACCACAGCAGCTCTCTTTGTTAACAGTTATGGCGTCAGGTTTAATTTATTTATTAATCTCTCAAATACTCAGAGAGAACAGATAAAACACAGAGAAGACTTTTTACATGTTCATCCACAGGTCGACACACACAAGAAATGAAACAGGGGGTTGTCAAATATAATTCATACTTTTCTTTTCAATGTAGTTACAACGATTAATTTTGGAGTTGTAGTTAATAATGTTTCTTTGGATTTAATTAAGTTCAAACATTTTTATTGCTATGTGATCAGAACTATTTTGAATGTATTGAACATCTTTAATTAAATCCAAAGCGCCTTTTCCACACTGCTTCTGAGCATACGCAGAGGTTCACGCATGCGCCGTCTCCACAGTCCAGCATCCACCCTACGCACTTGCATGCACCCATCATCGGGAATGCGCAAATGAGGTGCACGAGGGTGGAGGTGCGAGGGAGGTCTTTGGCCCCGCCCCCTTTGCGCCCCTGATCCACACTTCACCGTAGCCTGCATCTAAGCGGACTCTGGCGAAGGATATTGCCCATAATTGTTTGCGGTACACACCAAAACGTCAGGAAAATGCATTTAAATGTAAGTTTTGAAATATTTATGTGTGTAAATAAGTTTTGCTGTGTTACTTGGAAAGAAGGACAAATGTCTGATGAAGAAATACGGATATTGTATTTTAACAATTTATTAACTTTTTAAAGCAAGCATTCATATAACACTCAATTTAAACTTTACACTTAGTACAATAAAGTTAGGATGTATAAAAATTGACCAGATAACAGTCAGTTATCCACATTTGAAATTTCCCCACTGTGGGACGAATAAAGGAATTCTTATCTTAACTTAAAATTATACAGCTATCTCAAATTACAAATGTTGTATATTTTAAATATACACTAAACAGATGTGACAATATTTGACAATTTGAACTCTAATTTTAATCATAGCCAAAAAAGACCTGTGCCCTCAGGGATTAAGTCACAAGGACACAGGATAAGCAGACAGGAATCATAAAAAGATATCGCCTTTGAACAAGGCGAATTATTAACGTTAGATAATAAACATTATCTGCTGACGAGAGCAAAGTCCCTCACAATCAGGCGGAAAGGGAATTCACCAACAGCATTTTGACGCCTCCCAGTGGACAAGGGACGCCAGCACACCCGGCTGGAAAACCCTTGGGCGCATATGGATGACGTCATCGGAAGTCTCCTACATATGACCTCCCTGAAGGTCTTTGAGGACAGTCGACACAGGGCCAGAGAGGGACATGGATAGTTTTAGGAGCTCTCTTGTTGAATGTATCTGATTGTAACAATAAATTAAATACAGATGTTAAACTTGGAAATATTTTGCCTTACTTCTGCATCAACTTCGAACACGTCCGTCAAAGGGAATTTTTGACAACACAAATAACCAATATACATTTATTCTAACGTGTGTGGAGCAACTAATTTCGTTTCCCACAGGGTCAGACAATATTACCTTTAATTTTTATAAAGTTTAGGTCTGAAAATAACCATCTCTTGACGAGTCGATGACAAAACCTGCACTCAGTGTGCACTGTCCCAATTCCGCCTTTTTTGCACACTTGTAACCTGCGCACTCAAACCCTTGTGTGCACTTCAAACAAATGCACACTTCGTAGAGGTGTGTAGGGTGCAGTGTGGGTATTGGGACTGGGCGTCATGGGTAACGTCATCATCATGCAGGTTTGGGTAGCTAATTACTTCTTTATTATTATCTAAGTGGTACTATTATTGGTATTATTAACTAGGTGGTACATTGGGATGATATAAAGGGTATTTCATTCGGAAATACTGTCCGTAAATGTATGGGTTTTGTCGCAGTTGATAGTTAGCTTAAAGTGATTGTCTGGAGTTTGTCAGAAAGAGAGACAGAGAGGTACATGATTTGAAAAAAACGACGCAAGCTCCCTCCCCCTTCCTTTCTGATTGGTCTACACCTATGTTTCCGTAACACTTTCAAATGTTAATCAGAGAACGAACACATTATACATATACATTATTAATACACATGCACGGTTTTCAGAATTATTTGTTAACGTTTTAATAACGGGTTTAACGCGATCGCGGCAAACCCGGAAGTGCTATTATCATGAATTGCACATTATACGACACATCTGCAGAGGAGCTGATTATGGATATAGGTTCAGTATTTACATAAGTACCTCAGCGCGGATGTTCAGAATTCTTTGTGCAGTTTTCATGTAGTTCCAGAGCCTAATAGAGGCTTGATTCGGAGGCTCCGCAAAAACAAACAACTGAGCATGCGCGCAGCTGCGAGCATCAGAGCGATGATTGACAGCCCTTGTCATCACTTGATTGGTTAACCTCGACGGCATCGTGGATTCTGAACTATAGAAGGGAAGGCGGAACTTGCCCGCAATATTAGAATTAATAAAATGTATTATTTTATATCAGCATTTAAGGCCAGGAGGTCAATTTAACACATTTCCTAAAATTTGTAATTCATTTAGCGTTACAGACTATCACTTTAAATCCTTTTTATGTTGTTCCCACTGAACATATTGTACTTTGTGGCAGTATATGGCAATCTGTATTTTAGTGAAACATTAGTTTGACTATTAGACGTTATTGTACTTTCCCCAACCGCGTGTAAAATAGCATTCGAAAGCTATAAAGCACACTATTTCCCCCCCCACTTATGTTTTCACGAGTTTAACAGCAAACAAGTAATCGGGTCAAACACGCAATGTTTTCAAAGTGCGGTACTGATGCATCGGTGCAAAATGCAGACAAACTGTATTTTAATTTAAGTCAACGCTGTTACCACGGGCTGTTTTTATCATTTTGTTTTTTTGCGCTGCATGCCTGAAAGAGAGTGTGAATGGAGAAAAACATGGACATGGATCCGCGAGGTCTGCAGCCGACCAGCAGCGGCGGATACACTCTGAAAATGTATCTGCAAGGTACCAAATACTAAAACGTGAATGCATGCTTAAAGGACTGATGGTCTTCCTGAATGAGAATCCTCCAAACCTCATCAAAGAGTATCTGGTAAGCTAAACTGAAATCAGTTAACGGTTAATTGTTTTTAACCATATACAGGTGTATACAGATGTAAACATGCCAAGATCTTTTATGACTCAATCAGCTGTAATCGCTACGACCAACAATGTATCTAGTGTGTATGGATATAGTCTTGAGTGGCATCACTTTGGCTGCGTCTGGTGTGTCTTGGTCAAAATGTGTGAAAAAAATCATATTAATTGATTTTTTTGATCTAAACAATTCATCAATTAGTTGGGCAATTATTATATCAATCTATTATTAAAATAATTGTTGTTTGGTAAGATGAAAGGATATATATGTGTTCCTAACTTTTTTCCCTTCATAAATAAGTATTTGATTGTCCCAACAGTCTTGTAAAAGGAACATGTTGTCTTTTGCACACTACTTGTTTGTGGTGTACAGTATTTTAAAGCCAACCAATACATCTTATTGCCGTTCACAATCACAGCTGTTGATGTGTAATAGATTTAAAATATATTCATGTCCTTTCAGGATGTCTATGTCATGAAGAATGAGGAACTTGAGCAGATTGACATGGGTGTTGATGAAGTCACCTGTGAAGGCGCACAACCTGGTGACTCCCTTGAAGATGAAGTGATTGACAGATGCGCTGTGCTGCAGGGTCTTGGAGTTGTGGTGTGATGTACACTTGGGTTTGGGTTCACTGCCTCAATCTGAGTTATCCAAGATCACTCCGCTACACATTTGAGTGAATCCAAAAAGTGCTTTTGGGACTGGATGATAAAAAACTTTCAAACAAAATACAAGTGCAAGTGCTGAGTCTTTATAAACTACAGTTTGTTGGTTTTTGTTTAATGCACTCTGAATAGTATTTTCACGATCTGCTGTTTGCAGTTACTTGGTTTTGTTTGAGATAAAGGACTATTTACAATTGGGCACAAAGTCGCCCAGTTTTTGTTTAATCTAACTCTTGTTCCAAAGTTAGTGAATGCACTATTTTTCAAGGTTTTGTTCATGTAATATGCAGTGATTTTGTTTTAAATGTGACACTTTTGAAGGTTCTAAATATTTGGGATAACAAACTACCTTAATGCATTGTTATGTTTATAATTGATTCTTTGTAAAAAAATACACCGAATCTGCTGTGGTAGATCTGCAGCGTCTCTGCAGACCAGATCACTTGTTTGTTCTGCAAAGGTTCTGCAAATGTTGAGCAGTAGCAACATTGTATGTTGTATGAACTCTGCAGATCAACAGCAGATCGACAAATGTATAAAATGTTATGTCCTGCACTTGATGTAATCCATTTGTTAGAAAATATGTTTTTGATTTTTAATGCAACTGCCATTATGTACCAACACAATTGTGTATTTGTACTGCATATGCTCAGTCACAGTAGATTTTTCCATTGTAGAGCAAGGTTATTGAGTGTTTAATTGTTAGTTTATGTGTAAAAGTAGAGAAAGGTTCTTCAGATTTCTATTGTCTAGTTAGAGGTTGGATCTTTTCATCTCACATCCTAGAGCTCGGATCTACAAGAGGAGATCCTCGAGGATGTGAGATGAAAGATCCAACCTCTAACAATTGTATCTACATTTTACACTACACTAGTTTTGATTACATGTTAATAATAAAATGGATTAAAAAACAAAAAAATAGACAATGGTGTTAATTAAATCATAATTAATAGTATTTATTAAATCATGACTAATGTTGTAAATTAAATCCTAACTAACATTGTTAATAAATCATAGCTAAGGGTGTTAATTTAATCTTAACTAATAGTGTTAATTAAATCCAAAGTACAATGCAAGTGATGCACTTATGTCCAAATTAATAATGTTTCTTAAATCCAACATAACATTGTCAATAACCTTTTAACAGCATTCATTAGAACGTACTGTAATCACTCAAAGCTGTTGCATTTAAATAACAATTTTACTTCTGATATAAGATACCATAGAGGTTGCAGATAATTACAATGTTATTTCACAATTAATTGACTGAGTTTTGTGGAAAAGTTTGCCATAACTTTATCATTTAAATCCAACACTTTATTTCTTAGACTGGAGTGAGGCACAGAAGCGTTTTTAAACCTGTTGCCTTTGCACAGGGGATTCCTAAAAATGTGCTGTATAAATAAAGATTTCTTACTTACATACCTCCTCCAGACCGCATCAGTTTGTATTTAGAGTAGAGGACAGAGATGGATCTCTGATAATGTTCTGAGCCTGTCTCACTCACTGTAAACCCCAATTCACATTGTAGGGAATAAAATGAAAGAACCCTTACTTATTTATTCCTCAAACTGTCCAGGTTGTTCATTCAAAGAGAATGTTCCACTTTCATTCACAACTGTACTGAAAAGCTGTTGGTGCCTAAAACACTTTCTGAAATACACATGGGATAAAACAATGAAGCTGGAAGGGATAGGGCCGTCCAAACTCTCCACAGTCCATACTCCGATCTCATCTCTTTCAGCTTGCAGTAGTTCCAACTGGGACCTTCTGGCGTGGTTGAAAGATTATTATAAAAACTTTCCATAAATTGCGTACCACAGAATCATCAGGTGCTATATCCATTAATGTAAGAAGTAATATACATTGGTCCCACATTGATTGTAGGGGATGCATTATAAATATGAGCCGTGATAAGTGAAATCCTTGAAATAGCAGTTGTGTTTTTAGGCTGTAAAACACTTTTCTAACCATCAGATCTCACGACTGGTGAAATACAATTGTGAAGATATCAAACCTGTCGCTATCTTTTACCGTTCATGAGAATATGGAAAAAAAATTGCGCTTATTTTATGTTGTTTATGATGCTGTTGGAGTTCACACACTGCTCATGAAAAGCTAAACATGAACATTCTGTAACGCAAAATTGCTCACACAAAATACGCAAAACAGCAAGGCTTGTGAAGCGCGTTATGGAGAGTGACTACTCGCCACAGCTACAGTTGATTCATTATTGTCTGCAATTCTTCCCGTAGTTATCACAGCTCACAGGAATGCTGACTACTCAGAAATAGTGAGCAAACAATGACACACCATAGATTTTGTAGTCACTGAATCTGTACCTACAAAACCAGCTCACAATTCCATGAAAAAAGGGTAACTGTAGTTTGGATGAGGTATGGATTCAATTCAATTCAACGTATTTTTGGATTGGGACAAGAAATGAACACACTACAGCTGAAGTCATAATGATGGCAGATAAAGCCACTTTGTCGGCCATCATTATGAGCTGTAGTGTGTAAGTAATCTTTATCCATTCTTTTAGTGTGTGAATAGTGAATTGAATCCATACCTCAGCACGGACTCAATGCTCTAAAAAGTCATTATGGCTCACTCCAAAAACTCTGAGCCTTTGGAGTCACTCTCAGCGCTGGTGGATGTTTGCCCATAGTGTCACATGACTGTGTATTGTCCATTTCCACCCAAATGATTCCCCATGAAGGAAGACTTTGGTCCCCACTGACCAAGGGTCCAATGAAAAAGACAGGAGGAGGCCCTAACATTGAGTTTTTAACCATGTCAGAACATTGTTCCCTCATAAGCATCAGACCTGGGATTGTTTTTAGATCCATCCAGGCCAATATCTGTACAGTCTCAGTCCGTCCAGAACCGCCTCGGTCTCCTTCACTCTCTCCCAACCCTCCGCTCTTATCTCGGTCTCCTTCACTCTCTCCCAACCCTCCGCTCTTATCTCGGTCTCCTTCACTCTCTCCCAACCCTCCGCTCTTATCTCACGGCACCACCGCAAATGCTCCTGGTCTCGCCCTGCCCGCTCAGGTCCCTCAGCGCCCATCTCCCCCCACTACGATAACTCCATCCTCCCCCCGACCATTGTTCGCACCCACAACTCTTCTGGTGGGTGACTCCATCATTAAACGCTGCAGGTTTTTTAATGTTTCCACTCACTGTTTCCCTGGAGCCACTGTCACTTCACTGCTGAACAAATTACCTGCCCTTCTTATAAACGCCCCCACTACAATAACCCGTCTTATTATCCATATCGGTTCAAATGACAGTTCATCCCGCCACTCGGAAATCACAAAACTGCATTTTAGAGACCTTTTTAACTTTTTATCAGAATCTGGATTATCTGTTTTTATCTCCGGCCCTCTACCCACTCTCAACCGAGGAGATGAACGTTTTTGCAGAATTCTAGCTCTTCACACTTGGCTCAAACAAGCATCAACCCTCCACAACTTTGGTTTTATTGACAATTTTAATTTATTCTGGCACCGCTCCTCCTTCTTCAGACCTGATGGCCTTCATATCAACCCTCTTGGAAACCGCTTTCTCACATCCAATATCATCCATTCAGTACAGTCTCACTCCACCTACAACTGACTATCTGCCTCCTCACCCCCCGTATCACCTCCTCACCGACCCAGCCCCAGCTCTCCCCCTCAGTCAATCCCTGTCATCTCCAGACCCCGACCCCACAGGACCTCCTCCAGGGAACTCTCCCTCCCCTGTCTCATCCCGGTTCCCCTTTGCTCCTCTACAGCCCTCACTCCGGACCCTGCACCTACAATCTTTGGACTTCTAAACATCAGATCCATCAACAATAAATCCTTCATCTGTCAGGACTTCATCACATACAACACCCTGGACTTCATGATTTTAACAGAAACATGGCAAGTGCAAGGCGACTGCACCCCCCTCATTGAAGCGACCCCCCCGGACTACACCTTCCTCCACCAACCAAGACTCTGCGGTAAGGGAGGGGGGGTTGCAGCCATCTTTAAGAACACTTTTAAATGCACTCCTGGATCACAAAATGTTTTTACTTCATTTGAACACCTGTCTCTTATCATTTCATGTAAAACCCCAGTGTTTGTTTTAATTATTTATAGCCCCCTAAACCCAGCACTGTTTTTATTCAAGAATTCTCTGATCTTTTATCCCAGTGTATGGCCCTCCACAACAAAGTTTTAATCTTAGGTGATTTTAACATTCATGTCTGCTGCCCACATAAACCACACCCTTTAACCTCTGATTTTATTGATCTAATTGAGTCTTTTAATCTTCTTCAAATTATAAATGCTCCGACCCATTCTAAGGGCCATACACTGGACCTGGTTTTAACGTTTGGTCTCAGCGCAGGAAATGTCATCACCAAGGATATCTGTGTGTCGGACCACTTAGCTATTTTATTCGACGTTATTTTAGCCCCTCAGTCTGCCTCCAATGGGTCATTTTATCACTCTCGTGTTTTTAACTCCACCTCTGCTCTTAAATTTTCCCAACTTTTTACTGCAGCCTCCTTGACTACTTTTAACCAACATTTTAGCCTGGAGGAGCAGGTCTCCTCCTTTTATCAAACATCACATAGGATTTTAGACACGATTGCACCTTTTAAACAAAGAAACCCCACCAGAACACCACAACCATGGCTCAATGAAAACACTCGAAAGCTCTTACAGTCATGCAGACAGCTCGAACGGAAATGGAAAAAATCACACCTTACAGCATTTCACCTTGCCTGGAAAGACAGTCTCAAACAATATCAACACGTAGTCAAGGAAGCAAGAACTTTATTTTATTCAAACACTATCACCCAAAGCAAATCGAATCCCAGAGTTTTATTTAAAGTTTTAAACTCTATTATAAATCCCAGTCCCTGTGTTTTTAGTGATTCATCCACTGAACAGTGTGAATTATTTTTAAACCATTTTATTCAAAAGATAACAGATATCCGGACCCAAATATCTGCTCCTAGCCAAGCCACTGTTTTAAATAGAGAAACTCTGGATTTTAGTTGTTTTACAAATTTTATGCCTTTATCCCTTTCTCTTTTATCTGACATATTATTCCGCATGAAACCAACCACGTGCAGCCTCGATGTCATCCCCACCAAATTTCTCAAAGATGTTTTTAATGTGGTTGGACCCTCCATTTTATCAATCCTTAATCAGTCCCTGGATCAAGGTCTTGTCCCATCCAGTTTTAAACATGCTGTGGTCCAACCACTTTTAAAGAAGCCTAATTTAAGCACTACAGATTTTAACAATTTTAGACCCATTTCTAAACTCCCGTTTTTATCTAAGGTTTTAGAGAAAATTGTTTCTATTCAGATTTTAGATTTTATTAACAATAACCACATCTTTGAGAAATTCCAATCCGGTTTTAAAGCACAACACAGTACTGAGACAGCTCTCCTTAGAGTTTTAAATGACCTTCTTTTAACCACGGACAGCGGAGAGTGCTCTATTTTAATTCTTTTAGATTTAAGCTCTGCCTTCGACACTATAGACCACGATATTTTATTGGATCGCCTCAAAACGTGGGTTGGCATCAGAGATACTGCACTTGGTTGGTTTCATTCTTATCTTTTAGAAAGAACCTTTGCGGTCACCATGGGTGATTTTACCTCCTCAACAGCCCCCATCACCTGTGGTGTGCCGCAAGGTTCTATTTTAGGCCCCATTTTATTATTTATATGCTCCCCCTAGGACACGTTATGGCCCGTCATAACGTGTCCTTCCACTGCTATGCGGACAACACACAGATCTACCTCCCGCTGAGACCAAACGACCCTGGAAGTCTGGCTGCTGTGGTCGACTGTTTTAATGATGTGAACCGTTGGATGGCCCATAACTTCCTTCAACTCAACACCTCCAAATCAGAAGTCCTCCTCATCAACCCGCCTCCATCCATATCCCACATCCAAACCCACCTCGGCCCCCTGTCCTCAAACATCACTCCCTCCGCCCGTAACCTCGGTGTCATTTTTGATTCTCACCTCACCTTCCGCTCCCACATCAATAAAACCACCCAAACCTGCTTCTATCACCTCCGCACCATCTCTAAGATTAAAAACATTCTCACTCCTCCCGATCTCCATAAAGTCGTCAACGCCCTCATCTTCTCCCGCCTCGATTACTGTAACTCCCTCCTCTCCGGTCTTGATGCTATTTCCCTCTCCCGCCTCCAACTGGTTCAGAACGCAGCAGCCAGACTTCTCACTGGTTTTAACAGAAGGGAGCACATCACCCCTGTTTTAGCGTCCCTCCACTGGCTCCCTGTGCGATTTAGAATTGATTTTAAGATTTTACTGATTACTTTTAAAGCTCGTTTAGGTCTGGCACCAAGCTATATTTATGAACTTTTAACCCCCTACGAGCCCCCCCGCTGCCTTAGATCCTCGGGCAGGTCCTTGCTGACCATTCCAAGGTCGAGGCTCCGGACGAAAGGTGATCGAGCCTTTTCTGTCCGGGCTCCTCGGCTTTGGAACGACCTGCCCGAGGAGATAAGGCTAGCACCATCAGTATCCTCTTTTAAATCTCTTCTTAAAACCCACTTTTATAAAACAGCTTTTAATTGTCAGCTTTAAACTTATAATGTTGTATTTTACTGTCTGTCCTGTCTGTTTTGTGGTCTTGTGTTTCCTCTGTTTGTCTTGTCTTCTTGCATTCATTCTTATTGTTTTAACTTTGTATTATGACTGATGTATTGTTTATTATGCTGTGCAGCACTTTGTAAACATTGTTTTTGAAAAGTGCTTTATAAATAAAGATTTATTTTTATTATTATTTATTAATATCAAGAACTTCTGGCACAAACGTGTATACAGAAGAAGAAGAAGAAGAAGTAGGTCCGTTATTCGTCCCAAAATGGGGAAATTTCAGTTTGAAGGATACACATACACATATACATCAAGGCAAGCAGTGAACATCACTTCCGCGCTCCTTATAGGCAAAGTGGGTTAAGTGTCTTGCCCAAGGACACAACGACAGCAGACATCAGTGGGAATCGGTGGAGAAGGTCTCGTGGTGGGCTCGAACCCACGACCTTCGGGCTCAAAGACCAATGCTCTACCAACAGAGCCGCTGCCCCCATTTTTCCCATTTTTACCCCTTCATACTTATTTTACCAAACATTTTCTACAGAAGATTACATTTCATATTTTAAAACATGAAGTTACACAAAAAACATCATTATCCTTTAATGGCCAAAAATAAAACGTATAATTTCTTCTTTAGTACAACTCAAACAAGCAAAATATTCTACATTTCCAAATGTGGTTATTTAAAGGACAACTCACCCTCAAATCCACTTTTTTTGTGCTGATAAACGGTATAAATTAGTGTCCAATAGTGTTGTCTACATATCCTGGTCATATATTTGTCACTTTAATGCAAATTAGTTGAAAGATCAACTTTCTGCCTAGAACCGTCTGTGAGGCGCCATCTGCAGGCGACCTTTATTACTACATTTGAATTTTTAATCTGGCGCCAACACTGGAGCAGCAGTGGTACCAGACGTCTGCAGTGAAACTTGACGTCTGCAGTGAAACTTGAAGTCTGCAGTGAAACTGTACGTCTGCAGTGAAACTTGACGTCTGCAGTGAAACTGTACGTCTGCAGTGAAACTTGACGTCTGCAGTAAAGGCTGACGTAGGTTGCCCTGCCGCCCAGTGAGGGTGAACGGCCCAGTCTCGTTCACGTCCCCCTAACGAAGGAAGGAAGGAATAGCAGAGAGTATTTTCATAAGTTGTCAGGTTTGTGATTAGTTATAGCATTTAGGTAGGTTTTTATTAGTTTCTATTAGGGCTGTCCAAAATAGCGCGTTATTAACGCGTTAACGCAAATCAATATTAACGCCGTCATTTTTTTTATCGCGCGATAAAAAAAAAAAAAAAAAAAAATTTTTTTTTTTTTTTTTTTACTTTTTATTGCAGACAAACACATAGAAACAAAGAAAAGGACTAGTTCAGATACATTGTAGACAGAGATTACAAACAATATGTAGTTGGAGGTACAGGGGGCCAAAGAAGAAACCCAGAAGGGCACATAGGAGGGGAGGGACATGAAGTGGGAGATGGGGGGAGGGGTTAATAAAAAAGGCAATACAAGCAAACAGTATACAGTCATAGATATACCGAAGGTAAACAGAGAAACAGCATAGAGTATTTACATGAACAAATTTACAAAATATTTACAGATTGTTTATCATCATCATAATGACACCATGATGTTTCTATACAGTCTATGGTCTATACCCACACACACACACACACACCCACACACACACATTGAAGGGGCTTTTTGTTACCAATTATTTATTTTGTCATCCATTTATTGATGATTTTGCATCAAATGTTAGTGTGTAATATAACACTACACATTGTTTTCAATAAAAAAAGCAATTGCACACAGCACGCAAATGTGTGACTAATTTGCGATTAATCGCGAGTTAACTATGAAATTCATGCGATTAATCACGATTAAATATTTTAATCGTTGGACAGCACTAGTTTCTATACCAGAAGTTCATGCTCTTAGAGAAGAAGTTTCAGGGGAATCTTTGAGGTGATGTATCTACTCTCGAAACTTACAGACAACATTTATTGGGAACTGTTTTAACTTTCTGTGAATTAAAGCATGGATTTCTTCTGTGTAAAAATTGAGCGTGAGACGTGAATGTTCTTCCTGATCTTTAAAGACCACAGACGATGTACTAATGGGCTGACTGCTGATAATCACTTCCTCTGAATAAATGAGTTACTTCTCCATAACAAAGGGATGGAGCCCACAAACCAGACCAGGCTTTTGTGCACAATGTGCTCTTCTCACTACTTTCTTTTAGAAAACCTCTGTCGGCTGAGTACATTAGTCTTATATATTTGACACATCTGAAATCTCAATAATTGTCATGGTTTGAACTTACTTCCTGTTTTATTGTGTAATTTGATAAGATAATATAAGATAAGAGTTCCTTTATTCGTTCCACAGTGGGGAACTTTCGATAATGCAGCACACATACAAGACCGTAGTAAGAGCACACAGGGAGCACACAAAATATACAAAATAAGTAGTAGCTATGTTTCTTAACTAGCTTTTCTGGCTGATGCCACCACAGAGACGTAGAAGGTCTTCAGGAGTGGCCCCTGCACTCCAAAAGACCTGAGCCTCCTCAGCAGGTAGAGCCGGCTCTGGCCCTTCTTGAAGAGGGCGTTTGTGTTTTGAGTCCAGTCCAGTTTGTGGTTCAGATGAACACCCAGGTACTTGTTCACCCCTGTGTCTTCCTTACTGCTAACAAGGTCCTGAGTTCGAATCCATATCAGATAGGGCCTTTCTGTGGAGTTGGCATGTTCTCCCCACGTGCTCTGGTTTCCCCTACCACTTAAAACATGCACAATAGGTGAAATCCTCCAGCTGTAGTACGGACCAGGGCATAGACATCTGGAGATGGGCCCCCAGGCGCTGTACTACAGACGCCCTGGTGGCAATGCAGGATGGGTCAAATGCAGAGGACAAAGTTCCCTACGATGATAAACAAAGTGTATATGTAGCACTACTTTCTGGTTCTACTTCATAGTGCTACGCCCCTTAGGCTCGCTTTGGGTATGACTCCAGAAGCACCAGCTTCCCGCCAGAGAGAACTCAATGCTCCAATCACTGTGCAGAACCTCCTATAAATAGCCCACAGCAGTCCATGCTCTTCACTTTGAACTCTGGCGCCATTGAGAGAAGTTCTACTCACCATTGAAGATCGCGATGTCTACTCCTCCTCGTCCGAGAACTCCTTCGCCATCCGGCGTCGGACGAAGACGGTGCGGTGGCTGCCGGACCAAGCTCCACCGCAAAGACCGGCACGAGTTCTGCTTCCTCTGCCTGGGAGCTCACCACCACCGGGAAGCGGCGACGTGTGCGGCGTGCCTTTCTCTCCCCGGGGAGGAGAGAGAGCGCCGCGCTGCTTATGCCACCTCCGCGGAGGCTCGCCCGGGTCCCTCCCAGGAGGAGGAACCTGAGGTTGAGTATGTCCCGCTCAACCTGCCTCCTGCACCCAGGGAGTGGGGAGACTGTGTTGTGGAGGAAGAGTTTGACGAGGACCGGGGTTCCTACGTCACTCTCGACGAGGCTATTTCCTTGTGCGAGGAACAAGACCGCTTCCCTCTGGACCACATGCCCCGCCTCTTCGCCATGGCAGCGGCCACCATGGAGACCCCCCTGCCTCCGCAACCCACCCAGAGAGAGAGCGACTTCACGTCGGTGGGTTCATCGCTTCCAGGGAGGAAGAGACGAGCTCCAACACTGTGTCCGCGGATGGATCCGGTTTTCCATTACGCGGCACGTGATTGGGCCAAACCCCTAGCAGCTAAGAAGCCTGCTCTGGGGTACGGCGCCTATTGCTCGGTCCAAGACTGGTCCTGGTCCAAAGGGGTCCCGGAAGTGGAGGACGCTGTCCGGCTCGCACTACTCCCGCAGTCCTCGGTGTGGCCCGGCAGCAGACCTCTCCTTCCCTCGGAGCGGGATAGGATGAGCATGGCTGTTCTGGATAGATGCTACGCTAACGCAGCACAGGTCGTTGCGTTAGCTAGCAATATGGCTCTTCTCACCGGGGCCCTCGATAGGTCTCTATCCACGGGTCAAGCTCTCACCGACGAGGACCTGGACCGGGCCAGAACCACCACGGCGGCCATACTCCGTATGATCCAGGCGCTGGCTATTGACGGTGGGCGATCCATGGCGTCCGCACAGGTCGGTGCTCGCCATCTGTGGCTGGGGCTCGCGGACATCAAGGAGACGGAGAAGAGGCAGCTCCTGGACCTCCCTATCTCCATGGATTCCCTCTTCGGTCCAGACATGAAGGGGCTCGTCGCGAGACTGGACGCTGCTGCCAAAGACTCCGCCATGCTGGCTCCTCATCTGCTCCCTCGCCGTGTGTCACAGCAGCAGCAGCAGCAGCAGCAGCAGCAGCAACAACAGCAGCAGCCTTATCGCGGCAGAGAGAGAGAGAGACCGGTCACCTCGGCGACGCTCAGCTCCGCCCCCTCCTGCTCCTTGCCCGGGCCGCTACACTCCGCAGAGACCACGGGGTTCAGAGCCTTACTCCGGTGGTTTCCGTGACCAACGCTCCCACCGCCGCCCTCCCTACAGTCGGGGAGTTCGGGGGGGGAAAAAGTTTTTCAATAAACGACAAGGTGTACCGTATTCTCGGTCTGAGCGTCATCTTTTTGCCATGCATGGTTTGTCATCTCAGGTAGAGGGCAGCATTGCATCACACACAGGTCTATCACCTTTGGTTACGTTGAGTCCACAGCGGCCGCATCCCTCCATACCACTTCCCACAGCGGCCAGTGTAGTGTCTGCTGGGTCAGGACCAGGTTTTGCGAGCCTCTCTCCCTTTTCTCAGCGTCTCCGGGGTAAATCCAGCACTTCATTCCCCAGGGGTGGTAATGAAAGTCTAGGTCAGGTTTTTCCCTCCGTCTCCGGGGTTCCCTCTGTTAGTGGTGTTACGCATACAGAGCAGGACGCTCCCACACACGTCTGCCCTTCAGCTCAGGCTGCTGTCATTTCATCCTCTGGGCGGGGAGTGAAACACAGATTACCGCTGTCTATAAGTGAGTCAGGGGGCCTGGTCCCAACCTCCTCACACAGCACATCTCATGAGGTGTTTCGGCCCTTTCGATGCCCCCCCCCTCTCCGCTGGGAGCGCAGGGAGAGTGGGGGGCTATTACACCAGGTGCTCCGGGTCCTCTCCTTCCCCTCACAGAGCAGTTTCGGGTCTGGGAAGAGCTCGGTCTACTGTCAGACCCCTGGTTAAAGAAAACGATGCGCAGGGGCTACGCTCTGCAGTTCGCACGGAGACCACCGCCGTTCCAGGGCATTCGTGCGGTGCGCCCTACAGATCGGGAGACAGAAGAGGCGCTCCAAATGGAGGTCGCCTCCCTGTTACGCAGAGGCGCCGCGGTCCTGGTGGACCCTCGGGACGCCTCCAGAGGCCTGTACTCCCCGTATTTCCTGGTCCCCAAGAAATCAGGGGGGGTGCGCCCTATATTGGATCTGCGCACTCTGAACCAGTGCATTTCCAAACGGCCCTTTCGGATGCTTTCCACAAAACATCTGTTAGAGTGCGTCAGGCCCGGGGACTGGATGTCAACCATAGACCTGACGGACGCTTACTTCCACGTTGCCATAGTACCGGAGCACAGACGCTTCCTGCGCTTCACCGTGGGAGGGAAGTGTTACGAGTACTGTCGCCTCCCCTTCGGTTACGCTCTGGCCCCACGCACCTTCTCCAAGTGCGTGGAGGCGGCGCTGGAACCACTCAGACGCGCAGGGATCAGAATCCTGACATATATAGACGACTGGCTGATTCTGGCCCCGTCTCTGGAGCAGGCCACCATTCACACGCACTGGGTCCTGTCACACGTGCAGCGCCTAGGCTTTGTGGTGAACAGGGAAAAGAGCAATCTGCAACCCGCACAGCGCTTAGTCTATCTAGGTCTACAGCTAGACTCGGTGGAGTTTCGGGCAGCGCTCTCCCAGGACAGACGCTCGAGCATCACGCGTCTAGCTCAGGAAGCGCTGACCTCTCCCACAGTGACCGCCCGACGAATACGGTCTCTATTGGGGATGATGGCATCAGCTCATGCAGTGGTGCGGCTAGGTCTCCTTCACTTGAGACGTTTCCAGAGGTGGTTCTCCCGTCTCCGACTACATCCCACAAGAGACGGGGGCAGAAGGCTCATTGTTCCTCCAGGAGTGGCCGAGGACCTGAGCTACTGGCTCACGCCCGGTCTGATGCTGGAAGGAGTTCCCCTGGTAGGTGCCGTGGCACACGTGGAGGTGTTCACGGACGCGTCTCTGGAGGGATGGGGGGGGGTTCTGCACCAGAGCTCTGTGGGGGGCGCCTGGTCAGGCCCTCTTCGTCACATCAATCTGCTGGAGATGGAGGCGGTTCACAGGGTGCTTCTGCATTTCGCTCCACAACTAGCGGGGAGACACGTGATGGTGCGCTCAGACAACACCACAGTGGTGGCGTATCTGAACCGGCAGGGGGGCACGAGGTCCCCAGCCCTCCACCGACTGGCAGCGACCATTCTGATCTGGGCTGCAGGGCATCTGCAGTCTCTGAGAGCGCGTCATGTTCCGGGAGACAGGAACACAGGGGCGGACATAATGTCACGGGGAGGCCCTCTCGAGGACGAGTGGGGCCTCGACCCGCAGATGGCAGCGGAGGTCTGGCAGAGGTTTGGTCGGCCTGTGGTCGACCTGTTCGCCAGTGCAGACAACGCGCAATGCCCGCTCTGGTTCGCACTGAGACCCACGGACAATCCGCCTCTAGGGGTGGATGCCTTGGCTCATTATCCGTGGCCAGGGGGCCTGTTGTACGCCTTCCCCCCCCCTCGTCTCCTACCGATCCTACTGAGGAGGATCGAGCAGGAAGAGCGGGAGGTAATCCTGGTCGCCCCAGACCGACCACAGGCCCGTTGGTTCCCGTTCCTGACCAACATGTCTGTGATGGACCCGTGGCCTCTCCCGGACGTGCCAGGGGGCCTGGTCCAGGGAGGGGGGACGCTTCGCTCCCGCCCAGTCCTGGGCCACAGGCTCTGGGTTTGGAAGCTGAGAGGCAGAACCTAGTCCGACTAGGCCTCCCCCGGGCGGTGGTGGATACCATCCAAGGGGCGAGGGCACCTTCCACCGTGAGGGCTTACGGGTGCCGGTGGAAGCTTTTCAAAGACTGGTGCGCGGCCCACTCGTGGGACCCCAGGTCTTGCCCTCTAGAGGGCGTCCTGGGATTCCTGCAGGACCTTTTGGATAAGGGCAGGGCCGCTAGTACCTTGGCTGTGTCCGCTTCGGCCATTGCCTCTGGTCACGAAGGGTTCGGGGGGTTTTCAGCCCGCTCCCACCCGTTAATCAAACGCTTCCTTCGGGGGGCCTACAGGAAGAGGCCGGTCCTTAGACGAACACCTCCGATCTGGGACCTCAAGGTGGTTTTGAAAGGGCTGTCAGGGCCTCCTTTCGAACCCCTGACCCGTGCCAGCCCAGAATGCGTGGCCTTCAAGACCGCACTCTTATTGGCTCTGGTATCAACCAAGAGGGCGGGAGAACTGTGCGCTCTTTCCATCAGCCCGGCCTGCCTGTCCTTTGGTCCGGGGGATGGGTTGGTGGAGTTGTGGCCCAACCCGGCCTTTCTCCCCAAGGTCGTTTCCTCAACCTTCAGGTCCAGGGTCATACGGATCAGACCCTTTCACCCTCCGCCTCACGCCTCGCAGGAGGATGAGCAAAGACACCTGTTGTGCCCTATCAGGATGCTGAGGCATTACCTGGAGGTCACGTCCTCTTTCAGGCGCACGGATCAGCTGTTCGTGTGCTTGGGGCCTAAAAACAGAGGCGCCCCGTTATCCTCCCAGCGGCTGGCCCACTGGGTGTCCCGGGCGATTCGCTCGGCGTATCAGGCCCAGGGGATGGTGCCCCCGGTGGGGTTCCGAGCGCACTCCACTCGGGGCGTGGCGGCCTCCACAGCTCTGCTACGAGGGGCCTCGGTGGAGGAGGTATGCCAGGCTGCGTCCTGGGCTTCGTCTTCCACCTTTGCTCTGTCTTACCTGGTGGATGTTTCAGAGCGGTCTGTTGCTCACTCCATCCTGAGCTCTGGGACTGATGCGACCGTGTCTGGCTCTCTCTGAGGCTTCTGCGGTCTATGTTGTCTGGAGCGGCCGGCCGGCCCCTCCTGGAGCTCTTGATAGAGGCGTCCTGGGCTCAGCCTTCTCCTTCTTCCTTCGCGGCTTTGTGCAGTCCTCAGGTGCTCTTGGTAGAGGCGGCCTGGGACTGTTCCTTGTTCCCCTACGGGGGCGCGCGCGGTGTTCCTCAGGAGCTCTTGATAGAGGCGTCCTGGGAAGTGACCTTCGCCCTTGGGCGTTTGGTCAGAGACTTGGCTGTTCCTGGAACGGCCTCCCTCTTGGATTCTGTTAGTGCTTCGGGCGTCCTTGATAGGAGCGGCCCTACCACTGCTTCACCTTTGAGCTTATCCTTGGGCGTCCTTGATAGGAGCGGCCCCATCACTGCTCATTCCCTGTCTGTCTTGAGTTCCCACACCTTGGAGGTGTTAGGGCCTACTCGGCAGGGCTCCAATCACTGCTAGCTGGCCTGATGGGAGTACATACTCTTAGGCTACGCTTCGTTACCCAAAGCGAGCCTAAGGGGCGTAGCACTATGAAGTAGAATTGTTAGTTACCTATTGTAACTGTAGTTCTACGAATAGTGCGTAGCCCCTTAGCTACGGGCCCATCAGTCCAACCTGGCTTTGGCGAGTTCAAAGTGAAGAGCATGGACTGCTGTGGGCTATTTATAGGAGGTTCTGCACAGTGATTGGAGCATTGAGTTCTCTCTGGCGGGAAGCTGGTGCTTCTGGAGTCATACCCAAAGCGAGCCTAAGGGGCTACGCACTATTCGTAGAACTACAGTTACAATAGGTAACTAACAATTACCTACCCCGCCCCGCCCCTCCAATCCTGTGTATTTAAACCTTGTGTCATTGTCGTTTCCATGTCTCATTTAGTTCACGTCTTTGCGAACTTTTTGGTTACGTTTTGTATTTTCTGTTGTGTATTTGCTTTTTCATTAAATAATTTTTTTAGCTGGGTTGATATCTTTGTGAATTGAGAATATGGATCTTTTTGAACTGTCCTCAGTTATACACTTGACTCACCTGCACCTGGGTATTTTTGAAGAAACAGAGATGGTCCACCCTCCGTTGTCAACAATAACACAAATCTGCATAAAGAATGACATGTCGATAAGATAAACCTATTCGTCCCACAGTAGGGAAATGTCATAGTTGCGCACATTACAGCAGAACAAAAGAAGAAATAAGAGCACTCAGGTTATGCACACATAAAACAGGATCGATTATTTAAGATAACCATAATAATAATAATAGATAGAAAAAGATAATAAACTCTTGAGCTATAATTTCACTTGGGTCAAGGATAAGTCCCTTTACAGTCTATGGTACACACTGTAGTCAGCAGCAGCAGAGGTTTCACATTTACACGTTTGTATTGTACTTGAGCGGCAGAGAATATGACCAGAATAAACAATAGTAACAGCAGCAGGCAAAGGGGCTTGTGAATTATAAGAACAGCTGATAGAATATGTAATAAAGTAATCATAACAGCAGGTAAAGTGACTTGTTGCTATAGTAACACTTATAGGTGTGCTATTAGTAGAAAAATTAAATCAAGAAATTATTTGTCGATATCAGAATCAGAATTATTTGTATTGGCATTGTGAGTAACGGGAAGTTACAAACTAGGAAATTGCTTTGGTTTTTGGTGCAGAATAATGGAGAATAATAAAGAGCTGGAAAGTATTTGTGGAAATATTTTCAGCCCATTTCTCCTGCAGAGGGAGGAGTCCACGGATCTGACTTTGGCCCGATTCTGACATAAGTAAAATCCCTCTGGTGACAGTGGGTTCTAGCTCTCTCTTCTGTTTCCTTCTTGTCAGCCACAGATCATCAAAGGGTTATGGCAAAGTGCACAAACTGTATGATATCACTTCCCAAATTATATCTCGATTAGCGATGGAATCCAATTAAAATGGCTTCCACTTTTACTGTGTGTCTCTTCGTGATGTGTCCATTACATAATCTGCAGAAAGTTCTCCACAAACAGCAGCCTCTGTCCTCCATGACTTCATAACGTTTATAGTTACAGCGACCTCCATCTGCCGACTCGCCCTGTGGGAATATGTCCTGTGTGCCAAATTTGGGAATATTCAGGCTGTTTTGGTTTAGCACCAAGTTAACTATTTTGAACCTTTTGAGCTTTTTGCCTCATAAAAAACACATCTGCAGTTGTTTTTTATCTCCATCCATACAGATATTGCCTCATTCTCATTACTGTCGGTGTGAAGACAGTTACGTGTTGTTCACGTGTGAATGTGTAGAAATTACACTTGAAGGTAGTTCTGAACATGGAATGTCAAAGTAAGTACTTAATCCACCCTGTTCAAAGGAAAAATGTAACACACGCATGATGAATATATATTCTTCAGACTGAGTGACTAGAATGTAATATTTTTAAATAGAATGTAATCGTTTTAAATCGATCCACATTTTCTGAAATTTTCCCTCGAGTTCATTCACAATGTCATAGACACATTTGAATTGAATATAACCAGTTTTGTGGCTAACTCAGTATCAAATACTTACTGCCATTACATTTTCAGTAACCACGTAGTATAAAGCATTAGATCAAAAACTTTTGTATTTGGATTACAATTAATAACAAAAAACTTGCAAAACTATATGTGACAGCGTTAAAAACACACAAACACAGCTTCAACACGGATCTTGTTGAATGTGGAAAACCGATGTTTCTGTCACAGAGGAGACGTCATCAGAGCCGCTGTAAAGAACATTATCATAATTTCTTGTTGCAGTAACAACATTGTACATGTACATTTTGAAAAAAGCAATTAGTATTTACTTTTGTAACATAACTGAATATATCACAATGCAGAACACAAAACATATTCTAAAGTTTATCCAGAACTTGTTGTTGTTTTATTATTGCATTTTTCCATTGTCAGGAAACAAACTCCGGTTTAGCAAGTATTTACAAGTATTCACTCATGGATTTTTGTACGCAAATGTCTTCTCATTCTCTGCAACATTTTTGAAAATACAGGGAACATAAATGCAATCAAAGCTATCTTTTTGGTGGAAGTAATACATTTGAGCCACTAAAACATGGTTTGAGAACTGTTGGCGTTCACCAGCACCAGCACCAGCACCACTGGCTTTATCTGCTCCGAGCGATTGATGTACGTAGAAATTTGTGACTTCTGGAACGCGCTCATGTCCGACCCCCTCTGCTCCCCCCTTCTCTTGCCCCTGGCTCTTCTGTAAACGCTCCAAACCTTCTTCCTGAAATACTGCCCTGAGCACACGTAAAGCAACGGATTCCACACGCTATTGGCAAAGGCCAATAGCGTGTGGAATGTGGAACGGACTCCAGCAGAAGAGGAAGACCAGGGCAGTGGCCTTCTTATCATAATGGAAATTCATCTCCCTCCTTCTTGAGAGCGCTCTTATTATACTGCCGCTGCAAAAGACAATCACCAGAAGAGGAAGTAGAAACCCCGCCAAGATTAACAAGATTTCATGGACGAGTTTCCAAGAACTGCTGTGTGCGTAATCCAAAACGCAAGAAAGACTATCCAGTTCTTCCACATACGCTACTCTTCTGTGGACAATCGTTGGAAGACTTAGCAAAATGGCAAGAATCCAAATCACGAAGCAGATCATTTTGGCGTAGAGCGTTCGACGAAGCCACAGAGCCTTCATGGTTTTCACCAGCGCGAGATACCGGTCCACGCTGACCATGGCCAGCCTGAGGATGCTGACATACAAGTTGACGACAATGGCAGAGTTGACAATCTTGCACATTGCGTCGCCGTGCGGCCAGTTGAATTTGGCGAGGATGTTGGTGGCCCAGAAAGGCAAACAGGACATCAAGAGGAAGTCTGCGAGGGCCAGGTTCTCGAGGTAGAAGTCGGCGACGGAGAGGTGGTCCCGCGACAGGAAGAACACGGTCAGAACAAAAGCGTTGAAGAGGAGGCCCAGCACCGAGATGAGGAAGATGTACGGGGGCACCAGGGCGTAGACCAGTCCCCACGAGCCGGGGAGAGGGGTAGGTGCTGCTGGGGAGGTGGGGGTGGTGTTGGACCAAAGTGCGGATGCTGGGAACAGAGTCCAAGGTTCTACGAAGAGCTGGAAACATAAGAAGTATATTTATTTTATATTTTCAAACATGTGTATAAGTACATACCACACAAGGTGCTTATTTGGCTCCAGCTCCTCCCACCCATCATCATTACATAGAGAGGTAATATAGATTTTAATTGTCTGTGTTGTCTGTTTTCTCCCAATGTAAAGAGTCTTGAAATTATATAATGTTATGAATAAAGACCACTCCAGGCTGTCTTCCTCTAACGAGAAAGCATGTGTTCTTTTGCAGACTTAAAGAGCCCTGTGTTAAGGCTTTGGGCTGAGAGCTGATTGGCTCTTTTTCTAGCGTCTCACTGAAAATGCTGATCTATAGATGTGACAGAAGCCAAAAATTCCATAGTAATTCCATTTTCATTTTTGTGTGTTTTGAAAGTAAGTACCCCGGCTTTCCTTGATTATACTAGATTTAGCATATTTTTTCACCTTTCTTCTTGCATTTGTCACTATTAGAATCTCTGATTAATTAGAATATAGTAAAACACACATATTGTATCCTTTGAGGCATATTGCTCCAATAATTATTATCCGTGACTTTCTTTGTTAAATATAGATTTTAAAACAACCGTTTCACAATACACCAGACGATACAATGGCTCTCAAACAACGCAGGACACAGTATTTCCAGAATATATTTATGATATACTTTAAATAGATACTTTTGTATAAAATATTTTTTTTACAAATAATACATTAAAACAAACAACATTAGAATCTTTGAACACTAATAATTAGTAGTTTTTTATGTTCGCGATAGGCCCTGTGAAGCTCATCAGTGCCACCACAGCGCCCTCTGCTGGCTCAGTGTATGTTTTTATGGACCCATGGCTGTCCTGTTCTGATCATAGACAGTAAATAGTTCTGATGCTGCACTCTTGTGTCACCAGGTTTACTACAAACACGTACTACTGTGCAAAGTCTTAGAATAGTCTTTAAATAATGTCAATGTTATGAACCTATTTCTATTTTTTACTATCGGCTTTATCATCCTCAAGGTAAAATAATCAATCCAAATGAGGTTTTCTCATAACCCCTAACTGACTTCTAAGGGCTTTGATGTATCTTTACTGCCGACACTGACTAGTATGCAGTAGTAGTGATACCAGACATGCTTAAAGATACTGCCAGTGCAGGTCTCTGCACTGGCTTCCTGTGGCTCAGAGAATAGATTTTAAAGTAGCTTTACTTGTGTACAAGTCTGTCCATGGCCTCGCACCAGGGTACATCCGCGACATGTTGGTGCCATATGAACCAACTCGGGCTCTGAGGTGCACAGGGACTGGACTTCTGTTAGTGCCAAGAGTCGGAACTAGACATGGGGAGGCTGCGTTTCAGATTCATGCAGCTAGAGTCTGGAACCGTCTTCCCGAGAGTGTGAGACAGGCGTCTACTCTAGCAGTTTTTAAAACTGAACTGAAAACAGTTCTTTTTAGCTGTGCATACAAGTGAATGATTTTATATTTGTTTTTATCTTTAATCTTTTTAATGCGCTATGATTATTTATGATTATTTATGATTGTAATCCCTTGTGTGATTTTAATGTTTTACGGTTTTTAACTACTTGTGTGATTTTATATATCTTGTGCTCTTAATCTGTCTTTTTATGTTTACTTAAATTTTAATGTTTGATGATTTATGCATGATGTTATATGGGTTGTGAGGCGCTTTGCGTTGCCTTGTGTAGGAAAGGCGCTCTACAAATAAACGTTGATTGATACTGCATTGTACTAACTACAGTATGTGACAAAAGCACAGCACTTATGACAAAAGTCTGGCAGTGATGTCTGGTGGAGGTCTGTATCTGTGGGCCTTCTACTGGTCAAGACTCCACAAATCTATGACAAACTCATTTACATTCATGTCCACCCAAATCTGTTTTGGTCAGTTCCTGTCTGAAGTACGGAAAGCAGAGACATCTGGTACCGGGTGTGTCTCCTCCCTTCTGCCTCTCTGGCTCTGCTGCAGTTCATCAGCTTGTTTTATTTAGCGCTTTTTTGGACACTCAAAGACACTTTATATGCCATTATTCTTTCGCTCCATACAAGGTGGAAGCTAGGCAACCAATATCTGCCATCAGCCTCTGACCACCACCAACCATTCACACACACACACACACTCACACACCACACTCATTTTAAGCAATGTGGGTGAAGTGTCTTACCTAAGGACACAAACACACTATGGCCCTTTACAGCCACAGCTCTTGGTTTTTCACAGAGGGCTCCCATCACAGTACTAATCAGGCCCTGCCCCGCTTAGCTTTAGAGGACAGGATTCGGATTTCACTTGCAGCTGATGCCACAATATTAATCACTTAAAGAATGTTGCTTGTGTCAGAAGTTGCATCATCAGTTAAACACATCATAAAAAGGATAGAGTCACAGTGTAAAAAAAATCCTTAATAATAAAAATCCAGATCTCAAGCCTCAAAATAATAAATACAAAAGTCCAATATCTCGTAACAGTTTGGTTCTGTCTATATTTTTGGCCTCTGTCACGTCGTTAGATAATTTTTTCCGACGGAAAAGTAAGAAAGAAAAGATATTCCTCACTCTGCTAATCCCCTTTCAGCCCTAAGTGTCGAATAGTGACTCACAGGGCTTTTTCTTGCCAAGTATGCATACACACTCTGTACGAACAAGTTTTTTTTAACAGTACGATTCTAAACATCAATTCTAGATGCTCTGATATGTCTATGTTTGGCTTCTCAGAAAGAAAAATAACATGTAATTGTCCTCACCGTGCGCTCCATGTTGCGTCCTGTGTGGAAGCTCACATGTCTGTGCTCTGCTCCAGGATCTGTGTGTGTGTGTGAGTGTGTGTGTGTGATGTAGTAGTTGTATTTTATTTTCCTTTAGTTATTATAAACCTTTAGATCTTAGGCCAGATGTTATTTTCAAAGATCTTTCAACATGAATTCTTTTACACGTATATCAACATTTTTGTGTAAAATAATGCTAAACCCTGTGTGTGTGTGTGTGTGTGTGTGTGTGTTTGTGTGTGAGTGTGTGTGTGTGATGTAGTAGTTGTATTTTATTTTCCTTTATTTATTAGAAACCTTTAGATCTTAGGTCAGATGTTATTTTCAAAGATCTTTCAACATGAATTCTTTTACACGTATATCAACATTTTTCTGTAAAATAATGCTAAACCCTGTGTGTGTGTGTGTGTGTGTGTGTGTGTGTAGGTGTGTGCGTGTAGGTGTGTGTGTGTGTGTGTATGTTTGTATGTGTGTGTATACAGACTGCATTCCTCCTCGCTCCACACACTAACACACGCCTGTACAGTTACATCTCTGGGCCGCGCTGAACCACTCCACGAAGCACACGCCACAAACACAGCTGACAGGTCATCACTCCTCGTGTTGACTTCATCTCAGTGCTCTCATGGTTTTAGCTTTTTTAGTTGTATTGTAAAACTAAAATGGTGCTTCACAAAGATGACACAACAAAACATATCACACACGTTTGATGTTGTTTTAATAAAAAAACGCATATTAACAAACAGCAGGAGCAGTAAATACACCAGATTGCAGCTAACTTCAATCTGTCAAAGTCACAAACACCCTCACCTATGGTACATAGTTTTAGTGGGGAAACCGGAGCACCTGGAGGAAACCTACTTAAGCACGGGGAGAAAATACAAACTCGGTGTGAAGGGCTAGTGCTGCCCAGTTATTAGGCAGAGTGTTCCATTTACAAGGAGCTTAATGGGAGAAAACCGCTTCTCCTCCTCTAGAACTCCCAGTCATTTTGACTAGTGTCAAAAACATGTATAAAGTTCAGGGGCTGAGCATCTGAGGCTGAGGCTTTGAAGAGTTCACAAGGCACAAAAAGATCAGACATGTTTGAAGGAGCTAACCTTGCTAACACCAGACCACATGTACATACTGTATCAGAGGTCAATTTTTTACCTGGGAACCATCCCTTCATTTTTTTGTAGGAGAGGTTGGGTCACACTACAGCGGCTTTATTGAGTGAATGTATGTGTATCGCCAAGTGTGAAATGAGCTTATGATTGGTGTGTAAGCACCAATCGTATCCATTTGTCGTGATAATGTCCTGTATGCAGAGCGAGTGAATGAGAAATATTGCTTATGCAATGGTGCAAAACGTTTATTTCTGTTTCTGCAAGTAAAAAAACATGGGTGAAGACAGGTTTGCATTTGCTTCCATCTGCTGGATCTGTGAACAAACTACAAGCTTCTGTCTGTGGACTAGTGAGTCATCCCTGTTCTGTGATTGGTCCTGAATCCATGCAGAAATATTAAGTCAAGTCAGGGCTGGTTAAACAAGTATCAAAGATAATTAATGATATCTACCTGTAACTCTCTAAGCTACCAATTTAACTCTAGAAGATTTAAATTAATTTGAGTTATTTTAGTTATTTAGTTAATTAGTTTAGTGAGTTATTTGATTTTTGTTTGTAAAGAATGTAATTTCACTCAAAGATTTGCCAATTTATTTTTACTAAAGTACTTTTGCTATAAAAGACAGAAACAGCTCTGAGTGTGATTTCAGAGTGGTACAGTGACATTATGCAAACACAGGACTGATTCATTAATTACATTCATACCTACTGTACATGTTTGTTAGTGGTAGGGGAAACAGGAGCACCCGGAGGAAACCTATGCACGTAACATCCCATTCAAACATTCAAACCCAGGACCTTCTGGCTGAGAATCGAGAGTGCTATCCACTCAGCCACCGTGTCGCCCACTCAGTTTCAATACAAGTGCACACACTGTCAATTGTTTCCTGCACTTAAAAAAAAAAGTTTTATTTATTTGTTTAAATTTGTAATGTATTTTATTCAGCACCAAGTAAAGAGGTAGCAGTTGGAAATAAAACAAGAAAGTCAAAAAGGGGTGTTATTTCTGCACTTTTAATCAATCAATCAATCAACTTTATTTGTATGGCGCCTTTCCAACACAAGGCCACTCAAAGCGCCTCACAACCCACATAATATCAGACAAATCAGAAACATCAAAAACTACATATACAAACAATAAATACATTAAAAACAGAATAAAATCACAAGTAATGAAAAAAACCTTAAAATATTAAAAGCACACACGGGATTAAAATAATAAATAACCACAATGCATTAAAAAAAAGAGTATGTATCAATAAAATCCTTCAGCCGTATGCACAGCTAAAAAGAACAGTTTTTAGCCCTGATTTGAAAATTGCCAGAGTAGATGCTAGCCTCACATCCTCAGGAAGATTGTTCCAGATTTTAGCTCCATAAATCTCAAACGCTGCCTCCCCATGTTTAGTTCTGACTCTTGGAACCAGTAAGAGGCTGCCTCCTGTGCTCCTCAGAGTCCGGGCCGGTTCATATGGCACTAACAAGTCGCCTAAGTACTTTGGTGCGAGGCCATGGAGAGACTTGTACACAAGCAGTGCTGCTTTGAAGTCTATTCTCTGAGCCACAGGAAGCCAGTGCAGAGACCTGAGAACTGGACTAATGTGGTCATATTTCCTGGTCCTGGTCAGGACTCGAGCTGCAGCATTTTGGACATACTGCAGTTGTTATACAGCCTGTTTGGAGAGACCTGTGAGCAGGCCATTGCAGTAGTCTAACCTACTGGAGACAAATGCATGGATGAGAATCTCCAGATCTGATTTAGACACTATGTTTCTAATTTTGGCAATGTTTTTCAGATGGTAAAATGCTGCTGATGTTACTGATTTGATATGACTGTTAAAATTTAAGTCTGAGTCCATTATAACTCCTAGGTTTCTGACCTTGCCTACAGGTTCCAGGGAGAGAGACTGGAGGTGACGAATAGCGCTCTCTCTTTGTTTCTGAGGACCAAAGACAATCAATTCTGTTTTGTCTGCGTTTAGCTGAAGGAAGTTATTTTGCATCCAATCACTGATCTGTTGGATACAGTGAAGGAGTGATTCCACTGGTCCATGTTCTCCTGCAGTAAGTGAGACATAAATTTGAGTGTCATCAGCGTAATTGTGGTAGGATACATTGTTGGAGCGTATTAACTGACCTAATGGCAGCATGTAAATATTGAACAGAAGAGGCCCCAGAATTGATCCCTGTGGCACTCCGCAGGTCAGAGCCATATCATCTGAGACATAGTTTCCTATCTGAACCAAGTATTTCCTGTCTTCTAGGTAAGACCTAAACCAACTTAGGGCAGTCCCAGTGACACCCACCCAGTGCTCTAGTCTCTGCATGAGGATCTCGTGGTCGACTGTGTCGAACGCAGCACTCAGATCCAACATTACTAAAACTGTGACCTTTCCTGTGTCGGTGTTAAGTCGGATGTCATTTGTAACCTTCACTAGTGCAGTCTCAGTGCTGTGATTGGCTCTAAAGCCGGACTGGAGCGCATCAAACGAACTATTAGTTACTAAGAATTCTGTAAGTTGTTGGTAAGCAACTTTTTCCAGAATTTTTCCCATAAAGTTTTAACTTTAAACTTTAACAAGGTTAAACTTTTAACCTTGTTTTATTCATGTACTTTTCATGTGCGCATTGGGGACTTTTGCAAATGTATTCCAATGTGGTTTTACTGCAACTAAAATGAATCTGAATCTGGTGACCTTCATTTGGTCTCTTTGCCGGAGCAGCAACAGGGCAGGTGGCGTATTCCCAGGGAAAAGTTCTAGTCGGAGTGTGGGCTCAAAAGCTCATTTCACACTTGGCGATACAGGCGTGTCAGAACGAACGACCCTCCTCGGACCCTGTTTGAACCAAAGCGGGAATTTAGACAGAACAAAATCCAAACTGTTGTAAAGCTTGTTGCTGGAGAAGGTCATAAAACTACACACAGGTCACACGGGAGACGAGCCTGTGCATAATGACAGCATCTGTTGTTATCGTTCTAAATCCTCCGAGACCACCAAGGTCACCCAAAGTGCTTTACAATATTTTAGAGTGCAGATATTATCCCATTCTCTCCACACACAGTGATGATGGAAACGTGAGTGAATGAATGATGATGTGCAATAGTAAATTCAAACCTGTTGCACATCATTTTAGTGGTAGGGGAAACCTGAGCACCAGGAGGAAACCTATGCAGACACAGGGAGAGCATGAAAACTCCACACAGAAAGGCCTGGGGGTGGAACTGAATTCAGGGCCTTTTTGCACAAGTCCAAGTAACAAGATGACCGCTTTCTTTATAATGTCCTTGTAAACTATGTAGGAAAGTGTCTGTATTGTTCCACATGAATAATATTGGTGCCTTAGTCCACTATTATACAATTCCCTTAAAACTGTGCCATTATGAGTGTAGTTTGCAAGCTCTCCTTGTGTCTGGCTGGATTTCCTCCAGGTGCTCCAGTTTTCGCCCATCAGCCAAAACTTGCAGCTGTATGAATGTGGTGAGAGAATGATTGACTTGCATTTGTTGGTTGTTAAAGTGATAGTCTGGAACTCTAAATGTATTACACATTTTAAGAATTGTATTAAATTGACCTCCTGGCCTTAAAAGTTGATATAAAATAAGTCATTTTATGAATTCTAATATTACGGGTAAGTCCCGCCTTCCCTTCTCAGAATCCACGATGCCGTCGAGATTAACCAACCAAGTGATGCCAAGGGCTGTCAATCATCGCTGTGATGCTCATAGCTGCGCATGCTCAGTTGTTTGTTTTCACGGAGCCTCCGAATCAAGCCTCCATTAGGCTCTGGAACAACATGAAAACTGAACAAAGAATTCTGAACATCTGCGCTGAGTTACCCATTTATATACTGAACCTATATCCATAATCATTTATATACTGAACCTATATCCATAATCATTTATATACTGAACCTATATCCATAATCATTTATATACTGAACCTATATCCATAATCAGATCCTCAGCAGATGTGTCCTATAATGTGCAATTAATGATTATAGCTACTTCTGGGTTTGCCGCGATCGCTTATTTTGTGCAGTAATATAATATTATAATTTTTTTCATGAAAACATTCATAAATAATGCTGAAAACCTCCGTGCATGTGTATTAATAATGTATATGTATAATGTGTTCTCTCATTAACATTTAAATATGTTTTCGGAAACGTAGGCGTAGACCAATCAGAAAGGAAAGGGGAGGGAGCTTGCGTCGTTTTTTTCAAATGAAGTACCTCTCTCTCTCTCTTTCTGACAAACTGCAGACAATCACTTTAAAGTACTAAAAACTAGATGGTGATTTCATTCATCAAGATCATTTCTTTATCCTTAAATCCATATATATATAATAATAACAATTATGTAAATCCTTCACAAGAAACCTTTTTTATGGTTAAGACAGAGTCAAAATTAATCCAAAGAATAATATTGGTTTTCTAGTAATGATTGTATTCTATTGTCCAAGCTTCTGTGCCAAATGCAGTAATAGGTTGTGTTCATGTGACATCACAACATTCCAAAAGAGCCATAGTGTAAAACTATAGTGGAGGGAGGCTGCACAATCTCTTCTGGTAACTATGGTTTCAAACGTCAAACTTCTAGTCTCAGTTTAGAGGTAATTTCTCAGTATTTTATGGGCCAATCCACGAGAAACAAAAACTCACCAAATTCCACATCTTCTTTGTCAGGACATGTAATAATAATAATAACAATACATCGTACTTGTATAAGGCTTTTTTTGGACACTCAAAGATGCTATACAGAGGAAAAATAAGAAACAAAAATAAAAGCTAAAAATAAAGTGTAGGCAGTTTTGAACAGGTGAGTTTTGAGAAGTGATTTGAAGTTCTGTAGTGTGTCTAAGTTCCTGATGTGAGGTGGGAGTGAGTTCCAGAGAGTGGGGCCAGCTGCAGCAAAGGCTCGGTCCCCCAAGGTTCAGCACTTTGTTCTGATGGGAGTGAGGAGGTTGGAGTCAGTGGATCTGAGGCAGCGGGTGGGACAGTGATGATGGAGGAGGTCAGTGAGGTAAGAGGGGGCCAGGTTATGGAGGGACTTGTAGGTGAGGAGGAGGACCTTGTATTTTATGCGTTAAGGAACAGGAAGCCAGTGGAGTTGTTTGAGGACGGGGATGATGTGATCTCTGGAGCGGGTGTGGGTGAGCAGGCCGGCGGCAGAGTTCTGGATGTACTGTATTGCAGTTTTTGGAGATGAGTGGAAGGGAGACCGTAGAGGAAGCTATTGCAGTAGTTGAGTCTGGAGGTGATGAAGGCATGGATGAGGATTTCTGCAGTGGATTGTGTGAAGGAGGGGCGGAGATGGGCGATGTTGTGAAGGTGGAAGAAGGATGTAAACTAAAAAAGGTATAAAAGGGTTTCTCATAAAGGTGAGTAAAAGGGGTGAAAATATTAAAAATAAAACATATGCATGATAATAATAATATCGCATTGGTTTTATATGGAGCTTTTCTGGACACTCAAAGACGCTTCACATGTGTCATTCTTTCACTCCAAACACGGTGGTGATAAACTACTACTGTAGCCACAGCTGCCCTGGGGCACACTGACAGAAGCGAGACAACCAGTCTGTGCCATCGGCCCCTCCGACCACCACCAACCATTCACACACCAAACTCATTCTAGGCAATGGGGGTGAAGTGTCTTGCCTAAGGACACAACAGCAGTTTGGCACTTTACAGCCGCAGCCGCCCCACTGAGGCATCAGGTGTTCCCAGAGGTTAAGTGTCTTGCCAAAGACACAACGACAGCAGACAGTGGGAGTTGCTGGAGAAAGTCTTGTGGTGGGCTCATGATGTCGGCTAGTAGAAAGAACATTCAGATAACAAAAATAATTTGCATAATGAAATGGCAAGTTTGTCGGTCGAAACCCTATTCAATAATAATCTGGGCAAACATTTGGACATTTCTTTCAAATCTGTATTTTCTTCTCACAGAGTTGTATTGGCACCTGTCCTCCAACTGAAATAGACTAGAAAAAAAGAAATAGAAACACAACCTCTCATTGTCATCTTTTGTTCTCTTGGCGACACGATTATACTGTTGGGACATTTCTCTGCACATTTTGGTCTGTAGTTTCACACTAGATTCCTGGCATGGCTCGTTCCTGTTACTGTTGACCACGACGGTTTCCTGCTTGGCACAGCACGAGGGGTGTAGCTGAGCGCCCACGACTTTGAGTCAACAATGCCTCATAAACCATACGCGACAACAGCAGCAGCAGCAGCGAGGCCATGTCTGCTTCTCTCCTGGAAAATCTGACTTTAGCTGCAGACTGTGACTCAAACTGCAGAAACCACTCAGCCACAGCACGCCTGACCACACTACACACAACTGCAGGCTCGATTTAACACATGGACGTGACGCCGAGATCTGTTCAGAGCAAAGCAGACGAGGAAATGGACTTTTAAGAGATTTTTAATTCAATTTCTTTCCCATTTTAGTCATTCATGCATCTTTGTTTCAGCTTCTCCTCAAGTGAAGACCCATGCATGCCCACTGTTCATAGAGCACTTTGATACAACGTTTTTCTTCATCTGGGATACATCCAGCTTCAATTACAAACACAATGCATAAATAACACTTTCAACGGTCAGAATGCATGAGCCATACCTTCTCAGGGTGATGTCAGAGACTCGGTTTTCTGAAGGAAACCAAGTCCAGTTGGATCAATAATGGGACTGTTGACACATTTATGAACTAGAAGAGACCAATGAGGAGGTGTGTGTGTGTGTGTGTGCGTGCGTGCGTCTTCTGTAACTAATACCATGTACACCGAAATTTACCAAAACAGAGTAAAGAAGCAGGAGCAAAAACAGTACAGCACGTTTTAATGCAGGAGCTCACAGACATTGTTTTAGCTTACATCTATGATAATAATTATAATAATTAAAATAAGTACATCTATGTACATCTGTTCAAACCACAGCTTCCCTTTAATAATGAGGGCCATAATACTTGGACCAATCAACTTGAACTCTTGTGAACTTGGGGCTGATTATGGTTCACTTATGGAAGTGTGAAAGCCTCAAACAAGTGTACAGTAGACCATCAGTGACCTCAGAGACCAGTGGCCACAAGGACTGCTGCTGAAGTCTATGACAGTGTGAAAGCACCCACAGACTCAGGAGCAAGGCAAAACTACTCACAAAACATCACAAATGCTTATGTACAAATAAATATTTACATGAACGCTCCATTCACAGAGCAGTATTTACAATCAAAACAATGTGCAATGGTCTATTAATATTTTCCTATTATTAATGCATTTTCTCTGAACTTGAAATAATTGAATAATTTGATATTATAGAAGGCAAAACAGTTGACCATGTGTATGGACACAGTGTCACCAGTTATATTCAAATCTCTCTTCAGCGAGGGTTTCCAAATCTTTAGTGACCCCCAAAATGATTTTCAAGCATTGATGGTCAAGTCAAGTCAAGTTGTCTTTATTGTCCCACTAGGGGAAATTGGTTTTGCAGCATAAATCATCTAAAAAAAAAACAGGCAGATACAGTAAAATCACAACATTGAGAAAACAAGAACAAAAGAGAATGTCACAAAAACAAAATTTCAGCGCAAAGGTTTGTAAAAGTGCTATGTGCTGTTAAGGTGCTTCACAGCTGTTGGGATAAATGTAGTTCCCAACCGTTTTGTCCTACACCCAAGAGCCCTATAGCGTCGTCCTGAGGGTAAAAGTTCAAACTGCTCCCTCAGGGGGTGGTCCAAAGAACCAATGATAGAATTGGCCTTCCTCAGCACCTGCTTACTGTACAGGTCTTTGGGCTGAGCCTGTGGTCTCCCTGACACCTTACTAGCCACTTTAACCAGACTGCCAAGTCTGTTTTTGTTTGCTTGGGATAGGCTTCCAAACCATGCAGTGATACAAAATGTAAACACAGATTCAATAAAAGAACGATAAAACAAGGTCATCATTTCTGACGACACCTTAAAAGTGTTCATGCGCCTAAGAAAGTACATTCTCTGCTGCACTTTCTTACAAACTGCATCGACCAAGGGTTCAAAGCCCAGCCTGTGGTCCACAATAACCCCCAGATACCTGTACTGCTCCACAAGCTCAACATCCATGCCCCTAATAACAGTGGTCGTGGGGGCTGGAGGTGCCCTGCGGAAGTCCAAAATCATGTCCTTAGTTTTTGAGATGTTCAAGTGTAGGAATGAGGCATCGCACCACTCCACAAAGTCATTAAGGACAGGTCCATGGCCCTGCTCCTCCCCAGAGAGCAGGCTCACAATGACTGAATCGTCTGCAAACTTCAAGATGTGTCTGTCCTGGTGCAGACTTCGACACTGATCTGTGTACAAAATGTACAGGAGTGGAGACAGGCAGCAACCCTGAGGAGAACCAATGATTGTAAAGGCAACCTCTGACATGGTGCCATTAACCCTCACACACTGTGACCGAGGTGTTAGGAAGTCCAACAACCATCCAACCAAATTAAAATCAAGATTAAAATCTGAAATCAGTCGCTGTGCGAGTAAAAAGGGCTGGATTGTGTTAAAAGCAGACGTAAAATCCACAAATAAAAGCCTGGCATGAGTCTTTACTTTATCCAAATGGCAAGAAATAAAGTGCATTAGTGTGATCACGGCGTCATCAACACCTCTCCCTGACCTATATGCAAATTGCAGGGGGTCTAACTTATCCTCGACTTGCAAAAGAATGGCCTCTTTAATTATTTTTTCGAGGTTTTTCATTACCAACGAGGTCAATGCAACAGGCCGGAAATCGTTCAAAGATTTCGGGGTGTTGGTTTTGGCAACTGGTACAATTGTTGAGTGTTTCCAAATTTTGGGGACTTTTTGTTGAATCAGGGACAGGTTAAAAATATGCTGAAATACATCCGACAATTGGTCAGCACATGTTCTCAGTACGCGACCACTAATGTTGTCCGGACCCGGGCTCTTTGATTTGGTCCGCTTGAACAACTTTGCTACTGTGCTGCTCTCAATTTTCATCAATGGACGTGCCTGTGTACAAGCCTTCATTTCAGACAGTTTCTCTTCGTAGTCAGAGCTGTTGAATCGAGAATAAAATGTATTCAGTTCATCAGCCAGGTGCTTATCTGATTCACGACCAATTAAAGCAACTTTGTGTACCTTATCAGGAGCCCCAATCATGTTTTTCATTCCCTTCCATGTTCTCTTTAAGTTGTTGCTTCTGAGCTCATCCTCCACTCTGTCTTTGTACCTTAGTTTATTCTTATATATCTCAGACCTGATCTCCTTTCTTATTGCTCTCTCCGCAATCACGTCACCTTTATTGAAGACAGTTACTCTTTTAATAAGTAATTCCTTTATGCCCCGGGAAAACCACTGGTTATTATTGGGATACAATTTCACTTCCTTCCTTGGAATAACCAAGTCTTCACAAAAAGAAATATAACTGCTAATGACGTCTGTAAGTTCATCAATGTCCAGAGAGGAATCCTGAAACACCGACCAGTCTGTGCACTCAAAGCAACCTTGAAGTGCTAAGGAGCTGTCCTCAGTCCAGACTTTCACCTGTTTTATAACAGGCTTCTCTCTTCGTAGAATGGAGGTGTATGCAGGCAAAAGAAAGACCGTGTTATGGTCAGACGCGCCCAGGGCAGGTCCTGCTTTAGACCAATACGCGCCCTTAATGGAACCATAGCAACAGTCGAGCGTTTTATTCATGCGTGTTGGACAAGTTACGTACTGGTAAAAACTGTTCAAAGTTTTCTTCAAATTAAAATGATTAAAATCTCCGAGAATAAAATTTGGGGCAGCGGGCGAAATAGACTGCAGGTTATTCACAGTTTTTAAGACCACGTCACTAGCTGTCTTTATGTCTGCTTTGGGATGAACGTACACCACAGTTACAAATATCTGCGGGAACTCCCTGGGAAGGTAATAGGGCCGGAGCGACACTGACAACAATTCGATATCGGGGAGACACAGCCGCTCCCGTACTGTAATGTTGTTACACCATTTGCGGTTTATGTACAGACAGACCCCTCCTCCCGTTGTTTTGTGTGTCACCTCACTGTCCCGGTCCGTGCGTAAAGGCGCACCAAAGCCGCTGATCTCCAATGCAGAGTTTGGATCCGTCTCCTTGAGCCAAGTTTCCGTAAATGCCATGAGACATGCGTCTCTGTAATCCCGCAGATGCGAAACATATCCTTGAAGCTCGTCAATCTTATTTCGAAGAGATCTCACGTTGGCCATGACAATTGAAGGCAGGGGAATGCGGTTCTTGCTCTGCAGCTTCCTGGTTCGCCGCTTTACGCCTCCGCGTTTACCCCTCTTTCTAACTTGACCACGCTTCACAAAGTCATGATTCTGGCCAACAAGCTTGATGCTATTTGGGCATGTTGTACAACCCATGAAAACAACAATGATGTAATTTATTCTGAACCTTGAACCATGTGCTATAGTTAAAGTAATATATGATTGGCCTATTAGTCTGTGTTACCAATTCATCCAGTTTTGGTTTAAAATGATGCTCTGTGTGTGAAATAATAAGTAGAACATATACAGAGAAGCAAGTATTAAGGGCTATGTGCCTGTAACTCCCTGTGTTATACCACCAGTGTGACTGTAAACCACGTCATTTCACAAGAAAAATTATGTGAACTCATTTTTGGGAATTTATTTCGTCTGCTCTGAGTGTGACATCATAGTGGTACAATGACATCACACAAGTGCTGGACTGAGACAGGAGCTTTAAGACAGAAGGGGGACAGTCACATGGTTTTGTTAGAAGATCCTCATATCAGCTAACAATAGGTCTGTTTTTGATGAAAAACAATGTTGTGACCTGTTTTAAAGCTTAGCATTTACAATTTAACAGTTAAATGTTCACATTTAGCATAAGTCTTCTCCTTTCAAACTTATGTTAAACACATTTTCTACTAAGAAAATTACTCTTATACTTTGGTCCAGGTCTTTTTCTCAACATATATTTTCACTTATGTTCTAGATGAGGGGTGTCAAACTGGTACCAGAAAGGGCCGACCTGGCTTCATTCTAACCAACCAGAAGCATCTCAGAATCCACCCATTTCCTCAGGTCTTCAGGTTAAGACTGGACTCACTTGAGCAAATGGGTGGAGTCTGGTGTGCTCCTGCTTGGTTGGATTTAAAACCTGCAGCTACACGGCCCTTTGCGGACCCCTGCTCTTGATAATCCTTCACACCGTTGTCTTCAGCGTGGACGATAGGTGCGATCTGGTGGAATCGGACGTCACCGGCCTCGTGATCGCCCACTGATGGAACACCTCCCACATCTTCTTCCTGAAGTTCTTCCCCACCAGTACGTACAGCACTGGGTTGAGTACGCTGTTGAAGAAGGCCAAGTAGGAGAAGATCTGGTTGCAGAACTCCACCGCGTTATTGGTAAAACAATCCAGAATGACCTTAGCTCTACAGAGAACGTCCAGAATGCAGATCAAGTGGAAGGGCACCCAACAAATCAGGAATGCTCCAAGAACTGCCATGATTAAGGTGGTGGCTTTCTTTTCCGTCCGCTCCGTGTGAAACCGATCCATGCTCTTGTTCTTCAGCGCTTGGATGATCTTTAGCGTACAGTAAGCTATTATTGAAATCGGAATGAGAAAGCTGAATATGGTTAGCATGACGTCATAAAACAGTGAAAAGTTTATGAACGGGTAGTCATTGATGCAAGCCGTCACGTCATAATCGACAATGTACTGCACTTTGCGAAATATAAGCACCGGGCTTCCCAAGACCAAGCCAAAAAGCCAAACGAGCAAGCAACCGATTTTGGCGTACTTCGGTCTGCGCATCCTACCGTGCGACATGGCATGGACCAAAGCC
The DNA here is from genome assembly GCA_964034765.1 of Knipowitschia caucasica. Lineage (NCBI taxonomy): Eukaryota > Metazoa > Chordata > Actinopteri > Gobiiformes > Gobiidae > Knipowitschia > Knipowitschia caucasica. Next base: position 28,196,411 of record OZ035834.1, on the reverse strand, counting down.
AAGTAGCGGTCAATGCTGACGAGAACGAGGAAGTAAATGCTGCAATACGCATTCATTTTGATTCCAAGGTTGACAATTTTGCAAAGGAACGTTCCAAAAGGCCACTCGAAGTTGTTGTAGATGTTGACGGCCCAAAACGGCAAGCAAGAGACCAGGATGAGATCTGCGGCGGCGAGGTTGCTAAGGTAGATTTCCGCGACGGTGCAGGGTTTCTTATGGAGGCAGAAGACCAAAAGGACAAAGATGTTTAGCAGGATTCCTAAAGTGGAGAGGATGAAGATGTAGATGTGGAGGCTAGAGTAGAAGATGTCCCAAGAGATGGTGTCCGGGCAGTGGGAGACATTGTCCACGTCAGGGAAGGGTGTTGTGGAGAGGTTAGCCGCTAATCTGGAAAAGACAGAGAAAAAATTCAAAAGGATTGTTATGATTTCACAAATTAGATAAGATTATTGGTGGAATCAAATAAAAGGAAAACAAGCCGTACTCCTCCTTGGTTCAAAGAAACAATAAGAGGCCACACAAAAAGTTTGAAAAATGTCTTACCGGTACCTTTTGGTACCTGTTACGATCCTTGCTGCTGTATTTTGAGCGAGCTGAAAGCTCTTCAAAGAGGTTTTAGGGAACGCTGTCAGCAAGCGTAGTAGTAGCCTTGAGGTGACAAAAGCGTGGATCAAATAACACAATATTTCACAATAAAATATATTTGGCCCACATCACATAAAAACAAAAACAAAGAAAAAAAAACAGTAAAATCAGTCCTAATAAAATACATTCAAAATAGTTTAGGCAAAGTGCAGAATGACTATGTTCATTTCAGTGGCTCATCATTTACCATCACCACATGCCGAGGGGAGTCAGTTTGTGATTAATTCAAAACGGTTTTTCATGATAAAGTTTGTGTATCATCTGGTCCACCCTCGAGATGTGGGCAAGTCCATTCAAAGCTTTAAAAACAATAACATTGTAAAAATAAAGCAATCTAAAGTGAGAGTCAATCCTTTTGAGATCAATTCACGCATTCCTGAACAACTTCAGGCAGAAGCCGCTGGTAAAAGAAGCCAAACTCTCAAACCCAAACAGAACAAAACATGGTGACCCTTATGTAAGCTGCGGCTGATTCTATTTTAGCACTGTTGGCTTTTATAGGCAAAACCAGAGGAAAACAAAGTGTGTTTGTGGATGGGAAACAAAAAATAAAATATATATAGTGCTTGGTCCACATTAAAACACATTCAGACTAAACAAAGGTCTTGGTACGTCACTCATCAATGCAATGAGTGCTTTTACAAAGACTGAAAATATGTTTTGATTATCAAACAGGTGAGATGAGTTTTAGCCCCGTCTTATTACTCAAAGTTAGTTGACTAATCAAAATAAAATTGCTATCACACATGATTGAATAGAGTGAGTAACCTGCAGCTGGTTGCCTTTTGCATGGACATACCACTAAGAATGCTGCAGTAAGTTACACTGCCTTAACCCTGGGATCGTTGACGTATGTACAAAAGCAACAGTTCTGGGTTCTTCACTTTTGCATTTCCCAGGTGCACGCGAGAGAAATGCAATCAGCGCGTTCATTTGTGAATCCAAATTAAAGCTGGCGTGTGGTTTTTCCTCTCTGTTGCTGTGACCGGAATCACTTCTTCACATTTGAAAGCTCCGACAATAACAATGAACCGCACTGTTGACAAATGGTCTGGTAATTACTGCCATAACATCATTCCCAGACCAATATTGTTCTGTCTTTTAAGAGCGTTTTAAAATGTTTTTAAACCATGTTACAATATTTTTCCCACATAAGATATACACCTGCCATTTTAAGAACATGTCCAATAAATATGTAAGACATCGTGAGATTTGGGACTCAAAATATGATCTTCAAAATTACCTAGTACATTCAATTAGACTACTCCAAAGTTGTGTAGAGGTAAGTGCTCGTGATTCCTGGTTTCGATACCACACGTGGAATCGTGTGCTCCGGTTTCCTTCGTGTGCTCCGGTTTCCTCTTTATGCTCCAGTTTCCTCCGTGTGCTCCGGTTTCTCCTGCCACGCCTCCTGAATAGTGACTCTGCTTCCATCTTAATTGTAACACGCTGTATGAATAAAGATGACTGACTTACTGACTAAATCAATGTTCGTTTTTTGTTCTAATCTAGAGCAATATTGAGATTTGAAATGTACTAAATATTTTTTTATTTTTTTTTTACCTTAATCAGAAATCTTCATCCCCCAGTTCTCAATAGAGTATATTTCTCCTTTAACATTTATGACAGTTTGTCCTTTCTGGTGGTAAAGCTGTCCATTCTTCTCGACAAATAGCCTCCAGTCCTCGTAAATTCCTGGGCCACCTTGCATGAACTGACCATTTGAGATCACCCCAGTGCAGCTCAATCATGTCATAATTTGAAAATAGAAATTAGAATAGAGAAGTTTAGTCAACAATATGTGGCTTATGTCAACAACGATAAAATATGACCAAAACAATGACATTTCTTGCAGTGTGTGTGAACTTTGTGAACAACTGTAAATAATACATCATGTGTTATAACATTCAAGTCAAATTTTAATAAATGCTTGACAATTTTCCACTCAGTCTTCACTTCTGATGGTTGTATCAGAAAATAGATTCAGATTCAGTTTATTTGCCATTTGCAGTAAAAACACCACATAGGAATACATTAGCAAAAGTCACCAGTGTGCACAGACAAATACAGACATAAAACAACATCAAAAGACTAAAATAAAACAAATAAAACAGTAAACAAATGTCACTGTGAAAAAGACAAATATAACCAAGATACTCATCTTTTCAGATCCGACTGGAGACACTTATTAAACAATGATTCAATAAAGCCCGCATCACAATCACACATCTCTCCACGCATCTCCATATGGCCCCTTTAATCAGCCTCATCAGACCCAAACTGGGCTAACGATCTTGGCTAACGAACCTCGGGCTGGTCTTTATGCATCAGATAAATGGACTACTACTTTTCCTCACCATTCTACTCACTAAACTGTCATGCACTGCCAAAAATAATAATATATTAGATGATACATGCTTCAATCAAATGTTTTTTAAATCATAATTTGAGTAATTTCTGACTGTCTTAAAACAAGATGTGTCAATGGGACAAAGCCATTTAGTCATATTTGAAGATTTTTTTTCTCATTTCAAGGGAGACATCTTTTTGCTTGTTCCATTGGCAAATCTACTTTTAAGGCAATTAAAAAGCACTCAATTTTCCAAATTTGAGAAATGTTTTACTAATTTTTTCTCACTTTTTGCAGTATTCTTATGGATTCTTGCCTGTTTGAGTAAACCTTCAAATGTCTGCTTCACGTACCACCTGTCCCCGCCCATTTCCTACATACTCACAGACCCCACATGACTCAAACATATTGCGTTAAACCTTTTATATAGCTATGAAACTGTCTATTATTCAGCCTTTTTAGAATATTTTTGCCGAACAGATAAGTGTCTTGCCAAAGGGCACAACTACAGTTTGTCACACAGCCGCAGTAAATTGGAGTTCCCTGCAGTCTCTCTTTTGGGATCTGACAGACTCAGGCTTTCACTCACAGGTATCATCCAAAACAGAACTAGAGCTGTATTTAGCTGCGTCCACGCCGACAACAGAAACATTCTGGCACAAATTGGTACATCCCCCCCAACCCTTCTGCCTAAAGGCTCATATCTCAAACTAATCATGCTACCACTAATCCGTTCTATCAGAATACTCACATTTTAGACCACAGAAAATGGCTGTAAGTATTTTGTTCTCCATTCAAATGGTTTTATTTAAGGTTGGTGCCGACTGAATACTATAGGTCGGCTCATTCTCGTCATCTCATACTCCCTTTTTTGGGTTTATCCATGTACATCCTAAGAAACCAGACTGAGACAAAATTATTTCACATTTGGAAACATAAAACAGCAAAGTAAATATTCTCATGATCACGTTTTGGCAACATACAACTAATCTTCATAGTTTTACCCATGTTATCGTCGGGTCAAATTGTCCTACCCCAACAGACTTTTTTTTCTTGCTGAATTTTGATGACTTTCCCTATCTTGACCAGCCCTTGGTAATATAGACGCTAATTTATTGTATTTTCCTTATACTGTTAATAGTAAGTAAGTAATCTGTTAATCACGGTGTCATCTTGATTCGAGGAAAACATGAGGGTTAAAATGATAATAAATTTCAATATGATCCAACAATGAAAGAAATACACATGAGCTCATATCAAAGCACGTGTACTCACATATTGGGCTGTACGGTGCTCATGGCTGGTGCAGATGTGTCACCTTGGCTCCTGGGATCCTCTCCCCTGCTGCGTTTGGTCTTCTCTCTCTCCTCTTTTGGTCTCCTATCCTCTCCTAGACTCTGGACTCCTCTCCTCTCCTTGTCTCTTGACTCCTCTACTCTCTTAGGCTCCTCTCCTGGTCTCTGGGCTCCTGTCCTCTGCTAGTCTCTGGGCTCCTTTCTCAGTCAGCGGTGGTTAGAAGCCTAACTGTAATTACGGTGATGTCAGAGCTCTCTCCTCCCCGCACCACATCATCTGCCCACACAGCTCTCTCCTCGTGCTCTGTTTACAACTTGTCAATGTTCCCTAAATCCTTCAAGAGTTGTTTGGTTGAGAGATCCTTTATTTGTCCCACAGTGGGGAAATGTCAGTGTTGCATCACCGGTTACAGAACAACAGGAATGAGGAGCACACAGCACAATAACTCTTGACTAATGAGCTAAGTATGGCTTTGGTTAAAAGTACAGTAGTCAGCAATTTTGAAACTCCACAGAACAGTGTCTATAATAATTAGCAAGCAATAGTATTTAGATATTCACACAACTATGAAATACTGTATATTCTAGTACAATAAATACATAGTTGTATGTTTGCATCTGTACATGTTAGCAGCCTCAGGGTATGAGACAAAGTGACTCAGTAAAGCAACAGTGGTCACATGTGTTTCTATATTGCACATTCTGACAATAGTTCAAATTATTGTACAGATGCACGACATGCAGTGTTGTGCGTGAACGAGTTCAAAAGAACGCGTTCATTGAACACGCTCATCTTTTCGTGAACGTTGAACTGAACGTAAACACATTTTTGAATAAAGAACTTGAACGTGAATTAGTTCATTTTATGTGTCATGAACGGCAGAAAATTTGTTTTCCATTAAAAACTGAGTGAAATCTGTTTTCTCTTTTGAAACGCAACGAGAGAAAGTTCCCTGCTGTATCTCTGCACTTTTGCCACTGAAAACAAAAAATTCTCACTGTTTCCACCGTCTGTGAACCCCCCCCCCCCCTCCCCGACTCCTAGTTGTGATGCGCCGCTGTATGCTAGTGCTTTTCATGGGTTGTTGGACTCACATGTGCCTGAGGCTGAGTTTACACGGAGACAATGTGGCAGTAAAACGGTATAGTTGGATGTCGGTTGCTACCAACCGTTCATACGAAGACTGTGTTCCAGGGGGGTGAAAACGTAAGTGTTCAGATCCAGCCTGCAGAGTGGGACAACTCAGAAACGCTGCACAGCGGGGAGCTCTCTTTCACACCCGCGAGAGGGGAAAAGGTGTGAAATCCCCCTCTGATCTGACCCCCACCTCCTGCTGCTCCCCGCACGTAAACAAACATCAACAAAAATGGCGCCGCGCGCACTAACTAGCTTCGTGGGCTTTGAGCACAAGCCCCGGCGATCCAAGATGGCGCTCTATTCAAATGAATGACTGTGCTCAGTGGCGCTTTGTGACGGCATGGGGGCTGAAAGATTAGCGGAAGTTGCCTGAAACTCGCAAAGATCTATGGAAAACTCGCCTGTATTTGGGCATCGTCTGGTCCTCCCGGTTCTGCACAGTGGATGATCTCCCATAATGCGTTGCGCCAAACACCCCGATGTGGGTCTCACACCGGGTCTCACGCACTGCTCTGACCAATCAGAGCAGTTCATCAGAGCGGGAGTTAGAGCGAGAACCAGACGAGCAGAGTTTGTGGCACTAAAGTGTGGATTTAAACAAAACCGAAGGATTTAAGAAGAAAAAAAGTTTAGGATGACAAGGGACACTAAAATCCCCACAAAATCCGACCTTTATTAAAGCTGTAGGTTCTCTGTCAGCTGAGGTCGAGCTGTTTTAATATGCATTGAGTTCTATGGGGAAAATTTCTGGGTAGCCCACGTGAATTTAGTCTGGTTCAGTCTGCAGTACCGCGACAATCCCCTGAGCACATGGGTTATTCAGCTACAAGCTAGTAATACCCTATCCAGTTAATATAATAGATCCATGTTCGAGCACAGCACAGAGGATAATTCTACACCTTCGTTCGTCCAAACGAGACCACGCAAAGCTCTAGGTTCAGTTCCCATTTTCACAGCTGCTGTTAAAATGCAGAATGATGTTGGTACTTTCTGAGGGTCTGGCACAGGAAGTGAATATACTGCAGAGAGGGGGGCTGGGCACGGGGCTGGGGGTCGTGTGAGTGTTGTAAAGTTTCTCTGCCCACTACTGGCCGGGCGCTAGAACTACATCGTTTTTCAACCTCATGTGAACGCAGAGAAATTTGCATTAGGAGCCAGGTCGTTTTTGTTAATAGCCTGGAAACGTCTGCGCAGCGTCTCAGTATAAACAGGGCCTGAGTGTGATGAAAACAGAGGGTGAGTCAGCGACACAGGACCGTTTACATTTGACATAAAGTATAGACACACTGCAGCGCATTTCTGTTCAGTACTTATGAGCAGAGATGGGACAAGTTAACTCACGTATATAATCACGTTGTATAGTGATTTTGAGCTCGTAGTTTGAAAAAGAGAATATATTTTAATATCTCACAAAAATTAAAATGAACTGAACTTTGAACTAGTTCAGAATTAAAATTGTGAACTTTGAACGTGAACTGTTCACTTTGAGCATATATGAAGTGAACTTGAACTGGTTCAGAAAAGCTGTGAACTGGCACAACACTGACGACATGTGAGGTCAGGTCGGTTTGTCAGTAGTGTTTAATTAACTTTATGATAACTATATATGAATAAAAGCTGAATGTTGCTTGTCCCAACAAAAAGAGTCTAGTTTAAGTAGGGCGTGTGAAAATAATCAGTCCATATTATGCTTACTTTATTAGAAAACAATGTATCATTTACTTACTGAGAGCTGAGTTACGCTGAATAAAGCTGATTAAAACTAGTGATGGAACCAAACTTTTCTGTTGGTTCTAACACTAGTTTTTACAGCGATAGATTACACAGAGAGTCCATGTTGTGCAGGGCGACGCCCAGGACACGAGTTTCGATACATTATTTATTGCACTCTGGGTAAACCGAAGAAAAAATAAAAATCTATTATAAAAGTTCTTGAATCAAAAAACATAAATAATAGATGTAGCGTGTCAGTCAAGAGAGAGAGTTTAAGGAGTCAAATAGTGACTCTTTGGGCTGAGAGCTGATTGGCCAAATATACAGTCTGGGGAGCAAGAAAATAGATAGATTTTTTTTTTAACAAAGTTCCATTCTCTGTTATTTGATACCCCAGCTTTAAAAATACTGGGAAAAAAATGCATAAATACAAAACAAAAATGACAAAATTGGACACTTTTTGAGCAGTTTTATTTTTCGGCAATATATTATATTTTCTCGGGGTCGTTTTTGGCAATAGTTACATCTTCCAATTCAAGGCAGTATAATTACTTATAAAATATTGGCAACATTTTCCTGTTTTTCTAAATAACTTACAGAAGACACCTGTTGTTTTCCGATTCAGTTTATTTGCAGTAAAACATTGGAAGACATGTGCTAAAGTACTCCAGCGTGCACCAGACCAGTTTTTGAAAGTTACCATGGTGGCTGAGTGGATAGCACTCTCGCTTCCCAGCAAGAAGGTCCTGGGTTTGAATCCCGGTCGGAACTGGGCCTTTCTGAGAGGAGTTTGCATGTTCTCCCCGTGTCTGCGTAGGATTCCTCTGGGTGCTCCGGTTTCCCCTACCACTAAAACATGTACAATACTGTAGGTCTGGCATGCGCCTCCTGTACTGGCGACCCCGCTCCCCTCTCTGTGTGGAGTGACTCAGGTCTGTGAAAGGTGGTATATAAATAAAGATTACTTACTTACCATAAGCACTGTTTAAAAAGAGGTTCTATTGAGAAGAATGTGTTGCCAGTGTTTCTTTTCAAACATGAGCGTCACGTCTGCGAACGAAAGAGAAATCTCAAACAGCATATTTTCCCCATTAGAGCCGTTTGATGCTGTCATCGATGTATCACAGAGTCAGAGAAACAAACAAGGCCTCTATTTACATCAATTATTCCGTTTTTTAGTCTTGTTTAGTTTATTCGGTCAAACACAGTCCAACGAGCAAATACACACAGAAATATTAATCCATGACCAAAAGGGCAAGGCAATGCACGTTTATTTGTACAACACAAGGCAACAGTAAAGGTGCACTTTATTTATCCCCAATTCATCCTTTGCATTTGACCCATCCTGATGCCACTGGGGCGTTTATCAGGAGCAGTGGTCTGTTCTGACCGGCACTTGAACCCAGGACCTTCTTGCTGAGAAGCGAGAGTGCTATCTACTCAGCCACAGCACTGAGCACCCTCAGTTGTACAAGTAACTATAACTGTTTTTGAACTGGATTTTAACATAGTCAGAGAAGAAGCCTGTTTCACATTTCCAGGAAGACTGTTCCAGATTTTTGCTTCATAAATCTAAAACGCTCTCTCCCCATGTTTATTTCAGTGCCAGTCTCTGTGCTCCTCAGAGTCCGAGTTGGTTCATAGGGCACTAACATTTCTCAGATGTACTTTGGTGCGAGACCATGGAGAGACTAGTAAAGTCTGTTCTCTGAGCCACAGGATTCAGGCTGAAGTAAGAACCAACACTTAAACCATGAGTCTCAAGCTCAATTTATCTGATAGCTGCAAAAGGTGGAGTCTGGGTGAAGCCGGGCCGCATTGACGGATACAGTATGTCTGTTATCTGTTATATGAACAATTATAGGAACATTGGAGCTAAAGGATCTATGCATGTGTACATATAGAATCAAACCACTAACACTGTTCAAGCTATTTCACTTTACCCACACAGTTTAGCTCCTGGATTGGTAAAAATACATACGTCTCAAACAATAACAGCAGAGAAAAAGTATGTTTGTACAAGTAAGAGTAAAGGATAAAAAACAACTCAGAGCCGTAATACAAATTTGGTAAAGAGTTGGCGTTTAGACTCTTGCAGAGGCGATGACGATTGCATGACAAAGGGGAAATGAAGAAGGGGGAATGAAGATAGAGATTATGGGATGCAAGGCCCAGACCCTGGTGGTGGTAGCTAGGTGATGGGAGAAAGGGCAGGCCCGGACCAAGGCGGAGATGGGGAGGAGGAAAGTTTCTGCATGAATGGAAGCTGCAGATTGAATGATGCTTCCTGCGACATGAAGCTTGATGTAGAGCAGAAAAACATCTGCGAGTTTTGTTGCGGATTTCAGACTTGTGGATACGAGGCAGATCCCCGTGAACAAAGTCGATCCTCATTCTCCGTCTTTGGCCAAATACTCTCGTCACATATTTACACCAACAACACATTTTCTCCATGTTGACATGAAGCTAACACAGATAAGCACAGACGCTTATTTACTGTCTATGGACCACACGCTGGACTCGGAGAGAGGCTGCATGGGGCTGACCACAGACGGTGCTGATTCGCTGGTTCAGTTTCTCCCCGCTGTCAATCACCTCTTGGAGACGGGCTTTTTACGTCACGGATTGTGCCACCTCACAATTTGTTTTTGTGCCTCTGAAGAATGAAAGAAAAAGATCGCTCTCTAACTAATGCTCGATGGAATCAATGAAAAAACAACTCGGGGCTGAAGGCCAAATAGCACTGTAATCATGTTTAAATCAGAGAAAAGCCAAAAGCCAGCGTATAATGGCACCTTTAATGGACATTGATCTGCATTAGAGCCATGAGTCCCACAGGGTGATTGTCCGAGTGCAACATGTGTGGAAAGTGAGTCATGTACTTATGTTGTTTGACCATCACGCGCAAACAGCTCATCCCATCAGCCGCGGGGATAAAAGCGGACACTTCTGCAAATGGAACAATTGTATTTCTCCTTTTTTATATCAGTCGTGCTTTATGACATTGGGAGCAAAAAGTTATGTTAAAAGCCAAAAAAAAGTGTGAGAAAACCAGGCCAGAAATGAAGCACTTTGGACGAGTTTAAGGAACACATTGATCTAAAATACAGTAAAACAGACGTGTTCGCCTACGACTAGCTGTTATTACCTTGATTAGCTGCGATTATTTAGAAATTTTGTTAGCTAGCATTGCTGTCAGTGTAGGACATCAGTTCATCACTGAGCGAGCAACTCTGGTTTTCCAGACACCTCTAGATGTCCTACTTACTATTTACTTCCTTTAAAAGCCATGTGCAGTGGAGTGACGTAGGTGATTATCGGACCATACCGTCCACCCATTTTTTTTTTTATGTAATTTGATTAGAACATGAGTTTATGGAATCTACAGCATATAAATACAGATATGAATTTCATTTTAAAACTGGGACATTAAAAAACATAGTCACCCAGTTTGGTTTTGGTTATGTTTATATTTGTTTTGGAGCTTTCTCTGTAACCGCAGACAACAGAACTGTCTCATGTATCAGAGCATCATGTGAAAAGAGAACAAATACTTTACTTTTAATAGTTTGTTTTTGGCAAGTAGCTAAAAGGATTAAACTTGACATTAAATGTAAAAAGTTTTACGTGCTGACTTTCCAAAGCAGGCGACACACGTCTTCACTGCAGCTCTGCGGTGATGTCGTCTTCGTGGTCGGGCCGTCTGTGTCTGCTGTTCCTCCTGCAGCTCAGACGTCCTGGGACAGCTGTAAAAACACTTCATCATGTGCTTTACATTAGTATGTGTGCAAAAAAACAGAGGCCGAGGCTGAGGCTGAGGGTGGAGCAGGGAAAAACATAAGAGACAGGAAAGCGCAGCCGCCCACGTACAGACTTTTAAGCCAGTTCCACAGAGAGCGCCGACATCTACCACAATTTAAGACAAATTTTGCGGATTTGGATTTGAACTCATGTGTCCACTACAGTCCCACCCTCATCAGAAACACACCAGGGTCTTATCTATAAAGCTCTCAAAGGCACAGAACAGAGACAGAACACAGAACAGAGCAGTTTAAGAAGGCAAGGCAAGGCAAGGCAAGGCAAGTTTATTTGTATAGCACAATTCATACACAAGGCAACTCAAAGTGCTGAACAAGATAGCATTAAAATCATAAATAATCACAGAACATTAAAAAGAAAGATAAAAATATAAAATCCCTCATGCACAGCTAAACAGCACCGTTTTTAACTTGGTTTTAAACATTGTCAGAGAGGAGGCCTGTCTCACATCTTCAGGAAGAATGTTCCAGATTTTAGCAGCATGAATCTGAAAAGCAGCCTCCCCATGTTTAGTTCTGACTCTGGGCACTAACAGGAGTCCAGTCCCTGTGCTCCTCAGAGTCCGGGCTGGTTCATATGGGACTAACATGTCACTAATATATTTTGGTGCGAGGCCATGGAGAGACTTGTACACAAGCAGAGCTGTTTTAAAGTCTATTCTTTGAGCCACAGGAAGCCAGTGCAGAGACCTGAGGACCGGACTAATATGGTCGTACTTCCTGGTTCTAGTCAGGACTCGAGCTGCTGCATTTTGAATGTACTGCACCTGTTTTACAGCCTGTTTGGACAGACCTGTGAGCAGGCCATTGCAGTAGTCTAACCTACTGGAGACAAATGCATGGGTAAGAATCTCCAAGTCTGCTTTAGACACTATGTTTTTGATCCTGGAAATGTTTTTTAGATGGTAAAAAGCTGCTGATGTTACTGATTTGATGTGGCTATTAAAATTTAAGTCTGAGTCCAGTATTACCCCTAGATTTCTGACCTTGTTTGAAGGTTTTAGGGAGAGAGACTGGAGGTGACAGATGACGCTCTCTCTTCGTTTCTGGGGACCAAAGACAATCATTTCAGTTTTGTCTGCGTTTAGCTGAAGGAAGTTGTTTTGCATCCACTCACTGATCTGTTGGATACAGTGAAAGAGTGAGTCCACTGGTCCATGTTCTCCTGCAGTCAGTGAGACATAGATCTGAGTGTCGTCTGCATAGTTATGATAGGAAACTTCGTTTCTGCGTATTAACTGACCTAACGGCAGCATGTAGAGATTGAAAAGAAGAGGTCCCAAGATCGACCCCTGTGGTACTCCACAGGTCAGGGCCATATGATCTGAGACACAGTTTCCAATCTCCACAAAGTACTTCCTGTCTTCAAGGTAAGACCTAAACTAACTTTGGGCGGTGCCAGCGACGCCAACCCAGTCCTCTAGTCTCTGTAAGAGGATCTCATGGTCGACAGTGTCAAAGGCAGCACTCAGATCTAACAGGATTAGGATTGAGACTTTGCCTGCGTCAGTGTTCAGCCGGATATCATTTGTTACCTTGACAAGAGCAGTCTCAGTGCTGTGGTGGGGTCTAAAGCCGGACTGAAACATATCAAATGAGTTGTTGATTATAAGAAATCTATTTAGCTGTTGGTAGACAACTTTTTCAAGGACTTTCCCCATAAATGGCAGATTTGAGATGGGACGGTAGTTGTTAAGTACCGTAGCATCCAGACTGCTCTTTTTAAGCAGGGGCCTGATGACTGCAGTTTTCAGGGCCTTTGGGAATATTCCAGAATGAAGGGACATGTTTACTATCTGTGTGAGTGAAGGTAACAGACTGCTCAGAACAGACTTTAGAAATCTAGTGGGTAGTACATCCAGGCTACATGTGGAGGCGCTCAGACTGGAGATTATCTCTTGGACAGTTTGATCATTTACAGGTGCAAAGTAAGTTAGCTCAAAGAGCCTTTTAGGCTGTTGGATGGTTATCTGTGGATTGGAGACAATGGCGTTTTTGATGCCTTGAACCTTGTCATTGAAAAAATGTGCAAACTCATTACATTTACGTTTGGAAGTTAGCTCTAATGGCATCTGAACAGGGGGGTTTGTTAATCTATTAACTGTTGAAAACAGAACACGCAGATTGTTGCTGCAGCCTTCAATCATTTCAGAAAAATACCTTTCTCTCGTACTACGTAGCACCTGGTTAAACTCGCACAACTTATCTTTGAAGATCTTGTAATCAACCTGGAGGTTGGACTTGCGCCACTTCCGCTCGACCCTCCGGCACTCTCTCTTTTGTGCCCTGACCGAGTCTGCTTTAGCCCACGGCGCCTTCTGCTTATTTTTCACTATTTTAACCTTCACAGGAGCGATGGTGTCCAGAACATTCAAAACACTAGAGGTGACAGAGTTAAACAGTTCATCTACAGTAGAATACGATGCATTCTCAAAGTTTATCATTCCCATAAATAGTTCACCCGTATTTTCATTTATGTGTCTTCTTCGTACAGTTGCAGAATCCACTGGTGGTTTGTTAGTGAAACACATGTCAAAAAATACACAAAAATGATCTGAAAGCGCAACATCGACCACGTTTACATTTGAAATATTCACCCCCTTAGTAACTAACAGGTCTAGAGTGTGCCCTCTGCTGTGGGTGGGGCCACTCACATGCTGAGTGAGACCAAAGGATTCAAGTACAGAACTCAGCTCTTTTGCCTTTCTGTCAATAACATTATCCACATGAATATTAAAATCCCCTGTAATAACTAAGCTATCAAAATCAGTGCATAAAACTGAAAGCAACTCGGTAAAATTATCAATAAATCTGTGACATGACTGCGGTGGCTTGTATAGGACAATGAAGAGTATTGGACGAGATTGTTTTTGTTGTATTTTAAAAGACACATATTCAAAAGACGGAAACTTCCCAAGAGACATTCTATGGGAGACAAAGTGGTCTCTAAAAATGGCAGCTAAGCCTCCTCCTTTTTTGTTTCCCCGTATTTCAGATTCAAATTTGAAATTTGGTGGTGATGCTTCTATTAAAACTGCATTTTCTGTATTTTGGTCAAGCCATGTTTCAGCCATGAACATAAGATCTAGATTATAAGAAAAAATAAAATTATTGATTAAAAAAGACTTGTTACAAAGTGATCTGACATTTAGCATAGCAAGTTTCAAAGTTTCAGGATCAGCGGTTGTGGTCGGCTGATTCTTACACGGAACAAGAATTAGATTTTCCTGATTAGACTGATTAACTTCCGATGTTTTTCTGTAATGTATTCTTTGTGTTATCACTAAAGGAATGGCACAGGTGGCTTCATGACAGGGCCCCAGCCGGGTCTCTCCTCTAACTAGACTGCCAGTGGCTGCGAAGCAGAGACCCTGTGCATCCTAGTGTTTAGAGAAAAGAGGGGAAGGGGAAGGTGGGGGAAGAGGATGGAGAGGCAGGTGGTTCTTGGGAGTTGGACGGGGGGGGGTTGAAGGTGGATGGGTTTTTGGTGATGGGTTAGGGGAGGGGCAGGCTGAGTTGGGTGGTGGACGAGGGGGGAGTGGAGGTGGAGGGTTTCTTGGTGCTGGGTTAGGGGGGATGTGGGCTAAATGAGCAGGAGGGGGGGGTGGAATACTTATGGGGTTAGAGGAGGGACGGGTGGATTTTGTGGTAGAATTTGAGTTGGACGCCCTAGGTGGCTTTGGAGGTACGTATGGGGAGTAGTTTTGAATGTTAGATAGGACTCTTGATCTGGCTACAGTGGGTGTGAGAGGAATAGTCTTCATCGCCGATCTTATCATGCCTGCCGAGTGTTCCGGTAAGAAGCAGACTTTTGTGAACCTTTGCAACTGTGACTTTATTCATCATCAAACAGATCGTTCGTATCTGTTAAAACAAACAGAGGAATAAGCATAAACCAAACAGATATATAAAATGGGACATGACAGTTACAAGATGCATACAGGGACATGAGAAAAGAAACATTACATACACTCAAGGAGACACGGTGGAGGGAGAGAAGTCTTCTGCTTCATGGTGTGAGAGAGAGGGTCCACTGTGTGAGCGGCAACCCCACTTATACCAGCTGTGATGTCACCCCCAGGTCACACGCAATTCCACCTCCAGACAGGGCTTTTCTGTGCTATTCTGGAGTTTGCATGTTTTCCCCATGTCTGCTCTGGTTTCCTCCGGTTGCTTCGGTTTCCCCTACTACTAAACATATGTACATTAGGTCTGGCATAGGCCTCCTGTAGGCGACCCCCGCTCCTATCTGTGTGGAGGGAGAGGACGAATGCCAACAACAAATGTAAAGCGCTCTGTGACTCTGGTCTGTGAAAAGTGCTATATGAATAAACATACTTGCTTACAGTGGTGGCCCCCAAATGGATGGGGACCATTGATTGCAGGACATATAAAAATAATCATCCCAACAGTATCTGTGACATCATTCACATCCCTGTGAAACAGCCGGCAGGGATCAAACACACAACCTGCTGTTTTTGTTTAAACATTGTTGATCACTGCAGAATCTGTCCAGCTGAAGAACTAAAACACTTCAGAGACCTCCACATGGGACTGAAACACATTGGTTGCCCTGGTTACCCCATAGACTGTAGTTACCCCCTTGCCGGCACAGGCAGAGCATGAGCACTCCCTGTTGTTAAGAGGAGGAAGTACTGTAAATCTGTAAAAACCCCAGTGCCACTGTAAAAAAGTGGCACTGGGGTCAATTCTTTTAGGATCAAGCTTTTGATGGAGAACTTCTTTTGTATATATATTGTACACACTCTCCAACGTATTTGTGCAACATTTGTAAATAACATATAGCTAATGAATTGAATTGTTTTTTTAATAAATATTTTGTTAACACTATTTCCATCTTTATTTGATTTAAAGTTGAGTTTTAGATGATTCTGAACAAAGTGAGTACATGTGTGGAATCTGACCAGCATGTTTACTTTACTCAGTGTTAATAACTTGCTTCACATCCTATAAAAAGGCTGTTCCTTCTTGTTCGATCTGGAAGGACTCAGGAATAAACCGGGTTTAGTGCGACCGCTGCTGCTGCCTCTGTCATTTTTTCTACACGTGCTTTACTGAACCATAACTGACCAAACGTAAGAAAGGCTTGTTATTGCAGACTGATGGATCAATTGTTATAATTGTGCTCTGGATTCAAAGCTTAGAATAAAGCCAATCACAGTATGGTTTGAAACTTTTGAGGGGCTCGCTGCTGTACCCGCTGTGGAAACACTGATGTAAAGGACTTATACATTTTGTGCTTTGATGTTTCAACATTGTTCATCAGCAAAAACAGGCCACATTCAGAACCATGACCTTCCAAAGTAATATTCTCAAAACGTTTAGGGCCCAAAGGTAACACACTTTTTGTTTTGACTGCTCGGGTCATCCTCTAACAGAGCCCAGTCCTGTTTGTCATGTTCTGTGATTTTTCCCTCAAATGCTTTAGTGTTTTGCCTTTTATGGCGTGCTCCTGGACTGTGTCATGGCCGGACAGGAGTCGTGTCTTCACTGGAAAAGCCAAACCTTTTCCCACGATGAGACGGAGGAGATGAAGGAGGAGTATTCAGGACTGGCCTGTTCAGTGGATACAGAGTGATGCATCACTGTTATCTGAACAGATAATAGATCTTTGTCAACTTAGAGTTTCCTCGCTCTCAAAACAGTTTGGTTCCATCACAAGTTGTTACATCTTTGGATCAGCGTTTTGGTGATTAAGAGAACACCAAGATAAGATACAGGCAGAATTTTCTGGTCTGATTTGAGTACAAAATGTTTCTTATGAGGGTGTCTCAGCTTTAAACTGTAATAGCATTCATAGAGTTTCACCTAAAAGTGTCCCAATCCTTTAAAAAATAGTCTTACATTCAAACAATCATTTGTGATTTGAATGACTGTTTGAATGTAAGACTATTTTTTTAATTGAATCATTTTTTAAATTGAATCATTTTTTAAATTGAATCAGTTATTCACTTTGCAAGAAATTTGTTTAGTTTGATTCCACCTCCAGGCCTCTCTGTGTGGAGTTTGCATGTTCTTCCTGTGTCTGCTCCGGTGTCCCCTACCACTAAGAACATGTGGTCTGGCATGCGCCCCCTGTTTGGCGACCCCAAGGATTTTCAGTTGTCCTAGTGGAATTAAATTATTTGTATTTATTTATTTACCCACCTACAGGAGGGAGGTGGACCGGCTGGTGTCCTGGTGCAGTGGTAACAACCTGGAGCTGAACACCCAGAAGACAGTGGAGATGATTGTGGACTTCAGGAAGAGCACTGTCCCCCCGCCCCCACCCTCCGTGATGGACTCCCCCATCACCTCTGTGGAGTCCTTCCGTTTCCTGGGAACCACCATCACCCAGGACCTCAAGTGGGAGCCGACCATCAGCTCCCTCATTAAGAAGGCCCAGCAGAGGATGTACTTCCTGCGGCAGCTCAGGAAAGCCAAGCTGCCTGCACAGATGTTGGTGCAGTTCTACACGGCCATCATCGAGTCCATCCTCACCTCCTCCATCACCGTGTGGTTCGCTGGAGCCACAGTCAGGGACAAACAGAGACTACAGCGCATTGTGCGCTCTGCAGAGGAAGTGATCGGCGGCAGCCTTCCATCGCTGCAGGACCTGTACGTCGCCCGAGCTCGAGGCCGGGCTGGTCGTATCACAGCCGACCCCTCTCACCCTGCACATGGACTATTCCAAACACTCCCCTCAGGCAGGAGGCTGCGGTCCATCAGGACTAGAACCTCCCGCCACAAGAACAGTTTCTTCCCCTCTGCTGTTGGACTCTTGAACACTTCTTAACCTGTCCCCCCGCCCTTTATAAAGTCACTTTACTGCCCATCATACGTCACTTTACTTCACTGTACTGCTGTCACCTTACATTGTGTGCACCATGTGCACTTGTATATTGTAAATAGTAACTGTAACTCTATTTGAAATTTAAATGTATTCTTTAGAAGTGTTTTTTATTCTTTATTTTTATTATCTCTTTCTGACTGTTGCATTGAGCCAAAGCAATTTCCAAGTCTGTGACCTCCCGTTACTTACGTGGCAATAAAAATGATTCTGATTCTGGTTTATTTAACATGAACATGACACTGGACCAACCAGATGCATTGCTGTAACGGTTATAGCACAGCCTGGTGCTAATTTTCAACACCAGTCCACATCTTTACAGTGCAGAAGATAAAATACATTTAAGAGAATTACAATATAATTTACACGTGAGAACAGGTCTGTCTGAATCTTAACCACTGCTAAAGATGGTTATGTTAGTCTGTAGCTTTAGTGCGGTGGGGGGAGTTCCACAGTTTAACCCCCCTAAAGGAGAGGCTGGATTGTCCAAAAGATGTTCTGTGCTTTGGGAGCACACAGTCCCCACTGACCGAGACTCTGGTTTCAGCATGAGCCCAGAGAACCAAGGTGACACACAGTTGTTCACACATTTAACAGCCAATCTATGGGTCAAATGCAGAAGGCAAATGGACTGTATTACATTAGCAGAGCAATATTGTATCTGACAAAGCTCACATCACACTCACCACAACCATCGCTCCTGTCGCTGAAGTTTTAATGAGGAGCCTTTTATGGTGAAATCAACGCTGGATAAATGTTTATGTCTGCAGCAGCGGAGGGAGCATGTTTCCACTTGAGTGACGAAAATGAGTGTTGTTGCAGATTTCGCAATTTCACAATTTTATCTGAAGGAATAAAACGGACTCAGTGACGCTCCAGATAATTGTTTACAATGGATCAGCTCAACAAGTTTATAGAACTGCCAAATGAGGTTGTCGGAAATCAGTTATTGATTGACACTAAATCTAAATTGAAACTAGAAACTCATTTGAGCAAGTATATATGCAGATAAAATGATATAAGACACAATTTCATATTTATTTGACTGTAAACTGTATCAGAAGCAATTTTATAAAACCCTTGTGGCTGATTTTTGACGACCTCAAGTGGCGGTGCGATGAACTTGTGGAACTGAGTTTATCATATATATTATTATTTTGAGAGAAAAAAATCCCTGGTCTTAAAGAATTGGCATATATAAATAACCGTGAGTATTTTTCCTTGTCTCAAAATAATAGTCAGACGAGAGCAAATTGTAAAGTAATCCTACTGATTACATATGGTACATCACCCTCATTGTTATGGTGGAGGGAGCATCATGCTGTGTACTCATTTATATTAATGAGAATACAATATAAATATGCTCATGCTAAAAAGTTGTAGCTTCTCTTATATTTGAGATATTCCAATGTTAACACAGCTTCAGTTTCACTTTGAGTCTGAGCTAAAACAATGTCGTCCACAAGTGTTTGACGACACGCTGTGGAATATTCCAGGTTTGAACGATCATAACATTTCCTCAGAGACAAACCCTCCCCTAATAATTAAAACACTTTTATGAAACAATCAAACTTTTTCCTTCCGCATGCATTGCTCCCTATGGACCAAAGGCTGCTCTGTGTTTGTTATGTTCTGTGTCCCAATGGTTCCATACTTGAGGCGACTGCTGCTGGGATTAAGGGTTGAACAAAAACAATTGAAATTAAAGCCGCAAGCGGCGTCGAACGGCCCTCGCCGCACCGCGCGACTCCCTGCACCGCGCGCACTCCCCGCACCATGCCGCCCCGCACCAAGCCGCCCTGCACCATGCCGTCCCGCACCACGCCGTCCCGCACCAAGCCCCAACGCGCCGCTCCACAACGCCCCGCACTACGCCGCAGCACCGCTAAAAGGAGGTGGCACCGCCGTGTGATGATTTGTTTCCGTAGCCATAGAAGAATGTTAGTCAAATTGTAATGAATATGATAAGTAGAGCTGGTTTGGCTCCCCATGTAAACTTTGACACAGTCTGTAGGGGGCGCTAATGGGCCAATTTCCAATATTTCACTTTAACCTGACCTAAACCCTGGAATTGAACAATGGATTAAAGTTTTGTGCAAATCAGACTTTGTTTGTGCAAACAGGAGCAAAATTAATGTTGTCAAAAAGAGCCAAAAAAATCCTCACATTTTGCCGCTCCGCTGCTCAAACAACGTTGCACGGATCAAAATTCCCTGAAGTCATTTTGAAGGTACATGTGTTGAGATGATGTGGAGCGATTTTGAGGCATATCGGTGAAACGGCCGAGGCTGGTTTGATGTTTGTGTGAGGTGTACATTTGCAATGAATGGGGAGCGTTTCTCGTCGCCACGGCAACAGGGTAAAAAATAAGCCTTGGACCCAATTGACTTTTTGAATCAAGAGGGCAAAACAGATTTATGTGTAAAATTTCAAACATTTTGAAAAAACTAAATTTGAAAATGCCCATCTAAAATTTTGAAATAGTCTGTAGGGGGCGCTAATGTGTCAATTTGAATTAATTCACCTTCAAACGACCTAGACCCTAGAGTTGAACAATGTATTAAAGTTTTGTGCAAATCAGACTTTGTTTGTGCAAACGGGAGCAAATTTAATGTTGTCAAAAACGGCCAAAAAAATGTCACATTTTGCCGCTCCGCTGCTCAAACAATCTTTCACTGATCAAAAATCCCTGAGGTCATTTTGAAGGTACATGTTTGAGACGATGTGGAGCGATTTTGAGGTGAATCGGTGAAACGGCCGAGGAGGAGTCGCTTTCCAACCGACATGTATGAAAACTTTTGCTGTTCATTTTTCCATTTTGCAGTGAAATTTATGGGCTTCCTGTTTGTCAGAGGGCGGGGCCATAATAATATTTTTTTCTTGTCTTGACTTGAGGAACATGTGTACCAAATCTCATGTTTCTACGACAAACTTGACCTCCGAAAAGTCCCATAGGGGTATTATTTTGGCTGTTGTAGGTGGCGCTGTTCTGTCATTTTTTGAGTCCCATAAAAATAAACACCAAAATATGAAATTTTTCGCCAGGTCTGATTTTTGGGCCAAAATTAACAACTTTTCATGCATATTCAGGGGGTCAAATTAAGGCTCAAAGTGCAGAAGAAAAAAGAAAGAAAGAAAGAAAGAAATAAATAAATTAAAGCCGCAAGCGGCGTCGAACGGCCCTCGCCGCACCGCGCGACTCCCCGCACCGCGCGCACCACCCCGTTCCACGCCGCCCCGCACCAATCCACCCCACACCAAGCCACCCCGCACCAAGCCACCCCGCACCACGCCGTCCCGCATCACGCCGCCCCGCACCAAGCCGCAACGCACCGCTCCACAACGCCCCGCACTACGTCGCACCACACCGTACCACGCAGCACCGCGCATAGGAGGTGGCGCCGCCGTGTGATGATTGGTTCCCGTAGCCATAGAAGAACTTAGTCAAATTGTAATGAATATGATAAGTAGAGCTGGTTTGGCTCCCCATATAAACTTTGAATCAGTCTGTAGGGGGCGCTAATGGGCCAATTTCAAATATTTCACTTTCACCTGACCTAAACCCTGGAGTTGAACAATGGATTCAAGTTTAATGCAAATCAGACTTTGTTTGTACAAACGGGAAAAAAAATAATGTTGTCAAAAACGGCCAAAAAAAACCTCACATTTTGCCGCTCCGCTGCTCAAACAACGTTTCACTGATTAAAATTCCCTGAAGTCATTTTGAAGGTAAATGTGTTGAGATGATTTGGAACAATTTTGAGGCCAATCGGTGAAACGGCCGAGGAGGAGTCGCTTTCCAACCGACGTTTATGAAAATGATTGGTTTTCATTTTTCCAATTTGCAATGAAAGTTATGGGCTTCCTGTTTGTCAGAGGGCTTATCCATAATAACATTTTATCCATGTCTTGACTTGAGGAACATGTGTTCCATATTACATGGCTCTACGACAATTTTGACCTCGAACCCATCCCATAGGCATTTTTAAATTGGCTGTTGTAGATGGCGCTATAGAGCCAATTTCAAAATTTCAACTTTCAAATGACCTAGACGCAAGAGTTAAACCATGGATTCAAGTTTTGTGCAAATCAGACTTTGTTTGTGCAAACGGAAAAAAAATTTCTATTGTCAAAAACTAAAAAAAAATATGCCACTTTTTGGCGCTCTGCTGCTCAAACAACGTTTCACTGATCAAAATTCCCTGAAGTCATTTTGAATGGTACATGTGTTGAGATGATGTGGAGCGATTTTGAGGCGAATCTGTGAAACGGCCGAGGCTGGTTTGATGTTTGTGTGAGGTGTACATTTGCAATGAATGGGGAGCGTTTCTCGTCGCCACGGCAACAGGGTAAAAAATAAGCCTTGGACCCAATTGACTTTTTGAATCAAGAGGGCAAAACAGATTTATGTGCAAAATTTCAAACATTTTGAAAAAACTAAATTTGAAAATGCCCATCTAAAACTTTGAAATAGTCTGTAGGGGGCGCTAATGTGTCAATTTGAATTAATTCACTTTCAAACTACCTAGACCCTAGAGTTGAACAATGTATTAAAGTTTTGTGCAAATCAGACTTTGTTTGTGCAAACGGGAGCAAATTTAATGTTGTCAAAAACGGCCAAAAAAAGGTCACATTTTGCCGCTCCACTGCTCGAACAATGTTTCACTGATCAAAAATCCCTGAGGTCATTTTGAAGGTACATGTGTTAAGATGATGTGGAGCAAATTTGATGCGAATCGGTGAAACGGCCGAGGAGGAGTCGCTTTCCAACCGACATGTATGAAAACTTTTGCTGTTCATTTTTCCATTTTGCAGTGAAATTTATGGGCTTCCTGTTTGTCAGGGGGCGGGGCCATAATAATATTTTTTTCTTGTCTTGACTTGAGGAACATGTGTACCAAATTTCATGTTTCTACAACAAACTTGACCTCCGAAAAGTCCCATAGGGGTATTATTTTGGCTGTTGTAGGTGGCGCTGTTCTGTCATTTTTTGAGTCCCATAAAAATAAACACCAAAATATCAAATTTTTCGCCAGGTCTGATTTTTGGGCCAAAATTAACAACTTTTCATGCATGTTCAGGGGGTCAAATTAAGGCTCAAAGTGCAGAAGAAAAAAGAAAGAAAGAAAGAAATAAATAAATAATTAAAGCCGCAAGCGGCGTCGAACGGCCCTCGCCGCACCGCGCGACTCCCTGCACCGCGCGCACTCCCCGCACCACGCCGCCCCGCACCAAGCCGCCCCGCACCAAGCCGCCCTGCACCAAGCCGCCCTGCACCATGCCGTCCCGCACCACGCCGCCCCGCACCAAGCCGCAATGCGCCGCTCCACACCGTACCACGCAGCACCGCTAAAAGGAGGTGGCACCGCCGTGTGATGATTTGTTTCCGTAGCCAAGAAGAACTTAGTCAAATTGTAATGAATATGATAAGTAGAGCTGGTTTGGCTCCCCATGTAAACTTTGACACAGTCTGTAGGGGGCGCTAATGGGCCAATTTCCAATATTTCACTTTAACCTGACCTAAACCCTGGAATTGAACAATGGATTAAAGTTTTGTGCAAATCAGACTTTGTTTGTGCAAACAGGAGCAAAATTAATGTTGTCAAAAAGAGCAAAAAAAAACCTCACATTTTGCCGCTCCGCTGCTCAAACAACGTTTAACGGATCAAAATTCCCTGAAGTCAGTTTGAAGGTACATGTGTTGAGATGATGTGGAGCGATTTTGAGGCGAATCAGTGAAACGGCCGAGGCTGGTTTGATGTTTGTGTGAGGTGTACATTTGCAATGAATGGGGAGCGTTTCTCGTCGCCACGGCAACAGGGTAAAAAATAAGCCTTGGACCCTATTGACTTTTTGAATCAAGAGGGAAAAACGGATTCATGTGCAAAATTTCAAACATTTTGAAAAAACTAAATTTGAAAATGCCCATCTAAAACTTTGAAATAGTCTGTAGGGGGCGCTAATGTGTCAATTTGAATTAATTCACCTTCAAACGACTTAGACCGTAGAGTTGAACAATGTATTAAAGTTTTGTGCAAATCAGACTTTGTTTGTGCAAACGGGAGCAAATTTAATGTTGTCAAAAACGGCCAAAATAAGGTCACATTTTTCCGCTCCACTGCTCAAACAATGTTTCACTGATCAAAAATCCCTGAGGTCATTTTGAAGGTACATGTGTTGAGATGATGTGGAGCGATTTTGAGGCGAATCGGTGAAACGGCCGAGGAGGAGTCGCTTTCCAAGCGACATGTATGAAAATGATTGGTTTTCATGTTTCCATTTTGCAATGAAATTTATGAGCTTCCTGTTTGTCAGAGGGCTTAGCCATAATAACATTTTTTCCATGTCTTGACTTGAGGAACAT
Source organism: Knipowitschia caucasica (assembly GCA_964034765.1). Classification (NCBI taxonomy): domain Eukaryota; kingdom Metazoa; phylum Chordata; class Actinopteri; order Gobiiformes; family Gobiidae; genus Knipowitschia; species Knipowitschia caucasica. Next base: position 28,172,238 of record OZ035834.1, on the reverse strand, counting down.
GTGTACCAAATTACATGGTTCTACGGCAATTTTGACCTTGAACCCCTCCCATAGGCATTTTTAAATTGGCTGTTGTAGGTGGCGCTATAGAGCCAATTTCAAAATTTGAACTTTCAATTGACCTAGACTAAAGAGTTGAACCATGGATTCAAGTTTTGTGCCAATCACACTTTGTTTGTGCAAACGGAAAAAAATATTTATTGTCAAAATCTGAAAAAAAATACGCCACTTTTTGGCGCTCTGCTGCTCAAACAACGTTTCACTGATCAAAATTCCCTGAAGTCATTTTGATGGAACATATGTTGAGATGATGTGGAGCGATTTTGAGGCGAATCGGTGAAACGGCCGAGGCTGGTTTGATGTTTGTGTGAGGTGTACATTTGCAATGAAAGGGGAGCGTTTGTCGTCGCCACGGCAACAGGGTAAAAAATAAGCCTTGGACCCTATTGACTTTTTGAATCAAGAGGGCAAAACAGATTTATGTGCAAAATTTTAAACATTTTGAAAAAACTAAATTTGAAAATGCCCATCTAAAACTTTGAAATAGTCTGTAGGGGGCGCTAATGTGTCAATTTGAATACATTCACTTTCAAATGACCTAGACCCTAGAGTTGAACAATGTATTAAAGTTTTGTGCAAATCAGACTTTGTATGTGCAAACGGGAGCAAATTTAATGTTGTCAAAAACGGCCAAAAAAAGGTCACATTTTGCCGCTCCGCTGCTCGAACAATGTTTCACTGATCAAAAATCCCTGAGGTCATTTTGAAGGTACATGTGTTGAGATGATGTGGAGCGATTTTGAGGCGAATCGGTGAAACGGCCGAGGAGGAGTCGCTTTCCAACCGACATGTATGAAAACTTTTGCTGTTCATTTTTCCATTTTGCAGTGAAATTTATGGGCTTCCTGTTTGTCAGAGGGCGGGGCCATAATAATATTTTTTTCTTGTCTTGACTTGAAAAACATGTGTACCAAATCTCATGTTTCTACGACAATTTTGACCTCCGAAAAGTCCCATAGGGGTATTATTTTGGCTGTTGTAGGTGGCGCTGTTCTGTCATTTTTTGAGTCCCATAAAAATAAACACCAAAATATCAAATTTTTTGCCAGGTCTGATTTTTGGGCCAAAATTAACAACTTTTCATGCATGTTCAGGGGGTCAAATTAAGGCTCAAAGTGCAGAAGAAAAAAGAAAGAAAGAAATAAATAAATAAAAAAGGAATTTTTTTGTTAACGTCTCGAGCAAAAACAATATAGGTTTCAATGGCATGTGATACATCATTTTAAAGCTTTTGAGTTTACGCACGCAACTGTCACATTTTGGTGAGTGACGGGCGCTGACGCGTCCGTCACGCACCGCCACCATTTGTTTTCACCATTGTGAAAGCAATAGGCCCTTACCCCGTTCGGGGCTCGGGCCTAAAAAAGGAATTTTTTTGTTAACGTCTCGAGCAAAAACAATATAGGTTTCAATGGCACGTGATACATCATTTTAAAGCTTTTGAGTTTACGCACGCAACCGTCACGTTTTGGTGAGTGACGGGCGCTGACGCGTCCGTCACGCACCGCCACCATTTGTTTTCACCATTGCGAAAGCAATAGGCCCTTACCCCGTTCGGGGCTCGGGCCTAATAAATAAAAAAGGAATTTTTTGTGACTTGTCTCGAGCAAAAACAATATAGGTTTCAATGGCATGTGATTCATCATTTTAAAGCTTTTGAGTTTACGCACGCAACTGTCACGTTTTGGTGAGTGACGGGCGCTGACGCGTCCGTCACGCACCGCCACCATTTGTTTTCACCATTGTGAAAGCAATAGGCCCTTACCCCGTTCGGGGCTCGGGCCTAATGAATTCTCGATGAGCAGCTCTTTGATGAAGTGAACTCATGAAGCAGAAACCTCTCAGACAACACTGCAGGCAATAACACCGCTGGTTTTGCCAATTGTTTCCTTGTGCCTTAGTCCTGGTTTAATCTGGTTTATCAGTTTCTGCTGCGACTTTAATGAAGCCATATCGGAGCACATCTCCCATTCTTTCTTTTCAATCGGATTAGTCACTAGAATACATTAGCATACATTATGTGACAAGGGCACCTGGAGCACCTTGAGGATTAGATCGAGGTTCTTTGGGGGATGGAGCAGGAACGAAGAGCTCCCCACAAAATCTGTCAACATTAGTTTAATTCGTTGTTTGTTGTTTTCACATTAATTTGTGTCATGGTTCATTATTTAGACACAATATTTGACTCTTCATTTCTCTACTGCTAGGCTGTTTAAAAATAATCAAATCTAGTAAAGACATTATACTGCATATATAGAGAGAGACTCATTAGTGGTTGTTTGAAGCCGTTTATTCTAAAGTTATTGTTTTCTATTTTCAAATGATATTGACAACTGAGGCGACTCTTCTGACCCCGATCAGAATTCTGCATCCCTCTGTTCTCACTCACGTGTGTTTCTCTGTTAACATTTATGACAGATTGAAGTCTTGTGAGGTTCTTTATCCTCTCTGATGGTACAGCTGCACCTTCTTCTTGGCAACAATCCTTTAGGTTGTGTGAATTCCTGTGCCGCCTTGCAATAACTGTTTGAGCTCACCCAAGAGCAGCTCAATGTCATAATATGAAAATAAAAAAATATTTGACACAAAACTGCTTCACACAACCTTCAGTTCCAGTGAGTGGAGCGCGAGTGTTGGTGTTATCTTTCATAGTCTCCAAATTATGACCAACAATGTTTAAATTAATGAAAGACACACACACACACGCACACTCGTGGACACACACTCACACTCACACTCAAACACACACAATCACAGAGGACAAATTTCCCTACGGGGATAAATTAGGTGCATTTATATTTACAGACACACACACACACAAACAATCACACTGAGATTCAGACACTCACACATACACTCACTCACACACACACACACACACACACACACACACAAACAACTGCGAGTGAGTGAATGACGAAGGTGAATATCCTCCGCTTAATTTGAATGAATATTTGTAGCCTTACCTGGTCTTCCTGCTCCGTGTGGGTGTGTCCTGCCTCACCTCACATCACCTCTCTGCTTCTGCTTCTGCTTCTCCTTCCTGTCCCCGCTCGCTCACCATGCCAGACCTGGACCTGTCTCTGCTCTCCCGCCCCGTGTGCCTGGACCTCCTGGACGGCCCGGTGACGGTGGCATGCGGGCACAGCTTCTGTCGCGCCTGCATCCTCAGCCACTGGGGGCAGCAGAGGAGCCTGTTCACCTGCCCGCTCTGCCTCAAAGTGTACTGCAAGAAGAGCGGACTGGTCAAGAACTTTGTGCTGTCGGCCCTTGTGGAGCGGCTGAGGGCGCCCCCTGCTGGCCTCGTCTGCACTCCGCCAAGTACTGTAATGTTGGATGTGGACTGTGTGCGGGACGGGGAGGAAAGGGAATGGCAGGAGAGGGAATGGGAGGTGAGAGAGCTGGGGTGCGTTTGGATCCGAGGCAGGACGCAGCCAGGAAACGCAAGGTAAGAAGACTTTTTTGTTTGAGTTTCACTTTCAACAAGGATTCTTGTCCCCATTTTCCTGCTGCCTTCATCCTGAGAACGACCAAAGTATTGAGTCCTGTACTGTAACAAATCAAAATAACTTAGAAATGCAAAATAAACTTAACCTGATTCCTAAATTAAACATAATTTATTTATCAGGTTAAGCTTATTTTGCAGGATTGTCCACAGTCAATCCTTATGTTTCTCATGGTTTATGAGCCAAAAGAGTTGTATTTAGAGTGATTTACCCTGCAGTCCCATTTGGTGTTTTTGCACACACTGTAGCACCAACAACAAGTCTCTACATCACAGTTCCTTTTCGGTCAACGGAACCACCGAGTTTCCTTTGATTGTTTTCACAGTGCAAGTGGTTAGAGCTGGATTTAACTTGAGGTTAAATTTACAGTTTTTTTCTATTGCTTGAGCACTAAAGATATATGCTTAGGCCAAAGTATTATAAGATAAGATAAGATAAGATTTGCTTTATTTATCTCACATAGGAGAAATTTACATGTCACATTTGGCATGGATAGAGACACTCAGATTGTGCAAAAGGAGGAAATGTGCAAACATGTTATGCAGGATATACAGTATGTACAATAAAGTGACAATAATTATGTGCAACAAAATTGACAAGTGTCAATTGGAAACAGTGTCAATAGTAGTGCAGGTTTTCACACAGTGATCATTTAAAGTGACTTATTGTACAGTCTGACAGCGGTGGGGATAAAGGCCCTGCGGTAGCGCTCCTTCCTACACTGAGGGTGTCTCAGTCTTCCACTGAAGGAGCTCCTCAGCTCCTCTACAGTCCTGTGCAGTGGGTGGGTGGTATTGTTCATGATGGAGGTGGCTTTGACTAGCACCCTCCTGTCCCTCACCTCCTCCACAGAGTCCAGGGAGCAGCCCAGAGTGGAGCTGGCCCTCCTGACCAGCTTGTTCAGTCTGTTTCTGTCCCGCTCTGTGCTGCCCGGGGCCCAGCACACGGCAGTGTAGTAAATGGCAGAAGCTACCACAGAGTCATAAAAAGTCCTGAGCAGAGGCCTGCTCACTCTGAAGGACCTCAGCCTCCTCAGAAGGAAGAGGCGACTTTGGCCCTTCTTGTGCAGGGCGTTTGTATTACGGGACCAGTCCAGTTTATTGTTAATGTGAACACCCAGGTACTTGAAGCTGTCCACCAGCTCAATGTCCTCCCCCTGGATGTTCAGCAGCGTGTGGGAAAGTGGTTTTCTCCTGAAGTCGATGATCATCTCCTTGGTCTTACTGGTGTTCAAGCACAAGTGGTTGCGCTCACACCAGTCGACAAAGTCCGTGATAACCGACCGATATTCCAGTTTGTTCCCCTCAGACACACAGCCCACGATGGCGGAGTCATCGGAGAACTTCTGCAGGTGACAGCTGTGTGTGTCGTGTGTTAAGTCTGAGGTGTAGATGGTGAAGAGAAACGGTGAGAGGACAGTGCCCTGAGGGGCCCCAGTGCTGCAGACGACCACCTCAGACTCACAGCTGCGCAGCCGCACGTACTGTGGTCGGTCTGAGAGGTAGTTGATGGTCATGCAGTGAGGCTGCTGTCCACTCCCGCGTCCTCCATCTTCCCCCGCAGCAGTGCCGGCCTGATGGTATTGAAAGCCGAAGTCGAAAAACATGACCCTCACAGCGCTCCCGGCGGTCTCCAGGTGGGAGAGCGTCCGCTGCAGGAAGTAGATGACGGCGTCCTCTACTCTGATGTTGGGTCTGTAGGCGAACTGCAGCGGGTCCAGGGTGGGGCTGACCACGGAGCGGAGATGGGTGAGGATGAGCCGCTCCATGGTCTTCATCAGGAGGTCAGTGCGACTGGTCTGTAGTGAGCCGGTTCCTTGGCGTGTGCTGTTTTTGGGACCGGGATCACACAGGAAGTCTTCCACAGGACAGGGACCTTCTCCAGACTGAGGCTCAGGTTGTACATGTAGCTGAGGACCCCAGAGAGCTGGTCTGCACAGGTCCTCAGCAGCCTGGGACTGATCCCGTCCGGTCCTGCGGATCACATGGATCATGTGATCAATCATGGCCTCACAATGAGGCAAGCAGAGTCCAGCCACAGCTCCATCATAAGGACCTTCAGATGGAAACATATACTGTATCTAAATACTGTAGGCTGTATCTACAGTATTTACAGTACTGTACCGTATCACATGTACTGTATTGAAAGTTGGCTATAGTGCTCCTTTTGATAAATGGTAGTCAATGATAGTACATTGTACTCTACCATCAAGATTGTCACAGTACTGTGGTATTTGTTGATGCATATTTCTACAGAATGACCAGAAGGCCTTCTCATGGTGGTCAGCACCTGTTGTGGAAATAGTCCAAGCAGGTTTTTTTGTGTTACTGAGTTTACTGTACTGTAAAGACTACTGTACTGTAGAACTGTTATGTACAGCATTGAGTTGATATTATTTGTAGCCTTTCAGTACTTCCTGGTTGTTGGGGACACCTTTGTTGAGAACAAAAACAGTTCCATTGAGCTTGACAGAAAAAAAAAACAGTGAAAATAAAGACGGCTGTGTTTTGCACAAAGTACTGTGTGGAGTAGTGTGTTTCTTTCAATCTGAAAGTGTGTTCACATGATGCAAGTGTGAGTCACTTTGTCCTCAGAGTTTCATTTTGACGCAGATGTGAATGGTATGTCCGAGTGTTGTGTCAGGTCATCTTTGTGTGTAGAGTTTTGGGACAATGAGTAAAATTTTTAAAAATGTGTTCAAGCTATAGAAAAAAAAACCTGTAAATCAGTGCAGAACAGACTGGTGTCACTTCAAGGTTTGTGGTGTGACTGGGAAGATCCATCTCCAGAAGAACCAGGTCTGTTGATGAAGAGGAACACGGTTGTAATGTGTTAAAAAGCTAAAGAAAAAGAAAAGGTTGCATTTCTCTTTGAAGCCCAAATAGAGAAGAGCTCATGGACGATTTTCTCCAACTCACACTGGCTCCTAATGACCTACATGGAAAAGTAAACACCTCTAGCTCAGTAATCATTTATCACTCACCGTTTTGGGATCAAAAAGACTGTGTTTCTCTCTATGATCATTGGATTTTTATGATGATATTAAATTGGATATTGATCCCTTATATTATCAAATTGGCTTCTTCCACATGCAGCAAACACTGTGGTGACGTTGGTGAGTTCACTGCTGATATGCCGTCCATCCTCACAACACTACTCTTTGCAGGCGAGACTGATGGGTGCCCCTTCCTACACACCTCCCCCCTCCAAGGCTCTCACGGCTGGGGTCAGCAGGCACCGTCTCCTGCAGGACCTCCAGCACAAGCAGGGCGAGCTGGAGAGAGCGTACCACGAAGCCCTGCAGATCCACCGCAACGCCCGAGAAACACTGCAGCGTGTAGAGGAGCTCTTCAGCCAGATGCTCCTCATGATGGAGGCCAAGAGGAGGCAGGTGAAGGAGCAGGTCAGCCTCCACCAGAAGAACCAGCTGAGGAGGGTCCAGCAGCTCCAGGACAGTCTGCAGGCGGACATCGCTGAGCAGAAGAGCAGCCTGGCTGAGCTGGACCCACTGGACACGGAACAAGAAGTGGTTGATGGTGAGTGAGGTTTGTCCAGTGTTCACAAAGATGCAGTTATCCATGATACAGATTCAAGACGTTTTTGTTTATTTTAAATACCAACAAGTGTGATTGCTCCGGGGAAGTCCACAGGGAGGGAATGATCTGGAGAATATTTCACATGTCTTTGGATCTGTTCTGCCTGGTTTGATCAGCTGTGGTGATAAATGCAATCCGTCCTCAGCAGACTTTCAGGTGCAGGTTTCATTATTTTGGTTTAGCTACATTTAAGTCAAAGTAAAGACAACAAAAACATTATCTAAGTGGACACAGTAGGGTATCTTGACGAAGCCCAAAGATGTCTGCCCATTGACGACAATAATGCAAACCGGATGTCAATAAATGGGGAGAAGTGATTGCCCTCCCGGTCTTACAGAGTAGGTGCAAAGATGTTCTTCAGCCGGACAAGAGGAAAACCAGCCAGAGAAAATAAGGATCAGCAGAGTATGTTGCACAAAGGTGTGGATGGATTTCAAAAGGACAAGCTGTTTTTGTTCACATTACGTCTAGAATTCAGGCTGCAGTACCATGAGAGGGGCTTAAGCTCCAGATATCGTTTTGATTCATGGTCCAGTCTTACATCTGACCTGTGTCCACAGCGTCACCGTCCCCAAAGCTTGTCCTGGAGCCCTCGGGGGGCCCCAGCTTCAGTGAGAAGGTAGGTTCTGCTGTGTTGGCCCTGGTTCTGTCCGTGCAGGCCCCTCTGCTGCTCTTCTCCTCTCCTGAGCCGGAGCCCAGCACTAGAGCAGCCTTCCTGTGTATTTGAGAGTAGTGTGACTCGAGTATTTGACAGTAGTACTTTGACTCTTGCTACAGGGACATGCAGAGACGTGGCGCCTCAGACGCCTGTGAGTTTGGCTGCAACCCAAACTTGTGGGCCGTGGAATCTTCTGATGGATCCTTTTCCTTCTGGTTCAACAAAGAGTGTGTGAAGGCCCCGGGGCGCCGGGGCTCGGCCTCTCGCCTGGGGGTCTTCCTGGACCACAGTGCAGGCCTGGTGTCCTTCTACAGCGTCTCCCACACCATGAGCCTCCTCCACAGGCTGCAGACCAGCTTCAGTCAGCCTCTTCATGTGGCCGTGTGGTTCTACTGGGGTTACCATGGAGACACTGTCTACTTTCCCAAACTTCAACACAATCCATTCTATTATAAACCGTTTACTAGTCGGATTATGGGAACACTGTTTACAGTTCATTATCCTTTTCCTGGATTGGATCATTCTCAGTTTGATCCCAGTGTCTGTTTCAAAGAGCTTCTTCCCCCGAGAACAAACAGCCTTCATGGGGCCAATCCTTTTATATAATTTTAGGGTCCACTTGTAAATATCCAACTAGCTGCTAATTTGTATAGTTGTTAGTGGTTAATTTGTTGATAATTAATAATAAACGTTACACTTCTGTCACTTTAAAATCTCACACCTCTGTACACTTATTGAGAATCTGCTCTGTTAAATATATGTTGTGTGTTTTTACATATTAGATTTTTATGCATTTTATTGCATGCCTTTAAATCTATTTATTTCTATTTTTTCACTTGTTTTAAGTCAAAGCACATTCCTGGACTGTGATTTCCTGTGTTTGGCACTTTTCTCTACATTTATTAAAATCATAATCATGATCCTGCCAATCAGCTCTCAGCCCAATGCATCAAATAACTCATCCAATTTCATACATTTATATTGCACCTACATTTACAGGACACCTCAAAGTGCTACTGATTAGAATACAAAACAACAAACAAAAAAGTTATTATCAGAAAACATGAAGGGGTTAAAAGCTTATAATAGGCCTGCTTGAACAAACGTTAAAACAAATAACCACTTTATGTTGTCGTCTGATTTGTTCACTTAGTTTTAAAACTGTTTCTGTCTTTTTGGAACAAACCAATAATATTCATGGCACTCGAATGTAAACCAAAACAACCATTACATTAGCTTGTAGCACAGGTGCATCAGGTCAGTGCTCCTCTCACCACATTCCTCATATTTTGGCTGTAAACACGGAGCCCACGCAGAGGCAGATGGAGACAGATGGACAGTGGCTTTATCTGACCTCTGCTGTAACCGGTGGGGGGTAGAGCCAAACCCTCTCTGGACACAGGAGGAGGGCAGTGAGATATAGGGCGTTAAATTCAACAAAACTAAAGCTTAAAAAGATGTTTAACTTTTTAGTTGATTTTGAAAGGTCAAACAGGAAAATGGGTCTCACATTCCTCTTGTGGGCTGTATCACTTCAATTGTGTGCAGTTCTTAAAACGACCAGCAGATGGCAGACCGTACTATTGTTTTAGTGCATTGATGACTGTGAAACAGGCGGTTGTTCCCATGGGTCAAGGTTAGTTTGAAGTTTGAAGCGCTCTGTAAGGTTCCTGCGTTTTCATCGGGATCCATACACGTCTCAGACCCCCCTCCTCGGTGGGTGCTACGACCACAAGTTTTAATAAAATAAGCTTGTCTCTTCTTCTGCATATGTCATTTCAACATTCCTCTTTGGGTCTTCATATATTTACAGCTTTCAGGCACGAGTCAAGTCTCATATTTATAATAAAACCTATCTTTTCCATTATTACTTTCAACGTTTCTCTGGCGTCTTGGCCCGAGGCTCGGTTCGCTCTTTCCATCAAACAAACATGACACAAAGATGACAGACTGCACTGAAACACACTTCCTTCTGACTTTGCGTGCAACTGAAACAACCATAGGAATAATTTACAAGAAAAAGAAAGGTAAGTAATATGTAATTATATAGCACATTTCATTTATCATGATTGTTTACAAAATTAAGCAAATTAACCAGCTAAAATCATGACCTTTAATGTTCACTTATTTTGCTTATTGATAGGAGCACTTATAACACAATTCTTGTGGTTTTTTTTGTTATATTATAGGGCTCCACCAAAAGGTTGAGATGCAGCTTGATGGTAAAAAGTGCCTAAAACTAAGTGACAGTAATGCCCCAATGAGGTAGATTTCAGTTCCAAGCTTCAAGTAGATGTGACTCAAAAAGTGATCCCCCAAATGGATGAGAAAATCATTAAAGGGATAAGTTGAAAACAGATGAAACAGGACTGCTAAAACATCTGATTGAGGGCACACAGTTGTAAAGTATGACAGTACATGTTAATGAACACATCTCTCCGGATTGTAGCGTTGTCCCACATTCGCACTCACAAACACACACTCATTCACCCTGAACTATTGTACACGTTTTTAGTAGTAGAAAACCGGAGCACCCGGAGGAAACCTACGCAGACACGGGGAGAACATGCAAACTCCATTCAGAAAGGCCCTGTTCCAACCAGGATTCGAACCCAGAACCTTCTTGCTGAGAAGCGTGCTACCCACTCAGTCACCGTGCCGCCATGTGACTATGGACGTTTCCAAACAAGTATTTATAGGAAGTACTTTTTGCAAAACATTATGTAGGATTTTTCATGACCTAAGGAGCTTTAAAATAAGTATTCAATCAGAAAGGGGAAACATGTGTTTGTCCAAAAATTGCCGATATTAGCTTGAAATCCAACCACATCCTGTCTTCAACTTATTATTATATTTTACATGCTTATAAGAATGAGCCCAGTGTGTCACCATTTGATTCATTGGGCTGCGAGCTGATCTGAAAAAAACGTTATAAATGTGTGAAAAAAGTCAAAAACATATGTAAAAAAAATAGTGACCAAGCTGTTTTAGAGCTATAGTGAAAGGAATTGTATATAATTCATATTTGTGGTTGGAAAGTTACATACCCAAGCTTTAAGGTGGAACCAGTTAATTTTAAACAAGGCCTAAACAGAGAAGGCAAATTCATAGTTGTCTCTTTTTTAAATTTGCTGCAACATTGTTCCCTGATCATAAATCTGGAGTTGTTTGTTGCTCATTGTAATTACCCATTCACATCTGGAATGTTCATCTCAAACTTGTATCCATGTCTCTGTTTGGACTTTTAAGCTGCGGCCTTTGTTCCACAGCCTAGAACATAAAAGGGGAAAAAAAGTAGACCGTTTTCTTTATTGATCACTGGCAGAAGCTGTGTCGCCCTCTTGTGGCCATTGCAGAGTTTGCAGTTCATGCATTTATAATCCCATGAACTTGTACCTCACTCTCAAAACAATTTACTTTTCGCACGCATGCATTTCTGACCACTGTCGCATCTATGGATCAGAAAAGGACCACCCTCACTCAGCCAATCAGATCTCAGACCGAAACAAAAAAGTGACTCAGAGTGCACTTTCTCACAACTATACAAAAGATAACATGGATTATAATGAGATAAACACAGCTTGTTGTGGTCTAATTCATTTTATTATTTACATGACTCTATTGCGACAAAACATATATTTATCAATCCCAGCATGGACCACAGAAAGTCCATCATTCATGTAAAGTAATTAATACATTTACTAACATATATTTGTATTAGTTATTCTATCATTTGACTTGTTTAGCAGTGAGAGTAAGGGAGAATTTCAGAAGTATGCAGCTAAAATATCTATTTATCACTATTGTTTCTATCTTGTTTTGTTAAGCACTTTGACTTGCCCTGTGAATGAATTGTGCTATACAAATTAAAACGCCTTGCCTTAAATGTTTTAGCTCCACTGACAGCTCACGCCTCGTGCTGTTTTTGTGCTGATTGGCAAACCATCTTCCACCCGGACCCGCCTCACAGACCCTGAGACCCTCTGAATCCATGGCTCGTTAGGAGCGCAGTAAAAATAGCAGCGGTGGCGGCGCACTATATTATTCCCAATTAGGAAGTGGAGCGTTGCCATGGCAGCAGCCGCCTCCACATCGGGGCTGGCTCTGGTCCAAAGGGATGAGACGGAGAAGGAGGAGTCAGCAGGAGGAGTCAGCAGGAGGAGTCAGCAGGCTGGGCGAGGTTTGAAGTGAGCAACAAGGTCTTCTTTGGGGCATGAGGCTAAGGAGACGTTTCCATAATAAATATTTAGTAAATGCACTGTACTTATGTTGGGTTTGTGGTAAGATTGGGTTGAGCGTCAGGATGGGGAACAAAACCCTTTATTTCCAACTAAATTATATCATATTGTTTGGAAATATATTGTGTTGAATCGAATCGACAGTGCCATTTATCTTATGGTGACCATTGAGATAAGAATATTATCGGCGCAGTCCTGGCCCTTTCACTAGTGAAGAACTTCCAGTGTGTCAGGTCTCGTTCACAGTGAAGGATGGAGCGGGAGATAGACTGTGTGTGCAGCGATGTGGGGAAGATGGAGCAGCGTCTGCAGTCAAAGCTCTCGATTTACTGGTCGCCTTGATTACAAAAGTCGTCAACAGTATTTTTATTTTGCTTTATTAAAAACTAAATCAAACGTTAACATTTTCTGATTAAAAAAGGAATTTAAAAAAAAACATCTATTATAAAATGAGAAGCAAAACATGAACTGTGAGACTGTAGAAACAAACACGACATCGAAACAATTCATTTGAAACATTATTATTATTATTTTATGAAACCTTCAATATATCAAACACTGTACACTCTCATTGGACCGTGTGCTATTGTACAGTTTGTGTGTCATGGCTTTGAAACAGTCCAGTGTAGCAGTCGTCACAACATTTGTACGTGAAAGAGTGTGTTTGTGTGAAAGTCCGGCCACCCTGACTGCAGGTTTTTTCTTTTCTTTTACAAAAACATGTAGAGTGGGATGGTGTGGTTTACCATCTCAGTCTGGTGAACCACAAACACCAGATTATCCAATTAGAGAAGCACTGGATATAACTCTTCCAACACAGTTATCTGCTCTGGTTTGAGGGATTTCATCACTTCCAAAACATTGAATACCAGAGAAAGAGCTGAGGTAAACAATGGATCTGTTGCTGCGACTGTTCTGTGCCATAGTGCAGAAGTACGGCTTCCATGTTTAGGTCTGAAGAAATCTTGTCTCGTGGACTGATGGGAACGATGGTAAATTATTGGGAAATAGTTGGATTTGAGCAGCTGTCCAGACGATTCTTCTTTTGACATTACAGTGCCCAAAGGGATAAAAATAATAATACAAAACATCGCATCCTAAATTGAGCAAATTTTGACTGTCTTAAAACAAGATTTGCCAATGGGAAAACCAAACTCATCTGGTTTTAAAAATATACATGAATCTGAACTGAAGGGCGACAGTAGCTCAGTTGGTCGAGCATTGGCCTTAAGGCCAGAAGGTCGTGGGTTCAATTCCCACCTCTGCATCTCCATCGACTCCCACTGATGACTGCTGTCGTTGTGTCCTTGGGCAAGACACTTAACCCCACTTTGCCCAAAGCCCCCACTGAGAGATCAAGGCTATGCTCACACTCAGAGAGCAGCCGTCCTCCTGTGGACTCACCACCTGCAGAGGGTCAGTGAGGGGCTGGTGCTATGAGACTTGGGTGGCATCTCTGATTGTCACCCCCCTGACCCAGAAATGGATTAAAGGATAGAAAATGGATGGATGGATGGATGAATCTTCTACCTTGGGATGAGATAATAAAGCAACTGTTCTTGAAATGAGACTCAATGGCTTTGTCCCATTGGCAAATCTAGTTTTAACACAGTCACGATGCACTCAAATCAAGGTAAAACCACTCAATTCAAAGTTTATCAGTTTTTGAAGTGTAAGCAGCCCGGGCTACTAAACTGAGAGGTAATGGAGAAAATTGGCTTTTGTCCCAACCTCGTTTTAGTCAACTAGGGCAGGTCGTTATTTTGTCTACAGCTGTAATACACACCCTTAAAAACACATTTTAGTTTCAGTGGGGCATTGTTGGGGGCCCTTTTGTGACCTGGACCTCTCCTTATTGTGCAGATATAGTAATGTCCAGTGTGAGCAGAGTTGCATTTGCAGTCATGCGCTATTTCTAAATCTCTTCCCCACGTCAAGATAATACATTTATGTGCAGTCGCAAAGCATCTCCAGACTGCATTCAGATCCCACATTGCCCCAATTTAAGCAGAGTGCAGTGTAAGGTCCCGAACAGAGCGGTGCCAAAGCTGAGGGCCCGTCTGCGTCCTTCCAAACGAAGACACATCACGGTCTGTAAATCACTGTAAAACTGTATCCAACTTTCTGTCCACCTGAGGAGCAGAGGAGCCACTCTCTTGAAGGACACATTATATTTTTACACAACACCATGGTTCACGTCTGCTTCTGTGCGCTTGTTTCTTTGCCCCTTACACAACAATCTTTAAAAATGTATCTGAATCTATTTCAGGACCCAGAGGAGTACAAACAAGTGCCCGAACTCCCTGTGAAGATGAGGCCCTGTAGTTTTTGGTTTTGGGGAAAAGTAGAAGCTGTATGGTTTAGAACACACAAATCTGATATTTGATTAATAAAATCTTGTCTGGATTTGTTTACCATTTTTAATTTGACCACAATTAATATCTTGCGCAACCTCAATGCTGCATACGGCCATGGTGACATAGTTAAAAAATAGGCAATTTCAAACAGTAATATGTCTCCTTTACACAGATTCAAGATTTCATGATTCAAGAATTTATTTGCCATTTGCAGTAAAACCACATAGGAAAAACTGTGCAAGACCACCCCAGTGTGCACCAGTTTTTCATTTTTACATAAACACTGTGGTTTTTATGTTAGCCCCTGTCTTTTACAGAAAATACAAGAATTTGTGTTCTGAAGGTGAGTGATAGGGTAATTTTCCGAGGTGAGTGTGAGTGTGTTGGGAACGCTTCTTAATTTGATTGGCTGTAACTTCAGGAAGTATTTTAGAACCAACTCTCGTGAACATTCAGCAAAACATTGAGACGAGACTCCAACACAACTAGTCCTCTTACATATCAATTTTTTTATACAAGGTAACGAGTGCCTCAAACCTCTATTTTGAACCTGACTTTACACTATTTCAAAGCAAAATCGAACTTTTATTGTATTTTGGCTTCAGCTTAAAGGTATTTAGGAGGATTTTGTACTTCCGGGTAGATGATCAAGACTATTGGTCCTCCCACTTGTCAATCATTCTGGTGATAAGTGCTCGTCAAAGAAGACCAGAGAGATTTTTTCAACAAGTGGAGAGGGCGGTTCTTTCCTAAAATTTGTGACAAAAATACCCCCATAGACTTTTAAGACAACAGTGGAGCAACAGTCGTCGTGCTAATTTCATAACTGCTTTATTACCTACTTTTATCACACCTACTCCCTGCAAAACTTCTGTCAGTGCCTATATCTGCAACACGATCTATTTATGAAAGCTCCAGCTATCTGACAGACTGCTGGTTCAGCCAATCACGCTGAACCAGCAGCCGGAGCACGATTGTAAGCAGGCTTCCCAGTAGTTTATGCTGACGTTACTGAGGTTATGCATCACTTTACAATGTTGGAACATGCCGAAAATGGAGGAGACCAGACCAAGTTCAGAGAGAAGCTTCAAATATGCGTTGTCGACAAAATCAAAGTTATTCAAAGCCTATACAAGAGCTCTCTGGGATGACAAAAACCTGCGCCTCACCTGCGTCTTGGTTACAAATCTGCTGGGGAGGCATTTATTTACTATTTAGTAGAAAGCCCTGGACCATTCACTCATGAACAAGGAAAGGCTTTTCAAAGTCTGGAGACATACGATGAATGTGCTGTGAGGAAAGTTGGGGAAATCTCCTCTGCAAAAAAACAATAGTCATGGTTTTTCTAAAAGCAGCTGTCAAACCAAACGGCCACAGTGCATATCTCCAAAGAACAATGACATCACCACTGAAACTGTGAAGCCGGCTAAGTCTGTAGAGTGCCCTCTTTATGTTTATTTATTTTTGGAACGCATTGACTAAGGGATTTTATACTGAGCAATCCTTCTCTAAATAACATCATTGGAATTTACCATACAATTTATGATCCTCACAAACACAATCCAGGCTTTCTTTTGAGCATCCAAGTGTAATTGCCTGATTACCAGCGATCATTTCTTTTGTGCAGAATTTCACAGCTCATTATGGAGGGAAAAAAACATTCTTTTATCTGGCTGCCAAATGACCACCCAAATTGGGCCATCTGCATCACTAAGCCCTGCTGCGAACAAGGGGAAGAAAACATTGTTACTAGGATTGTAACTACCTCAAAATATAGTTTTATTGTAGACTCTGTTGCCTCACTCCTGAAATGCAACTAATGTATAAACAACAATGTCACGACTGATCCACCTGCAGTAACTAACTTAATGCAGAAGCGTGGAGTAGTCTGCACGTCTGAGAACCTGTAGACCGCTGCATTTCAGATTAGCACAACAGGCTTTGATGGTTTTGGGATTCCATCCATCGAACAGGTTTTGTTGAATAGCAACATTGCAATGTTTCTTAAAAATATTGTAATAGCAATTGCTATGAGAAGTTTAATTTTGAGAACAAATATTTCAAGAGAGCTCCTTTTGAAGAAGTCTATATCACACATAATTCACACAATTACAAAGATCTGTAACCCAGTGTTATTCAACCAGTGGGCCTTGGTATGTTTTTTGGTGTGTCTTTAGAATTGTCCAATATCATATAATTGGTAAAATCTCGCTTGTTTGATTTTTTTTTTAAATGAAACACTTTAGGATTACTTTATATGTTAATAAAGTAGTTTCATGTTTTTATAGGTGTACTGTGTTGAGCAACATGTTGACAGTTAATCTAAATGATGCATCTCTTTTTCAGAATGTATATTGAGAGAGTGATGCTTCTGCTCGACAGCAAGAGGAAAGAGAAATCCTCACTCAAATCATGAGACATTTTCCCAAGTGACGGTCTCTTTTTGCAAATTACCTAAATAATTGCAGTCTTTCCAATCAGCTAATTGTGAATTAAAAGTGTGATATTGATTTAATTTAAGATTAATAGTGCAGCCATAGTTCAGAGCACTTCTCCAGAATCACATCAGAGACGATCCAGCTGCACTCACTGACGGCACTTCTACATGAGACAGAGCAATGACTGAATAAAGCCTGTTTTCTCTGCTGCCTTTGGGTTTTCCATTGTTCATGTCAGAGCACACACATACACCCATCAATACACTGACATAATCACACAGTGCACATTTACAAAGGATATACGCAATAAAAATATATATTGTACTAAATGGATTTTGTTTTTTTGAAGTTTGGGCTCAAAGAAATTTAGAGCAAGACCAGCCAAACACTAAAAACAAAAAAACATTAACATTTCAATGGGGTGTTTAAGGGTGACATCATTTTGCACATTATTTTAATTATTCAAATTCAACAAAATTAATTTATTTCAATTTAAGATTTCTTTCAACTTAAAACATTAAAAAAGATACAAAGTAAGCAGAAATATACAGCTTGAAAAAACATAAATGAAACCAACATTGTTATAAACAGCTTTCGGGTGTGAAGAAAAGAATAAAGTGGCTAGAGTTGATCAGGTAAGCTAATGCTATGCTAACAGCGTGCTAAGCTAACACCAACAACTCTTTAAACAAAGGAGATGACTGCGGGTGTGTTGTAGTAGATGTAGTTATGTTTGGAAAGACAACATTATGTTTACAGCCCCGTGTAGACTCTTTTCACACAACCACTGGTAATTAATCATTTTGTTTGGCAAAAATGACTTTTGTCTGAGAGCGGGTACAGTATGTTGTATACAGATCACGTTTACAACAGTAAAGGCCCTGCTAATGTGGCCACCTCTCGTTATAGGATACAGTAAAATGCTAGGAAAAAGGTTGATCACCAGTCAAATTCTCTTTTTAACCATAGTAAACAGTAAATATTTGGTACAGGGATAATTGTCTTAAAACAATAAGACACGATATAGAGAGGGTGCACGAATCTACTTTTTGATATCCCATACGTTTATAATTTTTACTGTCTTTAGTTTTCTGACCACAGCTTGGCAGTCACCCATGAGAGCTGGTATCATCATGAAAAGAGCCTATTCATAAAAGAGTCAGAAGAGGTTTGTCCATCTTTTGGTCACTTCTTTGCATCTATTCTCGATTATAGTCTTTTGCAAAATCAAAATTCCAGTTCTCTGTTCCACGAATCCTCCCGATCTTCAAAAGAGCTCCTTCCATCTGTGTTGGAAAAGGGCGTATGACAGATCCGACTTCACAGTTCACAAAAAAGTCATAATTTACATTTTGCTTGTTTCCCAGTGTTGGGAGTAACGAATCCTTTTTGTAATTACTGTTCTGGCATTATAGAGAAACTTGTGCAACGCTCTAATTGCCTGGTAAAGCACACTCTATGGGGGGGACATAATTTATCTATTCAAGTCAAATGAGTTTGCATTGCCCTAAATCACAACAACAGTCATCTTGGAGGACAAAGTTATCGATTCGCCAAAACACAGATCAGAGAATCACACAGTTCAAACACAGGACTTTTCACTTCACCGGCATGAAATGTAGATATTTTGTTCAGAGTTCTTGGTTATGGTTAGTGACCGTCCTGAGAACTTAAACAAAGGTGCGCTCAGAGCAGTGTCGTAGAAATGGTATTTACATTATAAAATACAGAATTAACCAGACACACAGTCAAATATGAACTTTAGCCTCATCCGTGAGTTTGGCATCACCACCTAACGGCCCAGTCTGCCTCGTGCCTTGAATTAAAATGAATTACAAACTGATAGGTGGAAAACAATAATGTATACAGTATTTACAACAGAGAGCATCCCGCCAAAGCAATTCCACATATAAACCAGCCTGAGGCACTTCACTGCAGTACACCCTGTTTGTCCCTGGTCCGTGCTGCCTCGGTGGTCAGAAGGTGAAGGCGTAGACCACGCCCACCACCACGATGTTGCCGATGGTGGCGATGATGGCGATCCACAGCCAGATGGCGTCAGAGGACATGCTCTGGGACTCCTCCGGCTGGGCCTGTGCCGACGCCGTGGCCGCCGCGTGGACGTTCGCCGACGAGTTGAACAGAGAGTGCTCCCCGCTGTAGTCGTCCATGGGGGAGGAGTCCATGAAGGCCCCCGTCATCACCGGAATCTGCGCAGAGAGAAACAAACTTTTTTGAATTCATAATCATGTTACAATATTGTCTCCAGTGTGTACCAGGAATTCAGAATATTTTATCATAAACCTGGAGCAATCTTCCTGGAAATGTGAGACAATTTTCAGTTTAATTTTTGCAGTAAATGCTGGACTGTAAGAACGCTACTTTTATTTTATTTTATTTTAACTCTGTGGCCTATACAGCGATGCAGCCAATGTACAGTATGTATTTTGTAATTTGTGAAAAAAATAGAAAAAGAGAAATAGTACACCTCCCTCTGGTGGTAGCTTAGTGATAGGACAGTTAAATAATACATTATTTACCTAAGTGTTTCACCATACACACATGCTATACTTTCTAAACTTGAAATGGCAAAGCAAACAGTATCATTAGGCCTAGCGCACATCGACAGAGTAACTGGAGACAACTAGTTGCAAGGCGGCTTTTGGTAACTTAGAGTAGATGATGGGAGACGATCAACTGGAGATAAACAGTCGATCTCGGATTCAGTCAGTTGCCCGTGTTCTACTTTTCGGCAACTAGTTATCCTCACATCCGGAGATATCACCATATGTGCGCACTCCTAATAGATCCATGGCGCGCTCCAACAACATGTGTGTATTGCGCGCCCTCTACAGTTTATGTCAGAAAACACACTGTAGTTGAGGCCAGTTGCTGTCGATGTACGCGCTGTTATTCCCGAGACTGGCCTGCTACTGGGAGTTGCCCGTTTTCGCCACATTGTCAATATACGCTAGGCATTAGCCTTTCAAATAGCACAGAATATTGCACAATATTTCTTCTTTAAAAGTTTATTGTTGTGTTGCAGATAATACATTTTTCATTCGTCGTTCGTCGTTGTCAACATCATATTTAAGAACCACCATGAAGACTCAATGCACACAGTTGCTCATTAGTCTTTATTGACTCAATCCCACAAAGACCATTAAGGGAGGAAGCCCCTCACACTGACATCATTACTGGACATTTTAAAGCCAGGTCCCCAAACTATTCCTGCATGAGTCGACTCACTGTTTAGGGAGCGCGCCTTAATTACCCCCTATGAATATTTGAACGCCAACCAGGAAAATGATTTATGCCTTAGCACAATGTGAGTGTCTTAAGCAGAGGGGGAAAGGGCTGCTATAAATACTTCCACATGCACATCTACTGCGGATGTATCGTCGTTCCCACGCAGAGAGCACATCCCGGGGAACGACAGCCCAGCGGGGGGCTGAAACCTCGGGTCAGTCTTCAAAATGCAATGTCGGTTCTGGGAAGTTGTAAACATTGGCAACTGTATCTACATTAGAGGCGGAAAACAGCTCTGTACATTACATAATAGACTGTTTAGTAGAGTTGGAAAGGAGAGCATTTAGACAGAAGGGGTGGGAGGGAGTTTTTGAGCCGAAAGTTCACGATATTAGCATGGTTGAAGCCAAAAACCACTCCAGATCTGAATTGAGTAGAGGCAAAAATTTAGCCAGTCCTGCAGAAACACAAACAACCACACAGTTATTATTTCAACAAAGCTGTAAACAACGAGATGGATTTGGACCAAGCCATACTTTCTGTTCAAAAATATTATGAAACTGAGGATTTGAAGCCAGAACAAAGAGGAAGCTTAAAAGACGTTATTGTACTGTTTCCATCATACGTCACAACCAAACAGCATGAACTGGTTCAAGCTAAACGGGACCAGCCCACACCATAACATTACCATTTCAGACGGTTTCTACAAAGTGAAGTCAAACTGTTTGATGCATCAGGCTTGGAACAATGCTGTAACTGGGTAAAAACCTCAAAGAAAATGTTTGCATATTATAGTCGGCCTGTGTCCTTAACTCCACCCTGCCTCATTAAACAAACAAAGCAAAAGACTCCCAAAGCGAGCTAATACAACCCGGATCACAAGTTCCATAATGTGTCCTTAACCCCACACTAATAGCCCATTTCACACTGCAGTTTCCTTGTTTATGAATTGCTCTCGTGCTGAAGACAGATTTTTTTCTCAGAGCTTTGCAGATGAAAGTTCAGTCCGTAAAGTAAAGCCATCGACTTTAAATGTAAACCTGTGCTAATGCTGGGTCTGGTGGGAACGGGGAGAGGCAGAATTTTTGCTCATATTTTTCATCTCTTTACAGTTTCAGTATTTGTGGCAAACCTTAAGCCCTTCCTCATTCAGTAATTGATGAAAAATTACTACCTTAATTTTTTATTCTGTGGTCAGTTTTCCTAATTCCGTGTAATTATTCTAATTTATTCTTGTTTTGGAGTCTTTGGAGTACAATTGCTGGACTTTGTCAATCTGATGCCCTGTAGATTTGATGACTAATTTTACTTTGACGGGGAATAACCTTTCAATTAATTGAGTTGAATCAAACTACACACATGCACCTATCATCAAGCATCAACCTTCACCGGCTGAATTGAAACAGCATCTCTGAGTCTCGTGCAGCAACCTGCCTCCTCCCCATACCGGCACAATATAACCTCAGTGGGTTAATTATTTTTCCTATATCATAAAAAAGGCGGTTCTCCAGAATGTCACTAAACTTGGGTTCAACAAATGGTTTGTGAGCAGTAAAAAGACAGAGCCACTAAGATTCTTGAGTTTTTGTCGTTTGCTACAATGTACTGTATGGGTTTGAGCTTCCCTTTTCATGCAAAAAATGTAGGTCCCTTTACAAGATACAGCACAGTACTATAGTTTTATTTATTCAACACTTTGTCACATGGATACCTGCATGCAAACAGTGATATTTCTCCCCCACTAACAACACAACATAACCTAAAAATAAAATGATTCTTGACAGTGAACCTGCTAATTGCATGTCCCCATACACACACATACACCTACACACACACACACACACACACACACACACACACACACACACATACACCTGCACACACACACACATATACACCTGCACACACACACACACACACATACACTTGCACACTCAAACACACACTTACACACGTACACATTGGCCCCTGGTGGTAGATAATGGCATGACGCATCGGCTCTGAACCTTCTCCTGTTCCTGCGAGAGTAATGCAGGCGGACAGGCGTGTGTAAACTAAACCCCCACTTCCCCCGCCACAACAGCTTACCCGTCACGCCAACGCAGAGGAAAATAAAACTATATTTTGTTTCTCATAGGGACCCATATGTGGCTGATGAATACGTAGAGGTGGGAGTACATGATATCGTATTAGTAGTGGTTAACTAATAATCAGCTCAGAGAGGCTTTTAGTGACTCAAGTGTCTCTCCATGATTATACAGCTCAAAGTTAATTTATTTCTGTAATTCACAATAACATGTGTGACAAAAATGTGATAAATACTCCTCACATTTAAAGTGACTTATGCCAAGCCTTTGATGAATACGGCTCATTGCTCATTTTCAGAATATTCTAAATTTCTAATATATATATTTTTTTGACTTGACAAACCCAAATATGTGTAATGAGTCTGCTTGTAATATATGCACTTTTAATCATAGTCTGATCGATGAAGATGTTTATTTCAGTTTGAAATCATCTTTTTGCTACGAAGTTTAATCCTCAAATGCACTAGATCAGGCATGTCATATTCAGGCTCGTGGGTCAAATCCGGCCAACAAGAAAATGTTAAGTGGCCCCTAGATTTACTTTAAATTATTATTAACTTGCAGCATGATGTCTATGGGCAACCAAGGCATTGTCTTTTATTCAACAAGTTTAACCCAACACATTATTTTCGTTCAATGTATACAATAAACACATACAATAAACCAGAAAATAAGAATGAAACTCATGTCAAATAAAAGCCATGTCAAAATATACCTTCATAATGTTAAAAACTATTTTAAGAAAAGGAAATCCATTCTATTATTTCTGCCCCTGACCAGTTCCTTTTTCTTTTATTCGGCCCCTGACCAAAACGACTTTCACTTTCGGCACTAGATGGGAGAAAAAAAGAGAAACCCCCAAATATGGAGAAACTAAAGTTGGGCTTTGTAGCTTTAAGTCAAACTTGTTGTGTTTGCGTCCGACTCGCCTCCCCTCGTCCTCTTCTATACAACATTAAATCGGCCTCTTAGTTTCATGTGAAAGCTACCGGTGCCTCTCAGCCTGTCCACATGTTTAATTCAGCCAAACGCATCGTCCAGGATGTGTGTACCGGATCCAATCAGCGGCGTACACGGTGCATCCACACACTGAGCCGCGCTAAATATTTGAACGCTTGCATTTCTATTTCCAGAACTTCCCGTAGACGAGATGAGGTAATTAGCACAGTTGTACGTATCATGGTTTTAACTATAGCGTGCAACCAGGACAGTGCCCCAGGTTAGTGGAAGCAGAGAGGCCTGGTGTCGATAAGGGCTTTTGTGTAGCCTAATTTAGAATCGACTTCCATCCATCCATCCATCCATTTTCTACCCTTTAATCCATTTCTGGGTCAGGGGGGTGGCAGTCAGAGATGCCACCCAAGTCTCATAGCACCAGCCCCTCACTGACCCTCTGCAGGTGGTGAGTCCACAGGAGGACGGCTGCTCTCTGAGTGTGAGCATAGCCTTGATCTTTCAGTGGGGGCTTTTGGGCAAAGTGGGGTTAAGTGTCTTGCCCAAGGACACAACGACAGCAGTCATCAGTGGGAGTCGGTGGAGAAGGTGTAGAGGTGGGAATTGAACCCACAACCTTCAGGCCTTAAGGCCAATGCTCTACCAACTGAGCTACTGTCGCCCCTGCAGCTACTGTCGCCCCTGCTAGAATCGACTTGGACTGGGAAATTATGGAGACACAGTTTTATTTTGAGAATTGTATTGTTGATGTTCCACAATAGATTTAATTTAAACTTTATATATACATTATCTATTTTTGTTTAAATTTCTCCTTTTCTCTTATTTTTTGTGTCAAATAACTGTGCTTGTGCTGTCTGTGGAATATGTATTGATTAATGTAAGACTGCAAAAAAAAGTAACTAATAAAACATAAATTACAAACAAAAGTTGATGTCACACAATAGTCTGAGTATAGACTGCCGTTACAATGAAATCGGGAACTCTGCAAAATGTGTGTTTTTACAAGAGTTGAAAGATGCACATGAGGATCCTACAATATCATAGCCAACTTTATACTGAAGGATGTTAAATGTTTTTTTTTCTTTGCTCAAATGTAGACCAAACACATACATAAACAAGATATATGCGTGAGTTGTAAAGAGAGAAGAAAAAATGTACACGGACAAAAAGGACAAATGTCAATGTCAATTGTATTTGTATAGCACATATACAACAACACCAGCTGCTCAAAGTGCTTCACAGGGCACGAAAGATAAAAATAATAAAACAACATGAAATACACACACATACATGTAAAAAAAAAATTAAACTAAAAACTCAATTGGTGTTAAAAGCCAAGGTGTAAAAATGTGTCTTTAAACTAGACTTAAAAACTTCCAATGCAGGAGCTGCTCTAATGGACAGAGGTAGAAATGCTCATAACAACTGTGCTTTGTGACTCTGGTCTGTGAAAGGTGCTTTATCAATAAAGACAAAACCTGAATTATTTCTTTTGTGAGCCTCTTAACCTCCCTGGGCATGCCGGACCCAACTAGAGGAATGCCCTGATTTAGATGAGTGCAAATCGTTTCAGAAGTTTGCAGTTTAGCTATAGGTTAACATCCGTCCCTTTTCTACCCCTTAATCCATTTCTGGGTCAGGGGTGTGGCCAGAGATGCCATCCAGTACACATAGCCCCAGCACCTCTCTGATCCTCCATGTTCTGTGGCATTGCCTTGGTCTTTCAGCAGGGACTTCAGGCAAAGTGGGGGTAAGTGTCTTGCCCAAGGACACAACGACAACAGCAGATGTCAGTGGGAGAGTCGGTGGAGAAGGTCTCAGCGATGGGCTCGAACCCACAACCTTCAGGCTCAAAGGCCAATGCTCTACCAACTGAGCTACTGTCGCCCCTAGGTTAACAAGTTATTCAAAATCTGTGATATTTAAGGGGATGAAGCAAAAACAATTCCATGTCTGTTTTTTTACGAGGACCAATGTCGGAAGAACTCATTAAAGACATGTCACCTTATATTATCAAGACTAATGAGAAAGTTCTAATTACCATGTCCTTTCTCAAAATCAAACCACAGTCTCATCTCTACTAAACTTAGACGTGTTAGGCGTGTGATGGACATGGGGATGGACTCAGCGTGGACATGGCGAGGCCTGGAGGTCATTCCATGGAGCACTTCAGAGACCTGTTTGTCCCTGCAGTAGTGTAAGCAAGGTGCAAGGGCGAGTGGGCGTTCACGCATGTCAGTCCCAGCGCTTCTCCTCCATCACAACTCACAAGTAAAAGGGTAAACTGGGAAAGTTATCCAAGGAGAAAGCAGTCCCACAGGCCCAACACTGTAGCTTGGGTGTTAGCTTCATGACATGTTTTATAATCATTTCTGTGCATTCACTTCTATAATACATCTTACAGCTAATACTCTTTATGACAGACCCATTACACACACACACGTCTGCGATATATGAAGCATTTATTTGTTATGTGTTATGCAATTGGCTCACAATTGCACATACTGTTGCAGTCTCAGGTCAATCAGCACCTGCACTAATCGGTGGCACCAAAGCTATAGACCATAGCTAATGCACAAGATATGTTTTCTGATCAAATAAAGACAGAACTCTTGAAAAATAAATCAAAAATTGCTCTTGATTTGGCAAAATGTATCTTAACTGCTCTTTACTGCTGATATTGTTACTATTGTTTGTTCTCCTTGTATTCTCCGCTGCTAAAGTACAATAAACACTTCTGTAAATACTTCTGAACCAAATGCAATCATAGCTCCAGAATTATTTTTTATCTTATTTTTCTTTACCATTTTATTATCTTATTTTAATTCTACTTTAATAATAGACTCTGTTTGATGTGTAAAATCTGAGTGCTCTCATTTCCTTCTTTCTCTGCTGTAATGTGCGCAACGATGACACTGAATTTTCCCCACTGTGGGACGAAAAAAGGAATATCTTTTCTTAATTTGAGCACATTCTGCCTCATAACATGATTTACCAATGGAACAAGATAATTATGTTGTTTTAAAAAGATACAAGAATTTTCTCCCTTGAATTGATAAAATAAAGCAGCAGTTCTTGAAATAAGACTAAATGGCTATGTCCCATCGACAAATCTTGTTTTAAGACAGTCAGAATGTACTCAGATTACTTGGGACTCACTGAATATAGTTACAGCATATACCCCAGCTTTAAATCAAAGTAGTCTAAAAGAGTGGAATAAAAAACTGTACTTCAGCAGAATTCCCGCCGCACCACTTTCTCTGTTTCTGTCCTTGCATGAGAACACGGTGAGAATAACCCCTCCATAGCAACAGTTGGCGCACAGGGCAGGACATCACTTCTGGGGCCTTTCCAGTTCATTCGTCCCAGGAGCCCGCACTGCTGACATCTCTGCATGACTGACTCTACGCCTCTATATACTCCAGTGTCGGCCACGCTCAGATGGACCACACGACCGCCAGCTCTCCCGGTTAAATGGACTGAAACAAACCCTCGGCTACGTACGGAGAGAGCCGGAGCCGGATACGAGGAGTGGAGAACTGCATGCAGACCAGGGATGGAACTTATCACCATGTCTGGGACTTGTTCAAGACATACTGGCACAATAACAGGCTAGGCTGTAGGGCAGTGCGGTGTATTGCATTCAAATTGGAATTACAAGTTTTGTGGTCAAAATTATCATGGCCACTGCATTTGTTGAAGTTTTTTGGAAACATAAAACAATACTAAATACGACTAATACTAAAGAGAACCTGGATCTAATCAACTCCTGGCAGAAGGTCACGCTCTGAGACTAAGACCATACATACACGGATCTGAACTTGCTCAGAAGAAGCACACACTGCTTTCCATTCCCTACACACCCACACACACGCACACACACGCACACACACGTGTGTGACATTGTTTCTGTATGATTGTCATGTCCATCTTGATGCTTCCAAATGAAGATTATTAAAAAAGATAAGATAAAGATAAGAAATAAAATCACTACAAATTCTAAAGGTAACAAAAATACTACTAATGCTAAAAATAATGAAACGGCACAATTATTACAGTTTTATATGTTTTAAAGAGGAAATGTTTTTTGGCCATTTAAATTGTAAATAGACTGTTTACCTAGAATGTGAAGTATTGTCTTCAGTAGAAAATATATTGTGAAGCAAGTATGAAGGGAAAATAATGTTATCTGCCTTTGACTCCCTCTTCTACCATCAGAGGAAGGTGTAGGCTTATTTTTTCAATTTGAAAACTACCAACTGCAAACATAGACCAACTGAAAACATGTGATTGTGAAGAGAAATTATCAAAACTAAGGAATGGGCTATACTTTTGTTATAAACTACAGAAAGCCACTCATCCATCAGTGATGCGTTAACACACTCTCCCTTCTCAGAAAGACGGTTCGGGGTTTAAATCCCGGTCAGAACAGGGCCTTGCATCTTGTCCATGTGTCTGCTTAGGTTTCCTCTGGGTGCTCCGGTTGTCCTGACCAAACTGGACAAAACTCATCAACATCTGGAGATGGGTCAAAATCAAAGAACAAATTTCTGTACGGGGACAATGAAGTTGTAACTTGAGTGTGATGTCATAGTGGTACAATGACATCATACTATTACAGGACTGACAGGATTCTGATTTTAGCTCTTGATGGATCTAAAAACACCTCCAGGATCAAAACAAGATCATGTAAGAAAGCGATGGAGATTTCTCCAACAACCTCTATACAATTTCTAGCAATGTAGTGAGAACCCTTTGAAAACCACGACTACTAAAACTCACCGTCAGTCTTTCATTCCAGCTCACACAGTCACTTAACTCCATTCTGATCCTCTGCCCTCGTGTCATCCCATTGTTCGCCTCAGATTTATGAAGAGCCGCTTTCTTGCCCAGAAATCAATGAACGTGGCGTTGTAAATCTGCCATCTGAAAGCGGGCCGGCCCCAAACCCCCTGGTAAATGTACAGACGGAATTTACAGCTTGTATTTGAGAAGGTCCACATAACGGCCATTGTTTCCACGACGGCGGATTCAAAGCGCAGTGTTTAAGAAGCCAGATTCTATTACAAAGAGATATGGACGGAAGGTTTGACGGCGTTTGTTTTAATCAGAAAGCTGTCAGGGAGGAGGTATATTTGAATAAGCGATGATGAATCACCTTATTATGTCTTGGTCCCAGTCTTCCGTTGAATGACTCTATTAAATTTTACATTTTCTGCAAAACGATGTGGGAAAAAATCAATGGGAATAGAGAGTTTTACAGAACCTTTAAGAGTGACAAATGTTCTTAAAGTAGTTGGGTTGTGACTGTAATGTATTATACTATAAAATGTAGTAATAATGTAGCTACCTCCATGTGTTATTCATATAGTGTAGGGTTTCTAAGTGCTTTACAATCTATCCTTCAACCCACTCCTGTTAGGATAATTACTACAAATAACTATCGATTTATAATTCAACAACTGATGTAAAAAACTTTATATTGCTCATCTGCATATTCGTCTTTTTCTTTGTGGAGAGTTTAGCTATCTTCTTTGAAATTCAAATTATTTCTTCAAATGTTTCAATATGGAAAAATGCTATATTACTTAATTCGCCAAGTTATATTCTTCGTAAAAAGATTTTCAACTGAATGTATGAAATTGAAATGTTGTTATGAAGCTTACCCACAGCAACAGATCCTCACCTGCAGCAATCAGGCACTGCCCGCATCGGCTTCATATCACGCAGAAGCTCCATCCAAGCAGCAGCTTCATTCATGCCGCAACCCTCCTCCTCCCCATCTCCCTCTTGTTCTAGGCCAGCTCCTTCATCCTTCTCCTAGCTACCACCACCAGGGTCTAGGCCCCGGGGATTTCATCTCATAATCTCTTTCCCCTTCTGCAATCATGAAGTGCTCTGAACTACAGAACTAGATTCTGTACAGCACAATAAATGTAATCTTGAAAATATTGTCTTTAGTGTCATATGTGTAAATTATGCAGTGTTAGATTACCTGCCAACCAACATACAATTCTAATACCATGTTTTGCCTGTTCGAGTCTCTTCAGATTGAATTACTGGAATATTGACAGGCCTCGTTCAGGTAAACTTGTGAGTCCACACAGCTGGGCCTGCGACTGTCAACCATCATCGCAAACCATTACCAACCACCGCCAGAGAGTCGAACCCAGGACCTCCGTTTAAAACCCTGCAAAATTCTTTACATACAGTGAGTAAATTTTCTCCACTCCCTTAAGTCTACAGCCATGCCTCCTCAACTGCCTCCTCTCGTGCTGAAGGAGAGGCGGCGCCACTCCGAGCTCCTCTCTATGAACAAGACCTGAGATTCTTGAACTTCTCTACTAGAGAAAGGATCTCTCCACACAAAAGTGTAGAAGGCACTGTTTCCAGACCAGAAGTATGGCCTGGAAACGTAAAAAAAAGTATGGTATTTGGAAATGGTTGTGCTCAGTTTTGGGAGATAGTGGCCGATCTGTCCGTTCTTCCCCATGGTCTTCTTTACTCTTGTATCTCACTCAACAGGGCTCAACTCAGGGTCTTTTTGGTGGGACTTCCGGCCACCAAAAAGACGGTTGCCACGGTGTTCCCTCACTCGATAATCACTCCACTTTTGAAACTTTCACCACAGTTAAACTCCTGCCATGATATGTTGGAACACATTTTTTGTCGGGAAGATATTACAGACCTTGCACCTCTTTCTTTTATGCGAACCTTTATCTTTTCTTTGCACATTCGCTCACGCCCACAGGCCAATAAAAAAGAATATTCAAATTTGCACTGTTAGGGCCTGATCCACTCTTGTGCTTTTTTCATATCTTTTCATACTGTACATCATAGTAAAATGATGTATGAAGTGTTAATGCCTGCCTTCATTATGCAGATTCCAGCCAATGATAAATACTGTACAATGCCGTAACATGCAAATCCACTCGTTAGATCGATGGTGTTTATGCATATTTGATGTCTCCTTTCGTAATTGGGTGGGTTTGGAGACGCGGGAGGAGGCAGAGAATTTCGGACATATATCAAATGTTGTGACGAGCTGCTAAATGATAATATTCTGGAGGCTTTTCATTCCTGTGCTTATTAATGTGTCTCAAGAGGTCATTACTCCTGATGCTTCTATTACAGATGGAAATGAGGCATATTATATAATTTTGAACTTTTCTGTGAGATGTTTATGAAGGTCCAAACATGCTAAAGCTGGGGTACCTCATTATTTTGATTTGAAGCTGTGCTAACAGATATTTACCAATATTCATATAGGTTAATACCTCAAGCATCATATATTGACTCACAGGGCGCTTTCTTACAGTATAAGATATCATTTCGAGAGGAAGATTGCATGTTGTGAGCACTTTTACAAGACTCTATGTGTATATATGTTTCTTCTTTTTTAATGTATTGCACAATTAATAATTAAAAACAAAGACTACTATTTCTGTTGGCACAAAATACATGGGTTATTTATGAGAAAATTATTTGGATACTTCAGATTAAGGGTCAAAAAATCCAATCCTAATCACAAATTCAATGAACAACATAGTAGTAACAAAACGTGAACATTTCTGTATTACCAGGATGAAGCACCAAGGTTTTAGTAATTCCCTTTTTTTAGTAATTGGTGTGAAATGATTAGTGAGGGCTAGAAACTTATAAAGGTTGGGGCTTCAAGAACACAAGGCATGCTTCACGTATTTTTAGATGTTATTGATTTATTTCTTATCATACCTATCTTACACTCATAATGTGTTGTTGTGTGAACCATTTAATGTCATATAAGGGTGTTAATATTTTAAATGTTGTCGTTTTTGGGAGATCTCATACATGCAGTTCAAGGCAGCCCAGGAATTACAAGAGCTGGAGGCTTTTTGCCAAGAATAAAAACAACCTCATCCACAACTACCACTAAAGACTCCAAGCTGTGATAGATTTTAAAAGGGGCAACACAGGCCATTGAGAACAGGGGGATGGAGACTTCTAATTGGAGCCACAAAATAAGTTTCTGTTTTCATAATAATTTCAAAATAAAAAACATGTTTATTTGACAATAACAAGGCATCACACAACCACCAAAATATCAACATTTTTGCCAGAGTGTGTAAACTTTCAAGCACAACTGTAAACAAACTGACATAACACTGATTATGTTTGCGTCTGACAATCAGAATGACTGATATCATCTGCATAATCCATACTGCTGAATGGACAGTTGTTTCAAAGGCATGTACGCAGGCTAACCTCCAGAGATGTGTGAGTGTGCTAATGCTAACGACAGCACAACATCACACCAATACATATTTCACAAACCCCAGCCTATGTATCTGCTTTATGAATCATTCACATCACTGCTCACCCACAACAGGCTCATGTGCAGGGCTGCGCTGCTGTATCTCCAACTCTATCAGCCACAGTATGTACAGTACTGTACAGTGGAAACCAGATTTAGTTTTTTTAAAGATGGAACCGTGTTTCTTGCCGGAGGATAACTCCCTAACTTTTAGAAGTCGTTATTCTTTCTTTTGTTTTACTGAGCACATTAAATCTGGGGTACCTAACTTTCAAACTATAGTATGTAATGCAAAAAATGATGAAATAGGAGGTCCTTTAGTCTAATTTCAAGAACTGCTGTTTTTAAAGCAAGATAATTTTGCTTGTCCCATTGGCAAATCTTGTGTCAAGGCAGTCAAAATGGACTTGAATTAAGACAAATGTGAGCATTTATCGTCACTTTGACTGAGCCACTCGCAGGGCTCATTCTTGCAAGTAAGCAGAAGATAAAAAGGATTTTGTGTGATTTGTTTGAACATCGTAGTTTTTTAAAGCCTCATTATTTTGTGAAACCAACATTTATCAGTTATGAAACAGCTTTGACAGTACATTTCAGACTCTATTTGTTGTTTTTTTGTCCCATTGAGTTCCATTGTTTTGTATGTAATGTTCAATATAAATGCACGTCCTTCCTTTTGCAAAGAGATGTCCATAATGTCTCAGCACACCAGCTCCATGGTCACCATCCGCCGTAATGTGGTCGTCAAAAATACACAAAAAAATGATCCAGACCTGATATAGATGATGATAGAGCAGATACAAGCACAATGGGTTTAATTATACAGAGGTGTAGCTGTAGCGTTAGCGCACGTTTGGCTAGGGGGGGTAGCTGACTGAGTGCACATGTGTTTTACTCAGAGCGCTCAGCTGCGGTGGAATGGCCCCGAGGAGCCTCCACTGCACCAGAGAGGAGTCTTTACGCAGTCTAAGAACTCTGCTGGAATCAAGTATTTACACCTTTAGTCAAGTTCAAAGCCAACAACACACTCAAT
Organism: Knipowitschia caucasica; assembly: GCA_964034765.1. Lineage (NCBI taxonomy): Eukaryota > Metazoa > Chordata > Actinopteri > Gobiiformes > Gobiidae > Knipowitschia > Knipowitschia caucasica. The sequence goes on along the minus strand of OZ035834.1, from coordinate 28,139,769 downwards.
GGCAGATTCATACTATGTGACCTTTTGACGAGCCATTGAATGAAGCTATATCTTTTTTTGAAAATGAAAATCTAATGGCAGCCTACTGTATAAAGTGGATAAAAACGGGTCCCAATATGGTCCCCTGGAGAACACCGGAGCTGAGGCGAGACACAGTGGAAGAGAATTGTCCAAGTGCACAGAGAATATTGTGTGTTTGATATGAGAAGCACCACTGAAGGACAGTACCTTAATGCTCACGTGTGGTTCCAAGCGAAACAAACTAGTTATTTGATAAACAAGTCAACAGCTACAAACAAATCATAAAAAAAATCTGTGCCATGCTGTACCATATGTACCAGAACATTTCTCCTCAATGCAGTTAATTAATATCATATTGTATGGAAGTTGATTGAATAATACTGTTTTCAAAGGGGAGGAGGAGCGTGTGAAGAATCTCTCTACAGCAGGGGTCGTAGGAGTCAAAGTAGTTTTTGTTCGGGGCTGAATAAAAACCTATTGTGACACTTTATTTTAATTTGTATCAAGGTGATTTTTAATTGTGTATTGCTATTTTTAAATTGTATTATTATATCAACAAAAGAGTTATGTTTGGTATGAACAAAAACTGGACATAAGCTGAGTATGCCAGACTGATAAGACATATGTATAATCAAGTTAACTATAAATCATTATTTGAGTTCAATGTTTAAAATACAATTCATGATGTTTTTTGTTGGGGGAGAATTACGTTCAAAACAACAAGTGTAACATGTCATATTACCTCTTATGACCAAAGCTGAGAGTTACTCACGTGTTTGAGATGCCTGCTCTACAGTCTATGGACCGAATGCATCACAGAGAAGAGCTGCTTGTGGTGAAATGGGACGATTATAATAGGTTAACCCACTGGATTCACAAGGTTAAGCTTAAAAATCTGCACATTCAGAGCGGTATAAGGATATATCCTTGTGTATTACCTTTACAACGACACCTGCTGCCCACAGTGCTTCAGAGGCACTAAAGTCTGTGTTGGTGGTTGTTTACTGATGTCTTGCAAAATTAATCAGCAAACTTATAAATCTGTCGATCCCTAGTCGTACCATGTTTAAAAGATAAGGTTAGACAAGCTTTATTGATCTCACAGTGGAGAAATTTACAAGATTTATAAGAAAAACAAACACAATTCTTTAAAAACCTTATTTGAAAGCTCAACACGTTGTCACATGTTATTCTTTAGTTAAATGATTCAAACCTGCAGCCCTTCTACAGTATTTACTACATTATTCCAAAGGTGCTCCCTGCAGCCAGTGGTCAAAGTCTTCTGGCAGAACTGCTCTGGCTCCTCTTTGTCAGAGTGAAGGCCGCTCTCGCAGACCACATGTGACGGCTGACCTCTGCACATTTACACTTGAACATGAATGAATAATGCTGGATTAAGATTGCACATGACAAGATGACAGGCTTCCAGCAGCATGTATGCCTCTCACACTCACCCAGTGTACACATAAGCACACGTGCTCCAAGCGGACAACCTCCACAACATGCATACCTCACATTGTGGCTCTTGTTTTTGAACACTTTTTATCATAATAATAGTGTAGCAATTGGCTTGTTGTGATAATATGTAACATTTGTGGTTAGAGACAATGTAAATTAAAAATCCATCTCACTAGTTCCTCGCTCTGAAAACAGTTTGGTTCTATCACTAGTTTAAACAGTGGGTCACTATCTACTGTGAAGTATGGGGGTGGAAACATAATGCGTCAGGGCTGCAAATGGACCAGAATAATTTATTTGTTTAAGGAAAAGAATGGAGAGGCGTCAGCGGCTGTTTGGAAGAGCATTGGCCTTTGGGCCTGAAGGTCATGGGTTTGAGCCCACCGTAAGACCTACTTCACAACACCCACTGATGACTGCTGTCGTTATGTCCTCCACTGAAAGATCTCAGCTCCTGTGGACTCACCACCTGCAGAAGGATCAGTGAGGGGCTGGTGCTAAGTGTACTGGGTGCAGCTCTGACTGCCACCCCCCCGACCCAGAAATGGATTAAGGGGAAGAAAACCGATGGATGGATGGAAAATGGAATGGGATGGATCGGGTCAAGTATTATGAGATTTTGAGTGAAAACCTCCTTCCATCAGCAAAGCAGGGAGGTACTGAAGATGAAACGTTGAGTTTTTTAGCACGACAAGGAGTGGCTTCTTAAGAAGAAATTCAAGATCCTGGAGTGACCTAGCCTGTCCCCAGATCTCGACCCCATAGAAAATCTGTGGAGCAAGTTGATAGTGTTTATTGCCCAGTGAAAGCCCCAAAATATCACTGCTCTAGAAGAGATCGTCATGGAGGAATGGGAAAAAACAATAGCAACACTGTGTTAAAACCTTGTTAAGACCAACAGAAAGTGTTGGACCTCTGTCATTGCCGACAAAAAAGACTTAATTTTCACCATCATTTGCAAATATGTTTTTTTAAAATCATTTTATCTCTCTATTTTCTATAAAGAGAATTACAGGTATCTCTCATCTTTTAATGTGGGACTTGCAGACTTTTTACCCCACTGTACACAAGCACAAAAGTCTTTAACTGGGCCATTTTGTGTTGTTGCAGGCCGTAACTGTTGTCACTTTCTGTATAGTTTGTGCAGTGTCCTCCTCCACACAGTGATAGATGATGTGTTGGTGGTTCTCTGGTGTGAGACCGGTGGAGGTTGGAGGCTCCAGTCCTGCTCCAGCACCCTCTGCTTTCCTCTTCTACAGCTCATGAGCGTCATATCAGACTCTCTCCTCTTAATGATTCTGAGATAATGATCATTTACAAGACGCCCGAGGGAGAAAGTGCTAATCTCCTTGCATCACTCGTTGCACCATCGTGTCATTTTGAGCTGAGACGAGTTTAAGAACACACATTATGGAACTGAAGGAACTACATTTAACACTAGGACTCCCAGAATACTAGAAAACTAATACTAGAACTAGAGCAGTCTTTTTGACGGCTCCTATTCAAATGAATGGCATTAATTCAAAAAATAGATTGTTTACAGATGTTATTAAATGTAAGTTAATCATATATTTTTTTGTCTTTAATGCATGCTCAAACTAGTTGATATAAATTAAATTCAGCATAACTAATTGCTAACTGATGCAAGAAAACAGTGTGCTGCTATGGTAACTAGCACTTGGTCCAAGGCTGAGACTGCTCTGAACTAGTCCAGGACTTAAAAGTATTTGGTTCTTCTACACCAGACAAGAGTAAGTTAGCAGAAGTATATACTGTTGAAACAAATGCTTTTATTTCTATCAAAGCCAAGGTGAACTTTCCAAAACAGTCCAGGACTTATTTAGACTATTAATTACACTACATTACGAAACAGAAAAACTTTATAGACCAAAAAAGAAAAGCCATCAAATTGACTGCTCTGGGAGTTCTTGTGTTAAAGAATATGTACAAACATGTTGGGTGGCACAGCACAAAGGGTAGAAAGTCCAAAAACTTACTTTATTTATTTACTTGTTTCTTTAATATGAATAAGTTAAAACATTTATTTTAGTATAGAGTTATTATTCACTTGTGTTGTGCAACTTGTGACTGAGAATGATCCCAGTGAGTCACAATTTGACGCTTGGGCTGAGAGCTGATTGGCTGAGTGAGGGTGGTTCTCTATGTTAAGATGTGGCAGAGGCCAAACATGCATGAGTGTGAAAACTAGTGATGGAACCGAGTGGATTTGAGAGCGAGGGACTAGTTAGATGGATTTTAGGATTTTTTTGTTGATTGAAAGCTCAGCACCTCAGCTTTAAAACAACAGGCTTCACAGTGTATTTTTAACAGTTAAGTCTTTGAACTCACTCATTTTCACATCACGATTTACTCTTGAATATAAACTTAAGGAAACAAACATTTTGCAGTGTAGTAAACATACTATTTTTCTTGCTTTTATAAATCTATTTTATTTTGCAGTGCACACACAACTCCCTCGTCGTCAAACACCACATCCAATTAAGAGCTGTCATGTGCGTTTACAGCGTGCGAGCAGAGGAGGCGCCGTGGGGGACTTCACACCCTCGTCACACACAAACACACACACACACACACACATACACACACACACACACACACGCTGGGCTGCCATGCTTTGTGGGGACTTCCATTCATTCCTTGTGGCGGGTTTCCCTACTTAACACACATTATACAACCTGTGAGACGCCTGCAAAGAGGAACTGTTACACAATCCTCCGTCTGCAAGGAAGAGACTGTGGTAGAAAGGGACGAGGTCAAGTGTGTATATTTCATTTTATTTATGTTTTTATGCTTGGGTCTAGAGAGACAAAATGAGTGGAATGTTTAGAGGGATATGGGATTTTTTGTTGTTTTTCTTTTAGATAAAAAATGATCGTTTTCTTAATTGATACAAAGCACATTTTGATTTAATACTATTGATAATTTCCATTTTTTTGTATACATCTACATATGGACCTAAACAATTTCCTCCTCCTGATTATTGGAAGAAGTTCCGATCGCGCTCTGATTCATCCACATTCACACCTCCTAACCCCTCAGACAAATCCAATTCAATTATATTTATTTTTGGATAGCCTTAAGACACAACAGGTGTTATCTTTTGTTTCTCTCTGCTCCTTTTGCCCACCACAGAGCTGGGAAAAAAGCTTTTGTATTTGCTACGTGTTTTGGAACGTGTTGCAAAAAGACTGGAAATTATCTGAACTGAATGCTTTTAGATCCAGATTGAGAGATCTTGGGACATCTTCATTGAAATGTGTCTTTTTTATAATCCGTAACTTTGTGAAATTATATGTAACTGTTTTTATAATCTGTAATTGTATGTAACTTTTGTCCAGGACTCCCTTGAAAAAGAGGTTCATAATCTCAATGATTGATGATGATCCTGGTAAAAAAAAAAAAGGATAGATCAAAATAAATAAAAAATCTTGACGAACTTTACAAAGTTGCTGATTCAAACGCAGGAAATGCATTGATGTGTGTACGTGTACTGTAAGTGTGTGTATGTGTGTGTGTGTGTGGTAGTCGTCTCCTCGGAGGTCTTCAGATGTGAGTACAAAGCTCTGTTTGAAGTACTGTGTGTGAGAACGTAGTGAGAAGAGATCTACTTTTTCTGAGAGCGTAGAACTCAGTGTGGCACGATGTTAGATCTCACCCAAATCCTAAACCCAAAAAAAAAAAAAAAATAGAAATAAAACTACAATAATAATAAAAAATAAATAATAAGATAACAAAGAGCAAAGGAAAAATAAAATTAAAATAAAATAAACTAAGATAAAAAGTAAAAAATAAACATATGTAAACCTATATACATACATACAGGTGACAATGAGAATACATACATATCACACTCGAAAGTTTAGACATATATTCACTAAAAAAAAAAAATTAAAAAAAAAATATATATATATATATAATAATAAGAAAATATATAATTTATATATATATATATATATATATATATATATATATATATATATATATATATATATAGAAGATAAAAATAAATAAATAAATAATAATAGTCCTTAACAGGAGTTACATTTATAAATCAGTAAGAATAACATAGTATAACACAGTGACAGCTTTGTCACACTCTACAGTGTACTATTGTGTAATATAATTAAGATATTTTCCCCATTTTGCTAGGTATTCTTCCTGCCTATAATTTTTCTTATAGAAAAGCTGTTCATAAGAGGCTACTCTTCCTACTTCTGTAAACCATTCTCCAGCTGGTGGGGCTCTAGGATTTTTCCACTCTCTTAAGACTACCTGTCTACCTATCATTACTGCCGTTTGAATGAACTGTGCATTATTACATTGTTCTACAACAGCCGGGTCCCCCAACACATAAAGTCGGGGAGAAAACTCAAAGAAGTCACCTGTGATCTCTTGAATGAACTGGTGGACAGTATTCCAGTACTCTACAATTTTGGGGCATTGCCACAGTGCATGATATAGGGTACCGTCTGAGCTTTGACACTTCCAACAGTTTGGTGTGCTTTTAAGACCTAATTTATGTAATCTGATTGGTGTCCAGTAGAAACGGTTAATAATCTTAAATTGTATTAGTTTAATTCTTACGTCTCTGGACAATAGTTTGAAATTTTTGCAGATTCGTTGCCATTCCAAAGTAGTGAAACAAATCTTCAAATCTTTTTCCCATATACTTTTCAATATAATTGGTAAGTTACAGTTATGTCGTATGATTTTAGAGTACAACTTAGATACTGCATTGTTTGATAGAGACAATTTATATATGTCATCAAGAAGAGTTGATCTAGGTAAAATTGTGAATGAAGGGCCAAACACAGATTTTAACATGTCTCTGAGCTGCAAATATTGCCAGAAGTTATTTTGTTCAAGATCGAATTCTTGTTTTATTTTTTCAAAAGGTTTTAGAATGCTATTTGTCACAGGGTGGGAAGGAGGAGGACTAAAAATGCAGGAATGCCAAAATAATGGTTTAATGAAATAAAGTCCAAAGTGAAAATAAAACTCAAAATCCAAAATACAGAACAAGGAACACGAAATCAGAAACAGGACGGAACAGAAGTTGACAATACAATGGAACAGCAACAAGGGGAAAGGAGCACAGGGTACATATAGACACAGACACAGGTGAAACACATCAGGGCAGGGCAGACAATCAAGACAGGGGAACACCACAAGAAGTCAAACTCAAAACCAAACCACAGAAAATGTCAAAATAAAACCAAAGTACAAATATAAAAGCCACACCATGACAGCACCCCCCCCTCCAAGGGACAGCTCCCAGATGTCCCAAAAACCCAAACCAGGGAGGGCGGAGGGGGTCAAGCGGAGGGAACTTCAGGTCCGAAGCAATGTTCAAATCAAACAGGGACCGAAGCTGGAGCCCAGTGATGACCTTCCACATGGAAACTGGCTCACCCCGGGCAGAGACATATGCCCGGCGGTGACTCAGACGAAACAGAACCACCCCAGACGGACATCCAAGTCTGGCAGTGGCAACAGGTGAGGGGAAGGAGAGGTCATCAGAGGGCGTCAGACGAGAATATCCAGACCAGGACTTCACTGGGTACCTCACAGCAGGTCAGGGGGAGGGGAACAGAGGACCACCCCGGACGGACAACCATGCCCGGCGGTGGTGCAGGACAGGTGACCACCCCAGACGGAGTTTCTTGTCTGGCGGTGGTTGCAGGCAACGGGGTCGAGGTAGGCAGTGAAGTGAAGGCAAAAAATAAGTAAAAACCTGGTGATTGAAGATGAACTGGGAGCAGGTGTGGTGAAAAAAAATAAAGCATTCCGCTGAGTCCAAATGTGGCTGTTCCATTCTGTCACAGGGTGGGAAGGAGGAGGACTAAAAATGCAGGAATGCCAAAATAATGGTTTAATGAAATAAAGTCCAAAGTGAAAATAAAACTCAAAATCCAAAATACAGAACAAGGAACACGAAATCAGAAACAGGACGGAACAGAAGTTGACAATACAATGGAACAGCAACAAGGGGAAAGGAGCACAGGGTACATATAGACACAGACACAGGTGAAACACATCAGGGCAGGGCAGACAATCAAGACAGGGGAACACCACAAGAAGTCAAACTCAAAACCAAACCACAGAAAATGTCAAAATAAAACCAAAGTACAAATATAAAAGCCACACCATGACAGCTATTGTCATAAAGATCGTCTAGAGTTTTGACTCCGCTATTCAACCAATTTCTCCACAAGAATGACTCTTTACCAATGCGTAACTTAGGATTTGACCAGATACTTGCATCCGTATTGAGAAAGATTTCAACTTTAAATATTTTGTTTACACTTTTCCATATATTTTGCAGGTGAGTAATGACTGGGTGACTTTTCAGCTTCGGAGTCAGGCGAGTAGTCAAACATGTTAATGGAGTGTAAGGTAAACATGCCTCCTTCTCCATTTGAAGCCATGGTGGAGCTCTTTCTGGTGGCAGATACCATTTTGTTAGGTGTTGCAGGTTAAAAGCATAATAATAGTACAGCAGTTTAGGTAATCCCAATCCCGCACAATCCACTGGCACTTGCAATTTTTCAAGTCGTAGTCGTGGCCGTTTAGTTCCCCATAGGAATCTTGAACACATCTTGTCAAAGTTTTTAAAATATTTCATTGGGATTTGTAATGGAAACGATTGAAAAATATAATTCAACTTAGGTATACATGACATTTTCAATACATTGACCTTTCCCCATAGGGATAAGTTGAGAAATGACCACCTATCCACATCCATAGAGATCTGTTTCATCAATGGATCCAGGTTTTTCTCCACTATTTCATCTACATTAGTAGGGAAAGTGATTCCTAAGTATTTAATGCCTTCTGTAGGCCACTGGAACTGTCCGACCTGAAATAGTGTTTGGGGGCAGTTTGATGTAAGAGGCAACGCTTCGGACTTAGTCCAGTTTACTTTATACCCGGATAATCTAGAGAAGGCGTCAATAGTTCTCAGTAAGGCAGGAGTGGATAATTCAGGATTAGTGACAAAGCAGAGAATATCATCTGCATTTAAAATCAATTTATGAGCTATGCCACCAACATTTATTCCTGGGAACTGTGGGTTTTTACGTATTGCTTGTGCCAATGGTTCCAGTGATAGATTAAACAAGGCTGGGGACAAGCCGGATCCTTGTCTTGTCCCCCTTCCTAGCTCAAAATAGGGAGAGATCATGCCATTCGTCTGGACTGCTGCGAGAGGTGTTCTATATAAGGTTTTAATCCAATTTTCCAAACCGGGGCCAAATCCAAATTTTTGAAGAGCAAAGAACAGATACCTCCACTCGACGCGGTCAAAAGCTTTTTCCGCGTCGAGTGAAATGGCAGCTGTGGGATTGTTAGTGTCACGTACATTCCACATAATGTTTAATAGTCTCCTAACGTTATCTGAGGAGCTACGCTTCAGAATAAATCCAACTTGATCCTGATGAATTAGGTTACTAATAACTTGATCTATTCTATTTGCTAATAATTTTGACAATATCTTACAGTCAGTTTGCATCAGGCTAATTGGACGATAGCTTTTGCACTCTGTAGGATTTTTCCCAGGTTTAAGAGTTAGTGTTATAATAGCCTGATCCAAGGATGGTGCCAGTTTTCCCGTTTTAAAACTTTCTTGAAACATGGCTAAAAGAACTGGAGCCAGTTCCGCAGAATAACATTAAAAAAATTTTGCAGTGAAGCCGTCTGGGCCAGGGGTTTTCGCAATTGGCAGTTGTTGAATTACTTTGAGAATTTCTTCTAAAGTTATCGGTGAATCGATCATTTCCTCATATTTTTAAAGTATTGTCTTAAGCAGAAGTGTGACAGAAACAGTTAGTGCTGATTTGTGTATTTTTCTGTTGATACCAACCACACACATCTGTACGGTGCGTTCAGAGCGTGTTCCAGGCGTCTCCCATCTGGCCCTGTTTATTTGTCAAAAAGCTGGGAGGACAACATCATTTCCGTGAACAGCAGCGAGGAGATTGCAGAGCGCAGTAACTCACCCTGCTCTGCCCCCGCTAATGTTATCAGCTCCTGTGGCGGCTCTACAATCACATCCTCCTCCTACCTCCACGTGCTGCTCCAACTTCACGTCAAGTCAGCCTTAAAACCACAAATATTCAGGATTGTGTTCTTAAAGCCGGGTCAAACCACACAGAAATGTACCCGTGAAATCCATGTAACTAGTTCTTGCCTCGAAAACAGTTTTGTTCCATCACTGGTTTTCACGTGCATTATTTTTAGGCCTTTGTTCAGACTGAAAACTGAAAAAGAGAGGACCACCTTCACTCAACCAATCAGCTCTCAACAATGCAAAACATTTTTTCTAGTAATATCAAGAAAATTTGCGGTCTGGTTTGAACATATTACATTTTTACAAACAGTATAATTCATCAGTAAAAAAGTTAAAAGGTTTAAGACAATTTTCAATACATTTTTGGTGATATATATTTTTGTTTTTCTAGTGTTTTGCTCATATTTGAGAAATTTGAGATCATGTTTTGTTTTTGCTACATCACAATTCACTTGCAACCAAACATGTTTTGCCAGAAAATGGTTAAAAGCTCAAAACACAGAAAGTTCATTTATTTACACGTGTGGACAATGGTCACCACGACAACAGAGGGATCAATGGCTTCTATGTGTTTGTTTCTACAGAATTGACTGATCTAGTTGCTTGATTCTCTGACCTGTTGTCGTAAAATTGACAGTTTTGTAAAGTCCTCCAAGATGACAGCTTTTATGAATTCGAAGCTATTCAAAAATAATTGGAATTGAATTGAAAAAAAAGTAGATGCACACACATCCACCCGTGTGTGTGCAAGAAATTCAAAGTTGTTTTTTTCAATGACCAGCTCACCACAACACAACGCTTCAAAACAGATAGACACGCAAAAGATGTGTCCTTGTTAGCATTAAACCACGGACTTTAAAGCTCAAGATGGTGTGAATCAAACAGTTATAGAGTAAGAGGAGATGACTTTTCAATGAAAGTGAATAGAGCCAGAGCGAGTTGGAGCACTCCTACTTTATGCTGCATAGAGCTAGCAGGTTAGCACTGTCCATTTGTATACAGTCTATGGGCGAAAGACACCAAATTCAGATCAACAAAAATCTGTGACTGTCCTCAGTCTATATGTCCGTCAAAATGCAAGCTCCTCCGTTCCATAATGTTTTAACTCCATCTTTTGAAATGATCCAATTCAATTCAATTCAATGTATTCTTGTGTAGCCCTGAATCACAACTGTAGTTATCTCAGAGGACTTAGCAAAACCGTTGAATTTGCCAACACAGATCAGAGAATCAACAGTTGAGACACAAACAATATAGAACACATATGTATTGGTCCACAGGGGGGAGTTGACCAATGTCCATGAATGTTGAAAAATGTCCATAAATGATGCATCTAATATCAATATCAAGCCTAAAATCATGTCCTATATATTTTTCTGACGACCCTAGTCCTTTGAATAGAATATCATCTCTCCTGGTAACTGGTGAAAGAAGTCTACAAACCAGTGGACAAGTCTAAATCAGCTGAATTGCAGTGACACATTCAGCAACTGCAGAGTATATTATTTGTAGCCTGAGCGCCGGGGGTCGTCCTCACTTTCCGCTTTCTCTCATTCCTTTGTTTTTTTTTTCTCTCGATGCGTTTGCTCTGACCTTGTCACCGGCTGCTCCTTGCCTTCGTTCCTTTCCTCCCTGAAGGCTGTGACTGGAGCTCAGCAGGATGTGAGGGGTGATTGCCGATCGCTGCAGGACTGTTCTATTCTTTGGTAAGTGACAACATCTTTACGCACATGAGCTTTGTGTGATACGTGCCGTCAAATGTTGTCCAGTTACATAAACGAACAGATATGCTGCGTTAGAGGGGCCTTCGTTCATTTGGGGACCTCTGCATCCAGCATGTGTATGTCCTGGGTTCGATTCCAACTCCAGACCTTTCTATGTGCATGTTCTTGTAACTGCGTATAGTGTCCTCCAGGTGCTCCGGTTTCTGCTACCACCACATGTACAATAGTCCTCCTTAACACCCTCTCTAATTTTTTGGAGCAGATGTACCGTTGCTTTTAGACATTCCAAGTTTATCACTGGAAAAAAGACAAAAACGGAGGCCACCAACAGGGACGCAACCTAATTCTGTCCTCTGTAATAAATTATAAAATAATCTAGGGCCGCCAAGGATTAAACACACACTGTAGTCGTCAGATAAGATAAGATAAGATAAGATAAACCTTTATTAGTCTCACAGTGGAGAAATTTCAGTGTCATCGTTGCACATTACAGCAGAGAAAGGAAATAAGAGCACTCAGATTGCACACATCAAAGTCTATTATTTAAGACAATAAATTTAAGATAAAATAAAATAAAATAAGATTGAGCTCAAACGAATTTAAGAATTCGTTAAAACAAAATAAAATAAGATTGAGCTCAAACGAATTTTAGAATTTACAAGCACTAATGAATAGTGTAGCTCCTCCTTCAGACTGTACATTTCTCCAGTGTGAGATCAATAAAGTTTATCTTATCTTATTTTAAAAATATAATATAAAAAAAAAACGCTACATAAAAACAGTGTAATGTTTTTTTTTTTTTTTTGCATTATCATTACGCAGCTTTGCCCATCCCTCCGTGCTCCAGAAGTTGCAATTCTATATTTTTTCCACCATGGGTTTTGGTGAATGACGGGCTGGTGCTCTGTGAATTGGGTGTAGCTCTGACTGCCACCCCCCGACCAATGGATTAAGGGGAAGAAAATGGATGGATGGAGTTCGGTGAATCCTCCACATATCTTGGAGCCGGGAAAAAACGATTGGCAACGAAAGTACAAAAAGCCTAGGGGAGCTGCTAGGTTTCGCAGTCGGAGGGGAGAGCAGGGATATGTCTCAAACACACATGGACAGCTTTGATTGTGCAAATGACGAGGGAATAGTACAATAACATGGGGAGAACTTTATAAAAAAGACAACATGTCAAGTATGAGGTAAAAAAGGCACGGATATTATAGGACTTGTTCTTATTTTCTGCTCCGTTTCATTCAGACTGTACGGTATTGGCGGTTTTTAGTTGTTGTTGTGATGCCACTTTGAGTTAAATAAAAAAAATAAAAAAAAAACTGAGAAAAATGATTTATTTTCTTTGACACCACATATACTGTAGATTATTAGACGTGTGTAAGTCGACCTGCACTCTATCCCATGGCGGCGCTGGTGGGACCTGGCTCTGGAAGTGCCCAGGGGTCTCTTGGTTCTGTGTGTATGGCCGTGTCGTCCTCATGTTGTGTGTACTGCTGATGCTATAATCCATGGAACACACATTTAACCGTGAACAAGTATTAGTCCTTCGACAGGTTTGATGCTGTGTGTGTCCTACAGCAGCGGCTCCAGAAACATTGGTGTGAGTTATTGAGCTAAGCGCCTTGGAGCAGTCCATCCATCTGTGTTGCGTTCGCACAAACCCCTGACGGAGGCGGAGGCCCAGGGTCACGGGGCCAAACCTCCACAGGACACAGGGTCACACAGGATATGAAAGAAAAGTATTTGACAAATGTTCATTATTCTCAAGTGTAATCTGTAATGTTTCTTTTGCCATTTCAGGTTCTTGAACTGGAAATTGTGTGTGTGTGTGTGTGTGTGTGTGTGTGTGTAACTGAGTGTGAGTGTAAGTGTATCTCAATGTGTGTGTATCTGAGTGTGCATGTAAGTGTATCTCAGCGTGTGTGTAACCGAGAGTGTGTGTGTAAGTGTATCTCAGTGTGTGCGTGCATAACTGAGTGTGAGTGTAAGTGTATCTCAGTGTGTGCGTGCATAACTGAGTGTGAGTGTAAGTGTATCTCAGTGTGTGTGTAAGTGTATCTCAGTGTGTGCGTGCATAACTGAGTGTGAGTGTAAGTGTATCTCAGTGTGTGCGTGTATAACTGAGTGTGAGTGTAAGTGTATCTCAGTGTGTGTGTAAGTGTATCTCAGTGTGTGTGTAAGTGTATCTCAGTGTGTGTGTGCAAGTGTATCTCAGTGTGTGTGTGTATAACTGAGTGTGAGTGTATCTCTGTGTTTGTGTAAGTGTATCTCAGTGTGTGTGTGTATAACTGAGTGTGTGTGTAAGTGTATCTCAGTGTGTGTGTGCAAGTGTATCTCAGTGTGTGTGTATATAACTGAGTGTGAGTGTATCTCAGTGTGTGTGTAAGTGTATCTCATTGTGTGTGTGTAAGGTTATCTCAGTGTGTGTGTGTAAGTGTATCTCAGTGTGTGTGTGTAAGTGTATCTCAGTGTGTGTTTGAAAGTGTATCTCAGTGTGTATGTGTAACTGAGTGTGTGTGTGTGTGTGTAAGTGTATCTCAGTGTGTGTTTGTAAGTGTATCTCAGTGTTTGTGTAACTCAGTGTGTGTGTGTGTGTGTGTGCGTAAGAGTATATCAGTGTGTGTGTAAGTGTATCTCAGTGTGTGTGTGCGTAAGAGTATCTCAGTGTGTGCGTAAGAGTATCTCAGGGTGTGTGTAAGTGTATCTCAGTGTGTGTGTGTGTGTGTGTAAGTTTATCTCAGTGTGTGTGTATCTGTGTGTGTGTGTGTAGGTGTATCTCAGTGTGTGTGTGTGTGTGTAGGTGTATCTCAGTGTGTGTGTAGGTGTATCTCAGTGTGTGTGTGTGCAAAGGTTGGAAAAATGCACAGTTCTGAAACGGCGCAGACTCACGGCGCTCCGAGCGGAACACAGCGGCTCTGGCACAGAACTGTTTTAACAATGTTTTCTGCTGAACATGAAAAATGAATCATGATCCTGCTCCAGGGCAAACTGTGACATATTTGCATCGCAATGCAGAGTGGTACAAAGCATTGTTGTGGTCCCAGTTTTAAGTAAAGTTTATTTGCATAACGCCCTTCGCAGACCAATATCCTTGTATTCTTGTATAGCCCTAAATTACAACAGTAGTTTTCTCAGAGGACTTTACAAAAACGTTGAAATTGCCAACACCAGGATCTCAAAATGATTAACATTTAAAAACATACTATAGAATAATAAGTCAGTTACAAAGATGCATCTAACGCAGTTCAGGCCAGTGTAGCGACGAGCCTAAACAGAAGCGTCTTAAGGTCTTACTCTACCATTTTTTACATTGCCATGGCCAGTAGCCTGACTTCATCGTCCACACAATTCTGGTCGGACAGTATATCTGAAACTGATCCATTGGGCTTTGATTATGGGGCGCATTCCAAACAAACCAGGAAAAGCAATGCTTCTTCACTCTATTGGAATGACCAACAGCCACACTCCGTATTTCAGAGTAATTTACCTGTAATTAAACTATCTTAAGCATAGTCGCTGATATAGTAGCCTCTTGTGTTTTCTGGAGACCAGCGCGAATCTCAGTCAGGCTCAGTGTTGTGTGAGAAAATGTTACGTCGTTGCTTGCGTTACTGCTGGTCACCTGCCCATCACTGTATAAAGCCCGTCCTGACAAATTGATTGGTCCGGTAAGATCTCGTCCAGACATAGTCCTGCCCCGTGCTCGAACAGAGGGGTGAGAGCCAGGAGAATCACAGCCAAAACAAAACCTAGAAGTTCCTCTCAAGGAGCCTCAATCTGTCCAAAGGTGTTCACTGGTCATCTTCACCTGACCTCCGATCTTTGACCTCTGCTCGTCACTTCCTCTCAGGCCTCTCCGCTGCAGAACTTCTGGTGTGAGCCTCGTGTGAAAGTGTTGTTTGTTGTTAATGATCCAGCTCTGTATTCATCGCACGTACGGGGGCAGAGGGTCAGGTGCTTCCATCCTCATGAGCCCTCACCCACAGGATGGTTCTGCTTCATACGTCCCCAGGAAAAGAAAATGACCTTTGAATTTTTAGTAACTTTTCCTGTCCCTCATTCAAAAAAGACCTGGAGTTGTTTTAGCTCCATCCACGCTGATCTCAGGAACTTCAGCGCAAATGCACCGACCCCTTCTGTGAAGAATAAATGCTCTATTTTCAAGCGCCAAATACTCAGAGTATGACGTCATGTGCAAAGCTGTTTTCTAGCTTTTATAGAAATGTACATTTATAATTTTCTTACAGTTTGCCAAATGCTCTTTATTAGAGACCTATTTTACAAGCAGAACTTCATTTTCGGATTCCACCACCAGATGGGAGTGTTTCAGAAATCGAAATCAAAGGAAACATCCATCTATCCATCCATTTTCTTCCCCTTAATCTATTTCTGGGTTGGGGGGGTGGCAGTCAGAGCTGCACCCAGTTCACACAGCACCAGCCTGTTTGGCAGGTGGTGGGTCCACGGGGAGATGGCTGCTCCGTCAGTGGTGACACAGTCTTGTTCTTTCAGAAGGGTGGGGGTAAGTGCCAAAGACACAACGACAGCAGACATGAGTGGGAGCAGTTGGAGTAGATCTTGTTGGGAAATCGAACCCACAACCTTCATCTTATGAGAAACTATGCAATCTTTCAAAAGAATAAGCCATAGGAGTCACTATTTGACGCTTTGGACTGACGGCTAATTGGCTGAGTGAATGTGATCATCTGTTTTTCACTTTTCTGTCTGAAAAAGGGGAACTAAAGATGTGGGCACGTGAGTGGGGTCTGCCTGTTCTCCCCAGATGCTTCAGTTTCCCCTACTACTAAAAACAACCCTAGGTACAGTAAATCCTCCTGCTGGGTGGGTTCCCGGGCGCTGTACTACGGCGACCACTGCTCCTGACGGAAGCCTCAGTGGCATCAGGATGGGTCAAATGCAGAGGATGAAGGGCACCTTTACCTGACAGAAGCCAAACATGCATGTGTCACTTTGCGGTGTTTGCACTTTGTTTTTATGTTTGCTTTTATTGTGAATTGTGTTTTTATTGTGTGCAGCACTGTGTGTTTTACTTACTGTTTTTAATCCCCACACCTGTGGAAGCTTTTACCCTGATTTAAACCAATGGACAGAGACAACGGTGGCCGGAGCCAATTAGAAAGGGCTTTTAAACAGAGTGGACGAGTGGGAAGGAGCACGGCGGGCAACTGCAGCGTTTTGGTTCAACAGAGGAGAGGAGGCGACCGAGGACAGCAGCAGCAGCCAGCAGTACCTGCACAGAGGACCCACCGGAAGCCAGAGCCCGACGCTGACTACACGCGGCGGGCAGAGTTTCTCTGACGTTTTAGTGCTCTGGTCTGGCATACGGCTGCTACTGACCCATAGAAATCTGTTTTTAAAGTCGTTTTACTGTGGGAGACCCGTGTGTTGCAGGGAGGGGCCTGGCCAGCCGTTCCCTCGTGTGGAGCCAGAGCACAACAAGAAATCAATGCAGCGGGCAGAGAAAGTGACTTTTAGTGCTCTGGCCGGGATTCATCCCACTTTGAATCAAAAGATTTCTATTTTTAAAAGGAACATTTTACTACCTCCTGCTCCTCTGGTTTTTAGGTCTGCTCTCTTTGGGACCGTGGATTCGCCCCTGTTTTAACTGGACATTTAGCAGTTGTATTATTTTAGTATTTTATTCTTTATTTTTATATTTTTAACTTTTTGTAATAAATTATTGTTTTATCCCTTTTAAGTCTGTTGGTTTTTACACTGCTCACCTTGTTTTTAAGAACCTTTTAGTCTCGTCCTAGTCTCGCTTCCACAACTAGGTGGCGTTGCTTTTATGTAATACTCTGTCACACATGCATGTGAAATCTAGTGATAGAGTCAAATGGTTTTGACTCTGAAGAACTACAGTTATTACATAGATACATTTTTGAGGTTTAAAAGTTTGCAAACCCAGCTTTAACAGATGTTACTCCAAATCATTTCACACTGTTGATTTTTTTTATTTATTATTGTAACATTCCATTCATCAAACTGACGTACCTTCCACAGGACTCAGCTCAATTCATCCTGCTCGTGCTTTGCAAGGCTGCGTCAATATTTCACTGTACGCACTATATTTTCCCACGTACATAATGCAGAGCCTGTAGGCGGACTGTAGCTGTATGCTTCCAACATTAGCCCACATTAGCTCATACAAACTGTAGAGAACCCGATATCACAAACTCATGATTCAAAGTAGATTATTAATGACAGAACACAATTGGCTTTTTCCCATAAACTGTTCAGTCCACTCTTGTCTCAGTATTCATACAGGCCTAGACCACCCTTGTCTCAGTATACATGCAAACTTTGACCACTCTTGCCTCAGTATACATGGAGGAACAACTTTTATGTCTGTGTTTTTAATGTTGCAAAATCAAAACAACTAGACTGCATTTCCCGCACTCCCAAGAGTAAAACCCTGGGACCACTCTCTCACTGCAAACATCTACAACTCCACGCAGCAGCGAGAGGAATCGATTTACATCTGCTGCCAGGCTTCATAAAAAATGCATTATTTTCAGAAAGAAAGAAAGAAAGAAAAAAAATCAAAGTTAGTGTTTCTAGTGTGTGCGTCCGCTGGGCATTCCCCGACTTCTACATATGCATCTGTCATGTCCACATTAAAACTGCATGCTGAGGAGATAGGTCACTGTGCCTGTGACGTGAAGGAGGCTCCGGGGGGACCAAGGGGACGGACATATTTCTGCTGGATTAATGAGCTACGTTAAGCGCTCTTTTCATAAACTTATATTATGGTCCATCAATTAGCATTTATGATTTCAGATGCCTCAATGTTAAGTCACACATTTTTATTCTTGTTTCAGTTTGTTGTACTTGTTTCCATGTTATGTTAGTGTGTACACCACTTGGCCAGTTCCCCTTGGAAAAGAGTATTTGATCTTAATGAGTGGTTATATAAGATTTAAAAAAAAAGATCATTTGTTTTTGAAATTGCTTCAAAATGCTGGACTCTTTGTCGTGCGGTGGCCCAGTAGTTTAGGTCTCTGATGACTTATTTACTCTAATAAGTGGGACCAATATCTGCACAGAGAAAAGGTCACGCTCCCAAGTAATATTTTACCCTCCGACCACTACCAACCATTCAGACACACACCAGACTCATTCAAGCCAATGTGGGGGAAGTATCTTGCCTAAGGACACAACCACAGTTTGGCACTTTGCAGCTGCAGCCGTTCCAGTGTGGCACCTGATGTTCCCAGAGGTCTCCCATCACTGTACTAACCAGGCCCTGTCATAATTAGCTTCAGAGGTCAAATGGGCTCTAGCTTGCGCCACAATTTTATATGTATAGACATAATCTTTGGAATGGTCGATGTGGTGTCTGGGGTATTTATGATTCTCCATAAAATCAGTGAGTATCCGCCTAAATGCAGCCTTCCCTCACAGAGCCTCAGCCAGACTCAGGCGGGCCTCAACTGAGTCTGAGTTTGATATAAATGAATAAAAGACATTAGTATAAAAACTGCGCTACTGTACTTTGGTGCCTAAAGGGTTGATACAACTTTGAATAGACCTAAGGACATGCTAAAAACTAGCTTTGTGATTTCCCAATCGTCCTGTGTGTCAGTTCCACTCTTCAGACTCAGAGACTTCCACATCGAGCTGAGTCCAGTGTTGGAGGCAGAAGGTGAAGAGATCTTTTGTTTATTGATATTGTCAGTGTTGATAAGTGCTAAGTCTGAGATCGAAGCGACTTAATTGAGCAGTGAAAATGTCATCTCTGCCGCGGCGCCACCAGAGGGTTGCTGGTTCAGTCGCCAATGGAATAATTGAAAATACTCTGGACACAGTATTATTTCTGAGGATTACTGAATATAAAGTACATGTTCTGCTCAGTGGGGGCGGGTCCAAGCCAAAATGACGTGCGCTGACATGCTTGCAATACCACCCCGGGCCGATGGGGGTGGACCCAGAAGAAGAATTAGCCAATGCTAACATATAGCATTGGCAGACCTCTGGAAAACGTCTTTACAAGATGGACCAAAAGTTGGCTCTCGGCCCAAAGCTCCGTTCCACATGTGTGTCAATGCTGAGGGGGGTGGATTTTTTAGTCCACTCTAGTTTACTTGCTGTGAATTTTTGAAGTCTCTCGTTCAAATGAATGGAGCTGCGCCGGCTGACACATGCGCAGATGCGTTTTTTCACAATTTCCGTGTGGGCGGGACCACTCGCGGCCATTTTGGATAGATCCAGTAGAGCACATTTTTTGGCCCATTAGTTAGAACAGCGGAGATAGGCGAGACTCTGTCCGTTAATATATACAGTCTATGGTTCTGCTCTGCACTTTACATTGATGCCCAAATAATATTAGGATTATTCATGTTTGGTGTGTTCTGTTTAATTATATTTATATTTGTAAAGCCCTAAATGGAAACAGCAGTCGTCTCAAAGGACTCTAAAAAGTTGTCAATTCACCAACACATATCAGAGAATCAAAAATTTCCAACACAGGAACTTTCAAACATATAGAAACCATTGGTCTATAGGATTCAGGATGAACAATGTCCATAGATGTTTATAAATGTTCATGAATGTCCTCAAATGTAAGTTCCCATTTCTACTATATTGCCAATATCCACAGTTCGTACAGAGTGTGTGCAGGTAAAGCAGTTCATAAAAGGGAAAAACAGTTGAACATTTTACTTTAACCTATATCAACATTGATTGGGGCACAACTTCTACAAAGATTATTGTTATTCTGACGTGCTTTCCTTCATGGCCAACCAGAGCGGCTCTCACAATAGTTCTCATAATAGATTTGTTTTATTCCCAAACAGACATTCTCGTAAAGACTTCCACATCGAGGTGGTAGTTTCCGAGGCAACGCAAATAAAAAAATAATCAGCGAGCGAACTGTTGAACCTCAGCAAATGTGCTTGTATTAGATTTCTCTCCTCGCCTCCTTCATCTCTCCACGTTTATCCCTAACTCCATCTTCTAACTTGCTCTGTAACCGCGGTAACATCAGCATTCCAGAGACCCACAGTCTATAGACTCTTTAGTTCAATGCGTGGAAGACGAAACAAGAGGCATTATGGTCTGCAGTGGATTAGGGTTAAACACAAAACAAAAATATGTTTTTGTGTTACATTATGTTATATTTTTGCCCCATTTTTTAATAGATTGATCTTAAAGGGACAGTATGTAAGATGTGCTCCTATACAGTCAATCTATAACAATTACACTTTTGTTGACATAGTCTTCCTACCTGTGACACATGTTGCTCCTAAACACTCATTACTGATGCAATCCACCTGCTGGGGTTTGCTAGTAACAGTACAGACAAAATAAGTAATCCTGTATTTTGCAGGATTACTTATTTTGTTTACCTGGTTTTGTTTTAATATGTTTGAAGATATGTTTTTGTTTGGAGATTAATATTATTTTTAAGAAAAATATTCAAGACTGGTTCCACTTCACATAAGAATCTGGGAATCTAAATGAGCGAGTCTTTCTGCTCTCTGATTGGATAATCGACTAGAACATTGTAAACATATGTTGATCAACTTTTTTTTTTACATACGGTTAAACATTATTTGTTCATGTTGATATTATTTTTTTTCTGAGCACACACATGAAAGATCTAAATGTAAATCAAATATAAAATAATTAAATATGACATTGTATCTCTTTAAAGGAACACAACTGTAAACATACACAAGGCACTCATCTCTCTCAGATAATGTTCTCAAATGTGTTTAAATGTGTAAGTAGTAAGTAAGTAATGTTTATTTATATAGCGCATTTTCCGACCAAGGTCACCCAAAGCGCTTTACAATGTTCAGAGTTCAACAAAATCCATGTTGAATTTGATATCATCTTTGACCTGACATTTCTGAAATGTCTCTACTGCGAGACGAATAAAGAATCTTCTTAAACCTCCATTGATCCGAGAACAACCCTGACAGTCCATGTCTTGTTTTAATTACTGGATAAACAAGTGAATGAGACAGTTTAATATCCCTTCGCTATCCTCCAAAACAGCTTGATGAACTGTGTCAAAGAAGCGACTCGTAACACAGGCGCATATTGAGCCATAAATCCGCCGGTTGGTTTTGGGTGACAGGCCTCGGAACGGCCAGCTGTCTCTGTTTACGGAGCATCAGTCACATGGCACCCGCTCACTGGAGACGGCGCCCTGTCAGCCGCACCCATGGGCGCAGCTGTGTGAGGGAGCGCGGGGCCGGGCCGACTGATGAGGCCCTGATGAGCTGTCGGAGAAGCGAGGGGCTATTTATGACGCTGACGGACGGAGCTTCAACAACTTATGCGACGTGTCATTTGTGTTCATTTCAACGCGATCGTGGAGGTTTATACTTTGGTGTTTCATGCTTTAGAATTTGATTTTTTCATCTTCAATTCAACTCAATTTATAAATCACAAGAGCCGTCATCTCGGAGGACTTCACAGATCGGAAAGTCAAACAGTTCAAACACAGGAAATGCAATAATCACAAACTCATAGAAGCCATTGGTCCATAAGGAGCGGGGTGACTGAAGAAAACACACAGGCACTTCAATACAAGTCAACGGTTTTCAGGTCTTTCTGTTTTAACTAGTCACATGACCACATGATTTAACGACAATGTGTTAGCTTAACTGTTAGCGCCCACGACTCATTCACTAGTCTGTTTTGACAATAAATGAGTGTCCTATAGCTACTGAGAATTGATTGAGTCAAAAAAAAATCCTCTACTCTGACAACTCTATCACAATAAAAATACACATATTAGCCACAACGCTATATAAGCCGCAGGGTGCAAAGAACTGGAAAAAGTTATGGCTTATAGTACGGAAATAACAGTAATTGCACAAAAATATTATAATAGTTCCATTTGACCAATGTCCATAAATGTTAGTTAATGTCTGTAAAAGTCCTTCAATGTCCCGGATCCTCATTATCCTTAGACGCTGAATTTGCAAAGAACGAATCAAAACAAAAGACCTTGTGGGGAAAAAAATGTGAGGATTCTGGGGATGGCCCATATTGAGAGATGAAGATGATGAAGAGACTCAGGCTGAGGCTCTGTTGTCGCTGCTGCACGTGTGTCGCCAGCTCCTCATGAACGCTCAGATTTTGGGACGTCGGTAGATTACGTAGATATTTTTGAGTTTCCAAGACCACATGAAAGTGGCATCAGTCCTGTATGATGTCATTGTACCACCACAACATCACGCTCAGAGCAGTTTTTGGACATTGAAAAAAAAAAAATCCGCCCATAAATTAGTTTTGGCATATTCTCAAGTGAAATTACATTCTTGGCCGTCACATGTCTGTGTTTGCAGCTGGTATTTTTCAAATTTTGAAATAAACAACAACAAAAAACTCTACACCTTCCCCTGGTGGTAGCTTAGGGGTAGAGCAGTAAAAATGCAGGTATAGCATTATTTATGTCATGGTGTGGATTTTGATTTTGTATTTTGCTTTTATTTTGAAATAAGTTCTGTGGTTTTGTTTCAGTTTGACTTCCAGTCCTGTTTCCCCCTGTCTTGATTGTCTGCCCCGCCTTGATGTGTTTCACCTGTGTCTGTGTCTATATGTACCCTTTGCTTCTCTCCCCTCGTTGCTGCTTCATTGTTTTGTCCTGTCCTGGTTACTTTGGATTTCTGGAGTTTGTACTTTGTCTTGGACTTTGTTTTATTAAAAGCTTTATTTTGGCACTCCTGCATTTGAGTCCTCACTCAGCTCACCTCGTGACAATTTAGCCTTAACTTATTGTGCTATTCATTTTCTATTGAACGTGGGATATTTATTCTTTTAAGAGGGTGTACAAAACATTTAATCCAGTGTGTATCAAAGTATGCAAAAGAGAACATGATTTATGAGAAAGCGTGGTCTGATTCGTGACTTGGAGTAAACACGTGTTAATTATGAAAAAAAACTATAATTTGAAAACAGATGATGATTAGGCGGGGCAAAAACACTCCCAACTAGATAGAGAAGCATTATTCCCTGCTCCCGCTTCTTTAGCCAGTATACCGTAAATATTGGACCAGGGTAATGATTGAACTTTTAACAGATAATGCATCTGTTTTCTGCATGTGTATATGAGCAATTGGACGAAGCAATTTCCCTCAGGATCAGAAAAATATATATCTATCCGTGAATGAGAAGTGTTGAAATGTGCTTTAAGGGATTTGGAAACTCTGCCTACGCTTCATAATTTCATCACATTTTTCTCTTTCAGAGCGAGCGTGATGACAAAGGTCTTATCTCGTCTCCATCCGAGGTTCTTATCATTCCTGCTGCATATCGAGGCCAAAAGACTTAATAGCTTCGTCTTTCACACACGCACCCTTCCATTCAGCCTGAACAAGTGAAGCATCAGATGTCTGACTGTTTGTGTGCAAGTGCGACAACAGGGTGTTTGTGAGTCCAGGACGCACAAAGAACAAGTGTGCTGTGAAAAGGCAACGTAACTGCAGTACAAATATGGACAGTTTTGGGCAAGTTACTTCAAAAACGTCTTACTGTATAGTATTAAACTACTACTACATTTACTTTCATCAAACATATGAATACATACTAAATGTAGCTTACTATGCTATTGTGTGGAGTTGAAAGAACTTTTGGTTTTGCACATTTTTGTTTGATGAATTTGTGATCGAGAGGGTTGGAGCCCGATAAGAATTTGCTTCATCCAACCTCCTTTTCAAACTGATTTTTTTTTTATTTTACCTCTGGCTTTTGATTCTGTATTGAGCTCGCTGCTTTTTTACTGTTTATTTTGCATCTATTGAATGAATTGGGTCAAGTCTCAGTTGGATTACATCATGTTTAAAGGAACCAGATGTAACAAGTAGTGGTCTAATAATATTTACAATTACTATCACACTTCAGTTGCCAGAATCCTCCTGTGACATATAGATGCTTATTTAGCATGTATTTTTTCTAGGGATGTAAAACACACACAATCTTATAGCTCAAAGAACAGTTTGCTCCTCATTCAACCACACCAAAGTTGACAAAGTAACGAGTGGAAAGTGTGAGAGGCGTTCTCCAGCTTTTATGGGTGTGTGACATAACGGGGAGTTTAGGAAAGATGCAACTGGTGACAGAGAGAGTTCCACACAATTCAAGCCATATTAATTGGTATTTTCAACAATTTGGGACTCACTCGAAAGATTAAGATTAAGAGATCTCACAGTAGGGAAATGTCAGTGTTGTATTACAAGTTATATAATGGGAATGAGAAGCACACAGCACAAAATGAGTGAATATTAAGTATAGCACAACACCATACTTTACAAATAAAATGAAACAAAATCACTATCTTTAGCTTAATAAAAGAAGAAAGTGTCATCGTAACGCTCAGGAGGAATCTGGAGACACAGGGTTTAAACAAATTGGAAAACATTATTTATCCACAGCTCGATATAGCAAAAGTAACAGAGATTAACGTAGATCAGTGGTGGGCAAATCCCGGCCCGTGGGCCAGATGCGGCCCTTTGGATGCTTCTATCAGGCCCCTGAGCCCTCCTCAATTTATATAGATAAAGATTAAGACCAAGAGAGAATAGGATTAAGAACATTTATTCATCCCACAGTGGGGTAATTTAAGTTTAAACATCATACAGTCCCCCTCTGTGCTGTATGCAGAGCTATTTTTTTCATATAAACAATACATTTATGTTTTAAAATGAAGCCTGAGGAAAACATTGGAATGTCAGACTGCTGTCGGGATTCGGACCTAATTTCCAATGTGGCCCTCAGGAGGAAAAGTTTGCCCATGTCTGGCGTAGATGAATCCAGCATCAACTCCAGGTGTGTAGGAACATTTTAGGCCACTTCGAACCTTTCAGGACCCATTTGATCGGCGAACCAAACTAAACCCATACTATATTATTTGGACCAAGTATATAAACTTTTAAGGACGCTAATCTAACGCTAATCTAAGGGAAGACATTGTTATTTTCACCCCAATTTTTTTCCCAACTAGATATAAAATATATTTATTTTTTTTATCACCCAAAACCCAGACAGCAGTTGCTTTGAAGACTTGCTGATTTGCCAACACTAGATTAAAAAATCTGCAGGCATAAAGGCATTCAATGGGACTAAGAAGAGAGGAATAATACAAATCTGCAGACATGGATAGAGGCCTGTACTTGCACGACCCTATAGTGAAATATCGGTGCGCTGAAAATCAATGCTTTAGTCTGACAACAATTGAAAAATTACCCAAAGTTTTTGTGCCATGGGAGAAAACATTGATTCTCCATCATACGCGCCTTTACTCAAATTAGTCGCTTTGCTCTCGATTGAGAGAGTGTTGAGACGAGTGATGAATGAAAGATGAGGGGCATCTGGAGGTCTTGGTCATTGTCCATGTCATTTACAAAGGTTAGCAGCGGAGGGCTTTGCAGGAGTTAGTATTCGACCCGTGTCACATTCAGATCCGTGCTCTGAGATGCTCGCCACCGCTCGGGCTGATCAAGTCTGCCATTTACTTTGGCTAAGCAGCGAGTCGCGCCTGTCAATGCTAATGGAGCACGAAACACACAAACAAGAGGCGTGACAAAAAGTAAGTTCACGATTGTTTGGATGAGGCAAAATGTGTCTTGATTAGAGAATCTTAAAACAACACTTCACTTGTTCTCTATGAATGTAGTGATCGCAGATTTACAGAAGTTAGCATCAATAGGTTGCGCTAATGTTCTATAGTTCTATTTCTCCTTAGTGCCAATTCAATTCTAAGGGGAACTAGCATTTTTTTTGTCACAAAATATAGCTTTGGGTATTGAGGACAAAAGCGGAGTCCATTGGTGGTAGGTGAGACTGGCGTGTCGGAGGCCTACTGAAGGATTCCTCACACATGGGATTTATCCAGTGAAATGAAGGGAACACTGAAATACACATTTGTATCGTCCCATTTCACAGGTCCATTTCCCTTCATACATCCCCTGCAAGACCCTATAGCTAACGACTTCCAGCACCATTTGTTATCCGCCTCCAAAGCTGTTGGCAATGCGCTAGAGCCAGGGTTGGGCGGATGGATCTTTGTGATTCCCGGCGCATCGGTGTGAGAGCTGTCGTTGAGAGTAGAGGGCTGTGATGGCTGCCTGCTGCTGTTTAAGGCTCGGCTCGGAGAGAATAGGGCCGCGAGCCGTTTGATAATCGCTTGTGTCGAAAAACAGTGTGAGGAGATGGCAGGCATATGCAAGTTCATTTAGGGAGAGTAGTGTGTGTGTCTGTGTGTTTTTGTGTGTGTGGGATAAGTTATAAAGCTCCACTTCAACTAATTATGTGGTAATGAGCCAGAGAAGTGGAATTAGGCTTGATTTCACACATTCCTTTATCGCACAGCCTCAGTTTCCGTCCTACAGCCTAAATCTTGGATCTGTAGTCTGTTGGAGGGAGCAGATCCCTCTCTCAATGTGGGTTTCCAAGAAGTTTCTCACTTTTTCCAACTCAGTTTTTGAATTGTTCCTTGCTGATCCAAGAGGGTTTAAGGCAGTGATGATCCGGGGCATTTATGGACATTGGTCATCCGCCTCCTATCAATGGCTCTTTATTGGGGTGGTTATTATCGTATTTCCTGTTTTAGAGATTTTATGACACTTTGAAGCAACTGTGGTTAAAGTTCTAACTCATCATTCTAACAATATGCACAAGCCAGTACTTTTCCACTGAATGTTTTTATTTCTGAAGGCCAAGCTACTGGCATCGTGGCGAAAGCTGATTGGACGGTGTTCATTCCTCCATACTGTATATATCACTTGCAGTCTGTAAGATCCTTGTTTGTGCTGTCTCCACCAACAACATTAACACATGTCTTCTGTCTTCTGAATTAAAGACACGATCCCAGACTTTGTCCTTCTTCTTCACTGTGTTTGAACTGTTTTTTCCTCTTTCTGTTGTTGAGGAATCGTCAACTTTGTTGACTACTGTTGTGATATAGGGCTCTACCAGGCATGGACAAATTTCTCCACAGTTTGCCACAATGGATGATAACCTCTATTGGAAACTAGGGCAAGACCTAGTATCCAATGTTTTTTCTCAGGCTTAATTGTTTACACATAATATAATATATAATATTAGATCATATATATCGCGGCAAAGCGAGGAGTGCGACGGTGGATCCAGAGCTCTGCACGCAAAACAGGGATTTTATCTTTTTTATACTATATCCATAAAAACTGAGGAGGGCTCAGGGGCCTGATAGAAACGTCTGAAGGGCCGCATCTGGCCCACGGGCCGGGGTTCACCCACCACTGCTATACAATATAAATTGTACAGCAGTGCTTAACAACAGCTGAAATGGTGCAACTTAAATGTCTATTTGAACAACAATCTGAAGAAGTGTTTTGTGTAGTCTCAAATGCCCTCAACACTTGATGTTACTTGATGTCTCGAGTGGAACACGTTAGAAAGATATCTCACATGTCAGATATGAGACACGTTGTCTGTGTTCATATTAGAAAACCTTTTATCTTTTGTATACTTGAAAGAGCCCTGTGAGTCACTATTTGACTCTATGGGTTAAGAGCTGAGTGAAGAGTATTCTCTCTTTTTCACTTTGTGGCCAAAAATACTTGCATTTGCGCCCTAGTGATAGACCCAAACTGTTTTTAGAGCGAGAAACTAGTTAGATAGATTTTAGGTTTGCGGTTTGAAAGTTATGTACCACAGTTTTTAACATCAGCACAAAGTAATGAACAACCGCTCAACTCATGTGGAGACATTTTGTTTAAAAAAGACAAAAAACGACAAAAAACAACAGAATGACCAGCGACAACACAGAGCATTCAAGGGAGGAGCAATTTACATTTTACAATATACATAACACAATATTACAGTAACATAGTACTATATAAATGTGCATTCATCTAAAAACAATTTGTTTTTGATCTTCAGAACAGTGAGAAGTCATTTATATCTGTTGAAACACGGCCCAAACTTTCCTCTATAACTCACCACCTCCACGCTCTCCCAGACCTTTGTGCCAAACTTCTATAATGCATTTGTCAGCCTCTTGCAACTTCAATTGTTTTTATGCTAGAACTTTCCCCACCGATAAAGCAACACAATATATTTCACGCTTATCGTTTGGATCAACAAAATAAGCTTTGCTGCAAAAAGGTATGTATCCTAGGTAATAGCAGCGTGCACAGATTCGGGGGAGGTTCAGCCGACCCTCTCCTCCTCCTTCTCCGCTCGTCTTTGACTCCAATTCACTGTCACTGCACTTTTGTTCTGTTTGAGTAAGTGCTGTTACTCATTCCGGTTGGAAAAATTCTCATTTCGATCAAGAGTGCGTTTTTTTGTATGACATGCAAGATGAAGGATTTTTATGTCAAGTCATCATAAATGGCCCTAAAATGTCATCAGAAAAACATGTTCTTTTCCAATACTTCTTTAACTTATAACAGTAGTTCAGCTGAGATAATCAAATTTCAATATGAAGAAGTATTTATATAAAAATATAAATACCATACACGTTCTCAAACATAAAATGTATGGCAGCGGAGATGGTTGTGACAAAGGTGAAGTAGCCAGACCACAGAATACCAATGAACATGCATTAGTGTGACTAGTCACCATCGGCAAAGAGTGGCATTGGTGATGGGCTTCCTGTAGCACATTGCAGAAACAAGACGACTGATATAGTTGTGCTGTTTTTTTTTTTCCTTGTTTAGTTTATGATCAAGTCTGATATATAATCCGTACATTTCTCCAGTTTGAACTCTGTAGTAGTAAGTTTTGTTTTATGTCCAGTTAATGATAAACTCAAAGAAGATTAATTGTATTAATCCGTAGGTGAATGTTGTTTCTTGATGTTTTGAAGCTTTTCTTCGGATGGAAAATGTAACTATTATTATTTTTTTTTACGTAAGAGTACAGTAAAAATGTTAAAGTACTGTATGGATACAATACTCTAAGACGTACAGTTACTTCTATAAGTTACTCAAGTTCATGTACTTGAGTAAATGTAATTGTTTTGTTTTTCGGAATTATTATTTTGGATACGGACTGATTGTGCAGTATCACCGGGAAATGTAAATGTATATCATAGTGATTACGGGGTAGGCGTATATATAAGCTTCTGGCTTCAGCCTACTCCTTTTCTTTTTTGGAGCGCCTCTAATAGAATGATGTAAATGTGAATGTGTTAAAATGTAAACGGCTCAAAAAAGAAATAAATAAATAAATTTAAAAAAAATAAAAAATATTGGATTTACAGCCCAGAATTTTCATTTTGGTGTCCAGCCCTTCACCGTTTTACCAATCAGAAAGTCTGTGATCAGGGTTGCCAGAACTCACCGCATTGAGCTATAATCTCATTTGTAAAGTAACCACTACAGAACTAAAAAAGATGTCGTTATGATTCTCCAATAATTAATGACAAAACAAGGATTAAAAGAATTTCTATCATTTGGCCTTTGTGAAAAAGGTGTTGGTTATAGATTTGTTGTTGACAAAACTATCAGATATTATGGTCCCAGCTGGATTCATCTGCGTATGTGACAACCTGAGTCAGGGAGAGTGGGAGAGGTTGCAGTCATGGACGTCGGAACTATTTTCTGAGAGGGGGGGCGGGTTTTTGTTGGGAGAGTCGAGGGAGAGACTCATACTTGGATTACACTGGATAATAACATACCATCTTAATTGTTAAGAAAAACAAAATAAACAATATATATCAAGCGAGTCACTTATCAAACTGAACTTTTTTTTTTTCAATACGCATTCATGCGTCAGTCTCTCCGGTGGCTTCATTGTGTTGTGTAGCCCAGTGACGGGAGGAGACACCCGTTTTTTTTACTTTTTAAAACTCATTGAACTTATTTCCAAATGGAGGATTACATGTCTGTGCTCAAACTATTATCTGGACTTAAACATGAAACTGGTCCTAACTGAAGTGGTCTGTGCTGTTCATTAATACCTAAGGTAAGGCCCATAACACACTTTGTACTTTTTACAAACGTTTGCGTTTTGTATGAGAAAACAATGCAGACATTAAATCATATTCTGCTGTAGCCAAACAAATTGTGTATAAGCCGCTCCTGTTCCTGTAGGTCCTGTTGGTTTATATGATGTATAATCATATGAACACATGATTGATCTCCCACCGCACGTCACTGGTGTAGCCAGGTCTCTAATCTGCGCAAGGCTGAGAAAGAGCGCTCAGAGGCTGCGACAGATATTAGCCAGACAGAGCTTCATAAGCTTCTCCGACAGCATGGAGCGGGTTTTGGGCTGCAAGGAACGCAGGATAGTAATAACTTCTCGCTCCCGGCACACGCGGAGGGGGTGCGGCCGCACCCCCCGCACCCCTAGTTCCGACGTCTATGGTTGCAGTACCACTTTTGGCCAGATATTGCTCTTTTAAGGTGGCGTGGTGGCAGAGAGATCCTGCAAAAAAGATCCTGGGTTCGAATCCCAGTCAGAACAGAACCTTTCATGGAGTTTTCCTGTGTCTGTGTAGGATTCCTCTTGGTTCTCCAGTTTTCCCTAATGCTACAAACATCCACAGCATCAGCGGTCGCCCTCCTGACAGAGGACCCGAACCCTTGGGATGGGTCAAATGCAGAGGACGAATGTATGGAGACAAAAAAGTATAACAGAACTTAACTTACATGGTCTTGGAAACTATAATGATAATAATCCAATGTGGCAGCTTTGTTTTCCTAAAATATGCTCTTGGCTTCAGGTGCAGTGGACCGGTGAGTTCTCGTTGGCTGATGCAGATTTTTTTTTAAAGCTAGACTGGCAGATGACTGATTTAAATGGCTAGTTTTCTTTCTTAAGCTGAAGCACCTAAATTTGAAAACACAAAAAACTCAAATCTATGTAACTAGTTCCCTTCTCTCAAAACAGTTGGACTCTGTCACTAGTTTCACATGCACGTCTCTTTGGCCTTTTTACTTTAGTACTCACTGTATCTGTCGTATCTCAATCAATTATCATTTACTATGACAGTTTAAAATCTCTATTCTTTTGTCCTCATACCAGCCTCTGTAAATCTGTACTCTTTCTTGAAAAACTGCAGAATAAACTACCAAAACGATTCTAAAGCTGCCTCGGCCTGACTCACACCACTCAAACATCCACAAAGAGAAGGAGAGGAAAATAGTGTTGGATTCATTTAAAAACATCACTAATTCTTTGAACACATTTCTTTGAGGGGAGTTACTTGCTAAGATTTGCAAAAGTAAATAGTCATTATCATAACTACATGTTTTTTCCCCCATAAATAAATAAAGCAGCAGTCTCAGCAGAAATCTGTCTTTGGGCTGAAATCTGAGAATCCTATATTTTTCACTTTTCTGTCCAAAAAATCTTATCCAAAGATGAGGCCAAAGACAGAGATAGAAGGGAAATGTTTTGAGATCGAGAAACTGGTGACGTGGACTTCTTTGCCTAAATGACTTTGTTTGAAAGTTAGTTAGCCTGGATATATATTTTTAATGATCTTTGAATGACATAGAACTAAGGGCCTCTCTCACAGAAACAGAAAAATTCTCCTAATTATACATTTTCAAATACAATTTCCACTCTCTAAACTTGAAAACCACTTCACCCATAACTCACGTCATCTCCAGTTACGTATATATATATAGATTATTTTTTTTCCCCCTCATCCCCAAACTGCTGATACTCTGCTACATGCTCCAGTGCATTTCTATTAAGTCCTCGGTGCCTGATTTAAAAAGATTGGGTGGCCTGGCTGTCTCCTGCACCGTGCCAGGGCCCCTCCCATCCCCAGGGTGATGTCACGGGGCCCGGTAATGGCATCTGGCACCAGGGATGGGCAAACGGGATGGCACCAACGGCTCAGGCAGACGGAGCAGAGGCGCAGAGGGAATGTCTAATGAGAACAACATTAGCTAACTGCATTATTCAACTACCAAGCTATTTATACAAAGAGATCACATTGAGAAGAAGAAGAAGAAGAGAGGGTGATGTGCTTGGTGAGTTTGTGGAGATTGTTTTGAAGCCAGGTTCTCCAAGTTGAATATATTTGTTTGATATATTTACATAGTTTTGCAATTGCATATTTCTCAGCAAAACCAGACCACAGCTACAAACATCAGTCTTTTAAATAGATGGAGCACACCTGAAATGCAAACCAGTGGAGAGGTGCAGGTGTGAGGGGGTGGGGGTTGGGGGGGGGGGGGGGGGGGTGGTCAGTGCGGGTGAAGTGAGTGCAAAGATGGCGGCGTGTTTAGTGGTGCTCCTTTGGTCAGACCTTGAAGGCACAAACATCAGCGGTGTTGCATTTGGACTGCCTCTGGTCCTCCCGCTCTTGTGTAATGGGTCTCCTCTCTGCTTCCTCCTCCTTTCTCCTTGCACCCTTCCCCTTCTCTCCTCTCCCCTCTCTTCCCTTCTCTCTCGTAAACCTTCTCTTCTCTCTCCTCCCTCTCTTCTCTTCTCTCTCTTAAACCTTCTCTTCTCTCTCCTCTACACTCTCTCCTCTACCCTCTCTTCTCTTCTCTGTGAGACAGGCCTCCTCTCTGACAATGTTTAAAACCAGGTTAAAGACAGTTCTGCTTAGCTGTGCATACAACTGAGGGATTTTATATTTTTTATCTTTCTTTTTATATGATTATTTATGATTTTAATGCTTTCTTGTTTTGTTCAGCACTTTGAGTTGCCTTGTCTTGCCTTCTCTCTCTTAAACCCTCTCTTCTCTCTCATCTACCCTCTCTCCTCTACCCTCTCTTCTCTCTCATCTACCCTCTCTTCTCTCTCCTCTCTTCTCTCTCTTCTCTTCTCTCTCCTCTCTGCACCCTACTCTCTTCCTCTCTCCTCCCTCCTCCTCAGAGACCACGTACACTCTGGCTCATGGCCATGCTATAATGTAGAGTTTGATAAATCCCACTTTGAGAACCAGAGAAATGTTGCTCTGTGCCTGAACACAGATTAAACGAGCACCAGCTCAATCCATTTCAAAGAATAAAGTAGTGATTTATGTTTATTCTTTGGATTCCCATTACCAGCAGCCAGCAGCTGTATTATTCTGTGCTTCATTAACGGTTCTCTAATATGTACGGGAAATAATAGCCTGGAGATAAATGACGCAATATGAAGGTGCTTTGAGCTGTGGATAGAGAGCGCACGGCTTTCTTCCATCACAGAGTCCTTTCCCTCTTTACTTAACTTCACTCCTCTAATTGCATAATGTAGGAGCACAAATTTGTGGAAATATTGCTGTAAAATGATGCAGCGTCCGCACCCGGCTGATAGAGGTTAGGTTGGGTTGTGTTTATGAGGTTGATTGACTATTTCAGATGTAGAATTTACAATTGACTGGTTCTTATGTGTTCCTTTGTCATAATCATAAAAAATCCATTCTTATATGTTCCTGCAGTCTTGAGTACAGTATTTAATTTCAAGGTTCTGGTACTGGACAAACAAAATTGCTTTCACTTCCCATCTAATGCATTTATCAAATCTCAAATGATTCTGAAGGGCAACATGTGATACACTGTGAAAAGTGGCTCCAAAAAACAAGAAGAAATTGCTACTATTAGAGAAAATACTTGTCAGTACTTGTTTTAAGCAAAATTATTTACCAGTGGATAATAATTTCTTAAAACAAGAAAAGTATTAATAAGTACACTGGAATCAAGTGAACCACATTAGTTTGTATTTTCCTTTTGCAGTGTATCACGTGGCCCTGGCGCTAAATCAGAAAAGATGGACACCAGACAGCTCAAAACCATGTTCCAAAAAACCTATATGCTATAATAGAATGCATCTGAATGATGTCACTTTTGAAATGTGATTAACGGTTCTGATTCAGGATTAAAAAGGTTGGGTTCATTCTTCAGAATTCTATTTCAGTTGGAGGGCAGGTGCCAAAAGGACTTTATGGGAAAGAATACATTAAAAATAAATGTAAAAAAGAAAATGTTTTGCTGATCATTATTGGATAGTGCTTAGAGTCACAAGCCTGTCATAAGAATCTTTTGCCTCAAAGTCCTTTCCGTTATTGTCACCACTTCTCGTCATCTTTATAAGAAAATATTTAGACCTAGTTGATATTTACTGACAAGAAGATGTTGAAACGCAACAAGGTAGAGCAGGGCCGTGTGGTGCAGGGCCGAGTAGAGCAGGGCTAAGGAGGGCGGGTGGAAATGGGACTATAGTTATCCTATAGCTGCTCTCCACCTCCACCGCCAAGTTTTTGCTCTTTGAAATGTTGTGATGTCACATTATTCTAGCGTATTGCATAGCGCAGTGATTTCATAGCAGTATTTAAACATGCAAGACAACTTTGTTTACCCGGTGCCACAGTGGGGCGGCTGTAACGTGCCAAACTGTAGTTGTTTCCTCAGTCAAGACACATAGCCTATAATGAGTCTGGGGTGCGCGTACCGGCCTGAGGCACATATTGGTTGCCTCACTTCAGTGTGCCCCAGGGCAGATGTGGCTACAGTAGTAGTTTATCACCACCGTGTATGAAGAGAAAGAGTAATGACATGTAAAGCGTCTTTGAGTGTCAAAAAAAGTGCTGCGTAAAAACAACAGAATTCTCATTGTTTATAGCAAATCCACAGGTTCCGAGGATCATTCTGTGCCTCTGTCACTGATGTGTTCTGCTCCCTGTGACTTTAACTCGTTTAGGTTAAATTAGCGCTCACACATGACCTTTATATCCTCCTGGTGCGTCCCCACTGCCCCTCACTGCTGCCCCACCCCCTGACTGTGTGAGACTGAATATTATCTGCATGGTGAGTATTAACTCTGTGTGGAAAGCAATTGTTTAAAGTTGAATACTGAGACAACCTACCGTACTATTTTTATTTTTGTAGTAGTAGTAGTTTTATTTGAGCAGTTTTTCAATGTATTTTTTACAGGTACATATATAATTCAAGAAGCAAAGCTCAAAAGGAGAAGGCAGAAGCAAAAAGCTATAGGTGCCTTCCCCATTATCAACACTACATTTAAGTGACTGCAAATAGATTTGAATTTTCACTAAACATTCCCGATCATCATCATCATCCTCATCATTATCATCATTATCATCATCATCATCATCATTATCATCATCATTATCATCATCATCCTCATTATCATCATCATCATTGTCATCATCCTTATCATCATCATCATTATCATCATCATCATCCTCATTATCATCATCATCATCCTCATTATCATCATCATCATCCTCATTATCATCATCATCATCATCATTATCATCATCCTCATTATCATCATCATCATCATCCTCATTATCATTATCATCATCATCATCCTCATTATCATCATCATCATCCTCATTATCATCATCATCATCCTCATTATCATCGTCATCATCATCATTATCATCATTATCATCATCATCATCATTATCATCATCATCATCCTCATTATCATCATGGCAAGGCAAGGCAAGTTTATTTATATAGCACAATTCATACACAAGGCAACTCAAAGTGCTGAACAAAACAAGAAAGCATTAAAATCATAAATAATCACAGAACATTAAAAAGAAAGCTAAAAACATAAAATCCCTCAGTTGTATGCACAGTTAAACAGAACTGTCTTTAACCTGGTTTTAAACATTGTCAGAGAGGAGGCCTGTCTCACATCTTCAGGAAGACTGTTCCAGGTTTTAGCAGCATGAATCTGAAAAGCAGCCTCCCCATGTTTAGTTCTGACTCTGGGCACTAACAGGAGTCCAGTCCCTGTGCTCCTCAGAGTCCGGGCTGGTTCATATGGGACTAACATGTCACTAATATATTTTGGTGCGAGGCCATGGAGAGACTTGTACACAAGCAGAGCTGTTTTAAAGTCTATTCTCTGAGCCACAGGAAGCCAGTGCAGAGACCTGAGGACCGGACTAATGTGGTCGTACTTCCTGGTTCTAGTCAGGACTAATGTGGTCGTACTTCCTGGTTCTAGTCAGGACTCGAGCTGCTGCATTTTGAATGTACTGCACCTGTTTTACAGCCTGTTTGGAGAGACCTGTGAGCAGGCCATTGCAGTAGTCTAACCTACTGGAGACAAATGCATGGATGAGAATCTCCAGGTCTGCTTTAGACACTATGTTTTTGATCCTGGAAATGTTTTTTAGATGGTAAAAAGCTGCTGATGTTACTGATTTGATGTGGCTATTAAAATTTAAGTCTGAGTCCAGTATTACCCCTAGATTTCTGACCTTGTTTGAAGGTTTTAGGGAGAGAGACTGTAGGTGACAGATGACGCTCTCTCTTTGTTTCTGGGGACCAAAGACAATAATTTCAGTTTTGTCTGCGTTTAGCTGAAGGAAGTTGTTTTGCATCCACTCACTGATCTGTTGGATACAGTGAAAGAGTGAGTCCACTGGTCCATGTTCTCCTGCAGTCAGTGAGACATAGATCTGAGTGTCGTCTGCATAGTTATGATAGGAAACTTCGTTTCTGCGTATTAACTGACCTAACAGCAGCATGTAGAGATTGAACAGAAGAGGTCCCAGGATTGACCCCTGTGGTACTCCACAGGTCAGGGCCATATGATCTGAGACACAGTTTCCAATCTCCACAAAGTACTTCCTGTGCTCAAGGTAAGACCTAAACCAACTTAGGGCGGTGCCAGCGACGCCAACCCAGTCCTCTAGTCTCTGTAAGAGGATCTCATGGTCGACGGTGTCAAAGGCAGCACTTAGATCTAACAAGATTAAGATTGAGACTTTGCCTGCGTCAGTGTTCAGCCGGATATCGTTTGTAACCTTGATGAGAGCAGTCTCAGTGCTGTGGTGGGGTCTAAAGCCGGACTGAAACATATCAAATGAGTTGCTGATTATAAGAAATCTAGTAAGCTGTAGGTAGACAACTTTCTCAAGGACTTTCCCCATAAATAGCAGATTTGAGATGGGACGATAGTTGTTAAGTACCGTAGCATCCAGACTGCTCTTTTTTAGCAGGGGCCTGATGACAGCAGTTTTCAGGGCCTTTGGGAATATTCCAGAATGAAGGGACATGTTTACTATCTGTGTGAGTGAAGGTAACAGACTGCTCAGAACAGACTTCAGAAATCTAGTGGGTAGTACATCCAAGCTGCATGTGGAGGAGCTAAAACTGGAGATTATCTCTTGGATGGTTTGATCATTTACAGGTGCAAAGTAAGTTAGCTCAGAGAGCCTTTCTGGCTGTTGGATGGTTATCTGTGGATTGGAGACAATGGCGTTTTGGATGGCTTGAACCTTGTCATTGAAAAAAATAGCAAACTCATTACATTTACGTTTGGAAGTTAGCTCTAATGGTATTTGAACAGGGGGGTTTGTTAATCTATTAACTGTTGAGAACAGAACACGCAGATTGTTGCTGCAGACTTCAATCATTTCAGTAAAATACCTTTCTCTTGTACTACGTAGCACCCGGTTAAACTCGCACAACTTATCTTTGAAGATCTTGTAATCATCATCATCATCCTCATTATCATTATCATCATCATCATCATTATCATCATCATCATCATCCTCATTATCATCATCATTATTATTATCATCATCATCATCCTTATCATCATCATCATCATTATCATCCTCATTATCATCATTATCATCCTCATTATCATCATCATCCTCATTATCATCATCATCATTATCATCATCATCATTATCATCATCATCATTATCATCATTATCATCATCATCATTATCATCATTATCATTATCATCATCATCATCCTTATCATCATCATCATCATCCTCGTCTTGTTGATACAAAAAACAGCAATACAGTAGGTCCCATTTCGTCTTCAATGTATGTGCCATATTTCATTGTACTAATAAATGTAAACGTTTTTTGTCTTGTTTTTTTCTCCTCAATAATTCTATGATGTGTGGTGCTTTGAGAGTTAGAGTCAGCAAATTATTTATGTATTTTTGAAATGCAATTTTAAAAAATTACACATAGGGGTTATTTGACCATATATAGATACTTTATTGATCCCCCATACATGGGAGATCACATGTGAGAAATTCAGGTGTCCAGCAGCAGAAGACTCCTCCAGGTTTGTTGTACAGTCTGACAGCCGAAGGAACAAAGGATCTCTTGAATCGCTCCGTTTGGCAGCGTAGTGATAGGAGCCTGTTTCTTTGATTACTCCTCTGAGCGGCCATAGTGTCATGCAGAGGGTGTCTGGAGTTACCCAGGATGCCCTGCATTAGAGCCCTCATCCTTCTCTCCAGCACAGCTCCCACAGAGCACAGAGACACATTTCCTGATCAGCCTGTCGAGGAAGTTTCTGTCTCTCAAGGTCAGACTGCCGCCCCAACACGCGACCCCAAAGAACACGGCGCTAGCTACCACAGACTGGTAAAGTATGTGCAACATTTGACTGCTCAATCAAATGAATGGAGCGGACTGGAAACAGCAGAGGGGGTACCAGAAGAACCACTACACCGAGCAACAACCAACAAAGCACTTACTGAACAACTGCAGACAGAGAGAAGTGAGATTCCACTCATAGAATAATGTCACACAAAGAACATTTCTCTGGCAGTTAACATTTAGACCGTGTCCCGTACATACTTTATCTAAAAACTGAAGAAATGTTTGTGTTTCCATGTAAACCTATACACAAATGATTTCTCACAGTTTTAATGATACTATTCAAATGCACTGTTTGATGCTGAACTGCTGCTAACTCAATCACTTCCACCAGTGATATTTCTAAAAAAAATAATAATAATTATAATAATAAAAGTGTAAGGAGTTTTTGATTGAGTTGTTTGAGGTGAGGCTGTGATCTGAAAGGAAAGTTCTAGATTCTGGAGAGACAGATCTTAAAGGCTGTATATATTAGAAACTTTGAGAAATTGAACAATTGTTGTGATACATGTAAGTGAGAGTCTTGAAGGAGACATAGGTTTTGAGGTTGTTCACTTTATCTTATTTCAAAACTACTTTGTTATATTACAAAATATAACAAAGTTGAATTGTTTGGAACACATAACATCATGTATGGAGGAAAAATGGAACAAGATAAAAACCTCATCTCCACTGTGAAGCCTGGTGGAGGGAGCATCATGCCTTGGGGCTGTTTTCTGCCTCGGGCCTGGTCAAGTTGCAAAAATGTATAGAAAAATAAAATCTGATGTTTATCAAGATGTTTTGCATGAAAACTTGAAATAAATCTGTTACAGATTAAGCTAAAAGAGAATGGATTCTGCAACAAGACAACGATCCAAATCACTTGAGTTAATCAACTCCAGAACGATTTCAGAAGAACAAAATACACTTTCTTGAGCGGCTTAGTATTGCATTGCTTTTATACAGCACTCAAAGAGGCTTCACATGTCATGGGTTTTTCACACCAAACCCGGTGGTGATAAACAACTACAGCTGCCCTGGGGCACTCTGACAGAAGCATGGCAACCAATATGTGCCATCGCCCTCACCAACCTCCACCAGTCATTCACACACGCAAGCACCAGAATCAATCTAGAATATTTGGGTGAAGTGTCTTGACTAAGGACACAACGGCAGTTCGGCACTTTACAACTGCCCCACTGTGGCACCTGGTGTCCCTAGCGGTCTCCCATCACAGTACTAACCAGGCCCTGCCATGTTTATCTTAAAAGGTCTGACAAGATCTGGCTTACACATGCAAGTGTGGCCACAAGGTATGGACACATTTAAGTCAAGTCCTGACTTGAACCCTATTGCGATGACTTAAAGACAGCAGAGAGATATCAACAATCTGCGGCAGTTTTGTAAAGAGGAATGGTCAAAAATCTATCCTGATAGAAGAAGGATAGAAGTTTTGCAGCCTAAAGGATGGGCAACCAGCTTTGTAATAGTTTGTTAATCATTCCTCCCCCGTCTGTCATCTGTGTTTGAAAATTAAATAAGAAAACATATTCATATCTGGGTGTTTTTAGTTTAAGCAGAGGCTGTTTTATTCCATCTGTGTGAGTTTGAGAAGATCTCATTTGAGGGTGATTTTATGCAGAAATGTGAGAACGCTTCAGAATATTTTTTTTTGACCTCTGTTTGAGTGAGACCATAACAAACGCTCCTCCGTCGGTGGACAGATGGAGCTTGTTGTGGTCTCCCTCCTCAGAACAGAACAGTAGAGCTCTCCACTCATGCCCCCAAAATGTGCACGCTCGAAAATGGTCTGCCAGCACAATACGCAGTTTTAATTCAAGAAAGAACGCAACACAAAACATTACAATAATCCAACAAGACCAAACCTTGTTCTTAAAGCGGGGATATCAAACTCTTCTGTCACTGTTTGACGCTTTAGGATCATAACTTTTTTTCACTGTCTTCACTAAACATGTAGCAACTGGGAATACATACATTGTTCATTTTGTAGTTTGAAAGTTAAGTGTAACAGGTTTAAGTTTAATCTAACACATGTAACGATTGCAGGCAAACTGTATTGTTATGTAGATTTTTTATTCATTTTATGCATGCCTTATTTTATTTTCAGTGTTTTAACTTGTTTGCACCGAGAGTCAAGGCAATGTCCTAGTTTGTGACTTCCTTTTACTGGCAATAAAACATATTCTGATTCTGATGCTGAAATGCATGTAGTAAAAAAGACAAACTTTGATCCTAGTGAGGCCAAGTTAATGCGACATAACCCAGGTGATATATGCTCATAATTATTATTTTTTTTCTCTTTAATACTACATTGCACACAAAAACAGTCGCTCTTATTGTTTAACCTATAATATTTCTCAGTGTAGCACCCACCTGCGCGGCCATAAACGACAGATCCATGCTCACCGCTCCTCCTGCGAAGCACTCAGCCACGATTTCCAAAAAGACAATTCCAAAACACCAAATTCTCCCACTTCCTTCAGCAGATCATTTGCTTTCTGCGCAGTTTTACGTGAAAAACATGGCCAAAAAAATCAGTCGTATCGGTCTGTCTTTACGCGCGCTGGCGATGGATGAGCTGTTGGTGATGCTTGAGACGCGCGTTCCGGATCTGCTCCTGACGCGTCTGCCGCTCCCCCGTACGCGCTCTCCGGGGTTGCTCTTTTCGCTCGCCCCTCGCTCACTTGGCTCTGGAGGAAGCTATTTTTAGCGGCAAAAAAAAGATTGGGGATTACCGTCGGAGGAGTGTATCAAGACCAACTCAAAACGCGGAGCATAAGAGAAGAAGGCTAATTATGATGTTTGGAATGACACGCGCACAAAGCTGCATGTGGGAATGGAGTGGGAAGGTGCCAGATTGTGGGGTGACTTTCACTCTTAAGATCATGGCTGTGTAGGCAACCACGTGGAGCAAAAATATGAAAGCGCAAAATATAATGTACAGTAGTTTGATTTTGTTCCTTAGAGATGCGTATGTAAGCACCAAAGTACATCCGTGACTCTGAGGAGCACAGGGACAGGGTTAGGACTAAGCATGGGGGGGACTCCAAGGAGCACAGGGACAGGGTTAGGACTAAGCATGGCAGATCACTTTCAGATGTATGCAGCTATAATCTGTAACAGTCTTCCTGAAAATGTGAAACACGCTTCTTCTCTGACAATGGTCAAGTCCAGTTAAAAAAAAGTCTGTTTAGCTGTGCACACAACTGAAAGATTCTATATTCACTCCTTTTTAATATACTCTGATTGTTTATGGCTTGAATGCACTGTGTGATTGTGTCATTGTTTGCTGAGTTGCCTTGTTTATGAACTGTGCCATACAAATACAAGTCTTGTCAAATTTTCAAAGCACAAAACGAGGTACTATGC
The DNA here is from genome assembly GCA_964034765.1 of Knipowitschia caucasica. NCBI lineage: Eukaryota > Metazoa > Chordata > Actinopteri > Gobiiformes > Gobiidae > Knipowitschia > Knipowitschia caucasica. Next base: position 28,097,797 of record OZ035834.1, on the reverse strand, counting down.
TGGTTTTATCACTATAGTTTTCACATCCATGTATATTTGGCTTCTGTCACGTTTTCCTGACAGAAAAGTTAGGGCCACCCTCACTCAGCCAATCAGCTCAAAGTGTCAAACAGTGACTCACAGGGCTTTTTCTTACAAATATGCTAAAGATATGTATTCTAAGTCAACATGTTGTGACTCTTTCAGTCGGGACAAACAAAATATATTATTCATGAAGAAAGCTTTTTAGGTACCGCAGCTTTAATTATGGTCGAGTGTATTCTTTCTGCTAAAGTGATAATTTGACCCCAGCGGCTTATTATTTGGCTTGATTTAGAACATTGCAAATCTAATGTGTATGAGAGGTTACCATGGCAATGCTCTCATCAGTATCACGGTCTAACCCTGAGATGTTCTGAGCCGCGCTTGTGAGACGAGATTCTATGTTTTCATTGTTAGAACTTTGGAAAGCTGAAAAAAGCAGTGAACTCAACCCACAAAATCAAGTTCAAGCCGTTAATTAAGTAAAGCGGGAGCCAGATTAAAGTTTTAATTGCTTTGCGGCACCACTAGCCTTCGCTCTGTTGTCTTCGTGCAGCTTTTCTTTGTGCGCGATCCCATTGTTAATCACTTCATTTGAATACAAAGGCCTGTGAACCATGCGTGACCTATTAGAGCCTAGTCTTTTCACGCTAATCGGCCGCTTACTTCAAGAAAGATACTGTTACTCAAGTACAAAGTAATGCTTCAAACTATTCCTATTACTTCTCTCATAATATCAGGAACTGGAGCACACTTCTTCCTTGGCAAAAGGTGCATTTTGCATAATATGTTTTCTTAAAAGACCACAACAAAGTAACAAACAACTGCAATGAAAACAAAACAATTCATGGCTTTGTAATTTTGTCAAAAATGAAAAATGAAAAGAGGGTTTTTTATTCAAACAGCATTAGTTCATACTTGCTGTAATCACAGGACAGGTTTTTCTCATTCGTCTTCACAAAACAACTATTGATTATCACTTGGATTTATGCCTGGACTTTTACTGGGTCATTCTACCGCATTTGTTCTAAACCATTATTATTTATGGAAAGTCTTATAAGGAAATAGCCGGGATGGGAGGTGAACGTCCATCTCAGCCTCTAGTGTTGTGCAGACTCCACCAACCTTTCTTTCCAGATGTTCCAGATGTAATATTCTCAATCCAAAAGCAGTTCCACAGCATGATGCTGCCACCACCCTGTCCGATAGTTGTGATGAGCAGTGTTAGTTTTCCACCATGTATGTTTTATATTTGGGTCAAAAAATAATGTAACTTTTTGATCCACCTTTCTTCCGATTCTGATCTGTGGCCAGCTGGGCTTTTTGCAACTTTATTTCTCGTCCCATCAGTATACTAGTGAACAATAATCAATAGTTTTCAGATACTTCTCTAATTTCTTGCGCTGAGTGTAACTTTATTTCATTTCCGCAGCTTTACTTTAGCCTCAGTCTGACCCCCGCTGGCCAGTCCATCACCGGCATCACACCATTTCCTTCCGCCTATTTCTTCTTTCGCTCCGATCTCCAGTCACTCTTCTTCCAAATGGACAGCGGAAGGCTTGAAACCGCATCCCAGAGTGCATTTGGGCTGTCAGCTGACCCGCATATCTTAAACACCGTCCAATCAATTAGAGTGAGGAGCAGCGCACTAATGTGTTGTGACATGGCTGACGTTTTTCGGCCCTCAAAATAAATTCTCCACAATCGTGTAATGAGTGTGTGAGTGAGTGGTTCAGGGCGAGGCTGTGCTCTGAAAGGAAAGTTCTAGATTCTGGAGATGCAGAAATGGCTGTAAATAATAGACAACTTTGAGACATGAAATAATGTTGTGATCATTGAGAACGAGTCTTGAAGAAGAATATTCTGCCTTTTTTGGGTTATGATGATGACTACAGTATATGACACAAAACTGATGAACAAAGGCTTTGAAGTGTACGTAACCCTTTTGTTTCTTCAGACTCATGTTTGTCCCCACACACTTTCTCAACAAATCATACGTTTTTTTGTGTTGCTTTTCCACTTTTGAACAAGAATCAAAATGTTTGAAATTATCACAGCTGTAGTTTATGAGGGGGAATGAGTGGTCAGTGAAAAGTTGTTTACCTGAGGCCTAGAATACAGAGCCGATTACGTGATTAATTGCATTTGAACGAATCCTTTACAAACATCAAACGGTCATGTCACAAAGAAGTCAGGCTAAATCCCTGTTTTTAGAGTATTTACCTTATTAGGATCACAGCTAAAAGTTCATACACAGGCTAATACAGCTTGAATACAGTAATTATGTGGGTGACCAAGAAATTGCCCTAATCAAGGTCTGCAGGGGGACTTGGCTTGAGCAGCCCCCTACCTTTAGGTACATCCGCCATTGCTACTTTTGAAGTAATTTTCCCCCACCGCACATGTAACTCATGCCCAGGGTCCTTCATCTCTGGTTGTATTAGTGGTTGGAGGAGTGTTGACAGCTGCAGGATGTTTCCAACTCAATTTGAGCTCACACGTGGGCAGGTGACTCTCGGGGAAAGGCTTATTGGAGGTAGTGGAGGAGGAGCCGGGGGAGCGACACGGTGCAGGTCTGTGTGAGGTGTATGAGTTTAACATGCAGTAATTTTTCATGGAGCTGTCTGTTTGTGTGGCACAGAGTTTATGAGCTAAAACATTACTGCAGATTAATGAGACTTTTTCTCCCTTTAACCGTGTTACAACATTGGCTCATCAAAAGCAGACCTGGAGTTGTATTCAGCTCCTCTGGGTTGAATTTATAGGCCTTTACACACTGCAGCAGGGTTGAAATGCTGTGTAGACCTGGGATGTCAGTAGAAAACAGCGTGTGTTGTTGACCAAAAAGGATCCACAAGAATGACCAAAAACAACGGGAAAATCAAACTTTCCCAATCTTCTTGAAGTCACAGTGTAGAGCACCCAGTACCCAGGGAAGCACAAGCCCATCATCCGTTAGCGCAGTGGTTCCTAAAGTGGGATATCTTAATTACGTTTGTAATTTTGTCCCAGTCATTGACAGCGTCAATCAAAATCACGTTACGCAGCTTACAACACGCAGCGACAAAGCGTGTCCTGCTGTTGTTTGCTAAAGCTTAAGGTGTTTGAAGGCTACAGACAAATAATACCTGCTTTAAAATGAAATGTGCTTAATATCCACAACAGAAAAACCCGGAGGGAGAGAAAAGTCACATGTGTCAGAGGTCAGGCTGATGGTGCGAAGACTGTGGAGGGAGAGAGGGCAGCGGAGAACACCGCGGTAAAGAGTCCAATAAGCCGGGTCTCTTTAGCGCGGTCTGAGAACATTGAGGGCGAGCCGCAAGAAATGCCCTCCACCTCTGCTAAGGGGGGATCCCACCAAGCCCCGCACTTGCGTCACCAGGCAAGTAAAAATAATTATGGCACTTATTTTGGGCTGGCGAGTGCAGCTCGGTAGTGGCGCGAGTCTCTCTAAAGCAGTAGTAGTAATCTTTTCTTTATTTATATACCGTTTTTTCACTGCAGATCAGAGTCTCAAAGCGGTAAAAATTGTTATTTTTGGGCATTTGTCTCGCACTCCACACAGAGATAGGAGAAAGGGCACCAGTACAGGAGGCGCATGCCAGATCTATTGAGCATGTTTTTAGTAGTAGGGGAAACCGGAGTACCCGGAGGTAACCTACGCAGACACGGGGAGAACATGCAAACTCCACTCAGAAAGGCCCTGGTCCAATCGGGATTCCAACCCAGGACCTTCTTGCTGAGAGGCGAGAGTGCTATCCACTCAGCCACCGTGCTGCCCAAAGGGTTACTCCGAATCAAGGAAATACGTGCTCATTTCATGTGACGGGAAGGGCTGTGGAGTTGGGGGGTCGCGGGGGAGCAGCGCATTTATCATGGGGGTCGCAGGCTAAAAACTTTGGGAACCCCTGCCTTAGCGCAATATACATATTGCAAAGTATTGTTATGCTCTCATTATGCTACTGTCATTTATGTGACTTGTTTGTAGCTTTAGAACCAAATGTTGAAAGTCAAATCAGTGGTCAGAGGTGTCATGGGGAGGATCCAGTGGGGAACAATGGATTCCCTACTGGATCTCCATAAATGCTCTCTAAAAACACTGATTACACTGTACATGGAACATAACAAGGGTGAACTACTGTAACATGGTCCAAAGTGGAGAAAAGTCCAGTTCAAACCCAGCTGAACACCTCTTGGCCTCCAAACGCACAGAGACCAGAGCATGAAATGACTGCAGCTCTCGTCCGACTCTCAGCAGCTTCGGCTAATAGACTTTTCTGAAGAGGCTGTGCTGGATAATGGCCGCATCCTCTCTGCGCGCAACTCTCTTAATTTGACACAATGTCATTAGTTTTAGCTCGCGAGTTTTCAATAAGTCCTGGCTACAACGGCTTTGGAAAGGAGCATTCACAACCGTCAGTGAGGACATTGAAAGATGTAACACCCAAACAACTTGTGTCAAGAAAGACAAGGCAGCAGCGATTGCACCTGTAACATAGTTTATTTTCATCCCTTCAGATCGAACAAAAGAGACATTGCTTTTATATAATTTGTAACAATGTGCATAAGAACAGAGACATCATCCCTTTAGATATCAATGACGCATGCTTAAGACATAGATAATCGTAACAATGTGGGTCAGAACTATTATGTTCAGTTCTTCAGATAATAATGTTTAACAGTAACTGGAGTAAGTAATTACCAGTCCAGGATCTGGATTCATAACCCTCACTTTTACCCTATTCTTAACCCTAAACCTTACCCTTGTCCTAACCTAAACCCTGGATCCTGGACCGTTAAGGCAGCAATGTGTGTATCCTCTGAGGTGAAGGCTGGCGTTTGGAATCTTGCTCTCAACATGTGATCTTATCTTATCTTATCCTTTGTTAAGTACAGGCCTTGGGCAAGACGAGAACTCTGAGGGTCTTGAAAAGGTAGAAAAGTTATACATAAATACCATTACTTGTATGATACAATATGATTGTAGCAATACCTGCAGGTGAAAACCAGATACAGTCAAACCTATAAAGATAAGCAGTATAGGTCCTGGTCAATACTGTGATGGGAGACCTCTGGGAACACCAGGTGCTACAGTGGGGCGGCTGTGAAGTGATGAACTGTTGTGTTTTTAAGCAAGACACTTCACTCACATTGCTTAGAATGAGTCTGGTGTGTGTGTGTGTGAATGGTTGGTGGTGGTCGGAGGGGCTGATGGCACATACTGTTTGCCTCGCTTCTGTCAGTGTGCCCCAGGGCAGCTGTGGCTGCAGTAGTATCACTACTATGAATAATGACATGTGAAGCGTCTTCAAATTTCCAAAAAAGCGCTCTATAAAACAAAGGCATTATTACAATTATTATCATTGTACATTATTTGTTTTAACCTTTAGGGTGACAATGTAACAGATGTCCAGGGACTGCAGATTAGCCCTGTGGATGAATCTGGTGCAGTTACAGATATCTTCATTACACTGGCCTGTGAAATAAAAACATACACGTGCAGAGTTTAATGTTGCGTCTTTTTGTTTGGAGAAAGCTTGAAGGGGCCAAAATTGAGCGCAAAGCAGCTCAGCCCTCAGGGCGAGACACCTCACTGTTTAATTTCCTTGTCTTTACCGTAACACAGCCTTACTCCAGTCTCACGGCTTCAGCGTCAGGTCAATACATCACTCCAATACGAGCCACTCAAACACACCGTATTGGATTCCCATAAATTCATACGCTGAGCACTGATGAGGTGGAGGACAAGAGCCCGAACTCACAGAGCGTTTTATAGTCCGCAGCTTTCAAATGACTTCACAACAGAAACTTATCTTGATCAATCCTGTGTCTATGACAATCTATGACAAGTCTTCTGTGGAAGTTGTGGACGAGGCTCTCTAAGGGTAAAGCTTCTTGGTAAAAAGCCTCCAGTTCCTGTAAATTCCTGGGCCACCTTGTATAAAACTGTACATTTGCCGATCTCACCCAGGCGGAGCAATAATGTTACAATTTGAAAATAGAAAACAACGTACACAACCACTAACAATGAGTGAAAAAATTACCAAGATAAAGCCAATACACAGACATCTCTGGCTGAAGACGATTAAACTTTCAAGCACTTTTATATAAGAGTTCAAAAGAAATCTCTGCATGTACAGTACTTCCCACCTGTTTATTTCATTTTGCAAAAATGAATTCAGAGGCAATACCTTTCTTTTAAAGAGCAGTGGTATTTTTGCATGTTTATGATTTATGTTTGATGTGATAAGGATTGTGAGGCGCTTTGTGTTGCCTTGTGAAGGATAGGCGCTCTACTAATACGTTGATTGATTGTTTATAGTGTGATACATCATGTCCAAACATACACTGTAAATTGTGAATAGTAAACCTTAGTAAACCCAAAGTAAAGTATGCTCCACACATCATGAATGAAAGTAAAGTTGGCCCCGAGTCTGCTCTGAGACGGTCCTGTCCGTCTGCAGAGAAGGGAATGCCCTCTTTTATAGGCGTCTGGGTTTTATCACATGATGGTTCTGGGTTAATTAATGATACTATATCTAAATTGGATGACCTTGTTCTCCCAGGGCATACAGTCCCAGAGCTCAGAGAGACCCTTCAGCCTTCATAAGAGAATTTACAGCTCTATAGCCCATTCTGCTGTGAGGGCTAATGTGGATGGCCCTGTCCCTCACGGTCCGGACAAACTGTTCTTGTCCAGACGTGTTTCAGAAAGTGAGGCGCCAACTGCTCTGGGCCTGTACATTCTGAGGTTACACAAAACTAGTGAATAAAATTTAGTTTACAAACAGTTGTGCAACAATGAACCAGTCTTTTGGAGTAAGGTTTGCATGCTTCCCTTCATATGTAAAGGTGTATTATTTTGAGTGACTATCCTGGACAGTTTGATAAAAAAAATAAGTGGGGTTTTCTTAATATTATTCCCTATGGTTTGATTTGGGACAGGAGCATTTAGACAGAAGAGGAGGCACTGATAATAGCATCTATATAATCAACTCCAGGCCTAGTTTTGATGAACATTAATACACTTTATAGACTTTCCCTATAATTTAAATCACAGATATTTAAATTCTATGCACAGCCTTCAATTTCTAAACTCATAAATTCTGGACTGGGCCTGGGCACCAACTATAAGAACCTCATGAGTTAACTGTGGTTAACTACGACACGAGCCGAGTTCAAGATGACCAGAGCGCTCCTCTCCTCTGGGAGTCTCCTGTCCCTAATACCCTGCACTGGAGTCTGAGTAAAAATAGACCCATCCTTCATGTTCTGCTAGATTATGACTCACAATAACATCAGACATTTCACGGAACTGTCCATCATTAAAACGCTTATGTCCATTGTCAGAGAATTCCTTTGTTGTATCATGAAACTGTATTGTTGCTGTATACCCCGTCCTCTAAAATGGACTCTTGCCTAAAGCCTTGTCACACCAGTGCTTATATGAACATGAACACTTTTGGTTTGGGGCCATAGACTTTATATAAATGGACAGTGATGACTTGTTAGGCCGAAAAAACACTTTTTTGGGCTAGCTACTTTTTTTCGGGTGAATTGATCCCTGCAGCTTGTATCGCGATGTGTAATTGTATTGTGGTAGAGTTAGGCTGTTGTCAGAGAAGAGCTTATGGAACGTATTATTTTTACTTGATCAAGTTTTAGTAGCAATAGAACACTGTCAAAATAGATGAAGGTGCGTGAATCATGGAAGCTAACGGTTAAACTGTTAAACACCTTGTCCTTAAATCATGTTGTGTCCAGTTAAAACAGTTTTTACAGTTGTTATCTGCTACATTATGGGATCAACATTGATTTTCTTTATACATGTAGGTGGTATATACTGTATGTGCACCTTATAGTCCAGAAAGTGAATTGCTCATTTGAAGTTTTGTTCCAACTTTGGCTTTCACTTTGGCTTGCTTCACTTAAAAACTGGTCCTCAAAGTGAGATATAAGACTGACCTCAGAGACCTGCTCAATTTACATTTCTTGTTGTTGGTCTGTTCCAAAAGCAAAGAAGACTGTGTAAGACAAATGACAAATTATTGCTATGCATATATTTTATTTAATCACATCAGGCTACAATTTAGTCCAAAAAGTATGTCCCTCCCTCTACTACTTTATGTCCCAAAAAGTAGTAGAGGACTAACTCTGGGAACACATCTTCAAGAAAGCAACGTGTGCCTCATCAAAAATGGTCAAGGTGCTGGTCCTCTGGGGTTGGCATCCTTAGAAGATGAAAGCCCCCCTCATTCTGGAGAAGACTTTGGGTGCTTCTGGAAGGCACTCAGCTCAGCCTTTATATGTTTCACTGCAGCTGTGTCCTCCTCCTGAGCTGCCCTCAGGACTGTGTCTGCAGAGCCATACACCGCAAAGATACGTTTTGATGTGTCAACATCTAACAAATTGTGAAATTCTATATTTAATCATGAAATTGTATAGTTTTGTGTTTTCATACTAGTCTGAGATCAATGAGTATTATTAGTATTAAGTTGGATATCACAGGATAGAGACTAAAATATCAAGCTGAAGACAATACATAATTATGGAGTATAGCTTCCTGTTTTTCAGACAAGGGACCGGACAAGACCTGAACAGGAGACCAGGACCAGACCCAGACTTCTGTAGCTCATCAACCTTGGGAACCTCCTCAAGAACATCAGTCTCTATCTGTTGAGATGTGATGTCTTCCGTTGGTCTTGGCTCTGGCTCCTTGACTAAAGTTGTACCCAAACAAGTTGAGAACTTTGGAAGCCGCATTGCTTTTAGCGGCCGAGTACCACCACAGTCACCTCCGCCCGTGTGAGTTGGACGTAGAAGATCCAAGGGACTGTTTGTCCACATCCACAATTGTACTTTGGAGAAATCCAAAGTACACAATAGGGGGTTAACATTGTGTCTGAAGGTGGGGAGTTCTCTCCAGCAGACGCCAGGGCGCTTCTTCTTCTTCTGCAGCTCTGGGAGAACTTGTTGAGCACAAAGATTTTAGCTTCTGAAGTGGTGGGTCCTTTAGCTTCTGCACTAAAGTCACCAACAGTCAACGGCTCTGTTCAACGGCTGCTTGTAAAATATAAGTGAATATTATATTTGATGACACACAAACAGACCCCCCCAAACCCCCCCGTATTTTGCACTATGATCACTGCCAGCGCTCTATGGCACATCCATGAATAGCATTAGCGCTGCCCTACATCTATTTGTAATAAATCAGCAGGCAATTTATAAGCCATCAAACTGAGATCCAGCCAGAGTTGAAACTAGTCCAGACAAACAGCCCCCAGGCACGTTCTGTCATTTGGGAAAAGATCTTTAAAGAATGACTCTGAGGTGTATTAGGAAGACTGTTTTGTGCAGGCACAGAATAATAATAATATCGACCAACGTTCAGTTTCAGCTTCCAGTTACAATGAGGTCAATGAAAAACGCTAATTACAAAATAGAGGCACAGCATATATACATCTGCACTCATTATTACATTATTTTGCAAAAGTAATCAGCCAACATGAGTGGAACCCTCTCACTGCAATTACAGCAGCTCTTCCTCCATAAGCTTTGCACATCTATGGACCAATTATTTGGCCATTATACTTTGAATAAGAGCTCAAGAGCCTTTATGCGTAACAGTTGTGTGACCTTGCCGCAGACATTTGGCGCAGGTTTGGTTCCAAACCTGGTGGGGACATTCACTGGGCCTTAGACACTGGGACTAACCCTACACCCATTGAAAGGGATTTGGGAGGTTCTACCCAGGGAATTTTTTTAAAAATCATAAACCCAATTTGCTATCGGTTTAAGCCTTTTATACTAATTACAGCTGTCTAAATAGAACAGATAGGCAGATAAACCTTTATTCATCCTTCAGTGGGGAAATTGTAATGTCATTGTTGTGCACATTAGAGCAGAATACAACAAAGTGATTAGCTATATAATATTTCACTAAAAAAGATAGTTTTAAAGCTTAAAATTCAATTATGAGTAAATTCAATTTTACTTTGTCCACATGAAAGCTTCAATGTTGAGACTACAAGGCTACAACCTTCCAAATGCTTGCATTTCGATCACAGCCGATTCAATGATTCAACTTGATGTCAGGGTTTCAAGCTCTGAGCTTGTGCAGAGGCTTCAACACCTTTGAAAGCCTCAGTGTGTTACAGTGCTTCACATGCCCTTCATATGAAGCACATAAACAGCATCCACTGCAGTAGTTTGCACACGGCCCTCAGGGAACAGTATATTTTGCCAACTTTGGAATATTGTTCCCTCCCAAACACGCGTGTTTGCCCTGAATGCCCCATATAGTACATTTGGAGCTTTTTTCAGCCTTTCAACCATTGTCTGCTTTGTTCTATCTCTGTGCAGCGTGAGTTTCTCAGTGCAGTTACAGATAAGAACATACATAAATGTGTTGAATGGTGATTGATCTACAGAGCGTTTCTCTGATAACTCACATTTTACGGCGCACAAGGAAAACGCTTTTCAGAAAGCACTGCCAGTCGAACTTTTAGAAAGTAAAACGTAGCGGTTTTCGAGTTTGGCGCCTCGCTATTTTAAGTGCACAAGGAAGGCAGCCAATCACAGCAGAGAGAGGAGGGGTCACATGATGCTGCTGTGGAGGTGAGGAGGAGGTGCAGCATATGAACAAATCGTAGACGGTGGATGTGGTCCGTGACATCATCTTATTTTATTGGTGGGGTCCCCATGGTCCATGTGCAAATCTGTCAACAAAAGCCACAATCCACGGCCAGTGACACTCGAGTGAGGGCATTTCCACTTGTGGCAACTGTCTACAGTATTTGGTGGCAGCAGGCCTCGCCAAGAGATCCCTTTATTGCTTGCTTGCAATTGACGTCACGTCCGCCTCAGTATCACGGATCAGCCGAGCTAGCAGCGTGTCTGAATATGCCTTTTGCATGTGTTGTTTTAAGTTTTCTAACCGATCGAATTGTGAAACCTTTAATGGATACTTTAGGATTCCTTGTGAAGAGATGAATTAAGAGCCTCGCACTCAGTACTTTACGAAAACACACAGGAAAAGTGGCTCGCTAACATTTCACTAGCAAATGCTTTTACCTCTAAGGATTATTTATTTACCCAGCCGTGCAGTCACAATGCTCAGTTATTACATCCCCATCTTTATTTCATTCATTGTCAGGTATGAGTCTGCGTTTTAAATAAACACTGTGAATGTTTGACCTGAAAAGAACACAGCACAGACGCATTGTGTTGTTGAGAATGACAAGTTCATGCCAATCGTTACTTACACGGCTCTGTACGATGCAGGATGTGTCCTTCAGGACCTCAACTCTAAATTCTTAAACCCACAGACAGACGGAAAAGTTGCAGCATCCATGTTTTTCCAAACCTTCATTTGTTTAGCAGTGCAAAAACTTGACTGTAACACTAGCTGTGGATTAAAATCTAAAGTGAATAAAAAGACAGTCTAGGATCTTGTCTTTAATTCACACAGCAGACATGTTTTATTGTCGATGGTAGAGGCAGCATAAACAAAGACGTTACAGAATGTAAGTGACATACAGTACAGCGGAGGAATGGACACTTATTAGCATATTAGCATTAACCGTTGTGCCAGTAGCTTCAACCTTGATATTACCAAAACATGTAGTGGAAAAATTCTGCCTTGTGCATATTGTTAGAATGATGAGTTAGAACATTAACCACAGTAGCTTCAAAGTGTCATGAAATATCCAAAAAAGCAAAAAATACTCGGAAGAGTCGCATTTTCTTCATATATCAGCAGCAACTCTTGCTGGCCTGACCACCACTCCGTCAACCGGAAGTTTATGAGTCACGTAATTGCAAGCAAGCAATTGCATACTTTCAAGTATGATTGGAGCATGGCACCAGGCATGTGAGGGGGACGTTAAGAGCAGCAGCTTTCATCCCCCAAAACCAAACTATGATAAAAAGTCAATCCAGGAATTAGTATGAGGTCTGCGCTTCAGCACTAAAAGTTATGTTCTAGTTTTGCTTGATTTATATCATAATATTTTAGTCCTGCAGCAAAAAGTCTTCTTTCTGCCACTGTATACCTTGATATACCACCCACACCTAAGTACGTGGAACTGAAACTCACATCCATTGAAACCAGCTCATAACCAGACTGTTTATGTGCAAATGTCCCACTGCTCATTTCCCCGTGGGATCCAGTCCAAGGCCAGAGTCTGGGAGAAGTCCTGAGGAGTCATGTGGAGAGCAGACGTGTGGATTGTAATTTTCTGCTTTAACGCATGCTTGGGGCCACTCTCCATGCCTGCTTCCTTCCATCCTGTCCCTGTTCTATAGGCTCCATCCCTGGTCCTGTCCCTGACCTGTACCGATCTGGACCGGTCACATGTGATGACGCCAACAGCACCAAACCTCTGCATACATCACTGCAGCGTGTTGAGAAAGCCAATGGATGCATTCATGAATACAAAATGTATTCGGAGAACAGGTTTGTAAGCAGGAACAAGGGTTGGAAATAATATGTTGTCTTCACACAGAAGAGGCGATAAAAAAACGGGTACATGAAATTATAATGAAGTTGGTTTGGCTCCCCATGTAAAAATCTGGCTTAGTCTGTAGGGGGTGCTATCGAGCCAATCGAATATTTCACACCTTCAGGTCTCATTGACTTTTTGAATTAAGAGGGCAATATAGAATATAATATAATATATAAATAGAATTATCTGCAACATTTTCAAACATTTAGGAAAAACTTAATGTGATTACCCCCATGTAAAACTTTGACATAGTCTCTAGGGGGCGCTAATGGGCCAATTTCAATTATCTCAATTTTAAATGACCTAGACCCTGGAGTGGAACAATGGATCAACATTTTGTGCAAATCGGACTTTGTATGTGCAAACGGGAGCTAATTTTAAATTGTCAAATATGGGTGGAAAAAGTTATAATTTTTTGTTTAAGTCTCAGAGGATAAACAATATTGGTTTCAATGGCACATGATACATCATTTTAAAGCGTTTGAGATTACACACACAACCGTCATGTTTTGGTGAGTGACAGCCACTGACGCGTCCGTCATGCTCCGCAACCCCTTGCATTCACCATTGTAAAAGCAATAAGCTTTTAGACAATGTGTGACTTGTGATGGTCTACATCAGGGGTGTCATTCATGCGGCCCGCCAAGAGATTTCTTGTAATTCTTATTTCTTGTAATTCTTATTTCTTGTAATTCTTATTTCTTGTAATTCTTATTTCTTGTAATTCTTATTTGTTCGCGGAGGTAAATGAAACTATGCTTGGTTTCATGCAACAAGTGTCTGTGCCATAGACTGTATAAGTCTGTGCTGAAGGAATATCATCTTAAACTACGAGACTCTGTGAAAAATACAGCACTTTGAGCGGAGAATTGAGAAGACAGAAGATAAACGTGTCTGGCCCTGAAGAAACAGCGTCTGTTTGTGCCCAGAGTGAGAGGTTAGTGCTGCTGCTGTAAAGACAAGCTACCTGAATGCTAACAACATAGCATTAGCATCGCAGCCGCACAGTGAGGGAGAGTTTGTCCAAACCATAGACTGTAAGACGAGGCCATCGCCGACGATGGTTGCGCACATGTTTTACAAGTTATCCCCATTTTTTCCCCGTTATCCCCAAGACCATAAATAACATTTCTATGGAGTCTAAAAAGTTGTTTATAGCATTTCATTGTGTTTTTTCAATACAATTTTGTGAAATTGATTTTCCGTTTCATTTTTTTTTTGTCTTCACGATTCCATAATCATTATATAATTCATATGACAGCTCCAAAATATGAATATTCTAAAACCCCTGGTTATACTGAAAAAAACAAAGTATACTGCTTGACTCTGCATCAAAAGATGACTGTTTTATGAGCAATTTTACACACAAAAAACCAGGCGAGGAAAGTTCCCCAAAATGACTCTAGACCTTGGAGGGTTAACGGACAGAGTCACGCCTATCTCCGCCGTTCATAGGAGTTGGCCATAAAAAGTGCTTTCATGGAGCAATCCAAGATGGCCACGAGTGGTCCCGCCCACAAGAAAATTGTGAAAAAACGCATCTGCGCATGCGTCAGCCGCGCAGCTCTATTCATTTGAACGAGAGACTTCAAAAATTCACAGCGAGTAAACTAGAGTGGACCAAAAAAATGTACCCCCCTCAGCATTGACACACATGTGGAACGGAGCTTTGGGCCAAGAGCCAACTTTTGATCCATCCTGTAAAAACGTTTTTGAGAGGTCTGCCAATGCTATATGTTAGCATTGGCTAATTCTTCTTCTGGGTCCACCCCCATCGGCCCGGGGTGGTATTGCAGCATGTTAGCGCACCTCATTTTGGACACTTTTGAGCTGGGACCTGCCCCCATTGGTCCAAACTCTTATACAGGCTGCAGACTGTGTCCTGAGAAACGACACACTTTTACCAACATCATGTTGCCATTGATAAGAGACTGATGTCGCATATTCGTGTTACTGAAACTTTGACTATCACAGAGGAGTAGGGTTGCCAACTTGAGGACACCATTTGGATGGATCGGGTTGAGCATTTATTAGTCCTAATTTCAATCCACACAGGAATCATGGAATGTCATTATCACAGTTTTTAGAATGTAATTAATTGACTACATATATAAAAAACAAATCCTTAGTCAAAAATGAAATTTAATAAATAGGTGGAACTCTTTGGCTTGGGTAAGGACTTAATGCATTCTTATTAGTAATAAAAAATATAGAAAAGACAAAAGCTGTAACATACATTATTTATGAATGTTACAGTAAAGACCATTTACTGTAAAAGCAAATTAAAAAAGAAAAACATATGTATTCATAAAAAAAACCTCACACATTTTGAAATCAAAATCTGTAGTAGTCATTATTTATATTGTCTAAGAGTTTAGTGCATGGCTTCAGTAAAAGCTATTGTTCGTTGACAAAGCTGGTCTGGACATTTGTTGACGGTCCCTAAGTGATTTTCTCGGCGCTTGCAGTGCATTGGATTCAATGGATTTCTCTGCATTAAAACAGTGCATTGGATTTGTAAAATCAACGTAGAGATGATCATTTTAGCACAATTACTTTTGTTTAACAAAGTAGCTTTCGTGAGCTATTGACTGCAGAAGTCCGAATCTGGGAATATGACGCTACTTTACCAGACTTCTGCCGTGATGGTGCTGCGGGCACGGCCCACGCTGGCAATTGTTAACAATCAGTGTTAACCCCTTTGACACTGGCCGAAAGGTAGACGCTTAAACTGTGATTCCTGTGTGTGTGTGTGTGTGTGTGTGTGTGTGCGTGTGTGACATGCAGTGAGTGAGTGATGCATTTAAGGTGGCTCTGTAAATACGGGACAAAAGCCGTCCCGTATCCATTCAATACGGGACGCACATAGTTTTTCTATAATACGGGACAATTCCGTATTTCAAGGGACGGTTGGCAACCCTACAGAGGAGTTATGAGCGCTGCTGCTGGTGCTGTTGTTGCTGGTGCGTTGGACAGTGTGGACTGGTCCTGCGCTCTCAGCCTGGTACCGATGGTAAAGGCTGGTGTTGTGACAAAGCTACAAATGGAGGTGATGATATTTGGACATTTGACTGTATTTTACACAGAGTCCCTGCTGCAGTTGTTAAGGATCACGTTATGGAAGTTGTTTTGATCATTTCAACTGAAACATGGTCAGTTTGATGCTTTCTCTGTGACAATAACATAACCATGGACCTTACCACACTGAAGATGGTTAAGCTGAGGTGCTGTGTTAAAGTGCTTTTTTCTACCTACTTTACCTTTGTGAGCAAGTTTTCTCTGTAATGAGCCTTAAAACAAAGCTAACATACAAATATTAATATAAATATTGTGAAATGCTGTTTACAATGTAATATTGTGAATACATTACATTATTTGCACTAAAAAACTCACTGTTATATTTAAGATTGTAACAGATTTATAGTTAAAACTGAGTGAGTATTAAAGGACAGTGTTTTAAAGGAAGTTTTAAATAAATGTGTTTATGTGCACAAAAAGTTGGACTTTGTACCGTTTTTGGCTATTTTTGTAAAGAATTTTCTGGTCCGGCCCAGTTGAGATCCAATTAGGTTGTATTTGGCCCCCGGACCAAAATGAGTTTGACAGCCCTGGTCTAAATGGTTCTTTTGCAAATGGAAAATCAACTGAGTTAGCAAAAGGTGTTCTTCTTAAGTAGTGAAAATACAAAATGTCTAGGTAAATGTATACCCTAATTATATTTTCTAGGCTACATTTTGTTGACTTTTCTCAACTTTACTGGCTCTGGGTGATTTAGAACCTTTTAGACCATTAGCTTGATATTGATCCAAAAGGATCGATAAGGATCGTAACACGTCGCACATTCTCCACAGCTCAGACGCCAAACTGCCTAAAGTTTTAACATTAGTAATGTTAAAGCTGCTGTGTGTTTTTTGTAGCGTCATTAGTTGCAGCTTTAGCCAAGTTAGAGGCAAACTCATGGTCTCACAAGGTTAGAGTGCCTGGATTAGGCCAAATTGTCACCATATCTGAAATTACCTGGTATTTTAAAAACAGCCAGATTGGCGGCCATTACCGATATCAATCATGGAATAAGAAATCTCTAAAAGACACACAGAACAACTTCAAACCTGCATTTATGAACACGGCTAACCACTTCAACCTTGTATTCATTACCTTGAATCATTGGACAAACATTTTTCTACACCCTTTTATTGTGTTTCTATCCAAAAACGTACCCGTTTTTAAATGTTACAAGTCGAAAAAACATGTACTTGGAACAGAAAAGTAGGGAGCAGAAGCAAAACATTCAAGTATAGTCCAGATGCCAAAAAAGGCCAATGTTTCCAATATTCCTTTCTAAGTACAAATATTCTCCAATCCCTTCTCTCCTCCATGTGCCCTTGCCCCTCTGCGGTGCTCTGAGAGTAAATAAATGTGTGGTGTAGCTCTGGGACGTCGCCGCTGCCTTTGGTCCTAATGCCGGCTGACGTCTGCTCAGTCGGGCTCTGATTGCCGGTCACATCCAAGCACCAAAGCGCCAATCTCACCCTAAACCAGATTACCACAGGAACCATTGGGGAAAACCAAGAAACGCTGTTCAGGCAATGGGAACTTTCCACTTGGAGGTAAGATCTGGGCCTCACGCACGAGTCAGTGGTGAGGGTGATGGTGAGGAGACTCTTTAGAGGAGTGAATCAAAATATATCTATATATAGAGCCATCATGTGCAAATTCCTCAGTTTTCAGTTTTCACCACAACAATACAACGTCCAAAACCGACCCGGAGTTGTTCTTTCATTCATATCTGGAACGTTCTTCTCAAGTTTGTCCAGTTCATTCAGAGATGTGGAGATACTCACTTTTCAATGTGAGTAAATGTTGAAATTGTAGTGTGATTTTTCGTAGTGTATCTTTGTCTATCTACACAAGGTCTATCAAAATCTAAACTGGGAACTGCCAAATGTGGGAGTGAAGAAAATAAATATTGTAATGGGCCAACATAAATACTGATGTGATTTGTTTCTCAATACATCAGAACAAACTGGATAGTTGTGTGATTACTAAAATATCTTCTGAAAAAATAAAATAAGAGAAAAAAAAATCAATATTAAACCTCATTTTGAAATTCAATATAACAAATGAATGTCATGGATGATCTTTTTATGAGATGTAATACAATAAAAGAAGATACACCTTTAGAAAATACGATCTCTCAGGTTGCACACAACAAGCAGGGTCGACCGTGTGTGGAGTGAAATAATAATGTCCAAAAAAGCGCTGTGTAAAATGTATGCATTATTAATATAGAGTGGACTTGAGAAGTGTGTTACGCGGACCACCTCACCTTTATCCTCCACACGGGTCGATACAGGACCAGCAGGAGCAGCGCAGAATTCAATCATCCAATTAAGAATCGTTTGTGTCGATATTTGAATAAACTGTGTGGTGAATTGGATTGTATTTGCAGACAGGAAACAGAAAGCAGAAGAGACGTGGCACAGAGAACGGCACATTGGGTTTGATATTGATTGGGACCGGCGCATATGTAGCTATTTGTTTTGTCAGTCACTGATTTATGAGTTTTCATTTGTGCGTGTCAGGTGAGGAGTGTGGAACGGCATGCTGGACTGAAAATGATGTGTTTCACAGATGGGTTGGCTATATGACAGAAGAAACTTTGGATTGTGTATTATAAATAACTGATACATTAAATGATCACTTGTTTTGCACATACATTCAATTAAATGCAATGTACTGTATTCTTGTAGAGCCATAAATCATAACAGTACTTATCTCAGAGGACTTTACAAAACCGTAGAATTCGCCAACACATGCCATTGGTCCATAAGGGCTTTGAGTGTGTTTGTTTAGCATATATGGCTAGGGTCACCCACAATTTTTCTCCCAGAGAGGATAAAAATGACAATGAGCTCCTCTTTTATAGGCAGTAATTGACATATTGACATAGTGGTGTTAATTATTGGTTCGTTTATGTACATTCCCCTAAATGTTGACAATAGATTTACCAAGCAGCTTTAAGGCTCTTTCATACATACGTAATTAGGTCTGTGCATCTCCAGCGTCAGTGCATTAACACTCCCATGCATTTCAAATGTCGACGCATATGTCATGAATGGAATGATAGGGGGCGATAGCAGCTCATGCAGAAAACCTATCCACAACAAACACCCTCTGTGGCCTCAAAATAAACGTAGCCAAACTTGAGAGATTTGACTTGATGTTGTCTTTGTTTTGGTACAGTTTCTGCTTAACTATTTAATTGCACATTTCTGATTTTTGCATGGATTAAACTAGCTAGAAACACCAGGTCTGTTTTATTTTTTATAAAGGAACAATGGTAAGAGCAGAAAATGACAGTTTCCCATTTAATATGCTATCTGGTTCTGAACAAAAGGATCCAAGTCTTCATATGTGAGGAAGCATAACACATCACAAGCTCCAGATACAGACGAGTAGAAGATCCCACAGGGTTTGAACTGCAGGCACTTGTGCTTGTGTTTCACATTTTCTTCTTTTCAGACCAAAGCCATTGCCAAAGCCACTTCTGGGCTCCTCTGTTGTAATCTAACCCGATCGCTGTGGCCCCAGACGAGATGAGCTGCTCTTACTGATAAGGCCCTTTGTCACATCCATTAACGACGCTACCACCGGGCTCTGCATTTTATATAATTGTTATAAATCACCCAAGAGAAATAATTAGCCTTGCACTTAGCCAAGTGATTAATTATGAAAAGTAGGTTAAAGCCAAAACGTGAAGGACAAAATGCGATGCGCTCATTCCTGTGGCCTTCATCCGTCATTGCATCAGACACAACAACAATCAGATCAGTTCAATAATAAAGGCATCTATTTGGAGAGATTGTTGAGCTGCAGGGAAATATCTGTGTTTGGATTGACACATGTGGATCATTTTTTGTGATTGTGTTCGTTCAGTTCGTTTTGGAATACCCACCCTCCCTCCCCCACCTGGGTGTTCTCTCTCTACTCTTGGCGAGCTTAAGTAACTACGACTGTAACAAACTGGATCTCAGTCCAGGATCTAAAGTCTCAGTACAGTACCTACCACAGCTTCAGTCCAGTATCTACCATAGCCTCAGTCCAGTATCTACCACAACCACAGTCCAGTATCAACCACAACCACAGTCCAGTATCAACCACAGCCTCAGTCCAGTATCTACCACAGCCCAGCCTCAGTCCAGTATCTACCACAGCCTCAGTCCAGTATCTACCACAGCCTCAGTCCAGTATCTACCACAGCCTCAGTCCAGTATCTACCACAGCCTCAGTCCAGTATCTACCACAGCCTCAGTCCAGTATCTACCACAGCCTCAGTCCAGTATCTACCACAGCCTCAGTCCAGTATCTACCACAGCCTCAGTCCAGTATCTAAAGCCTCAGACCAGTATCTACCACAGCCTCAGACCAGTATCTTCCACAGCCTCAGTCCAGTATCTATTGCCTCAGTCCAGTATCTACAGCCTCAGCCCTGTTGTCTTCGTCCTACAGCCTGTACGTCTGTCGGAATGGAACCCTCTCACACTCTGGGTGTCCTCAAG
Source organism: Knipowitschia caucasica (assembly GCA_964034765.1). Taxonomy (NCBI): domain Eukaryota; kingdom Metazoa; phylum Chordata; class Actinopteri; order Gobiiformes; family Gobiidae; genus Knipowitschia; species Knipowitschia caucasica. The sequence continues at coordinate 28,077,711 of OZ035834.1, read as the reverse complement.
GTGACATTTTTGATTTGTTACACCGTGGACCAATGATATTTTGGTGATTTATGGTTGTATTTCTTTGGTGTTCTCATTGTTTGATTTTCTAATCTGCTGTTTTGGCAAATCAACAATTCTGGGATTTTGGGTGATACAAAAATTGATTTGATGTGATTACTTTTAAACTGGGAAGTGCAACCAACAAGTGTAACAGGCTACAATGGCCAGCAGGAGCACTAATAACAAATATTATCCGGGTAATTTTTTCTGCCCTTAGTTTTTTTTTTATTACAGGCCTCTACCAAATGGTTGGAGATGCAGTGATGGTAAAAGTGTCTAGACAGTGATGCCCCGTTGAGGTAGATTTCAGTTCCAAGCTTCAATATAGATATAGAGACTCAAAAAGTGACCAAATGGTTGAGCAAATCATTTAAAGGGTTAACAATATTTGTATTTGAATATATTAGAAAAGTGAAAATCTCTTAAAGGCTTGATAGGCACAGGTCTGAAGTGATGTATGTTTGCGCTATAGTCTTCTTCACTTCCTCTCAGAGTCTCTTGGTCTGAGTCCCACAGTGCGGTCAGTCGTCCTGATGAGGGAGGACACATGCAGGAGCGACCCGCGGGCTTGTTTTCTTCCGTCTATTCTAAATAAGATTGACTTTCAAATGTCCTCCCCTCATTCCCCATGCTATACCTACAGCTCACTGCTCTGATGTAATCCAGCCCAACTGCGGCTGAACACAGTATTCAATAAAACAAATCCCCCCTAGATTTTACTGATTGTTTTGTCTTATCTTGTGTAGTAAAAGTGCTTTAAAAATAAAGATTGATTGATTGATTTGAAAAGTTATAACAAATTAACATTCTGTTCTGATGATTTCTTGAGTTGGGTGTAACGAATAAAAAGACATGATGGATAACAGCATAATATTTTATGTAAAAAAACGGTTAAAAAAAATCTGTAACAAAATTTAGATTCAAGGCAAGTGGAAAATGCAAAGAAATAGTTATAACTTAGTGGCTCAAATTTGGCTCTCTGATTACCGCAATGAACACGCAATCACAAATGTACACAATCGGCACCGCAGCCCAGGACCTGAGACAGAGGCAGCACAGACAGACAGACAGACAGAGGCAGCACAGACAGACAGACAGACAGACAGACAGACAGACAGAGGCAGCACAGACAGACGGACAGACAGACAGAGGAAGCACAGACAGACAGACAGACAGAGGCAGCACAGACAGACAGACAGAAGCAGCACAGACAGACAGACAGACAGAGGCAGCACAGACAGACGGACAGACAGACAGAGGCAGCACAGACAGACGGACAGACAGAAGCAGCACAGACAGACAGACAGACAGAGGCAGCACAGACAGACGGACAGACAGACAGAGGCAGCACAGACAGACAGACAGAGGCAGCACAGACAGACAGACAGAGGCAGCACAGACAGACAGAAGCAGCACAGACAGACAAAGGCAGCACAGACAGACGGACAGACAGACAGAGGCAGCACAGACAGACAGACAGACAGAGGCAGCACAGACAGACAGACAGACAGACAGAGGCAGCACAGACAGACAAACAGAGGCAGCACAGACAGACAGACAGAGGCAGCACAGACAGACAGAGGCAGCACAGGCAGACAGACAGACAGAGGCAGCACAGACAGACAGACAGACAGACAGACAGAGGCAGCACAGACAGACATACAGACAGAGGCAGCACAGACAGACAGACAGACAGAGGCAGCACAGACAGACAGACAGAGGCAGCACAGGCAGACACAGACAGATAGACAGACAGAGAGAGGTAGTGCAGACAGACAGACAGATAGATAGACAAGAAATCTCTGCACAGGACACAACATTCTTCAGGTTGTTTGATGCAAACAAGGCCACGGAAATGTACATTGTCATTAAACTAAGATGTTTCGGGCCTCACACTATATTTATCATACATTGTTTTCCGAGTTTGTTCCCTGGATTGTTTAGAAAGTGGAAAAACAGCTTATCTCTCTGCCTGAGGAGGTAAAATATCATCAACTAAGCTTATTCTGTCCTTTCTCGATTGGAGACATACTCAGGGTTGGCTTTTTTATAAAGCGTCTGGGAAGTTAAGGATTTTCATGTATGAATTTGAATTGAATGTTTAAATCAAAGAGACAAGGCTCTGAACGAAACCCTTTTTCAGTATTGACAACATCAGCAAATGATCAAACTGAAAAGATCATAATTGCACTTACTTAAAAAAGGGAAAGATAGTAGCTCACCTTTGCAGTGGCTGCTTGTAGGCTTTGCGACTACTTTATCCAAACCAATTAACCAATTTTTGGTTTATAGAAGTTTGTAAACGGTTAAATTAGATAATAATACACAACCAAGCGGCGACTCCACCTTGTGACCTGTCCTGCTCCACCCAGAGGCTACTCCATCTCTGCTGCTGTGACCTTGCTGATTATTACTATCGTTAGCTTTTTAGAGTGATCAATTTTATTTTTAGGCCCGAGCCCCGACTAGGGAAAGGGCCTATTGCTTTCACAATGGTGAATGACATGAAAAAAAAGTATCAATGGCGACACCCCCTGACAAACAGGAAGCCCAAACATTTAATTGGAAAATGACTCTTCCTCGGCCGTTTCACCGATTAGCCTCAAAATTACTCCACATCGTCTAAAAATCGTCAAAATTACTTCAAAGAATTTTGATTTGTTTCACGATTTTTGTGACTGATTTTTTTGTGTGAAAATGTGACTTTTTTCCCCCCATTTTTGACAGATAAAAAATTAGCTCCCGTTTGCACAAGAAAAGTCTGATTTGCACAAAACTTTAATCAATTGTTCAACTCCAGAGCCTAGGTAGTTTAAAAGTGAAATAATTCAAATTGGCCCATTAGCACCACATTTAGTTTCGTTTTAAATATTTTAAATTTTGCACATAATTCAGTTTTGCCTTCTTGATTCAAAAAGTCAATGACACCCAATAGCACTGACCACAGCAGTCACAGAGATCATGAAGACAAACACATACACATGGATTTTACTGCTCTACAGTTCTCTGGCCTGTACTTTCTGTAATTTTTAAACAATACTGTTTGTACGGACTACCCGTGAACGCCCCACATAGTAATGGCTGCAGCAACACGTCTGTACTGTGTTAGGACAGAGTGCAAAGTAAAGGTACGAACGCAACCCATCGACCTGATCATTCTGTGTCAGTGAACACATTACACTGTCCTCTACACTTCTCCATAGACCTCACAGAGACAACAGCAGCCGCGACTCTGCACTGTGTACACAGCCACGATACGTGACTCCTCTGCTCATTGATAAAAACAACGCAGAAAGTAAAGAGAAAGCGGTAATAGCAATCACAATCACTGACATGTAGATTCTCACGGGATAAGTATTATCAGAGGACGTCTGTGTTTGGACAAATACAGTACAGGAGGTAATTTGCGGCGGAATTATTACTTTACAAATTACAGACATGGCGCATTCGCACTGGACTAAGATCTCAGACGTCCTCTGTGATTATCACAAATTACCAGGGGTCCACAGGTTATACTAATAGAGCTAAAGAGTATAGATAACTATACGGTTGGTGAAGAGCCAGAAGACGCCAGATCCACAGATGTTTTGCACACTATTACTCAATTGTGACTTAATTGTATTCAATCAAAAGTCAAATCTTCCAATTTTGTAATTATGTAAAATTATGTTTTTGATTATACAAACATCAAAGAAGAATCAAAAATGATTTCCCTGTTTGGCTCCCAGGAGGAAACTGAGACAGAATTGATCAGCGCAGTTTGTCAGAAAACCCCAGTTGCGTAGTTTATATCCTCTTTCCATTTTAACAAAGTTATTGTTTTATAATAACAGTGTCCACTCCTCGCTGACCCCTCTCGCCTGGAGCCCTGTCTTTTCACACGTCCAGGGCAAAGGTGGGACTCAGCACGCTCCAAGGACGAGGCCTGATTCACGGCCCCGCAGTTGTAAACGCCACATGCCCTTCTTTCTGATCAGCGCTTTATTTCTTTTATTACGGCAGCACAAGGAAACGAATAAACGGCAAGGTCACTGTAGCCATTCCATTGAGTAGCCGCGCGGCAGTGTCACTGGGAAGAGCTCAGGGTGGAGGGGAAAGGCAGCATTCACTCGTATAGAAGTGTTGTCTGTAGCTCTGGAGATCTGGAGTCGTCAGGACAAACTCGTCCCCCAGGTCCTGTAGTGTTAATGTCATGTGGGTTTACATCCACATGTTCCAACATTTCTTAACGGAAAGACAATATGGAAAACACAACTGTTTGGAGCAATATCAAAGTAATTTTATTTATTTTCCTCGTCAAAACCTGGAGTTTTCTAGCACAAACAAGAAGCTAAACAGTGGCTGAGTGGTTAGTATTCTTCTTATAAAGACCAGGGAATTTGGAGGGTATCCCCGTGTCTGCGTAGGTTTCCCCTAGCACTAAAAACTTGAACACTTGTTCCCCTCTCTCTTGGTCCAGGACTCCCTTCAAGAAATTTTGAAATCTCAGTGGGACTAAAATTATGGACACTACTTTTTTGGTTGATAACATTAATTCAACTCCTCTCTCTGGTGATTGCATAAGGGGTTACAGGTAGAAAGCATTTTGTACCTTTATACTTGTTTCACCATATTTTTTATAATTTCCTTTCTCATTCTGAAACGTGAAATAAAAAAATTAACTATCACATAGCATTTGTTTTGCTAAAAAATAATGCATAATACAACTCTTCAAATAACTTTTAAAGGTGGCATAACTTAACTATTGACATGTGCTGTTGATAACCGCTCAGCAAATGGATAGGTTCAGACAGACCTCCAACACAAATACGCCCAATAAGTTTCAGAAGAGTCCAAACACACAATGAAAATGGCAAGTGTGATGAAGGGATAAAGGACCATTCGAGAAAAAATAGGTGTTTTGCCGGATCAAAATCCTCTGCAAAGGCCCTTTGAGATGGAACGATAGCAGCTTCGAGGCCGAGGGTGACTGTGATTAATGTGTGCAGATAACGTGAGACAGTGGGCACAAAAGACCAGAGTGTTGTATCAGAAGAGAAGGAAACAGTCGAGGCTTTAAGCAGAAAACGATTAAAACACAAAGAAAAAGTTTGATTTATTGAACAAAAGATGGTTTGAATTGAGCTGAATAGGTCAGTGGCAGGTGAATCGGTTTGACAAACTCAACCATAGTAGTTATCTTGGTTGACTTTACAAAACCATTGACTCACCAACACAGATCAGAGAATCAAAAGAATCAACACAGTTCATAAAAATGCTTATTACTACATACAAGTTGTATTATTATCTGTTATTTAATTGAAAACTTGAGCTCATTGATTCAGCTGTGTATGAATTCAGGTCTTAAAAAGTGCTGAGTAGAGACTTGGCGTGACGCTGGCTCTCCTCCAATCACAGAGCAGGAGGAGAATGAAGGCAGGAAGTGGCTGTACCTGCTCTGGCTGTAACTGCAGACACAGCAAAACAGCCCGAACAATGCAACGGTGAGGAAAAGAAGAGGAAACTAAATTGAAATAATGATCAAAGAAGAAATCAAGCTTGGGTGAACATAGCTAGCTTACATCGTATCCGTTGGAGAGACCTGCGGGTGCGGACCTCCTCGGACTACATTCGGACGCAAAACTAGCTGTAATCTTTCAGTTACATATTGTGTTAGCAGTGTGTTGCTTTTGTACCATTTCATCAGTGGTTGTTGAACAGTTTACAAGAAATTGCGCTCATGCTAATGTTAGCATATGTATCAGATCGCAAATAAAACTAGATGGCACCGGGGGATGAGAGCGTAAGGGAAATGAGAGACCTCTGAGCGAGTCAAGGGGCGGTGCTAAACATTCAAACCTTGCAGAAATTGGTGTAGCTCCTTTAATAAAGTCCATAAATGTTGAAAAAGGATAAAAAGTGTTAATCCAAATGAATGGGTGAGTATCCGGGCCACATGCAGTGACATAAGCCTGTATCAAACTTACACAACTCAGTTCATTTTGCATATTGCTCAAAAACACACCATTAGTCCCCTCAGGTTTAAAGTCAGATTATTCTCATTCATCAAGAAGAAGACACACAGAAGACATTACCCATAGTACATCAGGCAGGTTAGGACATTTGTACAATAATTCAATATTATTTATTAGTTTTATGATTTAAGGCACAAAACCTGTTGCTTTTCCTTCCTCCTAGACTGCAACAGTTTGTACTGAGAGTTTGTACAGTTTCTATTCACCTGCTACAAGTATATGGAGGATGTTCTACTTCCAGGTGGATCATCTTAACTATTGGTCCTCCTAATTGTCAATCATTCTGGTGATATATGAGACACGTTTCAATAGATGTTAGCCTCTGAGGAGGGCGGTAGTTTTCAAAAATTTTGGGAAATCCTCCTATACCTTTGAGCTGTTAGAGTGGTTTAGTTTTTATTTATTTTGAGAGAGAGATTTCTGTTACAGTGTCAATGTTCAGATTTGTTCAGACAGACACAGTGCAGTGGTGCACGCTACCGTGATAGGAGGGTGCTACAGTGGAGCGACTACGGCTGTAAAGTGCCAAACTGTTGTGTCCTTAGGCAAGACACTTCACCCAAATTGCAAAATGAGTCTGATGTGTGTGTGAATGGTTGGTGTTGGTGGTAGGACATACTAGTTGCCTCGCTTCTGTCAGTGTGCCCCCGGGCAGCTGTGGCCACAAAATTAGTTTATCACCACTGTGTATGGAGGGAATGAATATTACCATGCAGTGTCTTTGCGTTTTCAAAAAAGTGTGTTATAAAACTAATATAAACGGCTTATTAACTGAGCGCGAGGTCTGTATGGAGAAATATCAGACCGCGGCCTGTGCAAAAGGCCAAGGTCTGATATTTCTCTGTACAGACCAAGCAAGCGAGGTTAATAAATGTTTTATTATATGACTCTCGTCTGTGTGCTTTTAATTTTTTTGTGAAGTATGTTCATGTCCGACTTGGTTTTGTGTGATACGCGCTGCGGACAGATTGTCATGGTAACGGTCCGAGACGGGAAAATATCAGACCGGTAATCAGCCATTCAGAGCGCGCGTATACGGTCCAAGTCATATAATATTTACTGTTATCTGATATTATCATTGTTATCATCCAGAGCTAGATCCATTTGTATACTATTTAGTTTCAAAAATGTTGTGCTGGTATGGACACATGTGGTCGTATGTTCTACAATACCCCCCAAAGAAGAACACATGAGGGTGGGACAGGCTCAACTGAACAGACATGAACACAGTAAAGCACCGATATATCAAAATATCAAAGTCCATACCATAAAAATAAGTGTGTAAACAGTTTGTTAATATTGCTGAAATCTTTGTTTAAAATACATTCACAAAGTTTATTTATTTGTATTTTATCTCAGTCAGCAGGTTACGTGAGATCCCAGTTAAGGTTTTTATAAACATAATTCAACTGAAGGACTTGTTTCCGTATCAGCTGCTGTTTGTTTGTCCGGAGAAATTAAAGAGATTATTTTTCCACCCCAAGTTGTCAGAGTAACTTTACTGTTTGCTTGAATGGAGATATCTTTATTCGGCTGTAATCTCTGTAAGTCAGTCTACGGCACAGAACACAGTCCTGTCTTGTTTCGCTGTTGAATTTATCCTCTGCACTGAGGTTAATAAGCATGTGATAAAAATACACATTTCTCGCAAATGACAGCTGACGGTTCGTATTGTAATGAAAAACATACAGGATGCGTTTCAAATGGACATGAGCAGAAAGCCTCCAGCGGTGTCCGGCCATAATTGCCCTTGTTTCAAAGGGCAGGAGATCTTGAGCATACAACCTTCATTAATTTGATATATTTTGATCCGAGGCAGAGATGGAGTGCACTGGCTTTATTAGCGGCCGTGTCCTTGGAAGACCCCACTCTCCTGTGCGCGCTAATAAGAACACAAGCAGCCGATGCACTCCTACTGTCTCCTACTGTAAATCATAAGTGTGATCAGTGCTGTGTGACTGCTGTAAACCTGTCCACATCCACAGGAGAGATGGGCTTCAGATGGGGCAGGAGCTGTTATGGAATAGTGGGGAAGTAAAAGCTGGCAGTTGAGTACGATGGATAACTTTTTATACTACTGTTTGAAGGATTTTCTGTTACCAAACTTTAACATCGTAGTACTCTGACTTTAGTTGAGAACTGGAAAAAGTGATGAAAATTGAGTAAAATTTGCTCAAAATGGGCCAAATAGATCTTAATTTTAGCACATTTTGACTGCCTTAAAACAAGATTTGTCAATGGGTTAGGGTTAGGGTTAGGGTTAGGGTAAAGGGAAAAGCAAAATTGTCTCATTTTATAAAGATACAAGAAATGTCTCGGTTGGAATGAGAAAATAAACAGCAACAGTTCTTGAAATAAGATTAAAAGGCTTTGTCAGGATGTGCTCAAATTAAGATGAAATAAATCGATTCTAGCAATTATTTCCTGATATTCTAGGATTCTTTGCTGTGTTAGGGTTAGATTGACAAAGGGGTTGGGCAATAAATCGAATTTAGGCAATTAATCGTCTTTTGAAAAAATCGAATTCGTGAAAAATGTGAAAATTGTGAAATCGAATGAAAGATATTGTGAGAGTTCCAGCAGCACATGAATTATACTGACAATATCAACACAGTCTGTACAAGACTTATTGGGGGAAGCAAAATAAAAATAGTTTTTAAACTTGAATATTGAGCAGAAAGATCAATATTCTAGTACTACTACTGACACGTCTGTTGTGAAAAATCGATTAAAAATCAAAATCGTCCAAAGCAGGATATAAAATTGAGATTTTACTTTTTTGCCATATCGCCCAGCCCTAGTTGACTTAAGTACTTTTGAAGCCATTATAATAGAGCCTTATGGTTATAACAATATTTACAGGACGTTTTATCAAGATACCACCAGAACTAAAGTTCATGGCAGTTAGGGACGTGAAACTACGTTGCAAATCAATTTGAGGTACAGATGAAAAGCATGAAATGAACCACAATACCCTTTACAAGATACTGACTCTCATCCATCATCTCAGACAGTTACATGCACTAAGTGATGCACAAGGTTACACCGTTGTATGCGACCAGGACAATTGTCAAATTAAATTCATATGCTAAACACTCTCCACCAACATCTGGAACACTCGCCACATACGGGGTAGAGCTGTACACTGATCAGCTTTAAAACTCAACTCAAAGTATGGCTGAAAACAAACCAGTGACCACTAGACCCTTGACATTTCCTTGTGCTAAATATGTGAATAAAACTGCAGTTGTCTGGACATCAGCACACAGACAGATTTTACAGACTACATAGCCTGGGTCAGCGCTAGATGTAAAGCAAAAGACAAAGAATGGGGGAAGACGCAGCTCCTCATAGTCGCAGAGCGTCGTTGATTGGTCAACTCACAGGAAGTATGTAAACATGAGACCTAACCAAAAGCAGATGTTTTCGGCTTCCTGCTTATTTACTCATGACTGGGGGATGGGTAATGCTGCTGATGCGTCCCATCACATCCCATCACACACGTAGGTTAACCCAAAGCTGTCTAAACTTAATAAATTCATTCACTTTAATGAAAATCCAACAACTCTACTATCATGCTGCCTGTCTGAAATATTGTAATGAAAAGAAGCTTTGTCGGTGTTATCTGGTATATACCAGAAAATAAAGATCTAAAAACAGATTAGGCTCAGATTGTTCGACCAGAGGGATCAGATTCTAACGTTGTATTGAAAGATTCCATTGAAAGACTCAAAGGCCTAATCAAAACCGTGGCTATGGAAACAGTCACCACATGGCAACCGTTGCTATGGCAATAGTCCCCATGGCAACCAATTTTGTGGGTGTGTTTCCAACAGCCATAGTCGTTTTCCTAGTGATTTCCATAACAATGGTGGATATAATAATTGTCATAGTGACGTTTGCCATGGCAACAGTCACCATGGAAACCATTGTTATGGCAATAATTACCATGGCAACCGTTGCTATAGTAGTCACCTGGAAACCTTTTTTCCCAGTTGTCATTGTGATGGTTGCCAGCGTAGCTGCCCTGGTGATTTCCAGAGCAATAGTTGACATAATAATGGTTGTCATAGTAATGTTTGCCATGGCAATGCTTGACATAATGATGTTTGTCATAGTAGTCATAAATCAAAGTGCTGAACAAAACAAGATAGAAACGATCACACAAGGCATGTCTTCCTGTCTTCAAGGTAAGACCTAAACTAACTTAGGTTTGCAATAGAAATAGTCACCAGGGCAACTGTTGAATATTTACCATGACAACTGTTGCTATGGCAATAGTCACCGTGGTTATTGTTGCTATGGAAAGATTTACCATGACAACCGTTGCTATGGCAACAGTCACTATGGCAACAGTCACCATGGCAACCATAGCTATGGCAATAGTCACCTTGGCAACAGTTGCTATGGCAATAGTTCTCATGGCAAACTTTTTTGGGAGTGTGTTTCCAGTTTCCATAGTAATGGTTGCCAGGGTAGTTTCCTTGGTGGTTTCCATAGCAATAGTTGACATAATAGTGGTTGTCATAGTGATGTTTGCCATGGCAAGAGTCACCAGAGCAACCATTGCTATGACACTAGAAACCATGGTTATTGTTACTAAGGAAAGATTTACCATGACAACCGTTGCTATGGCAACAGTCACTATGGCAACAGTCACCATGGCAACCATTGCTATGGCAACAGTCACCATGACAACTGTTGCTATGGCAACAGTCACAATGACAACTGTTGCTATGGCAACAGTCCTCATGGTAACCATTTTTGGAAGTGTGTTTCCAGTTGCCATATTGATGGTTGCCAGGGTAGTTTCCTTGGTGATTTCCATAGCAACAAGCCCGGATTAACCATACGGGCAACTGGGCAATTGCCCAGGGGCCCTCCGTGGGCGGCCCATCTAAAGGGCCTTGCTGTCTGGGCCCAGGGCCCACGGAGGGCCATCATGGGCGGCCCATCTAAAGGGCCCAGACAGCAAGGGCACGAGCAAAATACTGTTACTGTAATCTCCCGCTCCCGAGCGTGTTACGTGACGTCAGGCGTTGCTAGTTGCTACAACCGAAAAAAAAAAATCAGACACGATGGAGAAGCTAAGCGGGAGCGCAAAGCGAAAATTAAAAAAGGAAAAGGACATCAGAAACGCAGAAAATTTAAAGTATATACCTAAAATAGGTACTTTCTTCACTCCTGTTAATGTTGCCGACAGTTCTGTTAAGTCCACTTCCGTCAACGACGAGGATAACTCAGCTAGCCAGGATTTTTCTACACCGCCCGCGGCATCTTACGTTTACAGTCCGGAGAGCGAAAAGCCTGCACCAACTTCAAGCAACAACGTCAATGACAACAACAACCCAGAGACCGTGAGTCTGATCGTTGAGGGAAGCGGTGATGGCGGGTCTCCAGTCTCACCGCCACCTGAGCCGCTTATCGAGTCAGGGAGCGGCCCCTGCATCTCAACGTCTCTACTGCCGGGGGATCCTGCACTGTGGGGGGCCGTTACGGAGCGGCTGCGGGAAGAAGCGGTTTTCCGAGGGCCTGCAGCTTTCCAGAACCGGGCCTCAAAGTATCCTGCATCGGTAAGGGAGTCCGGACTTGGAAGTCGAACACGCTCCCTCACCAACGATTTGCTTCACTGCCGGCTCCCAAACAATTAAATTGTGCCAAGGGAATGGCTTTTTTACTCGCCATCAACAGGATCAGTTTATTGTTATGCCTGCAAACTTCTGTCATCCCAAAAGCATGCATTTATCAGCGGATTCTGTGATTGGAAACATCAAGAAAGGGTCAGTGATCACGAAAAGAGTGCAGATCATAGACAAAACATGCTGTCTTTATTGCACCGATCTAAATATGCATGCAGAGTGGACGCTTCTCTTGCCCGACAGTGCGAGTCAGAACAGCTGTACTGGAAAGAAGTCCTCAGACGTGTGGTGGCTGTCATTAAATTTTTGGGAGCGAGAGGACTGCCATTTCGAGGTGACAACGAACTGCTGGGCTCTGCGCACAATGGGAACTATTTGGGACTGCTTGAACTGATAGCGCAGTTTGACCCCTTTTTAAAGGAGCACCTTGAGAAACACGGCAGGGTAGAGGTAAGCCATCTTACTTGTCATCAACGGTGTGTGAAGAATTTATATCATTGATGGGTGAAAAATGTAAGCAAGTGATTGCAGAGGAAATCAAAAATGCTAAATATTTCTCTGTAATCGTTGATTCAACACCAGATTTAGCACATGTAGATCAGCTCACATTTGTTTTTCGTTTTGTCAGTGCAGATGGCAGAGTAGTGGAAAGGTTCCTCGGGTTTGAGCCCATCCACAACCACACAGGTGTCAGCCTAGCTGAATCTGTGATTGAAATGGTGCGTTGCTTGGGGTTGGACTTGTCAAACTGTCGTGGCCAAAGTTACGATAATGCGAGCAACATGTCTGGCAAATACAACGGGCTCCAGGCGCTCTTGAAAAAACAAAACCCGCTAATTCATTATACACCGTGTGCTGCCCATTCTCTGAACCTCGTAGGTGTTAACTGCGTTGATAATTGCTGTAAGGAGGTTAACTCTTTTTTTGAACTGCTGCAGTCTCTGTATGGATTTTGTAGTGCATCAACTCATCGCTGGAATACAGTTTTCAATGACAGCGAACATAACATTAAATACACTTTTAAATCTCTCAGCACCACCCGATGGAATTGCAGAGCAGACTCCACAAAGGCTCTCAAAGAAAATTACGGGGCTATTAGAGAAATTTTGGCCAAAATATCTTTAGACTGTGATGAGAAAACACAAACTAAACTCGAAGCTTCTGCATTGGTCGCAAAACTTGATAAGCTGGAGACGGTAATAATGACTGTGCTGTGGGACCGGGTACTGCATAGATTTAAGGCAACAAGTGACCAACTCCAAAAAAGCGATATGGATTTAGCTACTGCTCTTGGCCTTTTGCGCTCACTGCTTTCATATGTTGGTACTCTACGAGAACAGTTTCCAGAACTCAAAGAATCAGCACGCGCGGTCAGTGTGACACAAAACTACCAGTTTGACTCTCAACGTGTGAGAAAAAGAAAGAGATTTGCAGATGAGTCTGCTGATGACAGCGAAGTAGCTTTTAATGACAGCAGTCAGAGATTTAAAGTTGAAACATATTACGTCATAATTGACCGCCTTTGTTCATGCCTATCCAAGGGCATAGAAGCCTACACACATGTGTGTGACCTCTTTGGGGTTTTGTTTGAGAGGGACTGTGACGATTGTGATGTGCGTGTAAGAGCTGCTAAACTGAGCTCCACTTATCCAACAGATCTGGATAGTTCCTTGTCAGGTGAACTTATTCAGTTCAAGCACTTTGTGCAGTATGAAACTTCACCTGTACAGCAGCTGCAAGCTCTTGACAGACATGGACTTAAGACAACATTTCCGAATGTTTATGTTGCACTAAGACTGTTTTTAACCTTACCTGTATCTAACTGTGAGGGTGAGAGGTCATTTTCTGTTTTGAAACGGGTTAAAAATGAGCTGAGGACCACAATGTCTCAGACACGGCTCTCTGCACTTTCTCTCTTAGCCATTGAACATGAACTTGTTAGTGGCCTTGATTTCGAAGAGATCATACATCAGTTTGCACAGTCAAAGTCCAGAAAAAAGCCAGTATAAGATGCCAAATGAAAGCAAACATGCACTTCCTCATTTATTTAGGATTAAAATTTTGTGTTTTGCCAGATTATATACCATTTATTTTATCTCGTCTTCTTCAGAGAAATTGTATTGTGTATTTAGTATTGTGTAGTGTATTTATGTAGCACTAAAATGTTTGACTGGTTAATTGTGCTATAGCATGTTGTTATATTTTAAAACAAGTTCAATGAGCAGAGGACCAAAATGTTGCTTGATCTGTTGTCTGTGGTCTTCTGTGATAGCTCTATCTATTCCATACATTTCTATTGGGAATAAGTGTTGTTAAATAAACAATGGTTAAAAGTGGTTGCTTATCTATTCATTTTTTGTGAAAATGGAGGATACTTCCTTCCCTCTCAATGTAGTGGGTCAATGTTACCAGATTATACAGATGCTGATGTGTTTTGTTTTCATAGCATCATATGTGAGTGAATGTCTTTGATAGGGGACATAGTAGTGCATTCGTAGTTCTATGAGCTTTAAATATTTGTAAATGAAAATACACCTAATGACAGTTAGGATTTGAAGTATTGAGTATATTTACTGTATATTACAGTAATATATCCTATATATGACCATATTATGGTGATCCTGGGGTCGTGATGATGGGGCCCTTGAATATTGTTGCCCAAGGTACAACAAAGTGTTAATCTGGCCCTGCATAGCAATAGTTGACATAATAATGGTTGTCATAAAGATCATTACCGTTGCTATGCCAATAGTCCCCATGGCTACTGCTGCTATGGAAATATTTACCATGACAATCGTTGCTATGGAAATATTTACCATGACAACTATTGATATGTCAATAGTCACCATGGTTACTGTTGCTATAAAAGTAAGAGTAATGCATCCATACATTTCAGAAGTAAAAATCAATTCATGATTTTCATTGTGACTATAAACAAACGGCTATAAAGTTTTCTACAGTGACAGATGCCTGACACATGCAGCCAAGCCAAGTAAATAATAATAAATATGATGAGCTCTTTTTAAAATGGCCGCTCTTCAACCAGACAAATATGATATATGTTGGTTTGTGGATTTGAAGACAGTTATGACGTCAACATGGGATCGGAGCGTAGGGTCTGTGGCTGTCAGTGCTCTAGACCGTGATGTGACGCCTCCTAATGCTTTTGCCCACAATCCCCTTCACCGTGACATTTCAACTGGAAGCAGCCACTGTTCCTAAGCAACGGACAACAGGCGACACAGGACGATCATTCAATTTAGTTTCCCAGGTGTGGCCTCCGCGGGCCTTGCACATAAAAACAATAAGGGTTTGCTTAGGCTTGAGTCCAAAGGACACATCGGATGCAGTATTTGTGTTCATCTTTGGCCTTGAGACAAGATCTTGAGACATAAGAACACAGTGGAAACTGAGCGATTAAAGGAATAGTTCACCGTTTTTACATACTGACATATGTTCTTACCTTACCTTAGACTAGTTAATATGTACCTGTCTGGTCTTAGTCCGTGCGCTCTGTCATGCAAACGGAGCAAAAACGGGAGCACAAACGCAGCCTCCTCTGTATACTGTATAGGACCCAAAAGGTAGCTCCCGCTAGAAGCTACCAAACTCTTCCAAGTGTTCCCTATTAAATGTATATAGTTACGTGACGTGTTACACTGCAAAGTATAGTAACACAGAAATGTATCTGTCGATTTTCTCAGCGGATAAAACGGGTACTATATTGTGAGGCGTAGTAATCTGAGGAGCGCTACGTCCGCGCACTAACTTCTCTCCGGAGACTTCTCTCTCGCTCACTTCCGTCAATAGAAGCAGCGTGACTTGTAGTACGGAGAGAAGTTAGTGCGCGGACGTAGCGCTCCTCAGATTACTACGCCTCACAATATAGTACCCGTTTTATCCGCTGAGAAAATCGACTGTTACATTTCTGTGTTACTATACTTTGCAGTGTAACACGTCACGTAACTATATACATTTAATAGGGAACACTTGGAAGAGTTTGGTAGCTTCTAGCGGGAGCTACCTTTTGGTCCTACACAGTATACAGAGGAGGTTGCGTTTGTGCTCCCGTTTTTGCTCCGTTTGAATGACAGAGCGCACGGACTAAGACCAGACAGGTACATATTAACTAGTCTAAGGTAAGGTAAGAACATATGTCAGTATGTAAAAACGGTGAACTATTCCTTTAAATACACTGTTTAAATGTATAGAATGGGTTTTTTCTTATTGATTACAACTAATTACAACAGTTCCATCAGAAGTAATGGTCCAGAATGCAAGCCTATTGTGAGAAGCTGGTGGAAGGTTTTCCAAAAGCAAAACATTTTGTAACTTATCTATTTCATTTGGGCTGCACCACCCACCCTGCCGCCTCAGTCCTGCCCCGCACAGCTTGAGTCCAGGATCTGAGGCTTGTTCGTGGGAGCAGATCCCTGTCTCAATGTGGGCGTCCCCAAGGTTTCTTACTATTTCCCGCTGGGTTCTTGAGTTGTTCCTGTTAGGGTTAGAGACAGAGACTGAGCACAATTCAAGAAAGGGATTTACTGTACAATAATAAATACAAAAACATAAGGCAGGCAGTGGAGACAGGGAGCTGGATGGCTGGTCAGAAAAATGCAGACCTGAACACAGGACACAAAAACAATAGATAAAAAACACAAAAGAACAAACGCACACTGCTGATGTACACTGACTTGTGACATTGAGTAATCTGTCAGAGAAGTGAGGCCTGCACCAGAGTCTTAAGCAGAGCTGATGGAGAATATCAATCAATTTATTTATTTCAAACTTGCACAAACATTGTTTAGAACACTTTCTCTAGTAAGACATATGCATAGTTTGGAAAGGAGGTTGGCAGAAGCAAAAGCTTATTATAGTATCTAACCACCTCTCACACATTCTTCACAACACAACCACAATGCAAAAAATCACAAAAAAATAAATAAATCTATATCCCTTAAACTACCCCCACCAGTAAAGTAAAGTAGGGCATATAATAATACAATACTCAAGACAAGACAGGACAAGACAGGACAAGACTCACTCACTCAGACACTGGCCCCAAACGTTCACCGACCACACACCACTTGCTCAATGCTCAGGTACTGCTCAGGGAATCATGCTCCTTCTTCTGCGTATTTCTGCAGTATTTCTTTTTTGAAATGTTTCTTAAACTGAGTCATGTTGGAGCATGATTTTAAGGCCTATGGTAAATCATTCCAGATCTTCACTCCTCTGGTAGAGATACACATAGATTTCAATGTTGTTCTCACTTTAGGGACATATAAAGTGAGAACAACATTGAAATCCATGTGTATCTCTTCTAGAGGAATGAAGATCTGGAATATGGGACAGGTGTGAATCAAACAGAAGCAGAGCCAGCCGCGCCCCTGAAGTGTCTTGCTTAAGGACACAACAACAGTTTGGCACTAAACAGCCGTTGCGATCCCACTGTGGCACCTGGTTTTCCCAGAGGTCTCCCATCACAGTACTAACCAGACCCTGCCCTGCTGGCTTTCTCATTTCGGTGGCACTTGCATGACTATAATACTGTATCATGAGCTCGCATCTGGTGAACAAGAAGCAAATAACACACAGTTTATGAATTTTAGAAAACAAATTTAAGAATTATTATTATAAATTCCTACTTGCTTGGACTCTTTTGCAGAAGTGTACTCACATTATTGGAATTTTCATTTTAGACTTTTGCTGACCCCATGAATGATGTATATTCATGGGGTTTTTCCTGAATTAGTTGGAGCGTTCTTGTGCAAAAATATAAATGAATAAGAGCTGGCATGTTTACCTGGCTCACAGGGTACCGCCGGTGCACCTCCATCTCCTCTCCTCACGTCATCCCCACTGTAATTACATTATGTATTCATAGATTCTGTTGAAGTCTGTGCTGCGCGCAAAAATGACCCAAATGAGAAATGTGTGTGTCCCCAAAAAAATATTTTTTTTAAATGAGAAAAAGTTGTGTTTCTATTCTGTGACTGTTCAAAGACTTTATAAACTTTGTATCTGATCATCCGAGCAACACTGGACCCTGCATCTGAACGACTGTAGTTTCTCTCTCCTTGTCTTTACTGTCCTTCTCATTTGTATTGACCTTGTTTCAGTAACACATCTTTAAATGGTGTTATCCGTCACTATCACTTTGGAAGCACAAAACAGGACAACGAGGTTTTCTGGATCTGTTTGGATGCAGCTACGTAAGTGTGTTTGCAAAAAAAAAGATGGCTGCCATCATATGTTTCTCAATTGTTTTCAAATAGATAAAGTAACACGACTGTGAGAAGCAGCTGGGCGCATGTACAAACTTCTGTTTGTTGTTCATACATGTGGTAAAAATAACATGACACTCGAGCTGTTCAGAAGTGAGCAACTTTGGACAGAAATCCAGACCATCAATTTTATTCAAAAAATATATTTGAACATTGTGTGTTTCTGGCTGAATGTTCTCATTGTGTGAATGCAACCAAAACAAACAGGGGGATAATGGTTGAAGCTGCCGATGGACCAGGGACTGGTCGCAGGCGCTGGTATGTATGGTATGGTGTTTCAAACATACACAAAACAAGATACAAAATAAACAGAACAAAAAAAAAAATTGAGAAAGGGTTGGACAAAGCAAACAATTATTTGCCCCCTACTCCTCTCGCCCTCACTCACTGATTACTCAATACAACAAATACAAATGAGATACAATACATGCCAAAACACTCTCTGACCATACACCTCTCTCCCGAAGGACTACATTGTTGAGTGGAAGCATGTTAAACTCAGGGTGGGCCAAGACCGTTTTTAGAGGCCACTAAAATGATTTTTATGTATATTATTATTGAGGGTTATGGGCTAACAAGGCATGTTATACATCGTGGGTCTCACATTCAAGGCCCGAGGGCCAGAATGGGCCCGCAAATGAATTATCTTGACCCCCAGGATGATATTTGATTAGTATTAAAATAGGCCGGCACAGAGCCATAACATTTTTTTGGATTATTCATTTAATCCATCCATCCATCCATTTTCTTCCGCTTTATCCGTTGCCGGGTCGCGGGGGCAGCAGTCTAAGCAGAGACGCCCAGACTTCCCTATCCACACACACCTCCTCCAGCTCGTCCGGGGGGACCCCAAGGCGTTCCCAGGCCAGCTGAGAGACATAGTCTCTCCAGCTTGTCCTGGGTCTTCCCCGGGGCCTCCTCCCGGTGGGACGTGCCCGGAACACCTCCCCAGGAAGGCGTCCAGGAGGCATCCTGAACAGATGCCCGAGCCACCTCAACTGGTTCCTCTCGACGTGGAGAAGCAGCGGCTCTACTCCGAGCTCCTCCCGTGTGACTGAGCTCCTCACCCTATCTCTAAGGGAGCGCCAAGCCACTCTGCGGAGGAAGCTCATTTCGACCGCTTGTATCCGCGATCTCGTTCTTTCGGTCATTACCCACAGCTCATGACCATAGGTGAGGGAGGGAACGAAGATGACCGGTAAATTGAGAGCTTTGCCTTTCGGCTCAGCTCCCTCTTTACCACAACGGTCCAATACAGAGACCGCATCACTGCGCACGCTGCACCGATCCGCCTGTCAATCTCACGCTCCATCCTCCCCTCACTCGTGAACAAGACCCCGAGATACTTGAACTCCTCCACTTGAGGAAGGACCTCTCCACCCACCTGAAGAGGGCAAGGCTCCACCCACCTGAAGAGGGCAAGGCACCTTTTTCCGGTCGAGCACCATGGCCTCGGATTTGGAGGTGCTGATTCTCATCCCAGCCGCTTCACACTCGGCTGCAAACCGTCCCAGTGCATGTTGCAGGTCCTGGTTTGTTGGAGCCAGCAGGACGACATCATCCGCAAAAAGTAGAAATGAAATCCTGTGGTTCCCGAACCGGACCCCCTCCGGCCCCTGGCTGCGCCTAGAGATTCTGTCCATAAATACAGTGAACAGAACCGGTGACAAAGGGCAGCCTTGGCGGAGGCCAACATGCACCGGGAACAGGTCTGACTTACTGCCGGCAATGCGGACACAGCTCTGGCTCCGGTCATACAGGGACCGAACAGCCCTCAGCAGAGGACCCCGGACCCCGTACTCCCGGAGGACCCCCCAAAGGACACCCCGGGGAACACGGTCGAACGCCTTCTCCAAATCCACAAAGCACATGTGGACAGGTTGGGCGAACTCCCATGAACCCTCGAGTATCCGATGGAGAGTATAGAGCTGGTCCAGTGTTCCGCGACCGGGACAAAAACCACACTGCTCCTCCTGAATCCGAGATTCGACCATCGGACGTAGCCTCCTCTCCAGTACCTTGGAGTAGACCTTACCGGGGAGGCTGAGGAGTGTGATCCCACGATAATTGGAACACAATTGTAGAGAGGGACCACCACCCCGGTCTGCCACTCCATTGGCACTGCCCCCGATCGCCACGCGATGTTGCAGAGACGTGTCAGCCAAGACAGTCCTACAACATCCAGAGACTTTAGATAGTCAGGACGGATCTCATCCACTCCCGGCGCCTTGCCACCATGGAGGCTGCCAACCACCTTGGTGACCTCGGCCAGGGAGATGGAAGTATCCGCCCCAACATCCTCAGCCTCTGCCTCCTGGACGGAGGACGTGACGGGGGGATTGAGGAGAACCTCGAAGTATTCCTTCCACCGCCCGACAATATCCCCAGTCGAGGTTAGCAGCCCTCCACCCGCACCATACACGGTGTTGGCAAAGAACTGCTTCCCCCTCCTGAGGCGCCGGACGGTTTGCCAGAACCTCTTCGAGGCCGACCGATAGTCATGCTCCATGGACTCTCCGAACTCCTCCCAGTCCCGAGTTTTTGCCTCTGCAACTGCCCGGGCCGCGGCACGTTTGGCCTGCCGGTACTGGACAGCTGCCTCAGGAGTCCCACGAACCATCATTGCTCGATAGGACTCCTTCTTCAGCCTGACGGCATCCCTTACTGCCGGTGTCCACCACCGGGTTCGGGGATTGCCGCCGGGACCAGCACCAGAGACCTTGCGACCACAGCTACGAGCCGCTGCATTGGCGATAGAGGAAGAGAACATGGTCCACTCGGACTCGATGTCCCCCTCCTCTGCCGGGACCTGGGAGAAGCTCTCCCGGAGGTGTGAGTTGAAAGTCCGTCTGACAGGGGGCTCAGCAAGACGTTCCCAGCAAACCCTCACTACACGCTTGGACCTGCCAGGTCTGACCGGCCTCCTGCCCTGCCAGCGGATCCAACTCACAACCAGGTGATGATCGGTTGACAGCTCCGCCCCTCTCTTCACCCGAGTGTCCGAAACACGCGGTCGAAGGTCAGATGATACGACTACAAAGTCGATCATCGACCTCCGGCCTAGGGTGTCCTGGTGCCACGTGCACTGATGGACACCCTTGTGCTCGAACATGGTGTTCGTGATGGACAGGCCGTGACTGGCACAGAAGTCCAACAACTGAACACCGCTCGGGTTCAGATCAGGGGGGCCGTTCTTCCCGATCACCCCTCTCCAAGTGTCACTGGCATTTCCCACATGGGCGTTGAAGTCCCCCAGGAGAATAACGGAGTCCCCGGGCGGTGCACTGTCCAGTACCCCTCCCAAGGACTCCAAGAAGGCCGGGTACTCTGCACTACCGTTAGGCCCGTAGGCCGTCACAACAGTGAGAGACTTGTCCCCCACCCGGAGGCGGAGGGACGCGACCCTCTCATTCACCGGGGAGAACTCCAACACGTGGCGGCTGAGATGGAGGGCAATGAGTATGGCCACCCCAGCTCGCCGCCTCTCCCCGCGGGAAACACCAGAAAAGTGGAGCGTCCAACCCCTCTCAAGGAGTTGGGTTCCAGAGCCCAAGCTGTGTGTGGAGGTGAGGCCGACTATCTCTAGTCGGTATCGCTCAACCTCCCCCACAAGCTCGGGCTCCTTCCCCCCCAGTGAGGTGACGTTCCACGTCCCAAGAGCCAGATGTTGGGTGTGTGGACTGGGTCGTCGAGGTCTCCGCCTTCGACTGCTGCCCAGTCCTCTCTGCACCTCGCCACCACGGACCCCTCTGCAGGTGGTGAGCCCACAGGAGGGACTGCCCACGTCATCCCTTCGGGCTGAGCCCGGCCGGGCCCCGTGGGCTAAGGCCCGGCCACCAGGCGCTCGCTTGCGAGCCCCGACCCCAGGCCTGGCTCCAGGGTGGGGCCCCGGCTGCGCCATGCCGGGCGACGTCACGGTTCTCATTGTCGTGCTGTCCATGGTTGGCTTCGGACTGCGCTTCGTCTGACTCGTCACTTGAGACCTGTCTGCCATGGGAGGCCCTACCAGGGGCATGAAGCCCCAGACAGCATAGCTCCCAGGATCATCCGAGTGCTCAAACTCCCCCACCACGTTAAGGTGGCAGTCCAAGGGGGGAGTATTCATTTAATCGTTGATTAAAATACGGTACACTCTGTTAGATCTTGGTTCAATAGGTCATATGCAATCATTTTAATATGTTTAAATAAACAATGAACCAGTCCGGCCCTAGGCTTGTTGCACATTTGCTTTTTTGGCCGTCTGAAGTATATGGATTTTGACATGGATCATGGACATTGGATCCCTGTCTTAATGTGGATCTATCCGAGGTTTCTCACTTTTCTCCCAATGGGTTATAGAGTTTTTCCTTTCGCTAGAGGAGGGTCTGTTGGACAGTTAGTGGTCTAACAAAATTATCCCAACACATTATAGACGTTAAATAGGTAAATATACTGTAAAACAATGTTTTTTTATATTTTGTCCATCTAAACAATAAAAACATTTTGTTTTTAGAATAATCAACCAGAACATAACACTGAAACGCACATAACATTAAAGTTGAGTCAAAATGCCTTCATAATGTTAAAAATAAATCTCTTCTATCTTCAGGCCCCCGACCAGTTCATAATGAGTTGTAACCAGTAGAAGAGCAAAGGGTGGGGGTCGCCAGTACAGGAGGCACATGCCAGACCTATTGTACATATTTTTAGTGGTAGGGGAAACCGGAGCACCCGGAGGAAACCTACGCAGACATGGGGAGAACATGCAAACTCCACTCAGAAAGGCCCTGGTCCGACCGGGATTCAAACCCAGGACCTTCTTGCTGAGAGGCGAGAGTGCTAACCACTCAGCCACCGTGCCGCCCGTGCAGCCACAAGTGCGCTGCCGCTGGGCCGTGTGCATGGGGTCAGCTCTGGAGACTGGAGGCGTCTGTGGGTCAGTGACAGATCCACTCAGTGTCCACTTTCACTCTGCTCATATCTGACAGTGTACAAACCAGATGGACACTGATGAAGTTAGGCCGATTTCAAATGGCTCCCAATGTTTAATTAATGATGATAATTGATAAGATACAGATTCAGTTTATTTGCCATTTGCAGTAAAACCACAGTGGAATACAAGTGCAAAAAGTGACCCATTATGCACCAGACTAGTAAATAAATAAAACAGGATGAAAAATACAAGTTACAGTGCCTTGCGAAAGTATTCGGTCCCCTTGAACCTTTCAACATCTCGCCACATTTCAGGCTTCAAACATAAAGATATAAAAAAAATGTTTTTTGTCAAGAATCAACAACAAGTGGGACACAATCATGAAGTGGAACGAACTTTATTGGATAATTCAAACTTTTTTAACAAATAAAAAACTGAAAAGTGGGGCGTGCAATATTATTCGGCCCCCTTGCGCTAATACTTTGTAGCGCCACCTTTTGCTGCAATTACAGCTGCAAGTCGCTTGGGGTATGTCTCTATCAGTTTTGCACATCGAGAGACTGGAATTCTGGCCCATTCTTCCTTGCAAAACAGCTCGAGCTCAGTGAGGTTGGATGGAGAGCGTTTGTGAACAGCAGTCTTCAGCTCTTTCCACAGATTCTCGATTGGATTCAGGTCTGGGCTTTGACTTGGCCATTCTAACACCTGGATACGTCTATTTGTGAACCATTCCATTGTAGATTTGGCTTTATGTTTTGGATCATTGTCCTGTTGGAAGATAAATCTCCGTCCCAGTCTCAGGTCTTTTGCAGACTCCAACAGGTTTTCTTCCAGAATGGACCTGTATTTGGCTCCATCCATCTTCCCATCAATGTTAGCCATCTTCCCTGTCCCTGCTGAAGAAAAGCAGGCCCAAACCATGATGCTGCCACCACCATGTTTGACAGTGGGGATGGTGTGTTCAGGGTGATGAGCTGTGTTGCTTTTACGCCAAACATATCGTTTTGCATTGTGGCCAAAAAGTTCAATTTTTGTTTCATCTGACCAGAGCACCTTCTTCCACATGTTTGGTGTGTCTCCCAGGTGGCTTGTGGCAAACTTTAAACAAGACTTTTTATGGATATCTTTGAGAAATGGCTTTCTTCTTGCCACTCTTCCATAAAGGCCAGATTTGTGCTGTGCACGACTGATTTTTGTCCTATGGACAGACTCTCCCACCTCAGCTGTAGTTATCTGCAGTTCATCCAGAGTGATCATGGGCCTCTTGGCTGCATCTCTGATCAGTCTTCTTGTTTGAGATGAAAGTTTGGAGGGACGGCCGGGTCTTGGTAGATTTGCAGTGGTCTGATACTCCTTCCATTTCAATATAATTGCTTGCACAGTGCTCCTTGAGATGTTTAAAGCTTGGGAAATCTTGGTTCAATAGGTCATATGCAATCATTTTAATATGTTTAAATAAACAATGAACCAGTCCGGCCCTAGGCTTGTTGCACATTTGCTTTTTTGGCCGTCTGAAGTATATGGATTTTGACATGGATCATGGACATTGGATCCCTGTCTTAATGTGGATCTATCCGAGGTTTCTCACTTTTCTCCCAATGGGTTATAGAGTTTTTCCTTTCGCTAGAGGAGGGTCTGTTGGACAGTTAGTGGTCTAACAAAATTATCCCAACACATTATAGACGTTAAATAGGTAAATATACTGTAAAACAATGTTTTTTATATTTTGTCCATCTAAACAATAAAAACATTTTGTTTTTAGAATAATCAACCAGAACATAACACTGAAACGCACATAACATTAAAGTTGAGTCAAAATGCCTTCATAATGTTAAAAATAAATCTCTTCTATCTTCAGGCCCCCGACCAGTTCATAATGAGTTGTAACCAGTAGAAGAGCAAAGTTCTTCACACAAATCACTGCTCCATGAAACGCCTGCTCTATCTTCACGCCACAGACCATAAAACATCTGCTGAACATCTTGCTGACCTTTGTGGTCCCCCGTGGCTCCTCCATGTTCTCATATCCATATTCAGACGTGCAAGTAAGTAAGCAGTAAGTAAGCTTTTATTTATATACCGCCTTTTCACTGCACATCAGAGTCTCAAAGCGGTTTACAATTGTTGGGTGGGGGTCGCCAGTACAGGAGGCACATGCCAGACCTATTGTACATATTTTTAGTGGTAGGGGAAACCGGAGCACCCGGAGGAAACCTACGCAGACATGGGGAGAACATGCAAACTCCACTCAGAAAGGCCCTGGTCCGACCGGGATTCGAACCCAGGACCTTCTTGCTGAGAGGCGAGAGTGCTAACCACTCAGCCACCGTGCCGCCCGTGCAGCCACAAGTGCGCTGCCGCTGGGCCGTGTGCATGGGGTCAGCTCTGGAGACTGGAGGCGTCTGTGGGTCAGTGACAGATCCACTCAGTGTCCACTTTCACTCTGCTCATATCTGACAGTGTACAAACCAGATGGACACTGATGAAGTTAGGCCGATTTCAAATGGCTCCCAATGTTTAATTAATGATGATAATTGATAAGATACAGATTCAGTTTATTTGCCATTTGCAGTAAAACCACAGTGGAATACAAGTGCAAAAAGTGACCCATTATGCACCAGACTAGTAAATAAATAAAACAGGATGAAAAATACAAGTTACAGTGCCTTGCGAAAGTATTCGGCCCCCTTGAACCTTTCAACATCTCGCCACATTTCAGGCTTCAAACATAAAGATATAAAAAAAATGTTTTTTGTCAAGAATCAACAACAAGTGGGACACAATCATGAAGTGGAACGAACTTTATTGGATAATTCAAACTTTTTTAACAAATAAAAAACTGAAAAGTGGGGCGTGCAATATTATTCGGCCCCCTTGCGCTAATACTTTGTAGCGCCACCTTTTGCTGCAATTACAGCTGCAAGTCGCTTGGGGTATGTCTCTATCAGTTTTGCACATCGAGAGACTGGAATTCTGGCCCATTCTTCCTTGCAAAACAGCTCGAGCTCAGTGAGGTTGGATGGAGAGCGTTTGTGAACAGCAGTCTTCAGCTCTTTCCACAGATTCTCGATTGGATTCAGGTCTGGGCTTTGACTTGGCCATTCTAACACCTGGATACGTCTATTTGTGAACCATTCCATTGTAGATTTGGCTTTATGTTTTGGATCATTGTCCTGTTGGAAGATAAATCTCCGTCCCAGTCTCAGGTCTTTTGCAGACTCCAACAGGTTTTCTTCCAGAATGGACCTGTATTTGGCTCCATCCATCTTCCCATCAATGTTAGCCATCTTCCCTGTCCCTGCTGAAGAAAAGCAGGCCCAAACCATGATGCTGCCACCACCATGTTTGACAGTGGGGATGGTGTGTTCAGGGTGATGAGCTGTGTTGCTTTTACGCCAAACATATCGTTTTGCATTGTGGCCAAAAAGTTCAATTTTTGTTTCATCTGACCAGAGCACCTTCTTCCACATGTTTGGTGTGTCTCCCAGGTGGCTTGTGGCAAACTTTAAACAAGACTTTTTATGGATATCTTTGAGAAATGGCTTTCTTCTTGCCACTCTTCCATAAAGGCCAGATTTGTGCTGTGCACGACTGATTTTTGTCCTATGGACAGACTCTCCCACCTCAGCTGTAGTTATCTGCAGTTCATCCAGAGTGATCATGGGCCTCTTGGCTGCATCTC
Source organism: Knipowitschia caucasica (assembly GCA_964034765.1). Lineage (NCBI taxonomy): Eukaryota > Metazoa > Chordata > Actinopteri > Gobiiformes > Gobiidae > Knipowitschia > Knipowitschia caucasica. The sequence goes on along the minus strand of OZ035834.1, from coordinate 28,051,135 downwards.
TGATCAGTCTTCTTGTTTGAGATGAAAGTTTGGAGGGACGGCCGGGTCTTGGTAGATTTGCAGTGGTCTGATACTCCTTCCATTTCAATATAATTGCTTGCACAGTGCTCCTTGAGATGTTTAAAGCTTGGGAAATCTTTGTGTATCCAAATCCGGCTTTAAACTTCTCCACAACAGTATCTCGGACCTGCCTGGTGTGTTCATTTGTCTTCATGGTTCTCTCTGCGCTTTAAACAGAACCCTGAGACTATCAAAGTTTGAAGCCTGAAATGTGGCGAAATGTTGAAAGGTTCAAGGGGGCTGAATACTTTCGCAAGGTACTGTATATCTCTTAACATATAAAGCCATGAATTGCTTGGCTCCCTCTTATCTCCAAGACACGTTAGTGTCGTATCAACCAAGTCGAGCGTTGCGCTCACAAAACGCCAGACGTCTGGTGGTTCCTAAGGTCTCAAAAATCACTGTTGGCGGCAGAGCATTTAGCTACCAAGCTCCTTTACTGTGGAATCAGCTTCCCATTTATGTTAAGGAAGCAGATACGGTCTCCACATTCAAGGCCAGGCTTAAAGCACTTTACTTTAATTTAGCATATAATTAGGTAATATATAATATGTGGTGTATATATTATATGTATATGCTGTATTATGTTATATATTATTTTATATATTAGACAATATATGTGTTATGTTGTGTATTGTGTTATGCTGTATGTTATGTTATGTATTATATATAATATATATAATATGTATGGTACATGTGATATATATGGTATATAATATAATTAGATTTGCCTGGATCGGTTTGCACACCGTTTGGGTTTTTTAAGAGTTTTTCCTTGTCGATGCAGGAGGGTCTTGTTGGACAGTTAGTGTCCAACAGAAAGGATTGGTGATGATCAGGACACTTTAGCATTCTACAACAGAGGGAATAAGCTGGAACATGGCTTTTCCAAGGGCCAGAGGAGTCGTTGATTATTTAAAGCTTGATAAATCTATTTTGAAACACATATATGCATTATTAAAGTTAACCGTGAACTACAGCGTCTGAGTGGCATCCACACAATGATTCAATTAACTTTATTTTGTATAGAATTAAATCACATCAGCAGTCATGTCAGACCATTATAACAGCTTAGCCAATCAAACATTTATAACTATTTATCTTACACAGTAGCTTCTCTTTTCTGCATTCTCGCCATGCAAACATTCCCCTGAACGCTCAAAACTTTGCTCAACTGATGCCACATCTCGGCTGCATCTGGCTGCTAACCCCAACATCTGTTTGAATGGAAGTCAGGCGGGGCATCCAGTCTGATCCTGACCCATAAGAGCTGGAAATCCAGTCTTGCAGAGATTCATGACAGAAAAGGAATGAGGAAACAAAAGGCTTTCTTGGCCAGATGTATATATATTTTATGTAAAATATTATCCAGGAGCTAATCTGTGTAAAGCCAAGTTTCAATGAGTCCTGCTCCCGCCTGCACCTGTGAAATAAACCGTTTTTTATCCAGGTATTTCTCTTCAGTTTGTGAAACAGTTCCAGTGAGGGAAATATGTGCGCAGCTGGGTTCCTTTGGTGGTGCGCTGATGGTGCTCTCATTCTACAATCCCACTGCTCAAACTTTTTTATCAATCTTATTCTGCACATGAAACACTGTCCTTATTATTTCCTTGCAGAGACAGTTTGAGTCCATGTGTTCAAAACCTTTCACAGTCACAGAATTCAAAATGAGTTTCCAGAAAGAACGTCCTTCATTCAATGCGCTGTCGGTAAATGCTGAGTGAGAACTTTGCTGCGTCAAAGCCAGTGGACTTCAGTCTGAAAGCGAAGCATCTTGTGTTCTCTCCCACAACATCCCAAACAAGCAGGATCACAACATTGGCGGGCCTGGTCTTGCTGTTCTGAGCCTCACAGTGGATGCTGCTGTGGAAAGCTGAGAACAGTGGACCACATTCTTGAATTGTTAGACTTCTCCCCTTTATACTTAGGCTCTATGGTCGGCTCCACGCATTTATCTACATCTGTGAAATAATTTGTTTGGATGTTGCCAGCGTTCTCACTCATCAGAGTTATATGCCAGTCTCCGGCCCGAGCAAACCTTCTCGACCCTGGCAAACCCTCCCTGTCATACACGTTTTCTCAATGACCTTCTTGTGTTACTTATATTCTCGCATTTTGCTTTCAACAAACAAATTTACATTCTTCATTTTTCTTTTTTAGCCGAGAGCGCCGAGCAGATCACACGAACAGGCCGTGGGTTGTCATCGGCTCCCCTAGTGGTAAAAACGAGAATTGGGGTTGTTCCCTTGGTTTGGCGCTTGCATCTTAAGAGTTCCATCTTAATCCTGATCCTTTTCACTTAACACACGCACACTTACAGCAGTTCACGTTGTATTTACCTTTTTATACATATTTTTGTGTTTGTTTTCAAATGTTGGTGAAAATAAGAGCACACAAACGTTGTTTTGAACTTTTTCAGAAAATTGATTGGTCCCTGAAATAAATTAGAACCTCTGCAATAAATCTGCTTTCATCACGCTGTATGTTTGTATTGTCATTTTTCTGCAATTTGATAAATCTTTTGAAATCCACTGCGACTCGGGAATAGAAGAGGCAATTAGTTGGAAGGCACAGAGCCACCTTCCTGGCGTTCTGACTGTACGTGTGTATGAAGAGCGTACACGACGACAGCGTGGCGATCCCCCAGAGCCTCGCCTCAGATTCCCCACAGACATATTGTGTTTTCATGTCTTTAAACGCATTACGCTCTGTTCATCCTTCCCCTGAGCCTCCAGCCTTTGACCACTTCTGATCTGCTCCAGCGAACACCAACCACACATGTATCACACAAAGAAAAATTATTAGATTCAGAAGCATGGGTGAGCGCTTGGACACACCTTCTGAGGAGAAGTAAGTAAGTAAGTTTTTATTTATATACCACCTTTTCACTGCAGATCTGAGTCTCAAAGTGGTTTACAATTGTTAATTTTTGGGCATTTGTCTCTCACTCCACATAGAGATGGGAGCGGGGTCGCCAGTACAGGAAGCGCATGCCAGAACTATTGGACATATTTTTAGTGGTAGGGGAAACCGGAGTACCCGGAGGAAACCTACGCAGACACGGGGAGAACATGCAAACTCCACTCAGAAAGGCCCTGGTCCGACCGGGATTCGAACCCAGGACCTTCTTGCTGAGAGGCAAGAGTGCTATCCACTCAGCCACCGTGCCGCCCACTCTCAATCTCACTTAATGAGATTAACGGTCTTTTATGCTACCCTAAAAAGTACGCCCACAAAGAAGTGAGGGCGTCTCTGGTAATTAGGTCATACTTGCAGTAATTGATGCAAAGCTCTTGTGTTTTCTGTGTGCTGTGATTACTTAGACAGCTGTGTGTTATTTAAAAATACACAGGCAATTAAAACACAATCTATGCTGAGCCAATTAGCATGTTGATGGGCTGGCAACAATATAAATTACAGAATAAGATTGCTGTGCGAGCTGTTGCGGCCGCTGTTCTGAAAACTTACCCCAACGCTTTCTATCTTCTACCGTGTTTTTGTGAAGTTCTTCTGGAGTTCAAGCTACGTTTACTTATAAATTCTAGATATGCTGTATGTAGATTATATACTTACTTACTATAATGCATTGGTTTTGAGAAATAGCACTTTTTGGACACGCAAAGATACTTCACCGTGTATCACTCCAAACACAGTGTTGATAAACCATTATTGTAGCCGCAGCTGCCCTGGGGCCCACTGACAGAAGCGAGGAAACTAGTATGTACCTTTAACCCATCGGACCGCCACGTAGATGAAGTGTCTTGCACACAACAGCAGTTTGGCACTTAAAACATCACACTTAAAAATAAAAAAAACTGAGATTATATTCTAATTATTAAAAAATATCGTTTTAGCATCAAATCTGTCGTTCAATTCAAATCAATCCAACTTGTTCTTGCATACCACTAAATCACAACAGTAGTTATCGCAGAGGACTTTATGCAACCGTTTAATTTGCAAACACAGATGGGAGAATCAAACTGATCCAACACAAGAAATAACATTGAAAACACATTGGTATTGGTCCATAAAGGGCAGATGACCAACGTCCATAAGCGTGGATAAATGTCCATAAATGTTGAGTGTTCTTCTTTGGCCCATTATTTTAGTTAGACCCTCACATCTGTCATGGTTAGAGATGCTAGTCAAATAAATGAGATTACACATATTAGGCATTCCCAAGTTTATAACAAGGCTACTATAAAACATAGCAATGATTCAGCTGGGAACAAGATTTAAATTTGCTTTAGTCATACTTTAAACTACTCCATAATATTGGGAATGGTCTGAACCAAACACTCCTTCCAAAATCTCACTCCGAGGTTTGATCAAAAGTCGGCAGCCCGATGAAAAACCCAGCGTCTCCTCTCCTAACCTCTAACTTACTTCCACACTATTATATTCCAACTCTAAAGATGGTGTTGTGCGGGACCAGATTAAATGGTACTCTTTGCGTTTGTACAATTTTCTCTCAATTTGGCCTCTTCCCGCCTGCATTTGTCTTCCCTTCAGTCCGGGGCCTCGTAATGCCTCCGCCTCCGCCTCGCCACTCGTCCATCTTGTCCCGGCGGCGAACACTGCTGTTGTGAGAAAGTCTGAGGCCGATGGAGATTTGGTCACGTCCAGATTGCAGATTGAAGCCGTTACTGTAATGAGTCCCGATATGCCAGGCCGGTCATCTCATCTACATGTAAATGCATTCTAATACACAAGTCAGAATGCTAATGTATTCATTCTACTGTAAAATGTAAGCTCCTGTTTATGGAGTGACTTTTTGCTGGTTGAGCACAGAATGGAACAAGACCAGTTATTCTATTCTTTAGTTTTTAGTGATATAATCTGTGCATTATAACCTGGGTTTGAGAGGTTCTGAGATTGAAAGATTAAGATAAAGAATAAGAGATCCTTTATTTGTCCCACAGTGGGGAAATTTCAGTGTTGCATCACAAATTATAGAGCAGTAGGAAAGAGGAGCACACAGCACAAGATAAGTGAACAATATGTCTCTTGTAAAAAATCTATACTAATTAAAATAAAACAAAATCTCTAACTCTAGCATCAATAACAATTATAAAATCTTGAAAATAATATTAAAAAAGAAGTACAAAAGTTTTACAATACACAAGCAAGTATAAAGTACTGTGTATTCTAGTGCAAGCAATGTGTAGTTCTACAGTATGTTAGCATTTGTACATGTTAGCAGCAGTATGTTAGCATCTGAAGCAGCAAGAATCAAGTATATAATCTCTGACGTTAGTATAATGAAGCAGCAAGACAAGTCAAGGATTTTATACTTAATTCTAGAAACCAGATTGAATAGAATTAAATGTTCACCTGACATTATATTGAATAGCCTTTGGGGAATAATGGAGAAACCTAAAGTAGCATCCATAATCTGTCCCATCCTTTCCAGACGACCCTGATGGAGGCTTGGTGGCTCTCCCCAACGAGGGAGTCTGCTGTGAGAGGCAGAAGTGGCGCGGTTTGTCTGTGGTCGTGTAATTACTCCATATTTAAAAAGGCCAACGTGCAGTGAGGGGAGCCTGCGTGCCGCCGCTGCTCCTCCACTCCCAGTGTTGTTTGCTCTATGCACTTCTCGTGTTCAGGCAGCGGTGCAGAAAAGTTACCTCTCCGGATATGGCTGTCTGCTTGTGTCGGGAATTTCCTGTAGTCATCCATAGTATAATTCTGCAGGTCTGGAGCTGCCTCGTGAGGACCACGTGCACATGTAGAGCTGCAACTTAATTCAATTCAATGTATTTTTGTATCACTTTTAATCACAACAGTAGTTATCTCGGAAGACTTTACAAAACCTTGAAATTCACAGATCAAAAAATTAAACTGATCAAACACAAGAAATGCATTAATAAAAACACAGAGAGCCATTGGTCCATAAGGAGCAGATGACCAATGTCCATAAATGTTAAACTATGAATGTATTGACCTTTGTATTGAACTTTCTCTTGCTTGGATTAGTCGTCCCTTTTATCCTCATTCTTCTTTCAATGAACCATTGTGTTATACTTATTTCAGAACAATATGAATGTTCAGGTTTTATATACATCTTATGTATACAATAAAAATAGGGCTGGGACTCAATAAAAAAAAAAAATCTAATTAATCAGAGGCTTTGTGAGTAATTAATCGCAATTAATCGCATTTTAATCGTATATAAATATTTGTCCTGAAAACAGTGAGAAGTAATTTTTTTTCACATGGATTTTTAGTTTACCATTGAATAATGACTGAATACATAAGCTTAAACAACACATGTTCATTGAGGATGATAAGGGGATCAGACGGACTTCTTTCCCATCAAATAACGTTTCTGTCATCGCCTCCACACACTCTTCCACAACATATGCTTTTTTAAGCCCAAAATCCACTGCACTCGCAGTGAGCGCTAAAGCCTATAATACGTTTTTGATGTGTGCATTCGAACAAAAACATGAGCAACAGCAGCTTACACACCTGTGTCGCTGCTCCTCCCCCGCTCACACAGGAGTCGCTGCTCCTCCTCCTCCTCACACAGAGTCCATAGCTCCATACACAGCGCTCATTCCCGTCTCTACGTCACTTAGAATTAGACACCGCTAAAGTTGGTCTATGCTTGTTATAATGTACTTCTGAACAAGAAAAGTCACGGAGCTCGAGTTGGTGCTCCAGTAAGGAACGTTCTGCGATTAAAATTCGTCAATTTTTTTAACGCGCTAATTTTTGTGGCGTTAATTAAAATTAATTAACGCGTTAAAGTCCCGGCCCTAAATAAAAAGTTATCCAACCAAAAATATAACAGAAAAACATTATGTCTTCTTTGTTTATGATCCACAAAATTGTAACGTAGAATTATTATATTCAAGAAATGTATAATCTTTTCAGTACCCTGCCGCTCTCACTTACTTGACCCCCTCCTCACCTCAGCCTCTCTCTCCCTCCTCTCCTCAGCCTCTCTCTCCCTCTTCACCTCAGCCTCTCTCTCTCCTTTCCTCAGCCTCTCTCTCCCTCCTTATTTCAGTCTCTCTCTCCCTCCTCTCCTCAGTCTCTCTCTCCCTCTTCACCTCAGCCTCTCTCTCTCCTTTCCTCAGCCTCTCTCGTCTCCTCTCCTCAGCCTCTCTCTCTCCTCTGAAGAGTAGAGATAGAAGGGTAATATGCAGAATAGATATAAAGGGAATATGAAGATATAGATGAAGAATAAAGAAGAATAAGAAGATGAAGGGAATATAATAGAAGATAGAGAAGGGAAGATAAGAGAGAGATAGAAGGGAATATGATGAGAGAATAGAGAATAAGAAGAAGAAGAGAGAAAGACGAAGATGATGAAGATAGAAAAAGGAGAGAAGCAGATAAAAAGAGAGTAGAAAAGAGATATGAATTGGCATATGGGGGGGGGTAAGGTGGGGGAGGGAATTGTGGTGTTTATTAATGATCATGGATTGTTTATATTGGGAAGAGGAGATTTTAAAATGAGGTGGTGGGGGGAATTGGTTGGGGTTGATAATAAAGGGGATATGAAGGTGTATTACTGGATGGGGATATGTAAGAGGTTGGGAACATTTGGGGATAGATGTAGGAGTGGGGATTGTATCAGGGGGGGGGGGAAATGTTGTTTGAAGTAAGGAGGGTGGTGAATGTTAGAATGTGATATTAAAGTGGATATATTGATAGGGCATATTTGAGAGGTGGGATGGGGTGTAATATAGGGTGTGGTAAGTTATGATTTGAGACATGTAGGTTTGGTTATTTTTTTTTTTTTTTATGGTGGTGTTGGATTATTTTGAGGGTGGGAGTTTGGGGTGATGGTGGATGTTAAAGGAATGATTCAGGGGTGGTATAGTGAAAGAAGATTTATAGATGGTAAGTTCATGTAGTGAGGATTTTAGATGTAAGAGAAGTGAGGGGGGAATTAATAGGGTAGTTTTATTGAAGGGCGAGAATGGCATAGGGGTTATATGGTGATGTGAGAAATGAATAGTATTATGGGAGGTAACTGTGTGATAGTGTATGGGTCTAGATATATGAGTTTGTATTATGGAAATAATTTTGGTATGGGATTTATTTGGATGTAAAGGAGAATGTTGGAAGGTAAGTTTTAGATGTAAAGAAAAGGTGGTGAATTAAGTTGATTATGGGTGAAGATTTGAGTGATTGAAAGTTGGGTTATGTTTTTTTTTTTTAGAAATTTTTTTTAGGTTATTTGGTGGTGTTAATTTTTTATGAAATTTGATAGTTATGGGTGGGTTGAAGAGAGAAGGATTTTTATATTATTTTTTAATTATTTGTATTTGGTTTTGTTTGTTTAATTTAATTAATTTATAAATTGATTTTATTTTTATTTATTTATAGTGTGGGTATAAAAAGTTAGATGATGTTGATGGATTTTAATGTATTTTTAGTGAGGTGGAGCATTCTCAGGAATAAAACTGTGAACACAGTAAGGCAAATGGTCAACATTTACACTTCTATAGTGGTCAGTGATTTATTACTTTTTATTATCTAAAGATATTATTGTCAGGCAGTTTGGGATGAATGTACATCATTAATCAAATTAGTATTATCCTAATAGTAGCTAATTAGGTTTGGGGTTGGGGTCAGTTATTCTACAATGGTGTTTGTGCTGGAAACTTCTGAATATCTAAATATCTACTATTGTGTTTTTGTGCTATACACAAATACATCAAAATGCTTTTAAATGCTTTTGAATCTCTGTTGGTTCTAATCTATCTCATTGATCTAGGCATTAATCTAGACTACACTCATATAAACTTTTTGCATAGTCAACATTCACTCATGTTTGAACACAAGTGAATTTGGCAGGTATCTAATAAAACTGTACATAAACTGTAATTAACTTTATCTACTTTTGAAGTAAATGCTTGTGAAATGGTCCCTTTACCATTTGATATTAGCACTGGCTACAAATAATCTCTATTTTTGAAAGAATCTATGGTTGATGTCTCTATTTCTACACTATTGTGGCTCTAAAGCTTGGTTGCAGCTTGAGCCAAGGCATATTTCTAATTTGTGACTTCTGTCACTTTTAATATCTCTAACCTTTTTCTGATTCTAATATTATAGCTGATCTATCAAAAGGATAACATTGTATGGCACTATTTTAACTCTTATGTGGAAATGTGTTTATGAAAAACAAAGGAAGGACAATTCTACTTTTTTACTACTATTTAACATCTACTAAAACGCTACAATACTCATACTTTATCATTTTCAAAGTTTTTGTCTGTCAGATGTCTGAATACTTAACATGTATATTGCATTTGGTCACAGGTTCTGGTTGTAGCAATAGCATCGGCAATAGACGTTTTCATTGGCTGGTTCTTGTTCTGCAAATGTCTGTGTCCAATAGATCATCAGATGTCCAGAAGCTAGGGACAAACAAAAACAAAAGAAGAATCATGAGTATCTCTCTCATTTAGCACTCATCAATGTATGATTTCAAAAACATAAACATCACTCCCCAGTTTTCTCTCTCAGGTCCTCAGGTCCTCAGGGTCCCCTGAGGGTGAGTCTCAGTCGTCATCAGGTCAGGTCATCTTGGACATCAGTAGGGTCCAAGCCATGGTTCTGGTCTCTCCAGTTGGACATCAGATCTCCAGATACAGTCTTTTCAGTTGAAGCACATCAGGTCATTTGCGATGCACTTCTGGTCAATGGTGCAGTGTCTCAGTTCCTGTACACAGCTTGTTATGCAATAGTTACTTTCTATGGTTAAGTCACTTTGATTCTACTTTAACACAATTTCTATTCATGCTGTTGCTAATGTCTCTCAGACAAAAGCAAGCGCAGTTTACTTCTCTAATTTGTGTTTTTATCAGATCTAATTCTCATCAATGTAATTACTTCACACAGTACAAAATCAACAAATCAAAAGTGTCAGGACAGAGGTCAATTAGTCCATGACAATATAGAATTCAAATGAACATTTCTGGTCTCAAAAAATACAGATTCAAATAAAGATTCAAGTGATAGACAATTAAAAATATGTGTTTACATTGGAGTAAACTTTTAAAATGCTTTTTTCTCATGTTCTGCTTTTTCATGTATCTATATGTAAATGTGAATGTGTGAGTGTATGTGTGTGTGTGTGTGTGTGTGTGTGTGTGTATGAATTTTGGGGTTGTTTCTCCAGACTCCTCGAACCACCTGTAGGTCTCAAAGGTCACACTGTGGTGATGTAAACCAACTGGACACACTCTCAACTCTCATTCAGGTCTCTCCCTGATGCTCCACCCATCACGTCTCCAGAAACCTCCACTTTGTGGCCCCGGTCTCACTCCCACCACTTCTGTAGTGGGGGGAGGGGCAAGGAGGTGGCATTTCCCTTTGCTCTTTGATCTGTGACCTGTGGCTGGGTGGGCTTTGGTGTCCAGTGTCCAGCAGTGACCCCTCCCACAGTGTGCCAGAGTCTGAAAAACAATCCTTGAAACAGCCAATTTAAAAAAACAATAGATATCAGTATGCGAATGAGATTGTTTTTCTCTCTGAAGTCAAAACAATTTGAGCGCTCTGGGTTTTCCCAAGCGCTATGTAAATAAAGATTACTTATTCTCTTACTAATGATGACATTTTAAAACCAGAAACTAAAGAAGTTATCAAAACAACAATTATACTCAAAACAAACAACCTTTTAAACTTTAAAACATGTATTATATACTTTTGTACTGTGTGATTAATTATCTATGCGTCCTTGGGTTTCTTGAAAGACGCCATGAAATGAAATTATGAAAAATCTCTATAAAAATGAACATTAATTTGTAAAAACATTTAAAACAAAACTTGAAATCAAACAAAAGCCATTTAGCTCCAGCTAATTGGATTTGGTTCAATAAAACTCAATTGTAACTTAATAAAGGTCATAATACTTGAATTGGTTTGGGTACAGCCTAATACTTTTACAGCCTTTCTTTTTTTTTAGACGAAGTCTACAATCATTAATCACTTTTAACAGATTCTAATTTAAATGTTTGAAAAACGGCTTTTGTAACTAAAATAAAAAATACATGAAAAAATTCTCACAAACAGCTATGAAATATATCAGAGATACAATAATGGACTCACAAAATAAGCAGCAGATTTAAAAAGAAAAGCAAAGCTTTTTGTACTAATCTTTGGGTTTCAAAAACATACTAATATTCAAAACTTATTCACTAATGGTGTTTAAAAACGTTTAACTGTGTCATAACACAATGTTCAAATGGCAAATTTAGCAAATTTAACGGAATAACTACTATGAAAAGCCAAATTCCTAAAGCAGTAGCTCCCCTTTAAATCAGAGCAGCAGCTCAGCAGCAGCGAGGGCGGGGGGGTTCCTTTCACACAGACGCGCACACACAGGCAGAAAGATACAGAAGAATAACTTTCAAGATTACTTTGTTAAGCGAATATAACTGATGTTGTTCTTTATACTTTTGTCATCCAACTCTAGAAGTGATCACTTTCCACACTTGTAACAAAAGGCACTCTTGTCTTTGACGTTTACGCTTCTATTTTATCGAGGTAGCAAACTAATTTAAACTTAAAATCTCTTTCTAAAAAACAAAAACAACTGTTGGATACAACCCTCTCATAGCTCAACTGTAGATAAAACTCGGCAAAAAAATGTAAATAACTCACGAAAGCTCTCATAGCTCAACTTTAGATAAAACTCTGCATTCTCCGGTGAACTCTGTTCACTCCAAAAAACAAAAACTCCCTTTTTCTGTATGTAATTTAAACCGTGATCACTGAAATATTGTTGCTTATGTACTTTTGTCATTTATCAGCTTGAAATTCGTCAATTTCAAAGCTTTTGAAACAAAGGCCTCCTTAACACGTTTCCCTTTTTAAAAATTGCTTTTATTATTACACCATGGTTTCACTTAGGCCTTTTCACTTATGGATCCTATACACTTTATGGCCAACACTTTTTGGATCCTATACACTTTATGGCCTTTTCACTTATGGATCCTTCACTCACTTTATGGCCTTTTCACTTATGGATCCTTCACTCACTTTATGGCCTTTTCACTTATGGATCCTTCACTCAATTTATGGCCTTTTCACTTATGGATCCTTCACACACTTTATGGCCTTTTCACTTATGGATCCTCACTTATTATTTAGAAAATCAAAAGAACGAATGATACACGGATTCACCTGATGTTCCCAGAGGTCTCCCATCACTGTACTATCCAGGCCCTGCTCTGTTTAGCTTCAATCAATCAATCAATCAATCTTTATTTATAGGGCGCTTTTCCTGCACAGGGCAACACAAAGCGCCTCACAGTCCACACCACACAATGCACAAATCATCACCATTAAAATACAATTAAAAACACATATGTAATTAAAAAGCATTAAAATCACATAAGTAATTTAAAAACATAAGAATCACACAAGTAATTAAAAACAATAAAATAGTTAAAAACACAAAAAGTTACAACAATAAATAACAAGGTGTGTTAAAAACCACCTTCATAGGTCTGATGGGAGCTGGCTTTCACATGCAGGTCTGGCCACAGTAATACTAGGACAATCAAAAATCATGTGATGGCTACTTATTTATTTTAAACTATTATAAATGATTTCTCTGTCTCTGGGCTCACCTCTACCATTGTGTTTTTATTCTTTTCAAAGTTCAGCTCAGAAGCTCAGAAGAATTGCTCCCTGAGACTGTTGTGTCCCAAAGCGCGGCTCCTCTGCTTATCCATGCACACCCACAAATCCCCCATCGCCACACGCCAGTCTAATCCTCATGTCAGAGCGTGGAGCAGCGGCTGTCACCCGAGCGCACACAGGAGACCAAGCACTCCTGACATTTATCCATCTGATGTATTTGTACAGGGGCAAACATGGGAATTTCAAAGTAGCGACAACATCAAAATCATTCATATAATTTCAGAAAGAACGGTTCAAGACTATTTACTTTGGAATTTCCAGTTTGGGGACTGGGGTAAAAGTCTTCAAACTGAAAAGTGAAAAAGAGTTTTTTCAGTTTGGTGAACCAAAGTTGTGACAGATGCCTAAAATACATGCTTTTGAGTACTAGGGATAGGTTAAAGGAGCAAGCAAGTAAATATTTTTGGATATGTTTTTTGGATCTCTCCAAAAACAGCCGCAGTGTTCTTGTGCTGAATCCGCGATACATAATGGGCCAACAGCAGGATTTGTGCTGCTCAAAACAATGACGATAAAAAAATAAATAGCCACGAACACAAGCAGAAGAGCACGGTTCCTCATTAAGTAATTACTAACGTTTGTTCTCTTCCGGTTTTTTTCCCTTCTTTACATCCTGCGCCAATCAGCTTTCACCAACGTCACTAGAGCCACCACAATAAAAAACATCCACAGCAGTTGGTTCATTTGCAAAAACACTGGTGTGAATGAGAACCAAACTAGTTGAGACCTGCAAAACCAACCACTTTGACCAACAGGTGTGAAAGTACCCTGAAATTATTAAATTGTTCATTTGTGTGTTTGTATTTATTAAGGCCCTGTTTATACGGAGACACTGTAGCAGTAAAACGCTATACTTGGATGTCGGTTGCTACCCCCCGTTCATACGGAGACTGTGTTCCAGGGGGATCAAAACGTAAGTGTTCAGATCCAGCCTGCAGAGTGGGGCAGGTCAGGTACGCTGTTCACACCCGTGTGAGGGAAAAAGGTGTGAATTTTCTACTGCTGATCTGACCCCCACCTCCCTGCACGTACTTTTGGACATGAGCAGTAGCCAAGAACAAATGTAGACAACAATGGCGGCGGGTAAACTAACTAGCTACGTGTGCTTCGGGTGCTACACAAAGGGATAATTCCACTCCTTCGTTCGTCCAAACGAAAGCATGCAAAGCTCTAGTTTCAGTTTCCATTTTTGCAGCTGCTGTTAAAATGCAGAATGATGTCGGTTCATCTTTCACGAGGGAGTGAGTATACTGCTTGGGGGGGCCCACTACTGGCCGAGCGCTAGAACTACATTGTTTTTGATCCTCGTATGAACGCTGTGAAATTTGCATTAGGAGCCTGGTCGTTTCTGTTAATAGCCTGGCAACGTCTGTGCAGCGCCTCCGTATAAACAGGGCCTAAGTTGGGTATGCCAGCTCTTATTAGGTTCTTGATTCACTGTGTGGCTGAATATAGTGCGGTAAGCAGACTTCGAGATTCTCATCCGTGTAGGTCTACAGCAGGTAAGACCACTGTACCAGCCTCAACACAGGCCTGATTTCATCTCTCCTTTATGCATTCATCCAATTTATTTATGGCCATTTATCAACACTCATGGACATTGGTCAACTCCCCCTATTGACCAACACCTACTGTATCTGCTCTTTATTCTTTGTTTTTGAACTGTTGTTTCTCTGATCTGTGTCGGTGATTTCAGCGGTTCTATTAAGTCCTCTGAGATAACTACTGTTGTGATTTAGGGCTATACAAGAATACATTGAATTGAATCCAACAAAGGCAATAAAAACATAGACACTGCACAGACGTTACCCCCCATACAGTGCCTCAGAATCCACAGTTTTTTTAGGTTCAAGCAGACGGGAGTCCTCCATGGAAAACACAGCAGGGGGCTCAAGAGCTGAATCCAGGCCACACAGAGGGAGCAGCTGGGTGGCCTACTCCAAACGCACAAGCCCAGAGACTAGCATATTCAGGACATGAAGTTATTGGCTCCTCTCGTCTTTCAGTCTGGCAGGAAGCACGACACACCGTCTGCGGCAGTACCCAAGAAAGTGTCTCAAAAGGAGGAGATGATGAGTTTTCAAAGGCTCATGTAACAAACGTCCTCCAAAAGGTACTCCTCGAGGAAAAAGGAAAATGGCGTCTCCAGTGGAATCAGAATAGGTGTCGGGAGGACATTGTTTTCATGGATACCACTGGAAGTTACTTCAAAACGAGGTGATCGTGCACCACCCACAGAAAGGGTCTTTAGTAGTCCTACTGGAGGTTTTACTCTGATCCAGACCAGAGCAGAGAAGCATCAGAACCAAGCAGACTCATCACCAGCAAAAGTTCCACGTCTGCGGCTCTAACCTGATGATTATTACTATTGTTGATAACTTTTAGAATTATGTATTATTGTGTTTGTTTGGATGGATGTGTTTCTGCTGCTGGACACCTGGATCTATCTACTGTATATGCATGACATTCATGCCACTGGGTCTGCTGGACACAGAGTAAAAAACGATTTATTTAGTACATCATACAGGTTTTACTATTGATCAGTATTCAGATTTATAATGTTCTATAACAATATTTTGGTGCAAACAAAATGGTGCACTACAGTTTAAATGACCCATTCAGTCCAGAGATGGAACGATGGAAGATGAGTGTAATATATTATTGTTATGTACAATTCACACATGCGCCTAAAAATAACTTAATGAAAATCCGTAAACGTTTCCCCACATAAATGTTTCCCTACATTTCTCTTTTCTGTTATTGATACAGAGAGAGAACATTTCACACCTGGTTTGACTCATCCAGTCACAAAGGAAAATTTACAAAAGCTGGATCAGCTCAGTTTTTCCATTTCAATTCTGAGCATTTTTTTTTTTAATTCTGAAATCATACACATTTTGCAGTTCAAACTGGTTTCGAATCATCACAGAATGTTGGATTTTCCTGTAAAGAAGAGAGATACATCTTTTTTTAATGTAGTTTCATGGTTGCATTTGATCGATTGGCTAACTTAAAAACCCCAGTGCTCCATCCCTGGTACAGTGGACAATTGTCCGGGCGGCACGGTGGCTGAGTGGATAGCACTCTCGCCTCTCAGCAAGAAGGTCCCGGGTTCGTATCCCGGTCGGACCAGGGCCTTTCTGAGTGGAGTTTGCATGTTCTCCCCGTGTCTGCGTAGGTTTCCTCCGGGTACTCCGGTTTCCCCTACCACTAAAAATATGTCCAATAGTTCTGGCATGCGCTTCCTGTACTGGCGACCCCGCTCCCATCTCTGTGTGGAGTGAGAGACAAATGCCCAAAATTAACAATTGTAAACCGCTTTGAGACTCAGATCTGCAGTGAAAAGGCGGTATATAAATAAAAACTTACTTACTTACTACTTACAATTAAGTCGTGGCCTAGAATGAACACACTTTTTAAAGCTGCCTCTCTAGCATTTAGGACGCGCCAAGGCCTCGGCACATGCTTTGTAGTCATCCGGGCCGTCGTTACCCACTCCAAAACACAAAATAATTGAAAGACTCTATTTAAATATTCACTGAGGGCTAAATCACTGGACCCGCGCTTAAGCAATTGGCCGTCGCGTTGTGTTTACGGAGGCGTTTTGGATGTAAGTGAAGTGTCAGAGCCCTTTGTGATTTATTGTGGTAATATTTAGTTTAGGAGCCATGTGTGGACTGCTCCGCTACTGTCTGCTGCCAGATTCCACAATCCCATAGTCTGCTTTATCTGAGCGGAACGTCTTAAAGAGATTTGCGCCGCTGGAGATTGCGTTGTGTCGGGATCCGTGCGTGTGGAAAGAGGGCTTAAAACATACTCCTGCACTTTTTTTACCCTCAGAAAAATAGCTTTGTTAAGATCAGGAAGGTAAGGATGTTTTTGAGTAAATCTCCAAACGAATGATTCAAGTTGTTTTTATTAGGCCCGAGCCCCGAACGGGGAAAGGGCCTATTGTTTTTGCTCGAGAGATGTCAAATTCTGCACTTTGAGCCTTAATTTCACCCCCTGAACATGCATGAAAAGTTGTAAAATTTTGCCCAAACATCAGACCTGGTGAAAAATTTGATATTTTGGTGTTTATTTTCATGGGACTCAAAAAATGCCAGAACAGCGCCACCTACAACAGCCAATGGGAGTTTCAGAGGTCAAGTTTGTCGTAGAGCCATGAAATTTGGTTCACATGTTCCTCAAGTCAAGATACGACTGAAATGTTACCATGGCTCCGCCCTCTGACAAACAGGAAGCCCATAAATTTCACTGCAAAATGGAAAAATGATCCGCAATCATTTTCATACACGTCGGTTGGAAAGCGACTCCTCCTCGGCCGTTTCACCGATTGGCCTCCATATCACTCCACATTGTCTAAACACATGTACCATCAAAATGACCTCAGGGATTTTTGATCAGTGAAACGTTGTTTGAGCAGCGGAGCGGCAAAATGTGAGTGTTTATTGACCATTTTTCACAACCTTCTATTTGCTCCCGTTTACACATACAAATTCCGATTTGCACAAAACTTGAATCCATGGTTCAACTCTAGGGTCTAGGTCATTTGAAAGTTAAAATTTGGAAATTGGCTCTATAGCGCCACCTACAACAGCCAATTTAAAAACGCCTATGGGTCAAAATTGTTGTAGAACCATGTAATTTGGTACACATGTTCCTCAAGTCA